>CM031235.1:70564571-71164571 GCA_018340775.1 Taxus wallichiana var. yunnanensis | reverse complement strand
CGGAAAAAATTCATCCTCTTGTTTCTAACACATCATGTGTAGAAGTCAATGCATGGAAAATTCCTTCCAGGATCTTATGCATGTGCTCACAATCTTCCAGTTGAAGCCTTCATTGAATTTACTTTGCATTTATTGAAGAAGAATTGCAAAAGCTTCAAGGATAAGAGGGAAGATAAGGTGAAAACAATACCCACAAGCAAATCACAGTCACCTGCTTCCAGATCCAGTTTGGTGAGAATCAAAGGCAAAAGAGTCAACCACATGTAGAATATCGAAGAAAAACAAGATTGGGAGTGTTGCATCTTTCTTCTAATTTATTTTCCTCTTTCTTCTTTTTTCTCTATTTTCTCGACAAACTAATTGAGTGATCAATTAAATCATAAAACTTAAGTGATTGGTTTAAAAGCCATTACTTAAAGAGGTCATTTACTTGGAGATAGGTGGCGGAGACATGCAAAATAGAAGGTTCTATTTTTAGTTATAAAATCATGCATGTCATGCAAAGAGGAATTCAAAGAGGGAGATTGCCAGTTGTTTCTTTTACAACTTCCACATGTGCCAGTTCAGTTATAGTTTCCTATTTGTAACTTCCTCTCCATACACTATAAATAGAGGAAGAACCTACGGGTTAAAGATCAAAATTTGTAAGCAACATTCTTGTGTTCCAGACTTTGTGTTGAAACCCTTGATAGCTATTTGAAGTAGAGGAATAGAAAGGAGCATATTTTTAGAGAACTTTGTGTCAACGGTGCATTTTGTTTCTAACTTTCTGTCTTAGATCTATTCATAAACTTTGCGTTATTCTAGATCTAGATCTGAAAGTTCCCTTTGCTTATAATTTTGTATGTTAATATCTATCTGTTCTATCTATGTGCATGCAATCAAATTTGTAATCTATTGATTGGGTTGCACATCTTCCCTCTTTCTTTCCTGTTTTATGCTATTTTCTTCTTCATCAGATATTTCCTTTCTTTAACAGCTGCTTACTTGCTGTAAAACTATATAGCTATGGTTCATGAGCTGCATGGTTAAAGTAATACCCACAAATAGATACTAGCATATTTAACTGGAAAATATTACATGGGAGCCTCACCAGTAAATGAGGGAGATTTATCTCCTGACTACCTCGGTTTTTAGCTGTACAGAAAATCTAGGCAATAGTTTTGGTGACTCCGTTGGGAGCAACTATCTTTGTAGATCAAAGCTTATCCCTTGCATATCATAGTGTTTTCCCATTGAACTTTCAACTGTTGGTGAACTTCCATTCACCCGATCTGTGAAGTCACAAGCAAGGTCCGATCATTTCTTCGATTATAGGAGCAATTCAATTTCAATCATCCTCCTCAAGTTAGAAGCCGCAGATCTAGTCTCTTACCAGGAAGAAGAGTACACATTCATCTAGATCTGGATAATCTTTAGCATAATCTAGTAACTAAAATTATTCATCAAGTCTACTCTCGTAGAAGACGTGCCCCATTCATCATGTGAATCGGAACCCACCCGCATCACCTGTTCCATGGGGTGTAACCTTTGGACCTCTGAATCTGACTCATCCTATGCATGATCTACCTAAGGGCACAAGAAATAATTTTCTAAAATTCTTTGGAGATGGCAAGCAGAATCCAAATGACCACTTGGATTCATTTTTTATATCTTGTGGAGTGCTCGCCATAAACATGAAGATGTGTCTATATGGATTTTCATAGAGAGTCTTCATCACTTGGCTGGAGAATGGTTCTACCGGCTAGCTCTTGGCACCATAACCAACTGGGACACTATGCGAGATGCATTCTGAAAAGATTCAAGGCAACCAAAGATTCCAGTACCTTGATAACTCAGCTCAATTAGTTGAAGAAGGAGCCACATGAGCACATGTGGGATTTTATTGCAAAATTTCAAAGATTACTGAACAAAATTCTGGCATCTGCTTCTCTGAATGATGAGAATCAAAAGGTATTCTTCATCAATGCTTTACTTCTTGAAGTAAGCTATCAACTGCGAAGAGCATGTCATGCTGATTTGTTAGAAGTCCAAAACATGGCGGTTGAAATTGAAGATGAACTTATCATGGCTGGAAAGATAAAAAGCAACACTTCTAGAGCTGAAAGTTCATCCTCTGCTACTACCTCTGATTCACTATTACAAAAGTTAGAAAATGAGATGATGCAGATGAAGAAATAAATGGCTCAAGGCAACAATATTGCCCCTGCTCAGAATTTCAACAATAACAACCAAAACTGCATTGTTGGTTCCCAAAGATTAGTGATTGAAGCTACTCCCATAAACAATGTGGAGATGAATGAAGAAGATCGGAAGTTGACATTGATCAACTCGAGAATGATGATTTTGTAGGTCCTGCTAGTGACTCCAACATTAATTACCTAAACTACAAATATGAACATGACGATGAGAAGCTTCATGAAGATGATCATGGTCATACATATGTAGTATTTACAAAATCACAAACTCGCCAAGCTGAGGCATTAGCTGATGAACAAAGAAGGGGCAACCCTTTACCTTCTTCTTTAGCTCCTAGAGATAAGAATGTGAGTTCTTCATCTCAACCACAAAAGCAGCTCCGGTATCAAAATGTATTCCTTCTTTTGACCTTATTTACCATGCAAAGAAAACTAGAGTTCAAATGTCAGAAGCTGAATACTTGAGAGAATTTCTGAGTAGTTAAATAGGCTAGTCAAATATGTACAATCACTAGGACAATCCAATACATCAAAAGGCCTTTTGCCTAAGCCCAAAGATACTCCTCCCCAGAATAACACTACAGTTGTTAAATCCTCACCATCTTCTGAAAGAGTGGAACCATTCTATGTTTCCCTATTGCTTAATGGTTTCAAGTTAAGCAATTGCATTTTAGATTCAGGTGCTTCTGATAATGTCATGCCAACTAAAGTTGCAGATGCTCTTGGGCTTACCTTGACAAAGACCATAAAAAGGTGTTACTCCATAGAGAGACAAGTCCCTTTAATCGAGACAAATCAAAGATGCACAAGTTGTTCTAGTAGCTTTTCTGACAAAAGATTAAAGATGACAATCTTAGTTGCATATATTCTTGTCTCCTATGGGATGTTGCTAAGCAGAAACTTCTACAAAGAGTTAGGAGGAGAAGTAAAGATGGATTGGTCATGTGCTCATATTCCTATCAAAGGAATAAATCAGAAGCTGGAGCCAGAAAAGAAGTCCAAGTACACGGTTACAAAATATGAGGATCCTAGATCTCAGATTCTTTTTCAGGAATCTGACTGTGGGGTCTATTTCTTGGAAATGGATAAAGACATTCCAGAGCTAGAACTTCAACCAGAGCCAGAACTAGAAGGAGCTGAAAAATTTTGGACTCTGGAGTTTAAAGGCACCTGTTGTTCTTTTGGATCAGAGTCGGCGTTCTACTAATATCTCCAGATCATGAGATATTCCCATACTCCCACAAGCTGATGTTTGAGAACACCAACAATACAATGATGGAGTATGAAGCATTGTTGCTAGGAATGGATCAAGCTAAAAAGAAAGGAGTAAAACTCCTCAAAGCCCAAGGAGATGCTTGAACTTCTAATAAAGCAAGTTCGAGGGAAAATCAAGTCAAAAGAGATGAGCTGAAGCATTATAGAGATAAAGTGCTTTCTGCCACACTCAATTTTGCAGCCTTCTCTATTGACTTCATTCCAATTAATCAAAATTCCAAGGCAGACTCTTTGGCGGTCACAACTACACTATTGAACCCGGATAGACTACCATCCATATTCAGACAAGGAAACTATAAAGTGGAGATGGTCTACCATCCAAAGTCCCTGATAATATTGAATAGTGGTAGACTTTCAATGATGACAAAAAACATCTGCATGTTTGCATGTTGAAGAGAATAAATCACCACCATGACGAACAATCATAGGAAAAACTGATCTGGGTTATGATGAAAATAGTGGAATAATCCAACCAAAAGGTAAAAAATCCCCAAGGGTCTAGTTTCCTTCATGGATAATTTCAACAAGTGTGATTAGTACTTGAAGAAGAACAAAGAATATGGTGATAGTTCTTCCTCAGAAATGCAACAGATAAATCTGAGAACAGAGGAAGTCAATGCAAACTTATCCACCACATAGAGAAGAAAGGATGAGCCACCACCAGATGAAGTTGATAAGGACTTGCCCAAGGTATTTGACAAGAAGGCTATAGAAAGGAAGTTCGAGATCAGAGACAAGGTACTTTGGTGGGACAATAGACATGAACCAAAGAGCATGCACGATAAATCTTATTCACTATGGAAAGGCCCCTTCATGATCACGAGAGACATTGGAATGGATAATTTCTTATTTTCCTAACAGGATGGAACTAAGTTACCACTTCCTTTCAATGGGAAACATCTGAAGCCGTTTAGAAATTGAGAGATACGAGGTAAAACTTGTTTGTATATAAATAAAACTTTTGTTGTTTTCTTTTCTTTTCTTTTTGTTTTTTTTTGTTTTTGTGGCCTGACCCCAAACCCAATGGACAAGACACAAAACTAGAGATGTTGGGATCTCATCTTCACTCCTTTCATTTTGAAAGAGGTAAAGATGTCCACAGACGGAGCCAACTAGTGTCCCCATATTTCACCCTAAAATCTGGGACTACCCATTTGAAAAAAATCGTTCTTTTTAAAATAATGGGTCTTTTTGTATTTTTATTGCTAGAAGATGTTTGTATTATGTTAGGATATTCCCAGTGAATCATATGAGCCAATTTTGACAAATACCCAGATGCCCAAACTCATTTTATCCCTCCGCCAAGTTTTGTCTGCAGGGAATTTTTTATTTAATTATTTATTGAATAAATAATGCCCCATTTGAAGTAAATTGTGCTCCGTTGAGTCTTGTTGAAGTTTTTCATGCCAAAATATTCAATCATATTAATAGGGTTTTCACCAGAGAATGAATTCGGGCATTATCTGCAACTTCGCAACGCGTTTTTGCTTTTATTTATTTCTTTTACGTTTTTTACCCGGTTTTCTCCGCAGCTTCACCGTGAAATTTTCCTAGGTCAATTCTTTCGCCAATATAGTCTGTTTAATTTCCCGAAGCATTTGGAGATCATCTACCAACACATCGCCAGAAGGAATCAGCCTCAAAATGCAAACTGCTAACCAAAAATGATGAAGTCATGCACAAAAAGCCTCTCCTAGGCAAGTTACATTTTCTAGAATTAGTGAGTGTAAGCTGCAATGGGATTTTTGGTAGCTGCAGGCAGGTGGGAATTTATTACTTTCCTTGCAGGGTACTTTTCCCATGAAGTCAAAGTCACTTAAGTTGCGATGGAAAAATTAGAGGCGGTAGGCAGGCGGGAATTTCTTACTTGCCTTGCAGGGTAAAAATTCCCATTATAAAAAAAAGAAAAATCACTTAAAGCACTACCGAAAATTTTTTGCCTACCTAACAAGCTAACTTTTCCCATCAGAAGGTTTTATTCACCCATACAAGTCGCACTTTTCCAAAAGAAGTTATTTTTAATACAAGTCACACTTTTTAGAAAGTCACTTAAGTTGCAGTGGGAAAATTGGAGGTGGCAGACAAACAAAGATTTCTTACCTGCCTTGCAGGGTAAAAATTCCCATGATGAAAGTCAAATCACTTAAGTGGAAGAAGGGATTTTTAGAGCTGCGGTGCAGGGTGAAAATTCCCATTAGAAGTTGACTTCTTAAATTTAGAATTCACCCATGTCAAAAAGTGCGACCCATTTGGTGATTAAACAATGATATTAATGGTATTTATTAATAGTTGCTTTGCCTAATTTTGGCGCCCAGGATGAATAGAAAGTCAATGCATGAGGATAAGCCAAAGTGAATTGAAGGTAGCATGCTAAAAATAAATAAATAAAATTTATTTAATGGCAGCCAACAACATGCAAAAATAGGTACCCAATTTGGGTGAATAAACATCATTATTTATTAATTAATTGCCAGGAATAGGGTGGACAAATTATTAGAAATAGAATGCTAAGGGTTATATAAGCATGGGCTGTTATAGTGAAGATGTAATTAATTATTTTTGCAAAGGATTACAGCTCTGGACAGTTTTGGTGCCCAAGGAAGGAGGATTTTTGCATCAAAAAGTGTTTCTCATTACCGGAAAGCTTCAAAGTTTGGCACCTAGGGTTGGAGGAGCTTGATTTAAGCCTTGTTAATTATCTGCATGTTGGTATAAGTGCCCAGGTGAAGTTGAAAATATTTATGCTTGCTTTGCATGCAAGCAAAGCCTCAAATTTTAGGGCAGCGGGCTTTATATGCAAATTTTAGTGATAAAAATCAAGTGTTCATGCCATGGACTCCGTTTTTATGTCGAATAAAATTACAGGTATTCATCACAGTGCTCAAATCAATGTCGTGTACATTAAATATGTCTTTCGAATATGAAGAAGTTTCCAGATTTTCAAAAATGGATCCAATTGCGAGGGATTTCGACATAATTAAAGAAAAAGAGCTCAGACAAAGATTGTTCTAGCCATGTTGAAGCATGATGAAAGAGAAAAGGATCAACAAAATCATGCATAACTTCCAGATTTGCTAAAGTCAATGATACAAACATAGGCCCTGAACCTATCACCGATTTAATTGATAGATCCAGATCTCATAATTGCAAAGGCTTTCGGCACAAAAATTCATCCTCTTGTTTCAACACATCATGTGTAGAAGTCAATGCATGGAAAATTCCTTCCAGGATCTTGTGCATGTGCTCCCAATCTTCCAGTTGAAGCCTTCATTGAATTTACTTTACATGTACTGAAGAATAATTGCAAAAGCTTCAAGGATAAGAGGGAAGATAAGGCGAAGGCAATACCCACAAGGAAATCACAGTCACCTACTTCCAGATCCAGTTTGGTGAGAATCAAAGGAAAAAGAGTCAACCGCATGCAAAATATCGAAGAAGAACAAGATTGGGAGTGTTGCATCTTTCTTCTAATTTATTTTCCTCTTTCTTCTTCTTTTCTTCGACAAATTAATTAAGCGATCAATTAAATTATAAAACTTAAGTGATTGGTTCAAAAGCCATTACTTGAAGAGGTCATTTACTTAGAGATAGGTGGAAGACATGCAAAATAGAAGGTTCTATTTTCAGTTTAAAATCATGCATGTCATGCAAAGAGGAATTCGAGGAGGGAGATTTCCAGTTGTTTCTTTTACAACTTCCACATGTGCCAGTTCAGTTATAGTTTCCTATTTGTAACTTTCTCTCCATACACTATAAATAGAGGAAGAACCTACGGGTTAAAGATCAAAATTTGTAAGCAGCATTCTTGTGTTCCAAACTTTGTGTTAAAACCCCTGATAGCTATTTGAAGCAGAGGAATATAAAGGAGCATATTTCCGGAGAACTTTGTGTCAACGGTGTATTTTGTTTCTAACTTTATGTCTTAGATATATTCATAACTTTGAGTTATTGATCCGAAGTTCCCTTTGCTTATAATTCTATATGTTAATATCTATCTGTTCTATCTATGTGCATGCAATCAAATCTGTAATCTATTGATTGGGTTGCACATCTTCCCTCTTTCTTTCCTATTTTCTGCTATTTTCTTCTTCATCAGATATTTCCTTTCTTTAACAACTGCTTACTTGTTGCAAAACTATACAACTATGGTTCATGAGCTGCATGGTTAAAGTAATACCCACAAATAGATACTAGCATATTTAATTGACAAATCTTACATGGGAGCCTCACCGGTAAATGAGGGAGATTTATCTCATGACTGCCTAGGTTTTTCAGCTATGTAGAAAATCTAGCCAATAGATACACACACACATATAGGGGTGGGGAACTTCCCTTCACCACCCATGCACTTCTAAAAATAGGTCACATGTTAATAATAGCCATGCGCCTTTACAAATGGATGCACAATATACAAGTGCTCTTAAGAATAGACTTCCTATAGTTAACTCTGAGTAGAAATCATATTATTAGCTTAAACTACATACGACACTCAACTACTACTTGTTCCTAAAATACCATTGCATGGACTGCAAGTCTTCATGTATTTGTGTGCTTAGCACACTATCTCCCAAAATAGCCCTTATCCACAAAATGACTAAGTCTTGAATTCAAAGTGTTCGCACGTGCTTATTCTACTATTCTTGCATGCCCTCAAATGCGCCTTGCTCCAAAGACATGCATCTTTTATGTGCTTTCACCTTAGAGAAATATGTTATCTCGCTCAGCCGGTTAGCATCGCGATAACATCATTTTGACACTAAAAATATTTCTTTCCCAAAAGCTTGGTTCACGTGTCTAAATAGTGTTGTTACGCTGCTCACATTGTTATTGTCCATTTTACAAGACTTGGACTTTGTTAGTGTTTAGAAACTGGTTTTTAGTATATCTTTTTAGAAGATCGCATCAACATTATCTTATCATTTAGGCCTTGTTTGTTGTAAACTTGACCTAACTAGTGATGTTGTGTTATCACTATTTAGTTGCAAACCTATCTAGATGAAATTTTAGAGAATAAACTATTTGGTGTAACTAATTTTTGAGCATTGTACGTCATTGTATTATTCTAAGGAAAAATTGTGTCATATATTACCTTTTTAGGGTAGCTTGTTCCATTCGTTTTGACCTATCAATTTTGTGGCTATTCTATAGTCAACTTGTTTTAATAATTTAGTGTCGTTACGCTACAAAAATTTGAATAAGGTCCCTTTTTATTAAACCTTAGTGGAAATTCTTCATGTTGTATTTCCTATCTCGAGTATGCCTATTATAAGGATGGGATCCCGAAGATTAGGAACCAATATATTTAGAGGTGACAACCCTCTTTTAGAGCAAAATATCATGGTTGACCATAGTGGTGAAGAGGAAGATTTTCCTTGTATGAACATAGAACATCCTCCCGCCAATTTTTACGATTACATTTTTCAAAACAAACATGAGGTTCTTATGCATGTTATGGAACTAGGAGCTAGGTTACCTCCCACGGTGGACCCTTCTCTCATTGTCACAATGGTTCGAGGGGAAGAAGAAGTGGAACATCCTCGTTGCCATATAGATGACATATTAAACCCAGGTCACGCCTCTACTTCTACATGACAAAATAATGAGGAAGTACCTTTTGAAAATGACGAAGACTATCATTTACCTCCTATTAAAATTTATTGCGAAGACCATGAAGAACATGTTCATCATGCATAACCTCCCCTAACAAAGATCGTAATGAAATACCCATTCAAGAGGTTACATTAGAACAACAGGTCCAAGCCCTCACTCGCCAATTAGCAAGTTTGGCTTCGCATATACAAAAGGAACAACCAAAAGTTGTGAAACAAGCCATACCAAAGGCAAAACCTAAGGCTTCGTTTCACGAATTCCCAATAAATAATCCTCGATGGGAGACACGAAAGGATCCTTATGAGGAATTTTTCGCTAAAAATTAGGGTGGGCATACATCTAGGCTTAACCCTTTATATAGACCTAGGTGGTCACCCACGTAAGATCCACTTTTTAATCAAGAGTGGTCAACAATGAAGAACACCCTTCATGCATTACAAGAGGGCAAAATCGACAACA
Organism: Taxus wallichiana var. yunnanensis; assembly: GCA_018340775.1. Taxonomy (NCBI): domain Eukaryota; kingdom Viridiplantae; phylum Streptophyta; class Pinopsida; order Cupressales; family Taxaceae; genus Taxus; species Taxus wallichiana. Next base: position 71,155,029 of record CM031235.1, on the reverse strand, counting down.
ATAAAAAGAAATATCGGTTCGATGAGTTATGTCCTTACCCATTTGACAAAGCCATGTTAGCGTACCTTTCCCAAGACATTTTGATTTTCCAAAATTTGATAAATATAAGGGAAAAGGTGACCCTCGTGATCATATAAAAGACTTTTATATGGCATGTCAAGAGGTGGCATTCAACGAGAATTATCTTATGCACTTATTTCCACGAAGTTTAGGAGAAATGGTGCTAGAATGGTTTGTGCATATCCCTAAGGGATCCATATCAACATGGCGTAACTAGCAGAGAGTTTCATACAACACTTCTCTTTCAATATAGAAAATGACGTTACCATGTTAGATCTCTGCAATGCCAAGAAATGAAACAACGAAAACTTCATTGCGTTTTTACAAAGATGGAGAGGGTTAGCTAGTTGTTTCCCTTGTTCCCTACCTAAAAAGTAGCTGATAGGCATATTTGTTCCCAACCTCCATCCAGACATTACATTCCACTTACAAATGCATTGTGGTAACACATTTGAAGAGGTAATAGAAAAAGGGAGTCAAATTGAAAAGGCATTATTAGCTAGGGGGACTCTAAAACCTTTCTCCCATGAACACAATGATTCTAAATCTAACAATAAACCAAAATTTGTTCAAAATAAAATCAAACACATCATTAGTCATGGGACAGATAGACTCGAGCGGGTGCAAATTGTTTAGAACCGCACTCCTTTGAAGCTTGTAAAGGGAGATCTACCTATGGAGTATAAGCATCATACTTTCACTCCTCTATTTGACTCAATGCTATCAATACTAAAACAACTAGAGGCGATTAATATGGTTAGATATCCCAAACTACACTTTATGAGGATAATGTGCCAAAACCATCATGGTTTAGAGATAATGAATATTGTCAATTCCACCGTGTTAAAGGTCACAAAACAAATAAATGTTTGAAGTTGCAACACTACATCCAAGACTTAATTGAAAGTGGCAAGGTGGAGATGGATTCATCCACTCCTTACAAATCCCCCAATATGAAGACTCTTACTAAACATAATCAGGACAAGAATGTTAATTGTGTGTTTAATGAGGATAATCATTTTGATGATCTCATTGGTTATGTAGATACACTTGTTGAACATGTCAACATAATAACCCTTGTGATATCCCCTAGACTATCTATGTCTAGGCATGTGCCGAAAAAGACTGATTATCACACGCAGTTCCACATACTTATGATAGTAAGGAACCTAGGTTTCAACATTCCCATCAAAGGATGCCTATCACAACTAGACCTCATTTGATTCTTCGCACTAAAGAACTCGTTCACTTACCTCTTCCCCCATCTTCAACTCATGGTAAGTGGTATGATTTTGATTCTTCTAATTCTTCCGAAGATTCCAATCCCAATGATTCTAAGTCTTCTAACTCTTCTGAATATTCCAATCTAAATTATTCCTCTAATATAACTCCTAAGTCACAGTCCTCCCTGCCTTTGTAGGACCCCATTTCTCAAGTCACCTCAATGACCCCTTCTTTTGTCGAAGAGCTCTCTGACTCAAATTACTTCTAATAAATCATCCACGTCGAACTCCCATGTCACATTCATCCAATCAACCTCTTGTGGTAGAACAACTACCCACACTGATTGATTCATTTTAGAAAGGAGAATTTATGAGGGTACATGAAGAAATTCCTCTAGAAGTTTGTGGGCAAGAAACCTCTTTAGACCTCAATACATTCACATATTGAGAGAAAGAGATTGATGCCTTTTGTTAGAAAATAGAGATGTATTGGGAGGAAGAAATTGATGCATTTTGTCGATGAAGAGAATTAATATGATAAACTAATAAACAAGAAGATAAACTCGAATAAAATATTCAAGATAATCAAATAAAACAAATGACAAAACACAAGATTTAACACGGGAAACCCTTTCAAGAAAATACCCAAAGACAATAACTTCTCTCTCTTATTACATTAACTTTACCATTTACTATACAATAATGTACTTCCAAGTTCTTCTTTACCCTACCGCATCTTGTTGGTTGTCAAATAAGGACTTTAATGAAAGCAATATTCAGGGGATAGAAGTCCCTCCTCTTTAATGGGAGAGGTTCCCTTATTTAAAGGCAAAAACCTATTTACAAATGTACAACGTTTAGTTTTAAAGAGGAACTCTGATATCATGGAAGTGTTTTTATATAACGATTATCAATGCAAAAAGACAGAAGAACTAGGAAGTGGGAAAAGGAAGAGTGGCATTCTCAGGAAATATAGATAGCAAAATAATTCCTTACAAATGTTGACTTAGGATCATATAGAACAAAATCATTTACGTTAAACCATAAGATGCTATTCCATAGACACAAAGTTCCAGAGATGACATCCACAAGAATACAAAGCTTCTTGATGCAGAAATAGATAAATGATTTAATAATTTAACAAATAGGAAAGGAGGAATAACCACAGATAGAATAGAAAGAGGAGTCTTCTTGTATTGATAGCTTTTTAAACTCTTTTACACTTTCAAAAATAGTCAGAGTTCTAGCCCTTAAGAATGGCGTGGAGAGCTCATTATATAGATTACAAATTAGTTACACTTGGTAACCGTTTCTTTTAACTAAAAGATTAATTAAGGAAATGCTCAATACAATATCCTTAATTAATTTACAAGGAGCTCAAGCACTTAAAAATAGAAGGAGAAAAAGAGAATCCAGAAGAAGAAACATCCGATTATGGCTGAGGTGGGCCCACCGATTTGAGGATCCGATATTTGAATTTCTTCAATGCTTCAGCTATCTCCATACCTTGTGGGATTGATGTGTTGGCAGTGGCATGAGACCAAGTGCCTAGAGATTTTTCCATATCTTTATCAAACTCGGTATGCCCTAGGTATTCTTTATTTGCCTCAACAATTACAGATTGAAGGAAGCAAATGTCCTTTATCTTCTCTTTGGTAATTAATTCTTCTTTGAACAATTCTTCCTTGACAAATTCTTTGAACTGAGCTTTGATCTCTTGAAGAGAGAAAGGAACACCTGAAGTTTCATCATGAAGATGGCAATGAATATATTTAAAGGTAGAAGAAACACAAGTCTTAAAAGATTCTCCTTTCTGCCATACGTTATTTATCTCACCCAGTGCTTCTTCCAACACCTTCATCTTCCATTCTACACCAAAAACCCATGCCTTTGAAAATTTATTCTTGGCCTCATCAAAAATATTGTTAGCCAACAGATATTCTCATCAGTTTGGCCCATAAGATGAAGATATGTAATACAACTAACCCAGAGCTTCAGCTCTTTATCCATAGCCCTTATTGAGGAAGTGAGTTTCTGTTGTAGATTAATCACCTTCTCGTTGGCCTTGAAGGCTTCCTCAATGAAATTCAAGCCAGCTATAATCATATCATCAACCATGGTTTCCAAGGCCTTTCCATAAGTAGAATACTTATGTATATCTTTAATGCTCTGAACTTCATCCTGGCTGAGAATCATGGGGGGTGGAAGAGCAATCAGTGGGGTAGGGTCTAAAACCTTATCTTTGGCCAACAATGACTTGATAAAGTTGGAAAGAACTTGATTATGTTCTTCCAACTATTCTATAGTTTTCTTGCCCTTCTCTACTTGTTCAATAACCTTTTTCACTATTGCTTGAAGGTTATGAATCTCACTTTCAGTGTGGACTCCCCATTGGATTCTAGAAATCTCTAAATAAGAGACCAAGAGATCTTGCTCTGCCTTATCAACCTTGGGCTTTGCAACCTCCAAGAACTGTTGGCCTTGAGCATCAGTTACTATCCTTGAAGTTGTCTTAGCTCTCTTAGCTAGAGGAGGAGGAGTAGTTCCTAGCAGGGCTGCCACAACATCAAAATTAGGCCTCATTATCCGAGAAGAAGCTCTCTTCTTCCTGTTTTCAACCATGGGTTGCACCCAAGAAAAAGTAGAAGAAGGAACAAGGGGCCCAAGAGCAAGTGAACTCATGACACTTAGAGTATTGACCACTGTTGCCTCTAACAGAGAAGTGGTGGGAGTATCAGGAGCTTCCTTTGTAGAGGAGTCTGTGGTACTAGGAGGCTCTGCACTAGACATTTCCTTTTCTTTTTCAACTGTTACTTCAGGAGTTCCTGCAGGATTTGGTATTTCACCATCATCACTCTCACTAAGAACAATAATGTTCTCTGGCCCTGAAGGTAGCTCTGGATGCTCAAGAAGAGGCTCTTCATCAATTGGTTCTTGTTTGACTTCTCTGATCTTCTTTTGGTATACTTGGGTAGAAGAAGGAGTAGATGACTCAGGCTCTTTCATTGAGGAGGAATGAGGGGTTTGCTCAAGAACCTCGGTGCTGGTTGTATGTGATTCTGTTAGTGCAAAATCACAGCACCCCTGGATGCAGATCAGGTTTCTAGGTTGATCACTTTGGCATCCAGTGTGATTGCATAACATTGAATCCTTTCTCCAAGTGTGGGACTTGTAAAAATGAGAAAGGATTCTCCAGAGAAGGCTGGTTCCTATTCCTCTGTTCAGATGCACACGAAATATGCAGAGGGTTTTCTCAAAACCTAATCTAATCTGCCAAGGAGACAAGGTAAGAAGATGCATAAAATAAATCTAAGCTAATAGAGGTGATGCACCAAGGAATGAAGAACACCTATTTTTCCAGTGAACACAGACCATTTGAATGTGATATAAGATCATGCACAGATGACAAAACCTGCAGTGAAAGACCAGGAGGATGCAAAAATGAACACAGAGAGGGCTGAGAATCATCCACAGACATGCATTACTTGCTCCAAAGATTGATACAATACACTACAGAATGCCATGAGGCAGAATAGTATTACAGTTCAAATGAGAGGTTCGAACTCCACAAATTCGCCTGAGGAGAAGAAGGGAGAGGCAAAACAGAAAAATGTTCGACCCTTGAAAAGAAGCTCCTCTTTACAATATATAGAAAGAATGAGAGAGGAAAGAGAGAGGGGGAAGCCAAATCTACTCCAACCACCTCCAGGTTGCATTCAGTTCATCTCATTATGACAGAAGCGGCGGATCCTGGCAAAACGGTGGGCTGTCTAACAGAAGCGGCGAACTGTCTGCTGCATTAAAGTTGTTTGTTGAAGCATTACTTCTGCTTGTTATTTCACGCCAGAGGCATTTCTTGATTTTATCTCTCCAAACTAAACCAAAATGCAAGATTGACCCCGAGAATCGTGTAGAGAATCTCACAAGATTTCTGTTGATATAAAGAACATGCAAATCCGAGCTCTGGATCGAAAGATATGTCGATCTGAAGATTTAGGGCACAAAACAGTGAAAACAGATTTTTAAATTTCTTCCCACGCTCTGCCACCTGGATGACACGTGGCAGGTTCTGATTCACTGAGCAACTCTCTCTCCTCCACCTCTCGGTGGGCTCTCTTTTGAAATTTCCTTGTGGGCCCTAGCTGGGACACGTGGCACTATCCCATTGGTTCGGGCTGATCCTTCAAAACTCGCCCTTTGACTTTTTGGCCATTTCCTTTGTGACACGTGTCATGATTTGGTTGGTTCTCGGCCCTTTCGGCTCCTTCGTCCACCGCATCCATTTGTCCCGGATGTCCCAGTGCTGCTTGGGACAAAATCCTCCGGTTCGCCCGATTCGGCCGGTTCGCGTCCATTTGTCCCACTTGTCCCTGTGCTTCGCGGGACAAATTCTTCCGGTTCGCCCGATCCGGCCGATTCGCGTCCATTTGTCCCACTTGTCCTTGTGCTTGCAGGGACAATTTTTTCCAGCTCGCCCGATCCGGCCGATTCGCGTCCTCACAGCATAGATGTCCCATTTGTCTCCGGACTGTTTGTTCTCATTTCGGCCGAACCGGCCGGTTCGCGTATCTTTGTCCCAGATGTCCCAAAGCAGTTAGTGCGAAAGTTCTCCTTTTCGGCCGATCCGGGCTTTCCGCATCCGCCGCGTCCATTTGTCCCACTTGTCCCAGTTTTCCTTGTGCTGAAGTTTCTTGTTTCGGCCAAACCGGCCGGTTCACGTCCTTCGCGCACTCTTGTCCCACTTGTCCCTTTGCTGTTTGGGCCGCCTGTAGGCTTTTCGGCCGATCCGCGCCTTGACGTCCCAAATGTCCCGGGACTAGGACTTAGCCGATTTTCACATTTTTTTCTGCCCAAGCTTATCTTCTGCAACTTCTTCGCATCTTCTTAGAGCTTGCTCTTTTCAACCTGGACGAGAGAGTTAGAAAAATTGCTGAAGGGACCCTAGAAACATGACTTTTTGCCCTGAATCAATTTATCTGCCTAGAACTTGAGAATTATGATGCATGTTATCAAATTAACCCTGGGGTGAATTGTGGATAACAATTTGGCGACTCGGTGGGGTCACTCTGCTATGTAGAAGATCGGTGGCCTTTAGCGATCTATTGGGCATGGAGTCATAAGCATAACTCAAACGAGCCCGATATTTAATCTCGAGCACATCTTTGCAACTTCTTCTCCAGCAACACTCTGAACTGTAGAAAACAACCTGAGAGCAGCAAAACCTGTGCCGAAGCACTTAGGAAAACTGAAACCTAACTACAATAGGACAATGTGCACAAGCACTTGGAGGAATGAAAATCTAAACTAATATTTACAAGGGCAAACCTTTTCTTTTTTAGTAGCAATGTTTAAGATAGATTCCGTTAACCGGAATCGGAAGTTCCTCTCCATCCAATGCAGACAATTGGAAGGCATTACTATTTTTGCATCCCGTGACCATGTAGGGACCACTCCAGATGGCATCAAACTTGGAATGCCTTCCTGGTTTTGCCCGATCTGCATCCCATTTCAGAACTAGGTCCCCTTCCTGGAAGGTCCTTGCTCTTGCTCTCTTATCAAACCATCTTTTTACTAAGGCCTGATCCTTTTCAATCGTCTGAACTGCATGTTCTCTGATTTCTTCTAATTCCATCAATTCTGCATACCTGACCTCCATTGGTTCGAACTCAGATAACTCAAACTGCTTCATGAGCTCCAAGGCTGGCAATTCTAATGATATAGGCAATACTGCCTCCTTCCCATAGACCAACTTGTAGGGAGAATTACCTGTAGACCTCTTTGGTGTTATCCTGTCAGCCCATAATGCTGATTTTAGCCTTGTATGCCATGTTCTTTGATTTTCATCCAGAGTCCTTCTGATGATTTTTAGCAAATTCTTGTTTGTGGACTCTGCCTGTCCATTACCCTGCGGGTAATAATTTGAAGAGGTGCTCAAATAGATTCCATTCTTGACAGCCCATTCTGTAATTTTTGAACCTATGAATGCTAATGCATTATCTGATATGATGGTGGCCGGCACACCGAACCTGGTTGCTATTTCTTCATAAAAGTCTAGTATGTTAGACTCACTTGCCTCTTTGAGCGCTATTGCTTCGGTTCACTTGGTGAAATAGTCTGTCGCTGTAAGAATCCACTTGTGGCCTTGACTCGAATTGGGATTGATGACTCCAATGAAGTCCAATCCCCATTGCATGAATGGATGATCTACTGAAATTGGACGAAGGGGCAGTGCTGCTAACCTTCCTTTCCCTGTGAAGAATGCACATTTCTTGCATTTCTTAACCCATGAGTAGCAATCATTGAATACAGTAGGCCAATAGTAACCAGCTTTCATGATTTTGAGAGCTGTTACTCATGGGGTGAAATGGCCTCCTGCCTCCCCATCATGGAACTCGTGTAAGATCCTCTCAACTTTGACTGTCCCAATGCATCTTAATAGAACACCGTTGATGTCTTTTTTAAACAAAACACCATCAACAAGCACATATGGAACTGCTTGTAATCAGAAGTACCTTCTTTTTGCTTTGCTCATTTCTCGGAGGGCACATGCCCGTCTCAGAGGAAATGTATCATATTCGAGTCAACAGGAGTGGACACATCATCATTTTCTGTTTTTGATCATCTTGTAATAGCGGACAGCGTCTTCTTCATCTTCTAGGTTGTCTGGTTGTTTGAAGCGAGTTGCTCACACAAACCTTTGCCTCTTACCGAACTTGATGATCTTGATCTCAATGTCATACTCCATGACACGGGTGATCCATCTGCCCTTTTCTCATTCAAATCCTTGTTGAGGGGGAAGTCCTTAACCCCAGCGTGTGAGACTAGCAAGAATCGGACCTTGTTGTTTGAGACTAAATGCTTGAATTTCTTCAAGCTTCGATTCTAAAGCACATGCTTTTCAATAAAAAAGAGTACCTCACTTGCAGTCATCTAGGATCCGGAAGAAGGCAATCGGCTGTTCATCATTATCTTTGTTCTCTTTGTACTGCAATGGCGAGAATAGTGTCATCACCTCCAAATGCATAGAGGATGAAATCCTTGGAAAAGTCAGGTTGATGAGAGTGGGTGCTTAGGAGATGGCTTCTTTGATTGCTTCAAAACTCTCCTTGCCTTCTTCAGTCCACTTGAAAGCCATGCTTTTCCTTAACATTTTGGTGATGGGCTTGACAAAGGGCTGCAAAACTGGGACAAACCTCCGAACAAAGTTTATCCTTCCCAGAAACTCGAAGGGCTTTCTTATGGCTTAGCAATGGTAGTGCTCTTATGGCTTCATCCCTCTTTGGATCAATTGCTAATCCTTCCTTGGAGACAATATGGCCAAGGAGCTTCCCTTCATGTGCAAGAAAGATGCACTTCTTAGGATTCAAAGACACTCCGAACTTTCTACACCTCTGAAACACTTGCACGAGGTGAAAGAAATGGTCTCTTTGCATTCTTTGAGAAGATAGTAATATCATCTAGGTATATCAAAGACTATCTTGTTGATCAAGCCTTTGAATGCCATATCCATAGCTCATTTGGAATGTTGCTCGGCGTTTGATGAGTCCAAATGGCATCTTCTTGGAAGCATATGTGCCCCATTTGGTTGTGAAGGTTGTCTTGAACTGGTCTTCCTCCTTCACCATAATCTGATTGAAGCCTGAGTAACCATCAAGTAGTGAAAACCTTTCTGAACCAGCTACGACCTGCAATATTTGCTCCATGGAAGGGAGTGGATAATGGTCCTTGAGAGAGGCTCTATTCAAATCTCTGAAGTCAACACATAGCCTGATCTCTCCACTCTTCTTCCTGACTGGAACTAAGTTGGCAACCCAACTAGAATGCTTGATTGGGAATATGATTCTTGACTCAATCAGCTTGTCCAATTCTTTCCTCATGAGAGGCTCCATGTGTGGATTGGTGGTCTCTTTTTACGCCCGACAGGGCTTAGTATTTGGATCCAACTCGATGGTATGCTGAGCTAAGTTGGGATTGAAACCTTTCAAGTCTTCATAGCTCCAAGCAAACACGTCAGGGAATTCTTGACATAGCTGTATGAACTCACACCTTTCTTGCTCAGTTGTCATCTTTCCAATTTGCAATGGCTTGTTTTCTTCTACCAAGATCGATACCGAATCTTCTCTCTTGACACTCAATGTTTGCTTTCTCCTTTCTAAACTGATCATTGGGGTTAAAAATGGACTCCAAAGTGATAAGTCCCTTGGGCACTTGTCGGTTCTCGGTTTGTATCACTTGGTCACCATATTGCTGCTCCAACTTTTCTTGATTCTTAGCTGAGAACTCAGCTTCTTCTTACAAGAAATGGATGATTTGCTGGTCGTTCTCAAATACTTGCCAACTGACATCGTTATCCGGCACCGAAGGCCTGACAATCACGTGGATGTTTGGTGTACCTTGTCTTGTTGAATGTTTTCTACAATGTCAAAGGCTGCCCCTACTACTGCAAGCCTGTCAGCAGCTTGATTCTCTTTCCTAGGAATGGCTTTGATGCGAAACCCTCAAAATCTTCCATGAGGTCCAACACCCTTGTTCTTGTAGCACCCGAGTAGATCATTTTTGGCAAAGATGTTGTCCCTTGACCTAATTTACAATCAATTCACTTTCCCCAAAACTTGCAAGTTCTTTATTTTTTCTTGATTGCCCAATGCATCCTCTTGCACCAAGGCTTCATATTCAAAGCAGTGTTATTGGAACATGCAAATTGAAATCTGAAAGTTGAATAGTATTTTACTCCTTGAGGTGAAACAAGCACGGCTCCACCTCCTGCACCTTGTCTACTCCTTGATCCATAAAAAAACAGCTGCCATACCTCATTGTCATCTTTGTGGTTTGGCTTGGTGATCTTAGGAATAGGTTGACTTTCTTCGTGTATACAATAGACTCCTAGCTCGATTCTTCTATTCCTTGATAAGGATCAAAAGCATGTACCTTGCTTTCCCATTCATCAAGAGTCAAATCGGGGATGTTTCCAACTTTAGTGTCAGTTTCATCCGTGCTTGGGTGATCTTCTTGATCAAATGCCGAGCAATTGGCATTAATCTGACTTGGAGTGTAGTGCTCAATATGGAAGTTTGCAATAGGTTCAGACCTGATTGTGGTCTTAGTTCCATATCTTGTCCTGAATAGCATGTGAGACCAATTAGCGGACAAATATCCCCCAATCTTGGCAGTGAAGTCCCTTGACAAACAGAGGGCAAAGAGTGGTGGAAGGTCTATGACCGACACATCTTGTAAAACAACAACATTTGGACATGCGTGCAAGGTAAGACTCAAATTTCTAATCACTCCAATCTTATTGCTGTCCCATCCAACCGCACTACTCCTTAGATGTTATTTCATACTTTGGAGCCCTAATCGATCAAATATCTCTGTTTAGGCATTCTTGAGCTACTTGCCCCGGAGTCTATCATGTAATTATGTACTAGCTGATTTCAATGATTAATGAAACATAGAAAGGAGGGGTTTCAACATCTTACTTTGTTGTCCTCCATGATTTCCCTCGGCTAGGCAAGCATTTGTAAGCACTTTGTCTTGCATCTGCGATTCGAAGTGCCGATCCTTCATGGCGGCTTGCGGCAGATCTCTTTGGCACAGGATAGCCGGGGATTCCCACATAGATATATTGACGTTTGTTTTCTTCATCGATCAATGAATCTTCTGAATGGTGATGAAGGATCTCTCTGCTGCCCCTTGGTTTTCACATTTACTCCTTGTATGTGGGCAGCAACAGCTGGCATTTGAGTTGGCCTAGGGGCTGTTCTTGGCTGTCCTTGTGCATTTGAAGCGGGACTTTGCTTGCCAATCATTTGTGGAGCCATGGAAGGTTGTGGATTGGCTAGGGCTAATGGCTGTTCTTCACCCAAATTTCTCCTTTTTGACCTTGTGTTTGCTCACGCACACCTTGAGAGATTGCCTGGTTCATGCCACAAAAATCCTCTGCTTGCCAATTTACCAATGTGGTGTCATTTGGGGCTGATTGTTGTTGGAATGTTTCTTGTTGTTGGCTGTTCTCTTGACTGTTCTCACCCTCCACACCAGTAGTTGTTACCATTAAAGCTTGAGTCAAAGCACCATTGAAGCACATGGATTGATTATGAGGCTCATTACATGGAAAACACCAATCATACTCACGGGCAATGTTGTTTTGTGCTTTGGTACTAATGCCCTAGAGGCGAGATATGGCATTTGGATTATAGGGTTGGAATGGTCTATCGACGAGGCCTTGTTTGATTCATATTTGCAAGCTGGATTAGGTGGCCTTTGAGGCTGATATGGCTACCTATTAGGTTGAGCTTGAGGCTGATATGAAGGTCTAAAACCTTGAGCTAGTTTTCTTTTGAGAGTGACCAGCTCATTGCCTAGATTTTGCAATTGCTTCATGACCTCTTGAAGCTCATTTGGGGCACTTGGAGATGAAGTGGAAGCTTCATTTGAACTCTGATTTCTAGGAGTGGGAATAGGAGCTAAGACAGGTGCTTGACTAGCACTTGGGCTCTCTAAACTTGGATATAATGGCATTGGAGGCCTAGGAGCCAATTTACCAGCTTGGATAAGGCAATTTTCGGCTCTAATGGCAATCTTATAAGTAGCGTGAGTAAGGTTGTGCCTCCCATAGATTGAATTAACATAGAAATATCAGAATTCAAAGCTTTAAGATAGTATAGAAAAGCACCTTCTGCTGTTGGCCTAACTGCCACTGGAATCCTATCCCAAGACCTTTGAAATCTGAAGTTGAAATCGATCAATTTGCTCGTTAGGGGCTCTCTTGATAGTTGTCGGTTGTTCCAGTGAGACAAATTGTCTTCCTTTTCCCCAAACTCGCTCATGGAGAACTATGCATAATCGATTCCAATTTGTGATAGAACCAGTTTGTAAGGCTCCCGAACCATTGCGATGCCTTCCCTTTGAATGATGATGCCAAAGATTTGGCAGACCACATCCATTTCATTTATCTCATGGATTGCCAGACGTTAGCAATGTCTTTGACATGATCACTAGGAGTGGTATGATTTTCTCCGGTGAAAAATGGAATGTTCTTCAACGCTGCAATGGAATTGAATTCGTGCGCATTGAGGGCAAGTGGGTGCTACCAAAGAAATCGACAAAGGGATTTGCTGGTTGCGCCATTCTAATTGGTCGAAGGACTCTTGAATACTGAATGAAAGGCTGAGCAGGTGGAGGAGTTGAGAGAGTTCTGTTTAGTGGAGATGGAGACCTTTGAATCCTTCTTCCTCTTTGCCTTCTTCTTGGAGATAATTGCAGGTATTCAAACAGCACTTCTTCTTCTCCAACTCTTGACCTTGTGATTCTTCTCATAAGCTCTCAGGCCTGCACTGCTGAAACCAGTTGATCTTCCTTTTGGAGTCACCAGATATGCGAATAATAGCTCTTTTCAAGCAAGAAAATTGCAGCAGATGCATATCAACTTTGCTGCAATAAAAATGAGACCTCTAGGTCCCACCAGGCGTGCCAAAACTGTTAGTGCAAAATCACAGCACCCCTGGATGCAGATCAGAGTTTCTAGGTTGATCACTTTGGCATCCAGTGTGATTGCATAACATTGAATCCTTTCTCCAAGTGTGGGACTTGTAAAAATGAGAAAGGATTCTCCAGAGAAGGCTGGTTCCTATTCCTCTGTTCAGATGCACATGAAATATGCAGAGGGTTTTCTCAAAACCTAATCTAATCTGCCAAGGAGACAAGGTAAGAAGATGCATAAAATAAATCTAAGCTAATAGAGGTGATGCACCGAGGAATGAAGAACACCTATTTTTCCAGTGAACACAGACCATTTGAATGTGATATAAGATCATGCACAGATGACAAAACCTGCAGTGAAAGACCAGGAGGATGCAAAAATGAACACAGAGAGGGCTGAGAATCATCCACAGACATGCATTACTTGCTCCAAAGATTGATACAATACACTACAGAATGCCATGAGGCAGAATAGTATTACAGTTCAAATGAGAGGTTCGAACTCCACAAATTCACCTGAGGAGAAGAAGGGAGAGGCAAAACAGAAAAATGTTCGACCCTTGAAAAGAAGCTCCTCTTTACAATATATAGAAAGAATGAGAGAGGAAAGAGAGAGGGGGAAGCCAAATCTACTCCAACCACCTCCAGGTTGCATTCAGTTCATCTCATTATGACAGAAGTGGCGGATCCTGGCAAAACGGCGGGCTGTCCAACAGAAGCGGCGAACTGTCTGCTGCATTAAAGTTGTTTGTTGAAGCATTACTTCTGCTTGTTATTTCGTGCCAGAGGCGTTTCTTGATTTTCTCTCTCCAAACTGAACCAAAATGCAAGATTGACCCCGGAATCATGTAGAGAATCTCACAAGCTTTCCGTTGATATAAAGAACGTGCAAATCCGAGCTCTGGATCGAAAGATATGTCGATCTGAAGATTTAGGGCACAAAACAGTGAAAACAGATTTTTAAATTTCTTCCCGCACTCTGCCACCTGGATGACACGTGGCAGGTTCTGATTCACTGAGAAACTCTCTCTCCTCCACCTCTCGGCGGGCTCTCTTTTGAAATTTCCTTGTGGGCCCTAGCTGGGACACGTGGCACTATCCCATTGGTTCGGGCTGATCCTTCAAAACTCGCCCTTTGACTTTTTGGCCATTTCCTTTGTGACACGTGTCATGATTTGGTTGGTTCTCGGCCCTTTCAGCTCCTTCGCGTCCACCGCGTCCATTTGTCCCAGATGTCCCAGTGCTGCTTGGGACAAAATCCTCCGGTTCGCCCGATTCGGCCGGTTCGCGTCCATTTGTCCCACTTGTCCCTGTGCTTCGCGGACAAATTCTTCCGGTTCGCCCGATCCGGCCGATTCACGTCCATTTGTCCCACTTGTCCCTGTGCTTCACGGGACAAATTCTTCCAATTCACCCGATCTCGGCCGATTCACGTCCTCACGGCCCAGATGTCCCATTTGTCTCTGGACTGTTTGTTCTCATTTCGGCCGAATCTGGCCGGTTCGTGTATCTTTGTCCCAGATGTCCCAAAGCAGTTAGTGCGAAAGTTCTCCTTTTCGGCCGATCCGGGCTTTCCGCATCCGCCGCGTCCATTTGTCCCACTTGTCCCAGTTTTCCTTGTGCTGAAGTTTCTTGTTTCGGCCGAACCGCCCGTTCGCGTCCTTCGCGCACTCTTGTCCCACTTGTCCCTTTCTTTGTTTGGGCGCTGTAGGCTTTTGGCGATCCGCGCCTTGACGTCCCAAATGTCCCGGGGACTAGGACTTAGCCGATTTTCACATTTTTTTCTAGCCCAAGCTTATCTTCTGCAACTTCTTCGCATCTTCTCAGAGCTTGCTCTTTTCAACCTGGACGGGAGAGTTAGAAAAATTGCTGAAGGGACCCTAGAAACATGACTTTTTGCCCTGAATCAATTTATCTACCTGGAACTTGAGAATTCTGATGCATGTTATCAAATTAACCCTGGGGGGGTGAATTTTGGATAACACTTCCTTCCCCGGTGTAGAGGTGTCTGGGAAGAAGATCCACCTTGACTCTTCTTGAACTCACGAATCTTCCTATTAAGCCAAACTTTAGTTCTTACGAGAACAAGGGCCATAATTTCAACCAAATCATCCCTCTCTTTCTTGTACTAATCCGATCCTCCAAAGGAGTGTCTTTGATTGTTGTCTCATATTCAACAGACCTTAAGTCCTCCTCATCCTCCTTAAGTCCTTCAGAACTGGTAAATATTGAGATCTCTGATGTGTTGTAGAGAGAGTCTACCATAGTGCCTTTGCCTAGCCTCAAAATCATCTGCACAAATCGGCCCCTAATCCTCGATGTAATACGCTTGTGATGATAGTTTATCCTGAGGTTCTACTCAATAAACTTCTTCAGATCAAAGCAAGATCTGGGTCTGAAGAAATGAATAGTGATAGAAGTAATAGCCCTTTCTACATTTTGGGCATCCAAGGCTATCTTACATGTATAGTTTCCCAAAGAGATAGGGAAATGCAGGCCAGTGATCTTCTTGTCTCTGCATGTCCTATGTAGCTTATCAAGCTGCCTACATATTTCAACCAGGGCCATCTTATCACCGCAGAACATAGGGAGCTTGAGGGGTGTGTTCTCATAGCTAGCCAACTGATGTATGAAAACCTCCTGAATTGGATAAAGAAATCCCCATACTTGGCTATCAGGTTCATAGCTTCATCAGAAAATCTCCTGGCAGTGTTTCCCTCCAAGAGTCTTACAATGTACATGGTGAAGGCATCATTAACTCTTCTGAAATTGTGATTGCTAGTTTCTAGGGTAAACTGAGGGTAGTATGCATAAATAGGTTCATTCTTATGGCCCTCTATATAGGTGAAACCGAACCACTTCCAGGATGCAACCAGGGTATACATGAGATAAGAAGTCATATAGAACTTCTTAGTCTTTGTCATACCAAATTCATGCGAGATAATATCGGCCCAATTGATGTCTGCTTGCCCTCACAGATGATGTTGATGAAGGGGCACATCCAGAAGTGAAACTCATTAGTGGAAGGCAACCCCATGATACGGGTGAGAAAAATGATAAAGTCAGACAACTCCTCATTAAAATCAACCCTGTATAATGCCTTGGAGAGTCGGGATGCTCCCTTCTTAGGGTTCTTTAACCATGATTTTGCTATACGTGCCTTGTATTTGTCACTTTCTTAGTCGAACATGATTTGGGCTTGGGAACGAGTGAGAATTATGGAATCTTCAGTTTCTGGAATGCGCAGAGTAGCAATAATGGCGGCAGTATCTAGTTTTGTGATTAATTCACCATGCACATTGGTGAGTTCCTTGGTATCTAGGTTAAAATGGCTCCGCAGCCAGCACCATATCCTCACACCGTTTGTCTTGAGATAGGGAAACTAGGCTGCGTATGCAAGTCCACTATCACTAATCATTTGTGCCATGGGAGTCGATTTGAGCATGTTAATCTTCCCCAAAAATCTGTAAAATCTAAGTGTCGAACCTCACTTGTCTCCGATATCTGGTACAGAGGATTCAAGAGGTGATACATGTTCTTGGCCCTGAAACTTGATCTTCCAACTTGCAATGTGTAGGAGATAACCTTCCAAGATCAAAATTGCAATGAGGATGCAAAGGGATGTAGGGGCATGAGAAGAAAACTTTAATGACAAGGATTTGAGCAAGAGAAAGCAAGTGAGCAATGTGACAAATGCGAGGGGGAAAGTCCAATTAAATAGCCGTTTCAGAGAGAAGGTTATTAAATGCGTATTAAATTCACCCCGCACCGACTCAAAAAGATGAAAAGTAGAAAAAATTGGCTCGGATGGTCTTTGGTACATTTGGGACATGAGGGACACGAAGATGTGATCCGGCTGATGCGGGCGATGCGGGGAAAGCGGGCCAAATGAGCACGGGTGGTCCAGGAACTTAGATACACGAAGGGCGGAGGACATGAGTGAAATGAGGGATGCGAGGACGTAATTTGGCGATGCACGCGATGTAGGAATAGAAAGCCTAGACACATTTGGGACAGATGGGACAAAAGTACGTGAAGTACCCGATGCGACGATCGAGTAACAGAAAGCCCAGGTGAACTTGGGACAAATGGGCCAAAAATTTCTGAAAAATATGACAATTAGGAATTTTTTGGGGTAAGCGGCCGATCGGCGAACAAAGGGCCCAGAGGAACTTGGGACATGGGGGACAAAAATGTCCGATAGACCCACAAATCACCAAAAAGACTCCAAAAAAACACAATTTTCACCATCTCTTCAAGTTTTCTCTTCACTAGGACATTATTAAAGGTGCCAACTCAAAATTTTCAAAATTCAGACTTTTAAAAGAGGGGAAATTTTGAGAGGACAACAACTGGCTCTTTCTGGGGATGACTTGACTAGATCAGGAGAATGAGGCAAGACAAGAACTCAAGAAAAACTCAGGAGAAGAAGACCAATGCTTTATCCATTGGGCAAAAGAGTCAAGGGAAAACCAACACAGAAGACAACACAACAAAACAAGGAAAGGAAAAAGGCAAGGGAAAGCAAACACACCCTATACATAATATACACAAGACTTCCTTTTACCTAGGACTTGAAAAATTTCAGGTACTACCCACTATAAGGAAGTGGGAGAGAGGATCCATCCATATAATCAAGATAAAAAGAATTTTCACTAGCAAATGCTTTGATTCTAAAAGGACCAAGCCAAAGAGAATCAAACTTACCATGGCTTCCTCGAGGTTCATGTCTCTTATCCCACAGCAAAACAATGTCTCCAACTTTGAAATCTCTAGATCTGGTTTTCTTGTCAAACAAATATTTCACCTTCTCTTGATGGGCAGATATTCTATCAAAAACCTGTGCAATCTGTCTTCATTCAACTTTTGCAGATACATGATCCTTTTATCTAGAGAATCACTGAAACTAGTGTCTTTAATGGCCTTCATCAAATACAAAGCTGGTAGCTCCACTATCACTGGTAGTCTGGGCTTCCACACCATACACCACTTGAAAAGGAGACATCCCAGTTGCTCTTTTAGGTGTAATCTTGTCTGCCCAGAGAGCATCATAGAGCTTCTTGTGCTAGTTCCTCTGAGACTCATTAACAAGATTTCTTACTATGGTCACCAAATTTTTGTTTGTTGATTCTAGCTTGACCATTCCCTTGAGGATAGTAGTCTGAAGAATGAGCAAGGGAAATACCATATCCATAACAAAAATCCATCATTTCAGCAGAAGAAAAATTTGAAGCATTATCAGTCACAATCTTGTTGGGTACTCCAAACCTTATCAGGATGTTCTCTTTGATGAAATTACATACTACCTCTGAAGTGGTACTTTTAACTGGGATAGCTTCTACCCATTTAGTGAAATAATCTATGGCAGTCAATACATGAGTATGCCCTGCACTTGAGGATGGGTTGAGTGTTCCAATAAAATCCAAACCCCACTTGTTGAAAGGGTTCTTCAATCACAACTGGTTTAAGTGGCAAAGTGGCTAACTTTGGTCTTCCCACAAAATTTTGACAAGCTTCACATTTATCAACCCATTTTGATGCATCCTTAAACAAAGTAGGCCAATAGTACCCTACACGCAGAATTTTGTGGGCAGTAACAATAGATGAGAAATGACCTCCACAGATTGATCATGGAAGGCTGAGAAAAGCTTCTTTTGTTGCTCCTTGTCAACACATTTCAAAAATCTTCCATCTACTCCACGTTTAAACAAAGCATTTTCCCACAACACATATTGTGTTGATCTTAACTTGATAGCTCTTTTCTCCTTAGCAGTTAAGTGAGATGGACACTCACCATAGGTGAGGAAGTGGGTCAGCATACCATTCATCCGTTGAGATGAGAAACAAAACAATAGGAACATCATCCTCATCCTTGGGCAACCCATGACCAGCTCCTTCAGCGATGAGTTCACATAGGCCTTTACCCCGGACTAGTTTAGTTGGTCTGATATCAATATCATATTCTTGAACCTTTACAACCTAGTTTCCTCTCTTAGTTCCAAATTCTTGTTGTGTAAGAATGGACTTGATGGTTGTATCGGGCACAAGTATCACTGAGTGAGAGTTAAGAATATAAAATCAAAACTGCTTAACAACTTTAACCACTGCAAAAGCATGTTTCTCCATCATAGTATACTTTAGCTCATGATTTTTAAGAATATAGCTCATGAATGCAATTGGGAGCTCGTGGTCTTTAGAGTATTTCTGGGTTAACACACAGGGTACTTTCTATGGCATAACAATAGATAATAAAGTCTTTGCTGAAATCTGGACATGCTAAGATAGGAGTCCTAGCAATAGCCTTTTTAATGCCTTTGAATGCTTCTTTCCCTTCAGGAGACCAACCAAATGTTTTCTTCCCTTTCATCATTTGGGAGATATTCAAAGTTAGCTCTACAAAATTAGGAATGAATCTTCTCAGGAAGTTGATCTTACCAAAGAAAGAATGCACTCCCTTTTTACTTGTAGGAAGAGGAATCTACTGAATAGCTTGAACTCGTTTAGGATCAATCTTGATTCCTTCCTTGGAGATAACATGTCCCAACAATTTTCCCTCCATGACACAAAAGATAGACTTCTTGGGATTCAAAGAGACCCCATGTTCTCTGCATTTCAAAAGAACCTTTTCCAGATGTTGAAAATGATCTGCTCTGTCTTTGGAAAATATAGTTAGGTCATCTAGATACACGACAATGCATTTTCCTTTCAGATTCCAAAGGCCAAGTCCATAGCCCTTTGAAAGGTGGCACTGGCATTAATGAGTCCAAAAGGCATCCTCTTGTAAGAAAAAGTACCCCAAGGAGTGGTAAAGGTAGTCTTATGTTGATCTGCAGTGTTGAATTCTACTTGATTGTATCCTGAGAAACCGATCAAGCATGGACAACATTTCAGCTCCTGTAACAACTTGCAATACCTGGTCCATCATGGGTAGGGGGTAGTTGTCCTTTAGAGAAGCTTGATTCAGATTCCTAAAATCAACATAGATCTGAATCTCACCATTTTTCTTCCTAACAGGCACAATGTTAGCAATCCAAGTTGAATGATGAATGGGAAAGATAATCTTGGCCTTCAACAACTTTTGTATCTCCTGAAAAATGGTGTCAACAATCTTTGGATTGTACTACCTTTGCTTTTGTTTGAAAGGTTTAATCCCAGGTTTGAGAGGGATGAAATGCTACATTTCTTTGGGCTGAAAGGCTTTCAGATCATCATAAGAATAAGCAAGTACATCAACATATCTCTTCAAAATATTTACTACCTTCTTCTTTTCCTCCTGCGTGCAACATTTCCCAATGTTCACCATTTTGGGGTTAGTAGAACTCCCAATGTTAACCTTTTCATATTCGACAGATTCTTTGAGCTCCTCTAGAAGCTTTAGCCTTAACATACCTATCATGTTTATCAAACAATTCTTCCAGACTCACCAACCCTTTAGGGATCTTGTTACCTTTTAGTCTGATGCACCCATCTTGATCTATCTCCTCTTTGACACCCTCCTCATTGGAAGATACACTTTCTCAAGGCAAATTTTCACTTCCTTTGAAATATAATTGTTCAAAGTTATCCCTGAGTTCCAAGAAAGAGAGTAAATGCTGATCATCATTGAAAACCTGCCAGTTGCTTGCATTATCTGGCACACTTGGTCTATGGATCATTTCAATGGTGAATTTGTCCTGAGAGAAATTAGGATGAGGTATGAGTAAAGACCCTGACATGGCTAGGGAATCAACCCTAGTGTTCTTTTCCCTTGGGACTACCTCGATGGAGAAGGCATCAAGAAATTCAATAGAATCCCAAACCAGATTTCTATAATGCTTCAACCTTCTATTCTTTACTTGGAAAAGGTCTCTGACTTGTTTAACAACTAGTTCCGCATCTCCCCAAGCCAGAAGATTCTTCACACCTTCCTCCTTTGCCACGTTAAGCCCAAGGATGAGAGCTTCATATTCTGCTATGTTATTTGTATTTTCAAACTGTAGTTTGAATGAGAAAGGATGAACCTTTCCTTCAGGAGATATCAACACCACACCAGCTCCAGACCCAGCCGAGGAACAACTTCCATCAAATTCCAAATTCCAAACACCATTAGGATCATGAAGTACTTCTTTGGGACATTCTGTTTCATCCTGGGACATAATCATATAGTTTCCATGCCCAATATCTTCATAAAGTATTTGTGCTTTGGGATCATCATCTTTTTGCACAATATACTCAGATTGCTTCTCAGGCAACAACTTCTTCATCTTTCCATTGACTGGTATAAGGGCATGTGACCAATCCATTTGAATTTCTCCTCCCACATCCTTATAGAAGTTCCTACTCAACAACATACCATATGAAGGAGGGATATCAGCTACCAAGATAGTAGCTAAAACCTTCTTTTCTGGTAAAGCAACAAAAAGCTACTTGTGCATCCTTAATCCTTCCAACCAAAGGCACCTCCTTACTCTCCATAGAATAGCAGGACCCATAAGTGTGTGTGAGAGTAAGACCCAAAGCATGAGCCACTTTGGCAGGCATGACATTATCCGATGCTCCT
This sequence comes from Taxus wallichiana var. yunnanensis, assembly GCA_018340775.1. Classification (NCBI taxonomy): domain Eukaryota; kingdom Viridiplantae; phylum Streptophyta; class Pinopsida; order Cupressales; family Taxaceae; genus Taxus; species Taxus wallichiana. Next base: position 71,133,729 of record CM031235.1, on the reverse strand, counting down.
GAATCTATGACACAGTTGTTGAGTTTATGGCCAGCTAAGAGGAGGGTTACATAAAATGGTTTGATTTTCTCATTAGGTGAGGTGACTGCAGCTACAAGGTTTGGTTGGGGTGCGGAGGATGGAGTAGGAAAAATACCTTTAGAAGTATTGGGTGAAGTTTTGGAATGGGAATTGACAAAGTGGACCATTTTGGCAAAGGATTTTGGATGAGTTTGATAATACTCAGCCTCTAAAATTTGGATTTTTTTTTCTTAAGGTGATCAATGATATCAAAAGATCCAGAGGTGGATGGGCTATCATCACTAGGAATCTTAGGCTTATCAGGTTTAGGAGTTGGAGAAGAAGAAGTTTTAGCAGTAGAATTAGGAAAAGAAGAATTAGCAGAACTCACCTTCTGTGTGGATGCAGTGGGAATAGGAGATCCTCTTTTTGCAACAATGGGGATAGTCGTGGGATGATCCTTGGATATTTTAGTGGGATACATCACTTTCTCCTTCTTATTTGTCTGTTCTCGAGTCATAACAACATATGACTCACTTTGTTCATTTCTGCTACTACTTCATCATAATCATACTCTTCATCAACACCTTCAGTGGTGAAGAAATTAACTTGAGATCCCTCAAGTTCCTTCAGTTCTTCATCAGCCTCTTCTTCAGGTTCTTAAACATCTTCATTAATCTCTTCATCTTTAGGTTCTTCAACCTCACACGTTGCATTAACAAGGACATTAATGGGTGGTCCCTCAATTGCCCGGCCTTATGCGAGAGGAAGGATAATGATTTTTGGGCTGAAAATTCCTCCTTGGAATGTCTTTATAAGGAGCATGCTGAGCCAATTGTTTCTTGATGGCAATGAGGTCATTAGCAAGCTTTTGTACTAATGGATCTGCATTAGCTCCGGGAGTAGAAGAAGAGGAAGAAGAAGCTCTAGATTTGGAAGGATCTCTTTTCAACTTACCAGACATGATCAAGTCATCTTCAATGCTAACAACTAATCTCTGATCCTCATCCAATGTTGCAAGGTTGGCTCTCCTCAATGCATAGCTAACTTCAGGTAGTTGTGTTCAAGAAGAATTTTTTTGAATTTGATCAATAAATTTGGGTATCTGTGGGATTTTGTTAATCAACTTGTTGAACCAGCCACAAATTCCCTCATGGGCTCCTGTGATTCTTTCTTTATTTGAGAAATTTGAGCTAGCAAAGCATGCACATCTTCTAGCAGGTTTGAAATGGTTCTCAAATCTTGTTCTCATCATGGTCCAACTGGTAATGGCCCCAACAGGAAGATGATAGAACTAATGCATCAAGTTATCTTGCAAAGTTTCCACAAAAAGCCTCACCGAGACATCTTCATGCTCAACTCCGAGGACTCCACATGCAACTATGAAAGCTGTAATATGCTCATTAGGATGCACCTTGCCATCACCTCTGAACTTGGGGAATTTCTTCCTGTTACCCTTGGGTAACTCATGCAAAGGTTGAGGAAGGGCGAGAGGCCCAACACGATGGCCCCAAGGCAATGGAACTGACATCCTTGGGAAAACTACTTGAAGAGATACTGAAACGCCAACAAGGATCAAAGCACAAAGATTAGGGCTAAGTTGCTCCCGAGGGCTACCACTCACAAGGGTTCTATTCTTAACTAGAGGTGTGCTTGTAGAATGAGCTCTTTTATCTCTCTTGTTGAAGGAAGAGGGAAACCTTGCTGCTCCAAGAGTTGAAACTGTGAATCTTTGATCCCAAGAGCCCTCCTACGAGGGTAAATCTTAGAGTCGCCAGGTTAGACAAAGATCAAGAAAATGTTCATAAAAATAGAATCCATCCAAAATGAATCCCTAGTGGAGTCGGCAAAAAATATTAGTTATCAAATAAGGACTTTAATGAAAGCAACAGTCAGGGGACAAAAGTCCCTCCTCTTTAATGGGAGAGGTTCCCTTATTTAAAGGTAAAAACCTATTTACAAATGTACAACGTTTAGTTTTAAAGAGGAACTTTGATATCATGGAAGTGTTTTTATATAACCGATTATCAATGCAAAAATACAGAAGAACTAGGAAGTGGGAAAAGGAAGAGTGTCATTCTTAGGAAATATAGATGGCAAAATAATTCCTTATAAATGCTGACTTGGGATCATATAGGATAAAATAATTTACGTTAAACCATAAGATGCTATTCCATAGAAACAAACTTCCAGAGATGACATCCACAAGAATACAAAGCTTCTTGATGCAGAAATAGATAAATGATTTAATAATTTAACAAATAGGAAAGGAGGAATAACCATAGATAGAACAGAAAGAGGAGTCTTCTTGTATTGATAGATTTTAAAACTCTTTTACACTTGTCAAAAATAGTCAGAGTTGCAACCCTTAAGAATGGCATGGAGAGATCATTATATAGATTACAAATTAGTTACTCTTGGTAACTGTTTCTTTTAACTAAAAGATTAATTAAGGAAATGCTCAATACAATATCCTTAATTATGTTACAAGGATCTCAACACTTAAAAATAGAAGGAGAAAAAGAGAATCCAGAAGAAGAAACATCCGATTATGGCTGAGGTGGGCCCATCAATTTGAGGATCTGATATCTGAATTTCTTCAATGCTTCAGCTATCTCCATACCTCGTGGGATTGATGTGTTGGCAGTGGCGTGAGACCAAGTGCCCAGATATTTTTCCATATCTTTATCAAACTCGGTATGCCCCGGTATTCTTTATTTGCCTCAGCAATTATAGATTGAAGGAAGCAAATGTCCTTTATCTTCTCTTTGGTAATTAATTCTTCTTTGAACAATTCTTCCTTGACAAATTCTTTGAACTGAGCTTTGATCTCTTGAAGAGAGCAAGGAACACCTGAGGTTTCATCATGAAGATGGCAATGAATATCTTTAAAGGTAGAAGAAACACAAGTCTTGAAAGATTCTCCTTTCTACGCCATACGTTATTTAGCTCACCCAGTGCTTCTTCCAACACCTTCATCTTCCATTCTACACCAAAAACCCATGCCTTTGACAAGTTATTCTTGGCCTCATCAAAAATACTGTTAGCCAACAGGATATTCTCATCAGTTTGGCCCATAAGATGAAGATCTGTAATACAACTAACCCAGAGCTTCAACTCTTTATCCATAGCCTTTATTGAGGAAGTGAGTTTCTGCTTTGTAGATTAATCACCTTCTCATTGGCCTTGAAGGCTTCCTCAATGAAATTCAAGCCAACTATAATCATATCATCAACCATGGTTTCCAAGGCCTTTCCATAAGTAGAATACTTATGTATATCTCTGATGCTCTGAACTTCATCCTGGCTGAGAATCATGGGGGGTGGAAGAGCAGTCAGTGGGGTAGGGTCTAAAACCTTATCTTTAGCCAACAGTGACTTGATAAAGTTGGAAAGAACTTGATTCTTTTCTTCCAACTGTTCTATAGTTTTCTTTCCCTTCTCTACTCGTTTAATAACCTTTGTCATTGTTGCTTGAAGGTTATGAACCTCACTCTCAGGAGTGGATTCCCCCATTGGGATTCTAGAAAGCTCTAAATCAGAGACCAAGAGATCCTACTTTGCCTTATCAACCTTGGGATTTACAACCTCCAGGAACTATTGGCCTTGAGCATCAGTTACTATCCTTGAAGTTGTCTTGGCTCTCTTAGCTGGAGGAGGAGGATTAGTTCCTAGCAGGGCTGCCACAGCATCAAAATTAGGCCCTGTTATCTCGAGAAGAAGCTCTCTTCTTCCTGTTGTCAACCATGGGTTGCACCCAAGAAAAATTAGAAGAAGAAGAGGAAGGAACAAGGGGCCCAAGAGAAAGTGAACTCATGGCACTTAGAGTATTGACCATTGTTGCCTCTAGCAAAGAAGTGGTGGGAGTATCAGGAGCTTCCTTTGTAGAGGAGTCTGCGGTACTAGGAGGCTCTGCACTAGACATTTCCTTTTCTTTTTCAACTGTTACTTCAGGAGTTCCTGTAGGATTTGGTATTTCACCATCATCACTCTCACTAAGAACAATAATGTTCTCTGGCCCTGAAGGTAGCTCTGGATGCTCAAGAAGAGGCTCTTCATCAATTGGTTCTTGTTTGACTTCTCTGATCTTCTTTTGGTATACTTGGGTAGAAGGAGTAGATGACTCAGGATCTTTCATTGAGGAGGAATGAGGGGTTTGCTCAAGAACCTCGGTGCTTTGGTTGTATGTGCTTCCTTCCCTGGTGTAGAGGTGTCTCGGAAGAAGATCCACCTTGACTCTTCTTGAACTCATGAATCTTCCTATCAAGCCAAACTTTAGTTCTTACAAGAACAGGGGCCATAATCTCAACCAAATCATCCCTCTCTTTCTTGTACCAATCCAGATCCTCCAAAGGAGTGTGTTTGATTGTTGTCTCATATTCAAAGGACTGTAAGTCCTCCTCATCCTCCTTAAGTCCTTCAGGAACCTAGTAAAGATTGAGATCTCTGATGTGTTGTAGAGAGAGTCTACCATAGTGCCTTCACCTGGCCTCAAAATCATCTGCACAGTCAGCCCAGTAATCCTCAGTATCTGGCTTGTGATGATAGTTTATCCTGAGGTTCTGCTCAATAAACTTCTTCAGATCAAAGCAAGATCTGGGTTTGAAGAAATGAACAGTGATAGAAGTAATATCCCTTTCTACATTTTGGGAATCCAAGGCTATCTTCCATGTATAGCTTCCCAAAGAGATAGGGAAATGCAGGCCAATGATCTTCTTATCCCTGCATGTCCTATGTAGCTTATCAAGCTGCCTACATATTTCAACCAGGGCCATCTTATCACCACATAACATAGGGAGCTTGAGGGGTGTGTCCTCATAGCCAGCCAACCTGATGTATGAAAACCTCCTGAATTGGATGAAGAAATCCCCATATTTGGCTATTAGGTTCATAACTTCATCAAAAATCTCCTTGCAGTGTTTCCCTCTAAGAGTCTTACAATGTACATGGTGAAGGCATCATTAACTCTTCTGAAATTGTGATTGCTAGTTTCCAGGGTAAACTGAGGGTAGTATGCATAAATAGGTTCATTCTTCTGGCCCTCTATGTAGGTGAAACCGAACCACTGCCAGGATGCAACCAGGGTATACATGAGATAAGAAGTCATATAGAACTTCTTAGTCTGTTGAACACTAGACAACTGCTCAGTCAAATTCATGCAAGATAATCTTGGCCCAATTGATGTTCTGCTTGCCCTCACAGATGATGTTGATGAAGGGGCACATCCAGAAGTGAAACTCATTGGTGGAAGGCAACCCCATGATACGGGCGAGCAAAATGATAAAGTCAGACAACTCCTCATTAAAATCAACCCTGTATAATGCCTTGGAGAGTCGGGATGCTCCCTTCTTAGGGTTCTTTAACCATGATTTTGCTATACGTGCCTTGTATTTGTCACTTTCTTGGTCAAACATGATTTGGGATTGGGCACGAGTGAGAATTATGGAATCTTCAATTTTTGGAATGCACAAAGTAGTAGTAATGGTGGCAGTATCTAGTTTTGCGATTAATTCACCATGCACATTGGTGAGTTCCTTGGTATCTAGGTTAAAATGGGCTCCGTAGGCTAGCACCATATCCGCACACTATACCGAGATAGGGAAACCAACCGCGTATGCAAGTCCATTGTCACTAATCATTTGTGCCATGGGAGCCGGATTTGAGCATGTTAATCTTCCCCAAAAATCTATGAAATCTAAGTGTCGAACCTCACTGTCTCTGATATCTGGTATAGAGGATTCAAGAGGTGATACATGTTCTTGGCCCTGAAACTTGATCTTCATCTTTGCAATGTGCAGGAGATAACCTTCCAAGATCAAAATCGTAATGAGGATGCAAAGGGATGCAGGGGCATGAGCAGACAACTTTAATGACAAGGATTCGAGCAAGAGAAAGCAAGTGAGCAATGTGACAAATGCGAGGGGAAAGTCTAATTAAATAGCCATTTTAGGAGAGATAATTTTATTAAATGCGTATTAAATTCACCCTGCACCGACTTAAAAATATGAAAATTGGGAAAAGTGGAAAAAACTTTCTCAGACGGTCTTTGGTACATTTGGGACATGAGGGATGTGAAGATGCTATCTCGGCCAACGCGGGCGTGCGGGGAAAGAGGGCCAAATGAGCACGGGTGGTTCAGGAACTTAGATATGTGAAGGGCGCGAGGATGTGAGGGATGTAAGGACACAAGGGCGTGATTCGACCAATGCATGTGATGTGGAATAGAAATCCCAGGACACATTTGGGATAGATGGGACAAAAGTATGTGAAGTAGTGATGTAGATAATCGGGTAACAGGAAGCCCGGGTGAACTTGGGACAAATGGGCCAAAAAGTTCTAAAAAAGCCGATAGTTAGGAATTTTGTGGGGAAAGCGGCCGATCGGTGAACAGAGGGCCTAGAGGAACTTGGGACATGGGGACAAAAATGTCCGACAGACTGCAAATCACCAAAAAGACTAAAAAAATGCAATTTTCACCATCTCTTCAAGTTTTCTCTTCACTAGGACATTATTAAAGGTGTCAACTCAAAATTTTCAAAATTCAGACTTTCAAAAGAGGGGAAATTTTGAGAGGACAACACATCTCCAACTATTTGTAAGCAAAATAGTAAGAAACCATCAAAGCGGTTTTACAATACAATGGCTACCAAAACCATGGGCTTATAAACACCCATAACAGTTCCCCATAATTCATGGATTATGACACCACCCATATATATGTATAGATAAAAATAACATATCTATACTCCCAAAAAAATAGGGATTTCAAAAATTTTTCTCGGGGGCTAGCCCTTAAACCCCTAAGTGAGGCCAACCCGGACCCTGTTAACACTCGTGGAAGAGGTGTACATTAATCTTAGGTATACAATATACAAAATATAGAACACATTCTAGCATTTAGAAAATAGAGGAAGACCCTAATATCATTGAACATGATCCTCCTCTTATTCTTTTGTCTCAACATTCTTCATGGAGGGATGAAATGTCAGGTCTAGCATTGATCCATGACCTATCTTCTCATTACCTAATCATTCTTTATCTATCAGGATTCCTCCATTTCAATCTTACCTTAGGTCACCACCTAGTAGCCCATCGTCTTCTTCTATATGTCGGCCACCTCCAAGTAGTCCCTCATCATCTATATGTGGCTCACATCATGGTAGCCCATTTTCTTCTATGTTTGGCTCACCTCCGGGTATCCCCTCTTCATCTATACTAGGGGCACATCCTAGAGGTCCCTCATCTTCAATTCTTGGGCCACATCCTAGTAGTCCATCATCTTCTATTTATGGGATGCCACTAGGTAGTCCTTCATCTTCAATCTTAGGGCCACATCCTTGTAGTCCTTTATCTTCAGTCTATGGGACACCTCCTAGTATCCCATCCTCTTCAATTCTTGGACTGTATCCTTTGCATCCATCATATTGTTCTTCTATTAATGATTGTGGCAAACCCACCATCATTTCTTACATCAATTCTATCCATCCAATTTCTGATCCCAGTCCTCGGGATCAGAAAAATCATGTATCATCTTATAAGAAACCCAAATGGTTCCTTCACCCAACTAAGATTAAAAATTCCAAGAGTTCCAAAGCTCACAACAATTTAAATAATATTAAAGTTCGAATCAAATGTGCTTTGAAAATTCACATCAACGTACACATCAAGTATGATGTAAAGTGCGAAAAACCTGGATAGGGACACAAGCTCCCACACATAGAATCCATGTTTCATGATAAAACACAGTCATCTATTGAGTATGAGCTCACTACGATCATTGAGATCGGGGATAATATGACTCTTGATAAGCAAACACACCTAGTCTTCCTTATCAAGGAAATTACTAACATTGTTATTGGATCTTATCATGCCAAGTGACCTTTTTGGTCCCACCTTTCAAAAAAGAAAAAATACAAAAAAATGAGAAAACATTTCAAAAAATCAAAAGTAAACAAACACACATTGCAATCAGGTATTACATACACATGTATGTTATTTTTTCCCTTCCTTTTTATTCTTTTGCAAGTCTTCCTATCATTTTCATCCCTTCGGTGATATTTTAGTTTACCTATTCGCAAACATTTTGAGACATTTATCGCTATGGTATCTATTTGACTTGGTCTTTTATCACCTTGGTAAATTAAAGAGCAATTGATCTTATAGAGATCCTATCACAATAAACATCTAAAAAACTTATTGCGAAGAAATATCAGACATATTTTTTGACACTAGCCAATGTCGTCATCACAATCACTTCTGCCTTTTTTCATCAAGCCATCAATAGTTCTTAACCCCTTGTCAAACAAGAGAGCTGAAATAAGTTTTCAGAAATCAAAAGAATCAATCAAATCAAAAAGCACAAAGCTAAAAGCAAATGCTTAAAGCAAAAGTAAATTGATATATAACTCTCTCTTGGGGTATTTCCAATAATCTCTCTTTTATAGATGCTGATTGAAGTAGAGTAATGTTGTAATTAGAATCAAATGCATCTCTATCGGGGCTTTGGATGCACATTTGGAAGCGGAGCAATGTACGAATATCCTTCTGTAATCCATTCATAAAAATCAACTTTGAAAAATAAATCATTCCTACACATTAGCTAGGGTGTCTTCACTTGTTGTCTATCAAATATTCCCTCCAAGAGGTAATAAATTTTCACGTACACACACGGATCTCTATGAGCAAACAGGATTAGTATGTTACCAAGTGTATTTTTTTGGACCTTGTTCAAACTCTTACTCTAGTTTGTATCTTGTCTCACGATTCGTGCCTTTGGCTAATCACTTCTTCATTACGAGGCTTCTAAGCTACATTCACATTCACATTCACATTCACATTCACATTTTCTTCTACTTCGTTCAGAACATCCATGTGTGTAATATTTCCTTTTTGCCATGTGTGCAGGCACCTTTTTCCCCTTCACAAAAACAATCTTCCACTTCTTTCTATCATGTGCTTCTTGGCCAGCTTATGTTGGGGGAATCCTTGCTCCTTCCTAGCATGTCATTATGTTATGTTCATCATTGTGTTGAACTTATCCATATTGGCCTTGATCCATCTTTTGCACGTGAAGAGTTTTCCTTTGAATATTCCCATCTAATGTTGGGGGCAATTTCACATCTTCACTTTCTTGCACATGCACGTGACATTCTACCCTTATACATCCCATCTATCACTGGGCAACCACGTTTATTCATTTCTTATACATGCCTTTTGAAAACTTCTAGAAAATAAAAAACATTCAAATACATTAGTCGGAAAAGTCAAAACATCCAAATAAACATAAAAAACCCAAACAAATTGGTAAAGCAAACTCAAAATCCCAAAAAATTGGTAAGAAAAATTCAAAACCCAAATTTATCTTACCATTGCATAGTTCACTTTGATACCTTTCCAACGCAAAAAAATGGAGTCATTTCAAGGTCGGGAGCAAAAGTTATGGCCTTCGAAGATAGGTAGTGCATTCAGTGTTACACAGGCGCCCAAGTGCACTTACTTAACACTACCAAACCCCGGGCCTATGCACCCATGTTGCATGCAAAAATCTAAAAAAACTCAAAAAGGAGGCTAGCACAGGCACTCGAGCACCCATGTTGCCTCACAAAATCTAAAAAAATCAAAAAGTTGGCCAAAGACAAAGGGTGCTTGAGCATCTATCTTTGCCTCACACAAGCCTAAAAACCCCAAAATTGGGTTAGCGCAGTGCCCAAGCACCCATCTTTGGCTCAAAAAATGAAAAAAACCATCAACATGGTTAGCACAGGCACCCATGCTTTGGCTCAAAATGTAAAATTCTATCAATAGGGTTAGCACAGGTGCACAGTCGCCCATGCTGGCTCACAAAATGCAAAAAATCATCAACAGGGTCAGCACAGGCACACAGGCACCCATGTTGGCTCACAAAATGCAAAAAAAACCTCAAACTAAGTTAGCACAGGCACCCAAGTGCCCATGCTACCCAACAAAACCCAAAAATCCAAAAAAGAGGCTAACATAGGTGCTCCCCTGAGTGCATAGGCGCACCCAACATTGCGCAAGCCATAAATTTTGCTCCCGACCTCAAAATGACTTCGTTTTTTGCCTTTGGAAAGGTATTGAAGCAAGCTACACAATGGTAACATTAATTTTGGCTTTATATTTACCAAAAATTTATGGTTTTTCATTTTTTAAATGGATTGCATATAGCTAAAGCATGTATCACCTGCATTATCCTCAACATCGAAATTGGTCCTCCAAAACCATCTTTCTGATGTTCTTGCTTGTTCTTGTCTCAAACGACATGTGGATCATCATGATCTACCTCCATTAACAAAGTTGGGTCTGCTTATTATGTCAATACTCCCGTGCAATAATGAGTTGCTAGGTATTGTGTCATAATGCATGAATGCTTTCCATGGGACTACTTGTGTCCTCCATTTTTCCTCGCATGTGTTATTTCTTGGGGCATCATTTTTAACCCTTTTCGTTACAACATGAAAATTCGGGAAGTAAAACTTGATAACAAAAACATTGGTGCAACTGTCTTAAATTTTGTTTGTTTGAGTGCGTGTGATTGTACTAATTTTTCTATTAGGTTAGCTGGTTTACTTTCTCATATTACATTACATTGTGTATATTGCATTGAGTTAAACATCATTTTACTTACTCCCATTACATTGCATTGCATTGCATTGCATTGTGTATGTTGCATGGAGTTACGTAGCAATGGACAAATGTTAGTAATTTAGCTTTTCTTGTTATCTTACATTTTTTTCATTTCAATAAAGGCTGATGATGTAGACCTAGGGGCAAAATGATATAAACAGGTTGCTTATTAAAAGGTTGGATGCAAAGATTGGGCTTGTCCTATATTCTCCATTAATCATTTCTTATCACTTATTATTTATTATCACTACTAATTTTTCTTCTAAAAATCACCGGGAAATAAATAACCGCTTTTATCCCAATTCTTATTCCTTCTCAATACTCGAGGGTTTCGCGCCATTCTAACCTATTTTCTTTTGTCCATTTCAATCAATTTCGATCGTCGATTGACTTCTTCTATCACCCCATCAACACTCGAGGGGCATCCTTCATTCTTGCTTATTTTTTCTTCAAAAATCCATTTCTTTATGCTTGTCTACTATGTTTGAAGTGAAGTCACTAACTTCACCTCAAACAGGGGCAAATGTAGACACCTAAATTCTATTTTTACAATCTTATTGCCAAAACGCACACAAATCACTCTTATTCTTCCCAACTCCATTATAATTAATGCTCTTTGCTAATTAACTAATGTTTCTCACCACTTTGGTCGGTTAACAAGCACTTCATTGATCACCAAACCTCTTTCACATTCAGGATGTTGATTTACGACGAATCCTAAGCCAAAATCATCTTCAAAATAAATAATTAGTGATTATAAGCTAATTAAGCCTATTTTGCCCTTGATTTGATCAATATACCATAGTATTGACTCAAGCCCCTTTTCCAACCACTCAAAAATCACCCCATTCACCTCCATAAAGTCTCAACAAGATTCAAAGCTTATCCTAGCATCCTAGTTGACCCTAAGCGGTTGATTAGGGCTCCATACCTCTTAATCACTTGGTAATTCACTAATTGTGATTAGCAAGGCCTGATCATGATTAACAATTGTAATCTAATTTGGGGATTTTAGTCCTACATGCACCAAAATACAAGTTTCTCCCAAAAGGAAAACTATAAAAAGAGTGTACCTAATTCCTTTATACTTTACACCATGCTTTGATTTGCATCTCATATAATAAATATGATATATAGCCAAGTTCAATCCTTGCTTAAAGCCTTCAATGGGGTTAGTAGATGGATATCCAAAATGACCAAGTAGTCATTTAGAGAGGCCATTTCACCTTGTTTGGAGTAGCAACCATAACCATTTGATTTCCCTCTTAGGTCTATTTAGGCCCATGTTAGGCAATTCAAGAATATTAGTAGGCATGTTTAGTTAGATTTTGTATTATTTTTATAGTAGTTAAGCATTCTTTTATGCTTCTATCTTAATGTTACATTCCTAGAATTAGAACCTTGGCTAGATGGACGACAATGGTGTTAGGTTTCTTTGTTTAGTCATACAATTTACTTTGTAAAGTTTAGGGTGTCATCACTGTCGTAAGGTGCACTTGGCGATATAATTGGAATGATTTGGATATTTTGAAGATTTTGAATTATTTCCAAAGGAGATTGAAGAGGTAGGGAGTGATAGATTCCCAACCTGATTTTGTTTGTAAACGAGAGGATTTGGGCATCCTGCTACCAAAAGAAGAGTTTTGGGGAGATAATTCTAGTTTTACTTTCCATCTATGACTACACCCTAAAAGGTCCAATTGCTGCAAACATATAGAGACCAAATTTAGTTTCAGTTTTTTCCATTTGAAAAAGTGTTTATTCGATTGAAGAACCCATGTAGGAGTAGTATAGGAAAGTCAATGACGTCTCATTACCCCTACTTCTATAGTAACGGGTGTTCCAATTTGAATAACACTAGATGACTTCCACATTATGTCATCTTGAAGCAATAATAATGTAATGTAGCTCCCAAGTTAGGTCATCTGGGAGAGATAGTAGTATGATTATTTGAGCCGATTGATTGATTTGCTTTAAATGATAGAATATTCCTCTTGAGATTATGTTCTTAATAAATTACTCACGGAGAGGTTTTTGTGCTTTTTCCCCAGATTAGGTCATTTGGGGGAATAGATTTGAAAAGATAGAAAGTATTGATTGTCATATAGAATGATTTTTACCTTTGTTTGAATGAGATTAGAGAAAGTTGTAATAGTAATATGCTAGGAGTGTCAATTGATTGTATTGTAACTTGAGAGGGATTATGGGATAATCCCGATTGTATGCCCCCTTTATGCGAAAAGGGTAAAGGGTGAAGCAATGAGCATTGAGCCGAAAACAAGGTGTATAAGATGTTGTAATAGTAAATGAGAAATATGACGTGATAGTATAGTCACAATATGAATAGATATTGAGTAATACATGTGTCATATGTGAATATGAGATGTTGAAATTTATATGGTACAGTGTTAGAGGAAATTATGAGTTGTATGGTGTGAACAATGAGTCAAACGAGAACGAAGCTCAAGATATGAGTGAAATTGTGCAATGTGTATTAGTTGTAAAAGTGGTTACAAATAGTAACTATAGTATATGAAAAATTGGAATTACTATATATAGTAATAGTGAAAAGTGAATAATATTTCATTTATACTAAGATAGATTGATATTTGGAGCTCTGAGTAGTGAGAATGCCACGTGTTAGAGAAACAAGTTTGACAAGTTTTGAGCGAGGCCACTGGTGCAACAGGAACACAACTAGTGCATCTAGGTCCGGATGAGGTAGATGCGGCTCTAGATCCTATACAAGTTGATGATGCGGGGTACACCTGTGGCCTATAATGAGTGTTAGGTGATACATCGATGGGTGTTGTTATTTCTAGTAGTGGTGGATGCGGCCGATAGAGTGAGAATTAGAGGATTAGAGGGGCGGCACATGTCCATGATGTAGATGGTGTGGCAATGACACGAGCTGATCATAAGTATTGTACATTTTTATTTTTAGTTGTTTGTTTATTAGATATTGTGAAGGTATGTAGTAACTAATGGTGGTTTTTGTTAATGCAGTGATTCCTATTGGTCATTGATTGTAGATTCATTGATATGCATGTTGACGTGGAATGTGCCTCCAGATGTGATCGTGGGAGGTGGTATGCTAGAGAGAGTTGATGTTATTATGGGTGAACATGCCCATTTGTTTGAGTGGGTGGCTATGACAAAGGTAGCCACATGTAATGTATTATTGAGTGAGTGTGATGAGGCTCACGCAAATACTTGAGTGAGTTAATTAGGCCATAGTAGGAGGATCCTTAGCTCAAGATGTGTTTGCTAAATATGTTGAGCTACAAGGATGATTTACAGAGAAAAAGGCCAAGATTGTAATATTACAGTCGGTTGGAGAGATATAAAGATTGAGATTAGCGGCGTAGAGTGAGCGTGCAAAGCTTCGAGTTATAGAGCTCCCACGATTGTGTATAGTGATAGCGAGGATGATGTGTGATGTATTGTATCTTATTGTAGCGATTCATATGAGCTTGCCTCATAGTAATTGTATTTTGTAATTTACGGTTTTTTTGATGAGATATATGTATATAGATGGATATTGATATCATATGTGTTGTTGATGTGCATTGGTATATGATGTGATGATTGTTGCTTGCACTTTGGGTTGATATGTATTGTTGAAATGGTTGCTTTGATTTAAAATGCATGATGATGTGGAAAGAAATAGATAATAAGATTAGAATAAGATTTGTATTTGCATGATAATGAGGCATATAATATGTGATGTAATATAATAGATAATGTGAAAGAACATTAGAATAATGATGCATTGGTATTGGTATGATGAGAGAATGTAAAACAATGGTTGTAATCATGTGTGATTATGATGAAGAGGGGGAAGATGAGTGATTTCCCCCTAGTGTGAGAATGAGGTTCATTTATAAATGCCCCCTCAGTAGTCAAGAATGAACCATAGAACAAGAGTGCGTCATCGGGAAATGGGTTTGTCACGTGCAAGGAGATGCTAGAAAAGATATGACATGAAGCACAATGCATGAGTTGTGAAAGGAGAGGTTCATTAATGTAGTATTCCCTCAACAGTCAAGTGTGAACTGTAACATGAGAGTGTGTCATAGGGTAATGAAATGGAGAGTGAATGTCATCTACCGAGGTTAAGAGGCCTGTAAGGCATAGATGGAGCATGTGAAGCAACAACAACATGAGAATAAGTGCCAAATTGGATGTCAAATGGAATGGGACCTAGAATAGAAGGTGTGGTGGGAGGAAGTGCGGAAGCAAGAGGCTTAGGAATCCAATGAGGTAGTGTAGCAATTTGTGAAGAATGAGATGATGCAACCATATGTGGATTGGATGGAGGATGTGGATGGATGATAACCTTAGGAGGTGGACGAATGACAAATTTAGATGGAGGTGAAGGAGATAAGTGAACAGAGGTGGAAGCATGCTTATGTGGGATAGGAGAAAGAGAGTGTTCATCATGAGAGGGTGAGTGGAAAGCAATAACACCTTTGTCTTCTAATTGTTGCAAAAATCATGGAGAGCATAACAATCATTATCACGATGGCCATTGATACAATGGAAGTTGTAAAAGGGTAGTCATGTTGGCATTGCAAATGGTGGGGCTGATGATGCTCAGTAGAAGGTAAGTGGATTAAGTGCTTTTCAAGTAAAAATGCAAGACATCATGAGTTTTTGCATTATGTGAGAATTGCAATGGTTCATGAGTAGGATGTGGAAAATACTTAGGTATATGCCAACACAGTGGAGGAGAAGAATGCATGTTACATGGAGGAGGAGATGGTGACCATGGAGGAATCTTAATGGATGGAAGAGGATAATAAGCAGTAGATAGAGAAGTAGTATAAGAAGTAGGAGAAGAGGTATAAGGGGGTGATCTAATATGTGCAACAATTAAATCTTTTTCTAAATCAATAACTTTGTAACATAAGAGCGTAAAAGATTTGCATGTATCATATGGTAAATTTTATTTCAATGCAAGAACCAAGCCACGACAAAAAATAAATTACTTTTCTAAATCAATGGGCTCAAATAATAATTGATACATACAAGAATTAAAGTGTAAAATGTAATCTACAATTGGTTCTTTCTTTCCTTGATGCAATGAAGGAAATCATTCATATGTAACCTTAGGACCATTTTTAGAAATGAATTTTCTAAGAAAAACATCCTCCATATCGTAATAAGTACTAATGGATCCATAAGGAAAATGAGTGTACCATTGGAGAGCATGATCAACAAGACTATGCCAAAATTATTTGAGTAATAAGAAATCATTAGAATAATCAGACATGACGGAACAATAATGCTTAAGATGTAAATAAGGATTGTCAGCTTCATCAAAACATGAGAAGCTAGGCATTATGAAGTCCTTTGGGAAAGAAAAATATTGAATATTTTTAGGAATGGGATTGTCATGCAAAGAATTATTGTCAATGGAAGAATAGTAGGCTTTACTTTGAAGAGTGAGAGTATGAACTTGAGATCGCAAGGTGCCAACAACATGCATGAGAGATAAAATGTCATGTCAAGTAATGTTGGGTGAACTAAGAAGTACATGGAGAGGTTAGATCTTGCAATTTTTAGTGATCATGAGAATGTGATAAGAATGAGTGGATGTGGAAGGAAGTGGAAGAGGAGGATAAGAACATGGAGGCTCTATGGGAATGCTAGATGTAGACTCATAAGAAATAGTAGGAGGTGTACTAGTGGTAGGAGTAGAATCATCATGAACAATGATTTCAGAAGAACTATAAAGAAGTGGAAGAGGAGGGAGGAACATGAAGGCTCTATATGAATGGTAGATGTAGAATCAAAAGACATAGTAAGAGGTGTACTAGTGGTAGGAGTAGAATCATCATGAGCAATGATTTCAAATTAACTAGAAAGAAGTGGAAGAGGAGGGGAGGAACATGAAGGCTCTATAGGAATGGTAGATGTAGACTCAGAAGAAATAATAAGAGGTGTACTAGTGGTAGGATTAGAATCATCATGAGCAACAAGTTGAGAAGTATAAGAAAGAGGTGAAAGAAGAGGAGAGGAACATGGAAGATATAAGGGAATGCTAGAAGTAGATTCAGAAGATATGGTAAGAGGTGTAGAATCATCATGAGTAACAACTTTAGAAAGAGAAGAAAGAGGAGTAGTAAATTCACATTTAGCAACATTAAGAGAAATAACATCATTACTAACATGTTCATGATCAGAAGCATAGTCTACATCACTATCAGACATATTTTCACAAGCAAGTAGTTCATCAAGACTATCATCAACATAAAAAGAAGTGGTAGGAGAACTAATATTAGATCTATCATTGCATTCATTAGAAACACTTGCAAAATTAGGAAGAGTAGGAGATACAAATTTACATTCATCTTGACTACTAGTAGAAATAACATCATGCATATGTACATTTTCAATATTAGAAGTAGAAGTATTGACATCCATATTATCACAACCAAGAACATAATCAAGCAAATAATTTATAGTAATACTATCATGTGTTATAAGAGGAGTGGAAGAAGGTGTAATAACATGGGTGACTATGGGAGAGCAAGGAAAACATGAAGTAAAGTTTTGGTCAGGAGAGACTATGCAAATGCTAGAGTTATGAAAGTTAGAAGGATGAGTTTTTGGAAAGCAAGAATTTGTTGGAGGAAGTAAACATCACATTGAGGGTTTTGATAAAGGTCACAAAATTCAACTTGCATAGTAACATCATCAAAGATAGAGTTCAAACATGTATTGGCCATATTGTGCTTAGGAGATGAGGACCTTTTCTTAACTATGAGGGTTTTGGGGATCTTAGGGAAATAAGTTAGAAGAAAAGAGGGTTCACCAAATGATTTAATAAAATTTGAATTAAATCTAATTGTAGAGTAACATATATGATAAAATACAATAGATATACAAATGCTAAGCACTCAAACAATGCAACACTTTGTAAGTAAATGAGAGAGATAGATGACTTAGTTGAATCTTGTGAAATCTGAACTGATATGAGTGATGTAAATTGTTAAATAGGGTTAAAAATGTGTCACAACTGCTCCATGTAAAATCAAGATTCTAAGAATAATGTCGAGACATGACTTCCTAAGCATTGGTGAGCTGTTCTTGGGTGCTGGTGACTACGCACAAGGTCAGAATCTTCTTTTTCTGTGTCACTAGGGTTTTGCTATCACTTCATGTTAGTTGTTTGATATTCACTCCTTGATCACCAAAGCTACCAGTGTAACTGTAATACAAACCATAGCTACCTACACAAGCTCACAAACACATCAAATTGGAATGAAAATGCAATATGTGAAGTCAAAATGACCCCGATAGTCACTCGATGAGTGAACTTATGTCTAAGCGCTGCTTCTAGACTCCATGTAGTTCTTTGTTCTTGTGTGTGTAATAGTGTCCTTAGGTTTCCCTCATGCCAATGACGCCAAGATAACAGGCTATGGATAGATAAGATGCAAATGTGTGATATGGAATTGAGCACTTCCCCTTCTATGCAGTGTATGCAACCCAAAAATGCAGTCCCTTGTAATGGTAGTGATAATATGTAGATGATATTTCCCCTTAGAATTGCCACCAAAATAATAGTGTATGTTGTGTATATATATGGATCTCTTATTTGAATTTCGACACTAGTGACCCAAAAGGATGACTATGAGCTCGAGATAGGAAAATAAAACTAGAAAGGCCGACCACAAATGTCAAAATAAGTGAAAAGAACAAAGAGGACAAGAGCACCCATAATGGACAGGAGCGCTTGGGTGCTAGTGTCCAAAATGCTCGTTAGTGTCCTAGGATAAATGACAATAGATGTGAAAAGACCGATGATGACGGGGATACCTATGACCCGACTTGAGTCTGTTTACAAAAATGATAGATGTGAGAGAGAAAGACAATAAAAACAATCAAAACAAGTGGATGGACAAAGGATTGTGTCACCAATGAATACTTTTCTTACTTAAGATCCATGCATATAACAACATACTTGATGACATAGTAAAATAGTAATATGTGTGTGATTTTGTGTCTACATCTACATGAATTCCATTATAAAATACTTATCAATGTAGCTAGTAATTAATCTTAAAAATATATACGTCGAAAGGATGTGATCTTGTTTTTCTTAAAACTAAAAATACTATAAAAAGTATTAAAACTAAAAATATTATAAGAACATGGATTTTGTGTTTTGTGGGGCTTTTAGGGGCTCTTTTCTAAAGGAAAATTACAATGCGATGTTTTTTTGTGTGGAGGCGGAGGGGGTGGCGAATTTTCTTAATGTATGATATTTTGATGTAGGAGCATCTTAGTTCACAAGTTATTTTGTATCAACAAAAAACTTTTATAAAATTAAAAAGTCTTTGTAGTTTTGTGCAAACCCTTATAGTATTTTGCACAACATCTTCCCATTGAGGTGCAACTCACTGGAAAACATGCTAATGATGGTGCTTAATGTGTTATAACAATCAATTCACAAGAAAGAGCTATAAAAACAAAGTGATTTTATTATAATTTTAAATATATACAAACTGGAAAACTCCATAAGAGTGATGTATGCTCGGATATCTAGTTCTTTATCCAAAGAAAGTTTTTAATAACTATACATTGGAGAATATAAAAACTACTAAAAATAGAATATGAAGATTTTTTGATGGGAACCAAAAGGTCATCCTACATGGTGATCTGGATTGAGGTGCAACCCAATGGAAAACATACTAACAATGAAGCTTAATGTGTTATGAAAATGAAATTCACAATGAATGAGCTATAAACATAAACAAATCTTATTGTAATAACAAATTGGAAAACTCCATAAGAGAGATGTATGTCAGGAGATCTATCTCTTTATTCAAAACTAATTGTTTTATAGTTGTACAAGGAGAATATGAAAGAACTGCTAAAAATAGAATATGAAGGGTTTCAAATGGGAACTAAAAGGTCATCCTACATGGAGACCATTTGTATCCACCTTATGGATGGATTCGAAAAGATAGAAGTGGAAAAATCTAAAATCTATCTAATTATTACTATTATTTTATTAGTTCCCCTTGTCGGGGTCATATCTCCTAGCCCGTTGATCCATTTTGTGAACTCGGAAGAAGCATTAAAAAGATAAATGACCTAGCTTTGCATGGACATATTTGACAATGATTACACTTCATTTCATCATTGTTATCATAAAACTCCATAAATGCTTCGAGACCACACGAAAATTACAAAATATTAAAAGTTCTTTGAAAAACACTAAAAATAGATTTCCATGACTTTCCAAAAATAGATTTTAGAAATCTTTTGCTAGTTCATTTGTCCCTCCTTAAGAATCAATGGGCCCCATTACTCCTATATTTTTGACCAGGTGTGCAAATTATTCCTCAATCTGACTCTTAGTGCACCATTTCCCTTGATGTGCCATCTCGCCCTACTTCCACTACGTGATAGAGTGTGATTGATGACATACGGTCTAGGTTTAACTCGTCCTCTCGCAACTTTTCACCAATATATGATGTATCCAAGAGTGGAGGAAAGTATGGGTGGAGCAGCTCCACATTGAAAATTGGATACACCCGAGGTAGGATGGAAGATTGAGCTCAAATGCATTCTCACCAATCTTTTTGGTTATTGTGTATGGCCCATATCGTAGAGGTATGAGTTTCTTGTATGGACCTTGGAGTCACTCTTTTTAGAGATGTAGCTAGACCTTATCCCCACTTAAAATTGATGAGGAACTCATTATCGGCAATTTTGACTTTGCAAAATTGTTAAAAAAATGAAAAATTAGAAAATTTTGAAAAGTGTTACTTTGCGTGGTTCACTAGACTCATTGCGATCATCTTATTTTTGTGATCGTTTCGGTCTTCGTTTCGTGATTTTCGGGCGAGAACTCTTCCTGCCAAGCTTTAAAACGTGTTAAAATACATTAAAATAAATAATTAATATTTAATTAATTAATTGCTCCTTGTTTGATTAAATTAATTTTTAAAAAATCACTTAAGGAGTATTTAATTAAATAAATATAAATTAAAGTTCATTCGACAAGTTTTAGTGTTGGGGAAGTAAGCTTTTGTTTCCAACTGCCGGGTTGGCTTCCCGAACCCGGATTTCCACTTTCCTGGCAATTTCCTTCAAATTTCCCACACGTGGGTTTTTCTCTGCCAATTGCCAAATCATGGATTGGAAAACGGGCATAAAATTCCCCAATTTCCCACATGGGGAAATTAGACGGGGATTGCCAACCCATTTTGCCATTCCCGTTGGCAATTGTCCGTTGCTTTCCCCATTTCCCCTGGCACTTAAGCCACTACCCGGGATGAGAGGAAGTTGAATTAATCCTCGTAACTTCCTCCATCAAACCCGTTGGAAAAAGTCAGAAGCTTCTTTTTCTTCAGGAAGACATAATATTCTGTCAGCATCATGCAAGAGAAACTAACGCCATTGTGAAGAAGAAATACAAGAAGGTTTTTGGTTTTGTTTTCAAGCTCCACGTATTGCATAAGAAGAAGAAAATAACAGCAAAGAGAGGAAGGACAACAATCTCCCACGCTGGGAGAAGGGAAAGAAGAACAGTTTCAAGAGCAGATTGAAGGCAAGCCGCCCAGCCCATGAGAAATTCCACACATTAAACGAACAGTTTTTAATATTAAACAAGGGGGCATTTGTTTTGTTTTAAAACAAAGAAGACAAAATTTCTTCCCACGCACCAGCCAGAGGAAGAAAGACAAGGCGCACGGCCCCAAACACCTTTCCACGTGCCAGGGAACAAATTACACACAGTTCAAAAAGGAAGAAAAGGCGCCAGGAAGGACAAGACAGCATCCCACGCATCTGAAGGAGAAGAACACCAGAAGCTTTCCATGCATGCAAAGGATGAGAATGTAGAAAGCAATTTTAAATCCCAGGCCAGAGCACTTTCCAAATAATGAGGAGTAGCCTCCAGTAATTCCTGAATGTTTCACACCAAATTTTATCGACCATCTTCATAGGAGTTTCAATGATCCACATGTAGACACCAAATTTGTGTCTTACGACCCCCTGTGCCCCGCATCTCATTTCGCAACCTAGCCTCACCACCTAAACCCTACACAATTATTTATTAATTACCTTATAATTAATAAATCCACATTTTCAAACCTACCACCTCATTTTGCCACCTCATCATGACCTAGCCCTAATCCTAAACTAACCTAATTAAGACCTATAACTTGGTCTACATCCACACCCATGACTAATTACTCCTCACCCGCACCAAAACCAACCTAATAATGACTTGACCAAGCCCACAACTAATCCCTCGGGAAAAAGGAGGGAAGGCTGGCTATTTTACTAAAAATAGCCCACTTTGACTTAACCGACATCGGTTCCTACTCGACCGTCGTCGGTTACGTAACCGCCGTCAGTTCTCTGTAAATGACCGCCCCCAACCAAAAAGAAAGGATTTGGAATTCATTAGAAAGATCGGGAATTCACTTGGCCGAGTAGAGACAAGTGAAGGAAAGAAAGGAGTTTGCAGAGAAGGACATCAAGCCCAAGACTGCAACTAAGTAACCAGAGCCCAGTGACACTCATCCAAGCATTGGGAGAGAAGATAGCTCATCTTTGATTGTCTGATCATCCTACCTGAGCCCTGCCTTCATTATCACAGTCTTTGGACCTGTATCTTCATCAGGAACTAGTAAGTACTGTCTTGTACGTTCTTTTAATAACATTTCTTGGACTTCTGAATCATAGTAATTATAAGTCTACTCCCAGATCCACTACCCGGTAACACCCTACATCTAACTGTACCTCCTCTACCCTTACATTTCCCCCAAGAACAGCCCCATATTGTCTGAGTCTTCTCCATCACCCCATTACCTATCCCCAATCATTTACCAGCCTAATAAACACCATAGCCACCTTATAGCCAACCTTCACTAAAAGCCCCTAAATCACTGCCCCTACCGATATCGGTTATTAGGAACCGGTACCGGTGACAGTGACCGGCATCGGTCACTGTGATTCAAAACCAAGACCAACCTTTTCTCTATTGTTTTAACAAGGTAATTAAATTGTAATTTTGCAATAACTTCTTTGTTAGAATTTGTGTTAATTTGTATTAGCAGGGGAACTGACCACCTTCGAAAGGAAGTCCAATATTTCCTGGGCCTAAGGCAGTTCCCTCATTTATTGTCTAATTAGAATCTGGTGGTCTTGTATTCTTACTTGCAGGTAGTCCTTCCCAGACAAAAAGGAGTTCTTCGTAATCGATCTGATCTCTCTCTACGGTACATGCACACCCTCCAAACATTCAACAGGTATTCCTCCTAGCCCTAACCCTTATCTGTTTCTCAAGAGAATGAAAGGATAGAAGCAACTCTATTCCAAGAACGGAAACATTCTGCGAAACATTTTGGCACGCCCGGTGGGACCCATTTTGGGTTTCTTTCTTTCTTTCTTGCTTTCATATAGGGAGCATACTTACAGTTTGTTTCTACTAAATATTCACAAAATATTTTTTCATTTTGGTAAAAGAATTTGTCTTGCTTTCACATCTTTGCATTAGTGAAAATCATCTCCTTGCTTCATCGAATATCATTTTCGATTTGGGTTTAAAACACGTGCATCACATTCTTGCTTGTTGTTTTCAATTCTAGTGAACATAGATTAAGTAACAGGTCGTACACGTGGGGGTGATATCCACGGTATTGACAAGAAATTAATCTTACTTTCACTGCACAACACATACCAAATCACATCATAAATTAACACAACAGCTCAAACATCCCCCTTTTCCGCGGTATTCCTCCACCCGATTGAGGTAACCTTATAAGCCAAAACAAACTTGACATTTCCCCTAAGTCTTCTATTTAGGATTGACATCATCTTGCATCTAAGGCATAAGCCCACAATAATTAAAACTAATCCTAGGGTTAGTCTCTTGATTTGCTTGTGCATCTTGCTTGTTTTTAGTTCTGTTTCTCTGTCCTACACTGTTTTAGTGATCACTTCAGAATAGTTGGGTAGGCATACTAAGCATTGTTAACCCCAAATCAGCAACTTCCTATAGCTTCTTACACCGGTCCTATTATACCGACATCGGTTAACTTACCGACGCCGGCTACAGTCTGACCGACATCGGTTACCTGACCGATATCGGTTACTGTCTTTCATAGTTCCCAAAACCAGCAACCTACCAATTCCAACATTTTGTTGCTGCTTCTGTTCCTGATAGATTGCATCCCTACTGTGTACTCTTGTCCATGGTTGTTATCACTCGGAAACAAGCCGTAGCCATGGTTTCACATGCCTGTTCCATGCCTTTGCCTGAATCACCCCCTTCACATTCTATAGGGAATCCTACGGACACCAGTGAGGTTCCCAAAATCCCTGTAGGAGATAAGGAATTTGTGAAATTTTTGGATGCCAATCCTAGCGCTGTACAGTACTATTTGTCTCATGCCCCTGACCGTACACCCGACGGTCAACTCCTTGTTGGCATGCCTATTAGTATAGCCGCTCACTTAGCTCCTTCCCCACCTGATAACTCCACCTTGCCTTCTTCATCCTTAGCCCCGTCTCCCAACTCAGTGGCTTCAGAGGTTCTTACGGCACAGATTGGCTTTCCTTTTGTTAATCTGGGGCCCCACGTATCATTACCGCTAACTGCTCCTACCTCATCTCTCTCGCAGACTGCTCCTTTCATAACTTGCTCTCTGCCACCTATCCACACGAGCTTTCCTTCTCAAGCTCCACCCACCTTTTCATTTCCACACACTTATCCGGTGGCTTCAACACCTTATATAGGACATCCCTATTTGGTCGCCTCAACATATTCGTCCTCAATACCTTATCAACATTTAGCCCCCCCATTGTCTAGTGGAGGCCCTTGGCCCAATCCTCCACCTTTTACAACAACCGCACCATCATCTCATCCAACCACTGATTTCATCAAACACATGATGGACAAGATGCAAAATCTGGAGGCTTCTATTTCAGGAAGCCGTAGCACCCTGACATACGAGAAAGTTTGTCGGGAGCCTATTCATCCTTCTGTCCCCCTTCATTCATATCCTCCTCAATGGGAATTACCAAAATTCACTCGTTTTAATAGTAAGGAGGATCCTCAACAACACTTGCGATCATTTAGACATGCCTGCTATCTGATTGCTCATGACGATGCTTTACTACTCCGCACCTTTCCCATGTCCTTATCAGGACCCGCCTTGGAGTGGTATAATGCTTTAACCCAGCACTCAATCTTCTCTTTTAACCAATTAGCCCAATCTTTCTTGGATCATTTCTCCATTAATATTGCTAAGAAAGTATCTATCACCGACCTCTATGCCGTCCGACAATTTGAAGACGAATCTATCACAGATTTCGTTGGACGATGGCGGGGTCTCATCAACCAACTTACTTATGCCTTGCCTCAGGCCAAACTCATTGAACTCTTTACTGGGCTGCGCTTTAAGCACATTTCTCCTACCCTCCAAATTCAAACTTTCCACACCTTTGATGAGGCCTTTACTATGGCTCGAAAACTAGAAATTCGAGCCTTAGAGGAAGAGAAATTGCGGTTGTGCAACAAAAACCCTAATTTCCGAACCCAAGACTCCACCAACAAACCCAACACCACCAATTCTCACGCATCGACTACTTCGAAATCAAAAGGAGCTGTCCACGTGGTGATGGTCAAATCCCAAGCACCGTCTAATACCCCACCAAAAACCACCTATAAGTATAAAGCCGAGCCCATCAATTACACTCCCTTGGGAGAAACTTATGGTGTCATATTGGAAAAATTTCTCAAAGCGGGAGCTATCACCTTGCCTCCTGTTAAACCTCACTCCGGGTTTGATTCCACCCTTACTATACCTTCTTGGTACAAATAAAATGACTTATGTAACTTCCGCCACGTGAAGGGACACAATCACGAAAACTGTAAGATGTTGAAAAACATAGTGCGAAAATGGTTGATGCGGGGATATAACCCTCGATAATCCTAATGCCCCCTTAACTGAAAATTTGAAAATCTTCATAAACCATTCCCAAACCACTCTTCTAATGATAACATAAACCAAGATATCTTAGCCAGGAGAGTGTTCATGAAATCCATGCGATTTTCGATTCCCGACCAAAAGCCTCTATTGAGAAAAGTTCTGAATCAAGCCTCTTCACTACTACGCAGAATCCACACCTTCACCACCATCAAGACAAGATGATAACCTTGCCGTTCCTTTACCCATAAAGGAATTAACCGCCAAGAGTTCCCTTCTCACAGATGAGCCTTCTTACACCACATCCTTGCAAGACTGTGAGCGGATGTTATCTAACTTATCTATTTCCCAAACATCTCCTTCTACCACTCTTGCATCAAGAGGAAGGCTCGCCACTTTTTTCATCATCCTTAGACGAGAAACCCCTTGAACCGACATCACCAAATTCTTTAATCATGATGGATCCTCTCAGACATGCCCTCCTACCTATTAGTTCTTCATCGCCTAAATCTTTTCAGCAACCGGTTGACCTCTTAACGCCCATTGATACAGTGCCTCATTTACCCCCTGTATCACACCCACAGTGGACCGGAATCACAACCCACCTTTCTTCCATACAAAAGTTCCTATTCACACGTGAAGATTGTCATCCCTCAGAAGATAGATCGAGTCCTATGGGAATGTTTGAGTACACCATGCTCTACTCAAATGCAGATGACCGATCCAGACACCTCTACCATATACCCACGGTGTTTACAAAAACTCAAAATGCCTATGTCCTCACCTTCACCCCCCTCATCTCTACCGAATACCTCATCCACCTCTATTAACCTAACCAAACCTCCCCCTATGCTTGGGACTTCACCAATACCCAGCCTAACACACCCACCTAAACGGTTAGATTTATCCAAAAATAAAGCCGTCCATCCACCTAGGAGACAGACCCAATCTCCTCAAGTCCAATCTATGCCTCTGTCACAACTAAAACCCTCGCCATCACACCTACCTTCTATATTGGGACCTCACCCCTCCACCTTGCCTCAATACATCGTACCTCCTGCATTTTCTTTAAAATGACCTGCACCTTCTACATCCATACAGAGATCCTGTCCACCTATCAACCCTAAACAAACTCCATCATCAAAGGATTTGTTTGTTGTCACTCCTCTTTCTCCGTGGTTGTTTCCTGCTACCACATCATCTGTGGCCTCACCATCTAACCAGCTAAACATACCTTTTGCACCGAAGAAGCCACGTTTAGTTAAATCCAATTATCAAAACCCCTTATCTAAAACACCATCCATACGAACCAACCATACCCAAACATTACCAAAACCCACCCAATCAATAGCTTCATCTTCCTCTGACTTTGACCCGCTTAAAGGATCTTACGCTAAGATCCTTGATATGTTGGTGGAGAATGCGACCATTTCCCTACCCCCACTTAGACCTTATGATCCATCTAAACCTCGACCTATAGGTTATGATGAGTCTAAAATCTGCGCTTACCACCGCACACTAGGACATGATGTAGAGGGATGTAAAGCTTTGAAAGCCATCCTTCATTAGTCACCTCTCTCGGATAGAAAGGTTAAGAAAGACAACTTACGAAGGGAGAGACCTTTAGCTTCAATTCCCTCTCCTATACCACTTGTCCCTGCCTCACCAAGATCTATCATTATTACAACCCCACCTCTCGAAGACCATGACTTATCCCTACCATCTTCCTCCTCTCGTGTTCACGAGATCAACATGATTAGTGTTGCTACTCGAGGCAAAAAAACAATGGGAAAGCTAAAGAAAGCACACCTGCGGCCTCTCTTTCTCCATCCACCATCCCGATCGCACCACCA
Organism: Taxus wallichiana var. yunnanensis; assembly: GCA_018340775.1. Taxonomy (NCBI): domain Eukaryota; kingdom Viridiplantae; phylum Streptophyta; class Pinopsida; order Cupressales; family Taxaceae; genus Taxus; species Taxus wallichiana. The sequence continues at coordinate 71,106,273 of CM031235.1, read as the reverse complement.
CCTAAAGTGGTTATTCAAGTGGACCTACCTACCCCGTCTCGATGGAGTTGCCCACCGAACCATGATCAAACAACTTCACCAATCACCTGTAAAAATGACACTGTATGATCTCATTCAGACCTCTGAATCTCATCGACAATCTCTCATTGAAATCCTTGAGGATAGAGGTCTTACCTAACAAAAACCTTTCCCATTACCTCCATCTTAACACCCAACCACGTTGCTTCTCTCACCAAACAATCTATCACTTCCATCCCTGTACAGCAAACCGCTGCTGTCAGTTTCTCTGAAGACGAAATTGTTGACTTTGGTGCAGAAGATCCTGACCCCACTCTTTTCATCTCAACTTACGTCGGGACATCCGGGTGCGTCGTGTTATGATTGATGGGGGTGCTAGCCTAAACATCATCTCTTCCAAAGCCTTCCAACAAATGAATATCCCCTCTAGCTGCATGTGTGCCAACCCCACCATGTTGCGTTCATTCAACGATGCTATTACTTCTACCTTAGGCACTGTGATCCTTAACATTCATGTAGGGCCACGTACCTTACCCGAACTCTTCTATGTCCTTGAGGGTGAATTCCAATACAACATGTTGTTAGGCCGCCCTTGGATCCGGGCTATGGGATGCGTTCCCTCCACCTTACATAGATGCATAAAATTCGAGTACGAGGGGAAGTCCTACACCATAAAAGCTGACCCTCCCCCCTTCAAAACCTGCAATATGTTATATCGCCCTAATGATGTGCTTGTACTAGTCAAGACACCCATTCATCCAACCCAACCATCCACTTGACCACACCTCAACCATCCACCTCAACCACACCTACACCTTCAACCAATGAAACCGCCGCCGCAAATACCACTTCCTTTCCCGAGAAAATATCCCAACCTCAGATCCCTTAGTAGATGTCTTTCAACACCTTACGCTGGGGGAGTATCGCCTATATAATGTTAGCACGTTCCATACCCCACAGGAGTATGGACAGTTACATGCGCATCCTACCTATGACCGTCGTGTGGGGGAAGTAATCTCCTACGGACCACCTAATTGCCGCACCAACCTAACGTATGGGGGTGTCGATACATCCTCTATCACCCCTGAACCTCCCCTTGGTGTGGTCCCCTTCCAATCTGATTTTCAATATCTAACTAATCGTCGTTTCGCTCTCACCTTCCTGACGTGCTGTGCTTGGAAGGGCTTTGGTTTCGGTCTTTATGAACAAGGCCGACATACGATCATTCCCATTACTACACGCAAACACAAAGATCATCATGGTCTTGGATTCTCTGAACCACCTACACTGAAAACATTGCATATCCGCTTATATCCAGGAAGGCGACGAAGTCACCCCTTCTGAACCATCATCACCCATTTTGCCATCGTCACCCATAGAGTCGATAGACCCTGAATCTATCCCTCCTAACTTTTTTTTTTCATAAACGCTATCTTCTTGGGTCCTCTCACTTATCAACATGATAATGAAGACCCATCTTCTCTTCCCCTTCTGTATCCAGACATGATCGAAGAGGACTCACCTTCAATTAATGTTGTTGAGTGCCAGGATGACGACTCCATCCTCACTTACCTTGGTGCGGATGACTCTTATATTCAACGCGCCTTGCCATCTGATACTCAAACCATGTTGAATGAGTCGACTATAGAAATCAACATCCACACCGAGGACGATCCTCACATTGTGAAGATCGGACAATCTCTTACCGCATCAGAACAAACTTCCTTCATTACCTTCCTCCGTGCCCATGACCAAGCTTTCGCTTGGTCCTACGCTGACATGCCAGGAATTGATCCTGACATTGCTGTCCATAACATTACCTTAAAACCCGATGCCAAACCAGTTAAATAGAAACTGAGAAAAATGCATCCACGCATTGCCCTCTTGGTCAAAGAAGAGCTTCAACGACTCCTTTCTATTTCCTTCATCTTACCTATTGACTATCCTCAATGGATCTCTAACATTATACATGTTACTAAAGCAACGGGGGGACTTCGGATATGTATGGATTTCTGGGACCTTAACCTCGCTTTCCCAAAGGATGACTTCCCCCTCCCAAGTATTGATCAACTTTTTGATCTCACTGCGGGCCATGAGATGCTTTCTCTCATGGATGGCTTCTCGGGATACTGATCAAATTTTGGTAGCCCCGGCGATCAACATAAAACTACCTTCATAACTCCTTGGGAACCTTACATTATCGTGTCATGCCGTTTGGCCTTAAGAATGCTTTGGTGTGACCTATCAGGCGGGCTATGACTTACATTTTCATGACATTATGCACACTATCCTTGAGGATTATGTCGATGATCTTCTTGGAAAATCTAAACATCACGGTGAACATCTCGATGTTTTAACCATTATTTTCGATCTTTGTTACAATATTGTGTTCGTCTTGACCAAAGAAATGTGTCTTTGGTGTCCTTTCGGGAAAACTCCTTGGTTTTATCGTCTCTTTGCGTGGCATCGAGGTCGATCTAGCTAAAGTCAAAGCTATCCTAGAAATGCCCCCACCTACTAACCTCAAACAATTGCGTAGTTTGCAAGGTAAACTCCAATCTATCCGGCGTTTCATCTCTCAACTCTCGGATCGATGTCAACCTTTCCATCATCTCCTTAAAAAGGACATTTCCTTTCAATGGAGTGAAGAGTGCCACCAAGCCTTTGAGGCTCTTAAATCCTATCTCTTGCAGCCACCTGTGCTTATCCCACCTCAGGACGATCACCCTTTCTACCTTTACCTTTCTGCCACCGACCATGTTGTAGGAGCCATGCTCGCACATCGTGACTCCGAGCATCGAGAACAAGCCATTTATTACATAAGTCGTACTCTCGTGGATTACGAGACTAGGTATACACATGTAGAAAAGTTGTGCCTAGCCCTATCATTCGTAGCCACCAAACTCCGACACTACCTCCTGAATCACAAAACTTTTGTCATCACCAACATGAACCCCATTCATTATATGTACACCAAACCACATCTAAACCAACACATCGCCCGATGGCTTATGCTCCTTGCCAACCTCGACCTTGAATTTGTACACCAGAAATCAATAAAAGGACAAACTATTGCAGACCAACTCATGGAAGCCCCTTTACCTGGGGAACAATTTACCAATTTTAATTTCCCCGATGAACTCATCGCCACTCTTTCACTCAGTGAGGAGTCGTATCCAATGACCCTCTTCTTCGATGGATCCAAATGCCAGCGCGGCGGAGGAGCCGGCATTGTTCTCATTCCTCTTGATCTTTGAGCTATGCCTCTTTCATTCCGGCTCGATTTCCCCTGCACTAATAATACAACGGAATACGAGGCCCTTGTTTTGGGTCTCCAGGTTGCGTTACACTTAGGTGTCAAGTCTATTAACATTTTCGGTGACTCCCAACTGGTAGTCAATCAAGTTATGGGCATCTACCAATGTAAAAATGAGGAACTTCAAAAGTACAAACATTACATGGATTCACTTTTGACCTTATTTACTCATTATTCTATCCAAACCATTCCCCGCTCCACTAACAAATTTGCGGATACTATGGCTTGCTTAGCCTCACAAATTCCTACCTCACCAACTGACTCTGACATATTCGTCTTGGTCCAACAACTCTTTGCCCCATCTTACTCAGCCCCGGATGTTTGTATGATAAATAATGTGTCTGCTAATTTGCAGGATACCTGGTATCACCAATTTCACGACTACCTTACAACCTCTGTTCTCCCACCTGACCTTACTAGTAATAGAAACGTGCTTTTCTTAAAAGTGTTTCTCGTTATGTCATCATGGGGGGACTCCTCTATAAACGTGGCTTTGATGGCATCCTCCTTCGATGTCTAACCGGTGCGGAGGTCACCTATACCATCCAACAAGTCCACGACGGTATTTGTGGTGGACATTTTAGTGGCCTTGCCGTGGCCAAATGGATCCTTTGCCTAGGCTATTATTGGCCTACTCTTAATAACGACTACTACGAATATGTTAAGCGTTGTGTTATGTGTCAACAACATGCCAACCTTCAACATACTCCTAGCCATCCACTACAGGTCGCACGAGATCTTTGGCCTTTCTCACAATGGGGTTTAGACCTTATTGGTGAGATTCACCCACCCTCTTTCGCAACGTCACCATTGGATAATCACAACAACCGAATATTACACTAAATGGGTGGAAGCCATTCCACTCATTTCAACCAAAAAAGAAAAAATCGTCGAATTCATTAACCATCACATTATCTGTCATTTTGGTGTTCCTCATCGCCTGATAACAGATAATGGAAAATATTTCAAAAATAAGTTGTTCTGAAGACCTTTGTGACAACTTTGGTATCAAACTTAGCTTCTCATCACCTTACTTATCCACAAGCAAATGGTCAAGCCGAATCTTCTAATAAAACCCTAACCAAAATCCTCATGAAAGTTGTTAACGATTCTGGAAGCAATTGGCCTGATCACATCCCCTTTGCCCTTTGGGCTTATCGGACTAGCATTCATACCTCCACTAATGCCACCCCATTTTCTTTGGTATATGGTACCGAGGCTATCTTACCTCTCAAAATACAAATACCCTCCCTAAGAATATCTCTTGAGGATATTCTCACCAATGATGATTTCCTCCAAGAGCGGTTAGCCCAATTGGAGCTTCTTGACGAGCGTCGTCTTACAACTCTTGACCACCTTCAAATCTATCAAAAGCGCATCAAGCGTGCTTATGATAAGTGACTTCATGAGTGTACCTTTAAGGTTGGTGATCTTGTCCTCAAAGAGAATCAACATGTAACCAAACTAGAAAAGGAGTAAACATGGAAAATTTGCTCCAAATTGGATTGGGCCTTACATTATCACTCACATCTACGGATCAGGCACTTATCGTTTAGCTTCGCTTAATGGTAAACCTGAGCCTGAACCCCTTAATGCCTTGCATCTCTGACCATTCTACTGTTGAATTTAGTGTTACATCACTTCTTATCTACCTTGCGCTCGTCCCTTGAGCTCATTTACCACCTCATACACTTTGTTTCATGCATCTCAAAATAAAATCAAGCTCACATGGTTTGGTCATAACCTCCCCTTAAAGATGCCTTCCCCTTTTTAGTCTAGTCCATGACTTAAAAGTATCAAAATAACACGTTCTCAATTATACGCTTATGGGATATTCTTGAGTCAAACTTCCTACAAAACTAGATGCTTCATGCCAAACGGACATCTAGACCTCTAAAGTTATACATAGACTGCTCCCTCGAAGGATAGCTATGTGCAAAGCCACTTCTACTATTATAAATAGACTGCTCCCCCGAAGGATAGCTATACACAAAAACCACATCTGCTACTATAAATAGACTGCTCCCTTGAAGGATAGCTATACAAAGTCAGCCTTCATCAGAAGCTTCTCGCATTGATCAGCTTCGTGAAGAGCTCAAGAACAACAAAATGCATATCCCCTATGGACTTCCCGCATCGATCAGTCTATATCCAGAAAAGTAAAAAACAATATTCCACAGCACTTTTGAGTCATGGACTTGTCTATTTAGGTTTGGTTCTCTTTAGTCAGCATAATCACCTTATAACAAGTTCTCTGTGCCCTAGCTCTACCAGCCACCTCACTTCACCATTTGTCAAAACAACAAAACTCAAGGGACGTGACGTATATCCGATATATTGTGATTATACGACTCTTTTCACCTACCGACTTCTCGCCTATGCAAGGCACCTAGGGATTCAAGCTCATCCTACGTTAATAAGTGGTTTGTTTAGCTCTTCTCAACTACGGGACACTTTTTCCTCTTTTACTCGAATCTAGGATTGTGTGTTGACCTTAATCAGGACACGATTCCCTACTACTTGGGTAAGCTAACTTTCGTTTCACCTATACCTACACCAACATCACCAGTCCCTTACCAACACCAACAACATTACCCTACCAATATCAATATTTTTACCAGTCAACAAATTGCCTAACTATAACCAAGTTGCCTAAATTCACCTCTCCTTGGTCCTAAGGGAGAACTACATCGGTCTGAGGCCCCTCCTTGCTTTGTGCAATGGGCTATGTAGGTAGCACTTAGGAGACATGGGGTCTCCCAAGGTTAGCTCGACCATCCCCTACCATAACCTATCATGTGTGGTAAATATAAATATTTTTGTATTTCTATTTGATCACATTCATCTTTATCCTTTTTCAAAACAAAACATTCAAAACACAACCATTCTTATTATTATCATAACTCAAATCAACATACATATTTAGTTTTATTTAGATGTTAAACAAATACATCTTCTCTATCATCGACGCACAGGTCGGCATCCTTATTTATTCTTATACCTCTATGAAATTCACTTAGACCCTTGTGCCTCATCCCAAACCAGGTGATGATTGTGATCGTCGACGCCGCTCACTTGGCCTCTCCATCCTCAAAGGTGCCACTGCTATTGGTTCCTCCCACTGATCCACCAACATCTCCTGTAACATACGAATACGTCCTCTCGCGTGGTGGAATCTCACCTCTAGTCTCTCCACTCGTGACTCTGCAACCGCTAACAATCCCGTTGTCTCATTCACCCATGTTTGGAGCTGATGAACTAAACCCTGCAGACGATCTCTCTCCGCTGTAATCACAGCTATGTCAGGATGATCGGCCCTCTCACGTGAACCTCGCAGCTCTGCTACCCACCATAATCTATAAGCCTCTGTCGCTCCCGCATCCATTACCCTGCGATCGGCTGCTATCTCTTCTGGCCCTTCTGGAGGTGTCGGCCGGGGAGGTGAGAATAATGCCTCGGCGTCGATCCTCATGTATGGTCTATAAGCCATAGGTATATCCTGAACAAATCTAAATTGTCACCGCACGCGATCTAGAGGAATCCTCTCGTACTCACCCGGCCTGTGCCCTGCGATCCACCTCAATCGCTCTACACCCCTCAACTCCTCAGCTATGTTCTCTATCACCATATAGTTCCCGTAAGGCCTCCAAAAAATATCCGCAATCGTCACCATCTCCCATACCTACCTATAATACTCGATGTCATCTATCACGGCCTGGGATCTCACCTCTTGTTCTATCTGGACCCATCGTCTGAATCCCAACCTCTGCACTCCTGTCTCTCTTTCCTGGATTGGTCGGCCTATTGGTCACACACACACAATGTGCTCATAGGCCCAACAATGTAATAAGTATGCACAATCCAGTGTCGTCCTGTGATTTTGCTTGCAGGCCCATAAACCCCTGTATAACTCCACCAGATATGCGGGTGCCCATGCGAAAGTCACACTCCTTTCTATCATTTCCCAAATAACACACATCAATGCTTTTGGAAATCTTCCCCCATCCGCCCTTGGTAATGCATAATACCCCACCGCTATCATTAATACCACTGCCAACCTTGTTTCCTCAGGGTGTGTTGCATACATTGTACCATAAGTGAATGTCAAACCTCGCTGTGTCAAATCTCGTGCAGCTGAACCAAATACTGCTGTTATCGCTCCCTGCACCACGCTAGGCAATGCCTGATACACTGGTCTTCCTGTAATTGGGAGCCTCAAAATTCTAAACACATCTTCCATCGTCACTGTCATCTCCCTTGTTGGCAGATAGAAGGTATTCTTTTCCTGGATTCCATCTCTCAATCAACGCCTGCAACATAGCATGATTGCGTGTGATTCGTGAATAATAGCGGATTCCACTTAACCCCACACGATTTATCAATGCCCATTCAGCTGGTGTTACATCCGCTCGGATTCGTGATAACAAAGCTGGCACACTATCATTCATCCTCAACCCTGCCTCTGCCTGCATACATCAAAATGACACACAACCATTGATAAATCAAATCCCCAGTGTTTTTCTCACATTCTGGAAATTCCTACGATGCTTAGGTATCGGTTATAGATAACCGATACCGGTTTACTAACCGATACCGGTTATCTCTAAATGATATCGGTCACTGTCAATCCTATACAGCCTGCTTAAAACCACCACCTACGATAATTATTTGCTCGTTTACCCCTCTTTGTACCTATAAACATACGTGAAAACCACCTAACACCTACCCCATAACACTCACTCTACCCCAAACCCTTGCCTATCACCTTTTCTTTCTCATCTCTACCCTCTTACCTTCTCTCATCCTATTCATCAAAACATGCGAAGAATTAAAATACAACCAAACAGTTTACCTCTTGGGATGCGCGGCTTGGGTGGAACTGTCTTCCCTCTCGTCTCTGCTGCTGGATGCTTCTCCTTGTCCAGCCATGTTCACCACCCTCTTCAATATAACTTGCCTTTCTGCCTTCTTAATACCCGCTCACAATTGCTTTACCTGTCTCTTTCCTCCTTATCACTCAATTCTCTCATGCAATTACCTGTATCAGTCATCAAACAACGTCGCATTCACGTATTTAACTTGTTGCATGACTCTAAAAATAAGAACTTAAGTTCCCGCCCAAGCTTTTCTATTTTTAGAAAAGCTCGTTTTGGCATAACCGGTATCGGTTACCTAATCGATATCGGTCAATAATCTACCGACGTCGGTTAGCTAACCGATATCGGTCACATGCCTCCTTTTTCTTAAACCTGGGCCTTTTCTTTATTTTTTGCAAATTTTTGTGGTGCCCGCCTCTTTTTCTGCATAACTACACCATTATCACTATTTGTCATCAGAATCACATCACATATATATATATCATCACAATTTCATCAACATCATCTATCTACATTAAAACAACCATCGACAAAATACATACGACATTTTAATATATACATCAAACCCATCAGTATACACACCATGTGGATCAAACTCATCATCTATATACATTCAATTTCAAAAACCATCGACAAAACACATAAAACATTTTTATACACACCATGTGGATCAAAATCATCATCTATATATATATCAATGTTTAAATATACAACTTCCCCTACATGGGGGCCTCTGTCAGCTCAAAATAATACAAAGCCGGCATGCAGGCCGCTATCACTGTCAAAATCTCGACTCGGCTCGCAGGCCGGTCTCTCATGTCAAAAATATACTCGGCTCGCAGGCCGGTATCAACTATCTGACCTTTACTCGGCTCACTCGGCTCTCTGACACAAATAGGCTCATGGTGGTATATATACAACAAGAATGAATAAATAAATCATATGTAGGCACGCAGGCCTCTATATACATGACCAGTTCGCAGACCGGTGTCTATATCCAATATCCAAAAACCATCTCCACTCCAGGGATGTCTCAGCTCTCCCCACCACCCTCAGCCCCTCTCCTTGCTGGTCCCTGTGTTGGCTCTCGCCTCCTCCTTGTCACCGACCCACCGGCTGTGGCTGCGCCCCCCGGGATCTCTGGCTCCGAGAGGTCTCGGCTCTGTGCGCCGCATATGGCTGATAGTCGCCCGGTACCATCAAGGACATCCTGATAATACTGGGCCTCCACTCTCACCTCCATATAGCGGGCCCGTGCCACCATGGCTGCTGGGGCTGGTCCCCCGACTCCTAATAATAGTGGCCCCTGTCCTGTCGGTACACCACATGTGCTATACATGTGGTGGTGCACATGCTGCGCGGCGGGGGTGCTGCACTGGTGGTGGTGGTGCACTGTGCTGTGCTGTGCTTTGGTGCACAGGTGTGGTGGTGCACGTACTTTGTGCTGCTTGCTACTGGGCTAATTAACCCCTGTGTAGTACCCGATCTGTGCACTGCGTGCGATGAGCTGCCCTGTAATAATTGCACTTTGTCCTGAGAGCGGTCCCTCTCTCTTATAATAACCGCCACCAAATCTCGGTTGTGTGGGTGTGCTCTCTCTAGGCTGCTCTCTCCCTTCCCCACCACCAAAAAAAGGCCCTGTCACTCTGGCATCATCCACTGTATCATCCATGGCCTCTCTGCTACCCAATCTGGGTCAACGGGCTGCGGTGCAGGCAGTGGGGCCTCTACATCATCCCTCGATACTTGTGGGAAGGGAGGTGGCTCATCCTGTCGCAGCCCCAACTGCCGTCGTACCCTCTCTAGGGGTATCCGCTCATACTCTCCGGGCCTCCGTCCAGCTATCCAGAAAGTATACTGGATCCAGCGCATCTGTGCTCGGGCTCCTCCTCGGGGCTGATGGCCTCTGTAGGGCCTCCATATAATGTCTAGTGCGGTCAAACCCTCTAGCATATGACGGTAGTAGGCCACATCCCATCCTGCGAGCACCACTCGTGGCTGGCCCACGACCCCCAACCACCTCTGAAAGCCATATCTGTATACAATCTGTGGCCCTGGCTGCTGGGGCAGCCCTACTGGTCGTATACATATGATGTGCTCATATGCCCAGCAGTGTAACAAAAATGTCGAGCAAATCCCAAATCACCTCATCCGGCGATAACCCCACAGCTCTCTATATAGTTGCACCAGATATACTGGTGCCCAGGCATAACACGTATGCTCCTCTACCATCTCGTGCAGCACTCCCATCAAAGCCCGTGGGAAGTGGCCTCCCTCTGAGTCAGGAGGGCAAAGCATGTGATACCTATCATCATCAACACGGCAAGTCGTGTCTCATGTCTGTGTGCGCGATACATGTCGCCATAGGCAATGCTCACTGTTGTGATAGGTCAATAATGCGGCTGCATCCCCAAATACCTGAAGAATGTTGTCCATCACCGTCTCTGCATCTACCTGGAACACTGTGCCTCCCCTATGATCGGCAGTCTCAGGATGTGATACACATCCTCTAGGGTAATCGTCATCTCTCCAGTAGGGAGATGGAAAACATTGGTTGCTGGATCCCATCTCTCGATGAGGGCAACCATAAGGTGTGGTCCCTATCCACAGCCCTATACCGCAGACTCATGAGTCCCACCTCTCGCATAATGGCCCATTGCGCTGCGGACACATGTGGCCATCCGTCTCAATAGCGGGGGCATCCGATCCCGCATCGTAAGCTTTACGGCGTGCCTGCAAAAACAACCCACTTCATTAGACCTACCCTTTACAAAAATAACTACCTTAACCCTCTATACCCCCTTTTACCCACCCACCACACACCCGACTCTATAACACACATCTACACTTACCCTACACATCCCTTTACCACCATTTACCTTACCAACCAACCACCACCCCGATATACTCTAGCCATCTACCTATACCCCGCCATGGGTTTAACACCTCCTACTTCATACCCAACACCTAATCTATCCTAACCAAACCAACCACACAACCCCCCAATCACCCACCCCCACCCCCCCCCAATCACCTTTCCTATCAACTCTACCCCCTCCCTATTCACCCCCAAACAACAAACAAAACAAAAACAACAAACAAAACAAAACAAAAAAAAACAACAAAAACAAACAAAAACAAAACAAAAACAAAAAAACAACAAACAAAACAAAAACAACAAAACAACAAACAAAAAACAAACACAAACAAACAACAAAAACACAAAAAAACAAACAAACAAAACAAACAATAAACAAAACAAAAATAACAAAAAAACAAACAAAAAACAAACACAAATAACAACAAAACAAAACAAAACAAATCCTAACTAATGATCGGTGGCCCGGTCCACACTCTCTACCACATCCTATGTGTGCCGGTGACGTGCCGATCGCTTACGGCCGACATCGGTCCCCAAAATCTAATTTGTGTAAAATATTTGATGACATCTTTTTGCCTATTTCTACCCTTTTACCCACTGGAAAACCCTACAAACCTACCCACCCTACCGTTTTAGCCTAACTAACCTACCTACCCATTCCATTTTGCAAATTACATCTATTTATTCATTATTTCATTAAATTTTGGATTCTACCCAAAACCCAAATCTAAGTTAAACTCATTCAATTCACAAAGGTAAGAGTTTAGAGCCTACCGGTATGACTACACGTCATCGTGGTGGGATAGGTGGTGGTGGTCCAGCTGGTCCAGCACCTCCTGCTCCTCCTGGCTGTGCCATGGCTCCAAATCTCCTCAGCTGGGTCCTCCACCAATCAAATTCTGCCTCCTACTCACTGGGGTCTACCAATCACTCACTCCTCCACTCAACTACTGCCAACTCAGCGTACAAACTCAACAAAATCAATTTTAAACCCAGACAAGCCATATTGGTTATCAAATTGACAATGTGACAATGACAGGCCGTATTTTTCTTTTTATAGGTTTTTTACCTATAACCGATATCGGTTATATTGTGCCTAAAACACGGTATCGGTCAATATCTAACGATATCGGTTTAATCCCTATTTTACCGCAATTTCTGCCCTTATTCACCAATCTCCCTTTCTCACCACATCGCCTATACCCTCCTTTGCTAAATAGCCTTTTTTGACTTCATTGGCCCAATTCATGACCGTAACCAACCAATCGGGCCGACCCAGGCTACAACAAACCAATAAGGGCTGACGACCCAAGGCTGACAACCAACCACTCAAGCCCGACCCAAGGCCGCAACCAACCATTTAGCCTGACCCAAGGCCGCAACCAACCAATCAGGCTCGACCCAAGGCCGCAACCAACCAATCAGGCCCGACCCATGGCCCTCACTAATCAATCGGCCCGACCCAAGGCCGCACCAATTAAATACCTCACCCAAAACCCGCAACTTACAATTTTATCCACCCATTATGTAGCTTTTTGTTCAATCGAGCTCACCTGTTCGTGTTTTAGCATGATTAGGGTACTTGACTTGATCAGTTGACCAACTTTTCCTAGACCAAGACCGTGATGTTTATCTCAACCAAACCAACCATTTGGTACTACCGAACATGCCTAAACGTTCCTGTACCTTACCCGTTATATCCCCTAGAGCTACTTCCTATGCCTTGGATACTAGGATTATATCACCCTTGTTTGGATAAACTATCGACCTTTGCCTATGAATTGCTTGTTTGCTCTTCAAATCATGTACCCTGGTCGCATTTGCATTTCAATGTGCGTCTGCTTCCTTGAACTTACCCCACCATCTTACCATCATCTCAACACCATTTACCCTTTATCAACCCTATCCTTGATTTCACGTTACCTCAATCTATGATAGATTTGAGGGGGATTACCTATACCCTTAACGGGAGTAACCACTTCTTATTATTGTCAGTGCAGCTTTACTAAGACAAGCTACATGACAACAAGGGGCTAATGTAGACACCAAATTTGTGTCTTATGACCCCTGTGCCCCACATCTCATTTCGCAACCTAGCCTCACCACCTAAACCTTACACAATTATTTATTAATTACCTTATAATTAATAAATCCACATTTTCAAACCTGCCACCCACATTTTGCCACCTAATCATGACCTAGCCCTAATCCTAAACTAACCTAATTAAGACCTATAACTTGGTCTACATCCACACCCATGACTAATTACTCCTCACCCGCACCAAAACCAACCTAATAATGACTTGACCAAGCCCACAACTAATCCCTCGGAAGAAAAGGAGGGAAGGCTGGCTATTTTACTAAAAATAGCCCACTTTGACTTAACTGACATCGGTTCCTACTCGACCGTCGGTTACGTAACCGCCATCGGTTCTCTGTAAATGACCTCCCCCAACCAAAAACAAAGGATCTGGAATTCATTGGAAAGATCGGGAATTCACTTGGCCGAGCAGAGACAAGTGAAGGAAAGAGAAGAGTTTGCAGAGAAGGACATCAAGCCCAAGACTGCAACTGAGTAACCAGAGCCCAGTGACACTCATCCAAGCATTGGGAGAGAAGATAGCTCATCTTTGATTGTCAGATCATCCTACCTGAGCCCTGCCTTCGTTATCACAGTCTTTGGACCTGTATCTTCATCAGGAACTAGTAAGTACTATCTTGTACGTTCTTTTAATAACATTTCTTGGACTTCTGAATCACAGTAATTATAAGTCTACTCCCAGATCCACTACCCGGTAACACCCTACATCTAACTGTACCTCCTCTACCCTTACATTGCCCCCAAGAATAGCCCCCATACTATCTGAGTCTTCTCCATCACCCCATTACCTATCCCCAATCATTTACTAGCCTAATAAACACCATAGCCACCTTATAGCCAACCTTCACTAAAATCCCCTAAATCACTGCCCCTACCGATATCGGTTATTAGGAACCGATACTGAGAGGTGACCGATCATCGATCACTTTGTGATTCAAAACCAAGACCAGCCTTTTCTCTATTGTTTTAACAAGGTAATTAAATTGTAATTTTGCAATAACTTCTTTGTTAGAATTTGTGTTAATTCGTATTAGTAGGGGAACTGACCACCTTCGAAAGGAAGTCCAATATTTCCTGGGCCTAAGGCAGTTCCCTCATTTATTGTCTAATTAGAATCTGGTGGTCTTGTATTCTTACTTGTAGGTAGTCCTTCCCAGACAAAAAGGAGTTCTTCGCAATCAATCTGATCTCTCTCTACGGTACGCGCACACCCTCCAAACATTAACCAGAATTCCTCCTAGCCCTAACCCTTATCTATTTCTCAAGAGAATAAAAGGATAGAAGCAACTCTATTCTAAGAACGGAAACATTCTATGCGAAACACCACAAATGCCGCAATTCAGTGGGCTGCTATGCATACGACACCTGGTACAAATGGAGTTGGGTCTGCTAGACGGTAGGAACCCTGGCCCTTCACTTTGGTGCAAGGTCCACCAGGGACAGGACACACACAGTCTGAGGAATGTTGAATGTTATTCATCTTGTTCAATATCAGCACTATTATGGTGCACTGCTTAAGAAACTTGCTCCTGAAAGCTACAGGCAATCCTATAATAATGCAAACAGTATTGACAGTATTGGCACAGGATCAATCGATGATGTTCTTCAGAGTATGGATCGCACACTGTTCCGTATGCTTCCTAAACTTTGCCCTAAACCACGAATGCTTGTTTGCGCTCCATCAAATGCTGCAACAGATGAATTGCTACAGTGTGTTCTGGATCGTGGATTCATTGATGGTGAAATGAAGGTCTATCGCCTTGATGTGGCGAGGGTGGGTGTGGATTCTCAAAATCGTGCTGCACAGGCAGTATCAGTGGAGCGTATAACTGAAATTCTCCTAGGAAAGTGCCGTGAGGAAGTAGTTGGCTATATGCAGCAGCTACAGGGAAGAAGAAGTCAGTTTCAACGAATTTGCAGGGATTGGATAAGACAAATAGAGCTTGTATTTTGTCTAAAAGACCACGTAAGGAGGACAGATCTCCACGCAGGCCCAAGCACAAGAAGATTCCACACGTGAAGAGAGAGAGAGATCCCACGCCAAGGTAGAAGCAAAACTGCTAAGGATAATTTAAAAATGGAGATTGTGGATTGTTGTATTGGGATACCCGTATATTTCACGGATCTTGAGCGTAGGGTAGTTCTGGATGTAGCATGCAAGTTTGTGTCACCACTTTCAAGAAGGGCGAGCTTAAGGTTTTGGCTCATGCTTTTGACAGATCTCTCGGAGGAAGAGATTTTGACGAGGCCCTCTTTAGGCATTTTGCGGTAATTTTCAAGCAGCAGTATAATATTGACGTGCCTTCTAATGTTCGCGCCAGCCAGAGGCCGAGAACTCTGTGAGAAACTGAAGAAGGTTTTAAATGCCAATCCGAGGCGCCACTTAATATTGAGTGCCTAATCGATTAAGTGACAGTGAGAGTGTTACTAGGAGACCTGATGAAATTTATTACAAAGATTCTCTAATGAGACCTTACTTGTTTTACGATGTAACTCGTGGAAGAGAATCT
The DNA here is from genome assembly GCA_018340775.1 of Taxus wallichiana var. yunnanensis. Lineage (NCBI taxonomy): Eukaryota > Viridiplantae > Streptophyta > Pinopsida > Cupressales > Taxaceae > Taxus > Taxus wallichiana. The sequence goes on along the minus strand of CM031235.1, from coordinate 71,090,570 downwards.
CATAGAGGTGGGTCTGTTTCATATCAGAATATTCATGAAGCACAATTTGCTTTGCAATTATATGAGCATCTTCAACGAGTCACTAAGTTGGCAGGCATCTGAGAAACCCAAGGATGCATGGCAACAATCTTTGGGAAGAGGAGATAGGATGGCGCTAGAAGATCAATGAGGGATGATAATCGGATGTCAATGCGACCCGACCGAACCATGGGAAAGTATGTTTAAAAAAATGAATTGTTTTTGTGACTTTTTATATTCTACATTTTCATCGGCCTTCAGAAAGAATGCGTAATGCATATGGATGGATCTGGGGCCCTGATGAAGCTTATAGTTTAATTGCTAAAAGCTGCAACAAATGAAAGTCACAAGTAGCAAACATAATGCAGCTGTAAGCTTATCCTTATTCTGAGATCCATGGCAGCTGCAGGAAACAAATATTCACTGCCGTGTATAATGGCTTGGGAGAAAACATTCAAAGCTTCATCTGACCAGAGACTAGTTGCTGAAATGGGGGCATTGAAATCAAGTGAAAGTGAATCAACTTTTGGATTGGTAGGAGGTTCAAGTGCAACTAACAGTGAAGATTGTTTGGACGCTACAGGAGATTCAAAGGCAGTGGCAGTCGTACTTCCATCATTTCAAACAAGGAAAATGTTATTTTTGGTGATTATTGGTGATGTTAAGTGAATCAATAAAAGATAGGTTGTGCAGTGAGATGGAAGAGTCAGGTTATTCAATTTGTAGAAAGTGTTTGCAAAACTAGACAATGTTTTCGACTTCATCAAATCGATGTATGGTGCAAATAATGGTTATATTTATTCATGGGGTGTTTTTAAAGCCATGTTTTGTAATACCATTGGAGGTGAATTGTAATTTTGGCTCTTGGATATCTTCTCAATGTGGAAAGTCCGGAAGTTGGATTCTAATAAACCAAGGTGGCGTAATGACTATGGTCTCGCGACAAATGAATAATTCACCATGGAAAGGTACTCGAGCATGTGGATGAATTGCTCAAGTTTCAAGCTCAGCGCTCTTCTCATTTGGAGGATTGCAGAGCACAGTCAATGAGTTCATTCCCGTACGATCGGGATAGGAGGACTCTTGGCCCAATGGATAAGGCACTGATCCTAGGTGTCTTGATCTGGGTGGCACATTCTTGACCGACGGGATGTATACGTGTGCATACAAGTCATTTAAGTGGGGTCCACATGTACCCATTTTCTTTTATTTATGTATTTTTCCTTAAATGACCTTTTAACTTAAGTGGTTTCTATTTTTAGTCACTTTTTAAAAGTTGGTTGAAAAAGTCAAAGTCACTTAAGTGCCCTATTTAATGTGCATTTAAAACCCTAACTACTTCGTAACCAACTTTTGGGTTATAAAAGGAAGTGAGGGGCTCATTTGTAAGGGTGAATTTGAGAGAGGAGAAGAAAATACTTTTGTGCAAGCTTTGTTTCAAGAAGAAACTTTGTGTTCTTTGTGAAAAACATTTTGGAGTTAATAGAATAAGAACTTTGTGTCTCATTCATTGTCTCTTGTAACATTTGGTGTTCTTATGTTCATTAGATGTTAGGGTTTGAATCTTGCATGCAAATATTATCTTTGATCTTATTGTCAACATTAGTAATCAGTTGTTCTAGTTCACAAAGATCAAGCTCACTATCTACTTGCTCATGTGTGTTCCCTTTTACATGTTCTTGTTTGGCTAACTCAAACTCCGTTTTATTTGTGTTGTTTATTCATCTTTCCTCTTCATGCAATATTAGGCTCTGTTTTTACCTAACTCTTGCATGTTCTTTCAGTTCATTCCATTCCACTCCTTTCCTTCTTTCTATTCCATTTCCCTCATTCACTTTTCTTTCCATTGATGTTCCAAAACACCCCCCATATACAATTTTGAATGTACAAATGTAAATACAATTTTGGTTTTCAATAAAGGTAGCCTCACCTTCATTGAGGAGGGACTTCGTTCCCACATTGTTGCATGTCATTTGCATGCGTGCAAATCCATATGCTAACAGTTTTTGGCGACTCACTGGGATTCGAAATCGTTAACCAGTGCTTGGTTAAATCTTTATGACTATCCCCTCTGCACAAGCTCCAGTTCTTCAACCGAACCTTGTGCCCGATGAATATTTCCAAGGAGACATTACTGCCAACCTTTGAATAGTAGCTTGGGAAAACCGTGAAAGCTTGCAGCAATTTGTGGTTGTTGATAGAGCCATTGACAGAGAAATCTACATCGAAGACCTTAGAAGAAGAGCACCCGCACTTGTGGCCAGAAGACCTCTTGGGCACGTGTTGATAGTTGTTCACCGACGCGGTCCTCTTCCACCCAGGTAATAAGTTGTATGACTATTACAGGTAACCCACCTATCTTGCAACCAAATCTTGTTTTTGCAGATACTCAAGAAGACATATCATCAGATTTGAGGCAAGCTATTTGGGAAAAGTGCACAAGTAACCATCATTTTCATCTCGCCGCATCAGTACTAGATAACGAAGAAGAGAAAGCCGCGAGAGTTGTTAGAGTTATTCAGGCACAAATAGCTCAAGAAAGAGAGCAAAGAGAAAAGGCTAGAGCTGGTCGGAACATGCCAGTGATCTCTTCACCATAAATATTCCAAACTGGAAGGAAAGAGGTTTACGCGAGGAGAAAAAGCTAAAGGTTGATCTGACCCCACTTTTGACTTTCAAGGAAAATTTGGTTTCAAGTTATCTCCTCCCAAGAAGAACACACCTCGTAGATCTGCAAGCCTTGCATCAAGTCCTGAAAGAGCAAGCAAGGAAGGAATCACTACCAGTCAAGCACTTGTCCTTGCTCACATTGTTTTACCTTCGCATACCACCTTTTCTCCAATGGCAGCCAATGTACCATGGGGAAATGCCATAGGCCCATTGGCCTTACCTGCTCGACATGAACTCCCACGAGGATCAAGAAAGATTCTTCCCAAGTTTGACGGAGATGGGAAGACGTCACCAGATGATCATATTTCTGCCTTCTTCGCTGCATGTGCTGTTTTGTCAGTAGAATACGAAGATGTTGCTATTCGTCTCTTCATCGAGACATTGCATGATATTGCTGCAGATTGGTTTCATCATCTACCCAATGGATGTATTACAAGTTGGGATGATATGAAAACTAAGTTTGAAAATCGATTCAAAACAGTGGAAGATGAACATGCTCTTCTTGCCCAACTATCTCAGGCAAAGAAAGAGCCTACAGAACCCATGAGGAATTTCGTGGCCAAATTCAACAAGATGGTAAACAAAGTTCCCACCGGGATTCGTCCCAACCTTGATGGACAAAAATGTTTCTTTATTAACGCACAACAACCAGAAGTGTGCTATCAGCTAAGAAGGGCCAGGGTGGCTACTTTGGAACTTGCTCAATCTTTGGCCATAGAAATTGAAGATGATTTAATCATGGTAGGAAAATTCAAGAAAAATTCCCTCAAAGGAAAGAGTCAAGAAACTCCCAACATTTTAGAAACTATACTCACTAAGTTGGCTAATGATATGCTAGCTTTGAAGAAACAAGTTGCTCAAAGTAGTAAACCTGCTCCTTACAAAGATATCTCGTGAAAAGGATACGTTCCCAACAAAGCCAGGATTGCAGGTGCTCCAACGAGGCTTGCTATTGAAGCAGCTCCCACAACTAATTCCAAATGTGATGTCATTGAAGAAAGTGATGATGAGATTGAAGTCGTCGAAGTTGATGAGGAAGAACCTGATTCTGAGACATCTGAACCTGCAGTTGAAGATCCTAAGGAAGAAAGTAATAATCATTTCTTTGAGTACCGTTCCGATGAGGAAGACGGATACGAAGAAATTATAGAAGATATGAATAGTCAATCCTTCGTTGTCTTCCCACGCTCTCAGAAAAAGGACCAAGATACCACCAAGGTGGGATCCCAGATAGAGAGAGGTTTCAAAGGTCAAGACTATCTTAAAGAAAGGAGAGCCTTTGTTAGATCAATCGGTTAGTAAACCAATTACTGAAGAAAACTTCTTCTTCATCTCATATCAATCCAAGCCCGAGACCAAGGTCAAAAGTGTGCCATCATCAAGTTTGAAAGAACTCATATATGAGACTTCAAGTGTAATTACCTTGCCTAAATTTGATATCATTGATCATATCAATAAAACAAAAATTTCCATGTCACGGTGCGAGTACTTGAAGTCAACAAAGATCAGCTCGAGAAGTTGGTCCAGTTTATCAAAGGTGACTCTACTATTCATTCCTCTAAAGGAATTCTAAAAACTCCCAAAGATGGGAAAACTCAAAATATTGTGGCGGCCACTACACCTTCAAATGAAAAGATTGAACCTTTCTTTGTGTCTTTTCTGATCAACGGATGCAAGTTAAGTAATTGCATTATAGACTCTGGAGCCTCGGATAATGTGATGCCGGCAAAAAGTAGCACATGCTCTTGGTTTGACTTGTACGAGAACATTCGGATCATGTTACTCTATGGAAACCAAACAAGTTCCTCTGATCGGGCAGATTAAGGACGCCCAAATGGTTTTAGCCCAATTCCCTCAAAAGCGAGTTAAGGTAACTATTTTAGTTGCTGATATCCCCGCCTCGTATGGAATGTTGTTGAGTAGGAAATTTTGTAGGGATTTGGGTGGTGAGATTCAAATGGACTGGTCTCATGCCATGATTCCTATCAATGGAGAAATGAAGAAACTTATGCTGGAAGCTCAGGAAAAGTTCACGGTAACTAAAACTGAAGATCCTCTCGCATAGATCCTTTTCTAAGGCTCAAGTATGGGTAATTATATGATGACTACAAAAGTTCATACCCCTGAGATCATTTGCCAAGATTCCAATGAGATCTGGACTCTTGAGTTCGATGGAAGTTGTTACTCAACGGGCTCTAGTGCAGGAGTGGTGCTCATATCTCCAAATGGTAAAATTTTTCCTTTTTCCTATAAACTCGAATTTTCAAATACTAATAACACTGCAGAGTACAAGGAATTAATCCTTGGCCTCCAAGTTGTAGAAGATAAAGGGATCAAAAATTTGAAAGTCTTCAGAGATGCGGAATTGATCGTGAAACAAGTAAGAAATCAGTTCCAGGTAAAGAACTATCGTTTGAGACACTACATAAATAAAGTTTGGGGCCTTGACGATAGAAGTTTTGGCGCTTTTTCCATTAAATCTGTCCCTCGTGAAAAGAATGACAAAGCGGATTCTCTAGCAGTCTCAGCGTCATTAATGATTCCTCATTTAGAATTTGATCAAGACAAATACACCATTGAAATGGTTTTTAGGCCAAGTGTTCCTGACAATGCAGAAAATTGGAAAGTATTTAATGACGATCAACAAATTATTGCCTTCTTGGAAAAGAGAGAAAATTTTGAACAGTTGTACTTTGAAGGAAGTGATTCGGCATTTCGCGAATCAACTACCTCACCCATTCAGGAAGGAGTTGAGAACGAAGATCCTGGTGATGGCATCATTCAACTCAAAGGAAATAAAATTCCCAAAGGATTGGTTTCACTTGAAGAACTTTTTGACAAACATGATAGGTTTATTAAAGAGAAAGAGCGGTAGGGACCTGCAAATTCTGCTAACTATGAGCAAATTAATATCGGCACCAAGGATAAACCTCACCTGATCAATATTGGTAAATGTTGCTCACCCGAGGAGCGCAGGAAATTCATAAATCTCCTTACCAAATACTCTGACGTCTTGGCATATTCATACGAAGATTTGAAGTCTTTCCAACCCAGGGAAATGGAGCATGCCATACCCTTGAAGCCTGGCATAGTTCCATTCAGGCAGAAGCAAAGACAATATAATCCCAAGATTACAGGGACAATATTTCATGAAGTTCAAAAGATGCTAGATGCACAAATAGTTTTTCCTATTCGACATTCGACCTGGAAAGCTAATATTGTACCGGTTCGCAAGAAAAATGGAGAAATTAGGATTTGCGTGGATTTCCGTAATTTTAATCAGGATTCCTTGAAGGATAACTACCCACTGCCAGTCATGGACCATATTCTATAGGTAGTAACTGGATCGGAAATGCTATCTATGCTAGATGGTTTCTCTGGCTATAATCAGATTGAAGTGGCTAGAGAAGATCAACATAAAACTGCATTCACTACCCCCTGGGGTACGTTCACATATAGAAGAATGCCCTTCGGTTTAATCAATGCCGGCGCAAATTTTCAAAGGGCCATGGATATGGCATTTGTAGACTATAAAGACAAGATCATTGTGATATACCTAGATGACTTAACAGTGTTCTCAAAGAAGCGAGAAGATCACTTAAGAGATTTAGAGAAAATTTTGCAAAGGTGTAAACTTCATAAGATTTCTCTGAATCCAAAAAAATCTGTGTTTGGAGTTACAGAAGGTAAACTCCTAGGTCATATTGTTTCTAAGGAAGGAACTAAGATCGATCCTGAATGCATTCAAGCTATAAAGAATCTTTCCTTGCCTACAAGTAAACCTGGAGTCCACTCCTTCTTTGGAAAGGTGAACTTTTTGAGAAGGTTCGTGCCAGATTTCACCGAGCTGACTAAAGAAATCGCTGATATGATGAAAGGAAAAGAATCTTTCAAATGGTCAAAAGAAGGTAGAGGGGCATTTGAGAAAATCAAGGGTGCTATTGCAAAAGCTCCTACATTGGTGTGTCCCGATTTTAAGAAGGATTTTATAATTTATTGCTATGCTTCACCACACACAATCTCTGCCATTTTGACTCAGCACAATCAAGAGGGGATTGAATCTCCTATCGCATTCATGAGTTCGGGATTCAAGAAACATGAACTTAATTACACTCCTCTTGAGAGACATGCGTACGTGGTGGTAAGAGCCCTGAAACACTTTAGGTATTACGTGTTGAATTCTCACACCAAAGTCTTAGTTCCAGACACCGCGGTGAAATCAATGTTGACACAACAGGAACCAGGATCTAAAAGAGGTAATTGGGTCTCCAAGATCCAAGAATATGATCTGGACATCAAACCTACCAAGTTGGTTTGAGGGAGAGGACTCTGCCAACTCATTGCAGAGAATGAACCACGAGATAACTTTGAAGAAGAATTAGTTGAAGAAAATTTACCAATGGTAGTTTTTGTCAGTACCACGGATGAATGGTATTCTGATATTGCCTACTTCCTCACATATGGCGAGTGTCCAGAGAATCTTACAGCTAAAGAGAAACGAGCTATCAAACTAAGAGCTGCTAGATACGTCATTTGGGATAACACATTGTTCAAGAAAGGAATTGACGGCATGTTCCTCAGATGTGTTGATAAAGAACAACAACCTAGGTTGTTGGAAGCCTTCCACAATCATGCTTGCGGCGGTCATTTTTCTGGCCCGGTAACAGCCCATAAAATTCTGAGAGCACATTATTACTGGCCCACTATGTTTTCTGATGCTCGAAATGGGTGACCAAATGTGAACCACATGTCAACAATTTGTTGGAAGACGAAAGTTGGCAGCACTTTTGCCTTTGAAGCCAGTTGTTATTGAAGAACCCTTTCAACAATGGGGTTTAGATTTCATCGGGGTCTTGAATCCTAATTCTAGCGGTGGTCATACCCACGTGCTCACCGCCACTGATTACTTTACTAAGTGGGTAGAAGCTATCTTACCGGTGAAACAAACATCTCTTTGCGATAATATGTGATTTTATCAAAGAAAACATATTGGTTCGTTATGGAATTCCTCACAAGATCGTGACTGAAAATGCCTCAAATTTTTCTTCTGCAGAGATGATAGGTTTTTGTTATGGATATGGTATATCTTTGTCTCATTCATTAGATTACTACCCACGAAAGCAGTCAATTTGAATCAACAATAAAAACCTCATTACCATTGTGTGCAAGTTAGTTAAAGAAAATCAAAGAACTTGGCACAAAAAGTTATACGATGCATTGTGGGCTGACCGCATAACTCCCAAAAGGGAAATTGGGATGTCTCCATTTCAACTTTTGTATGGAACTGATGCTCAAATTCCCATCACATTGGAGCTACCAGCGTTAAAATTAGCTCAAGCAATTGATGATGAATGCTTCGCCAATGTATTAGATAAAAGGGTCATGTTCCTAAGCAAGCTCGAGGAACAAAGAAGTCAAGTGGCCAACGGGATCGAGGAAAAACAATCCAAGGTAAAGAAGTTGTTTGACAGGAAAACTAGAGAGAGGCAGGTTTGAATCAATGACTTAGTTTGTCTCTTGGATAAAAGACGTGAGCCGAAGGAAAGCATGGGAAGTTTGACTCACTTGTGGTTTGGGACCGTTCAAAATAAGACATTTCATGGAGATAGTACCTACTTACTTGGCATATCTTGATGGAACTCATTTGCCTTTGCCCTACGGTGGGCAATATCTCAAGTATTACGAGAATTGAAAACGGGTTGTTCCCAGTATGTACATATGTAATTAGGATTTTGGTTTGTTTGTTTCCTGTTTTTCGGTCTCCTCTCTTGTGTCGCCCCATTTTGTGCCCCATCATTCTATGATCATGTTCATGATTATTTTGAGTGCAGGTCCATTCTTTGCGTCCATGAAGCCCTTGTCCCCAATGAGAGCAGTTATTATCGGCCAATTTTGACTTCAAAATTGTTAAAAAAATAATTAAAAAAATGAAAAACTAGAAAATTTTGAAAAGTGTTACTTTGCATGGTTCATTGGACTCATCACGATCATCTTATTTTTGTGATCGTTTCGGTCTTCGTTTCATGATTTTCGGGCGAGAACTCTTCCCTCCAGGCTTTAAAATGTGTTAAAATACATTAAAATAATTAATTAATATTTAATTAATTAATTGCTCCTTGTTTGATTAAATTAATTTTTAAAAATCACTTAAGGAGTATTTAATTAAATAAATATAAATTAAAGTTCATTCGACAAGTTTTAGTGCGGGGAAGTAAGCTTTTGTTTCAATCAGGTTGGCTTCTTTCAGTTTTTCCACTTTCTGGCAATTTCCTTCAAATTTCCCTTGCGTGGGTTTTCTCTGCCAATTTCCAAATCATGGATTGGAAAACGGGCATAAAATTCCCCAATTTCCCACATGGGGAAATTAGATGGGGATTACTGACCCATTTTCCATTCCGTTGGCAATTGTTCTTTGCTTTCCCCATTTCCCCTGGCGGCACTTAAGCCACTACTCGGGATGAGAGGAAGTTGAATTAATCCTCATAACTTCCTCCATCAAACCGTTGGAAAAATTCAAAAGCTTCCTTTGTCTTGAGGAAGACATAATATTTGTCGATCATCATGCGAGAAATTAACGCCATTGTGAAGAAGAAATACAAGAAGGTTTTGGTTTTGTTTTCAAGCTCCACGTATTACATAAGAAGAAGAAAATAACAGCAAAGAGAGGAAGAAGGACAACAATCTCCCATCTTTGGGAGAAGGGAAAGAAGAACAATTTCAAGAGTAGATTGAAGGCAAGCCGCCCCATGAGAAATTCCACACATTAAATGAATAGTTTTTAATATTAAACAAGGGGGCATTTGTTTTGTTTTAAAACAAAGAAGACAAAATTTCTTCCACGCACGCACCAGCCGAGGAAGAAGAAAGAAAAGGTGCACGGCCCCCAAACACCTTTCCACGTGCCGAGGGAGAGCAGATTACACACGGTTCAAAAAAGAAGAAAAGGCACCGAGGAAGGACAAGACAACATCCCACACATCCGAAGGAGAAGAACACGAAAGCTTTCCATGCATGAAAGGATGATAATGCGAGAAATAAATTTTAAATCCCAGGCCAGAGCACTTTCCAAATAATGAGGAGCAGCCTCCAGCAATGCCTGAATGTTTCACACCAAATTTTATCGACCATCTTCATAGGAGTTTCAATGATCCACAGCTAGCCGCAATTCAGTGGGCTGCTATGCATACGACACCTGGTACAAATGGAGTTGGGTTTGCTAGACGGCAGGAACCCTGGCCCTTCACTTTAGTGCAAGGTCCACTAGGGACAGGACACACATCGTTTGAGGAATGTTGAATGTTATTCATCTTGTTCAATATCAACACTATTATGGTGCACTGCTTAAGAAACTTGCTCCTGAAAGCTACAAGCAATCCTATAATAATGCAAATAGTATTGATAGTATTGGCACAGGATCAATCGATGATGTTCTTCAGAGTATGGATCGCACACTATTCTGTATGCTTCCTAAACTTTTCCCTAAACCACGAATGCTTGTTTGCGCTCCATCAAATGTTGCAACAGATGAATGAATTGCTAGTGTGTTCTAGATCATGGATTCATTGATGGTGAAATGAAGGTCTATCACCTTGATGTGGCGAGGGTGGGTGTGGATTCTCAAAATTGTCTTTGCAGGGCGGTATTAGTGGAGCGTATAACTGAAATTCTCCTAGGAAAGTGCCGTGAGGAAGTAGTTGGCTATATGCGAGTAGGCTACAGGGAAGAAGAAGTTAGTTTCATGAATTTGCAGGGATTGGATAAGACAAATAGAGCTTGTATTTTGTCTAAAAGACCACGTAAGGAGGACAGATCTCCACGCAGGCCCAAGCACAAGAAGATTCCGCGCGTGAAGAGAGAGAGAGCCCACGCCAAGGTAGAAGCAAAACTGCCAAGGATAATTTAAAAACGGAGATTGTGGATTGTTGTATTGGGATACCCGTATATTTCACGGATCTTGAGCGTAGGGCAGTTCTGGATGCAACATGCAAGTTTGTGTCACCGCTTTCAAGAAGGGCGAGCTTAAGGTTTTGGCTCATGCTTTTGATAGATCTCTCGGAGGAAGAGATTTTGACGAGGCCCTCTTTAGGCATTTTGCGGCAATTTTCAAGCAGCAGTATAATATTGACGTGCCTTCTAATGTTCGCGCCAGCCAGAGGCCGAGAACTACCTGCGAGAAACTGAAGAAGGTTTTAAATGCCAATCCGGAGGTGCCACTTAATATTGAGTGCCTAATCGATTAAGTGACAGTGAGAGTGTTACTAGGAGACCTGATGAAATTTATTACAAAGATTCTCTAATGAGACCTTACTTGTTTTACGATGTAACTCATGGAAGAGAATCTCATAGAGGTGGGTCTGTTTCATATCAGAATATTCATGAAGCACAATTTGCTTTGCAATTATATGAGCATCTTCAACGAGTCACTAAGTTGGCAGGCATCTGAGAAACCCAGGGATGCATGGCAACAATCTTTGGGAAGAGGAGATAGGATGGCGCTAGAAGATCAATGAGGGATGATAATCGGATGTCAATGCGACCCGACCAAACCATGGGAAAGTATGTTTGAAAAAATGAATTGTTTTTGTGACTTGTTATATTCTACATTTTCATCGGCCTTCAGAAAGAATGTGTAATGCATATGGATGGATTTGGGGCCCTGATGAAGCTTATAGATTAATTGCTAAAAGCTGCAACAAATGAAAGTCACAAGTAGCAAACATAATGCAGCTGTAAGCTTATCCTTATTCTGAGATCCATGGTAGCTGCAGGAAACAAATATTCACTGCCGTGTACAATGGCTTGGGAGAAAACATTCAAAGCTTCATCTGACCAGAGACTAGTTGCTGAAATGGGGGCATTGAAATCAAGTGAAAGTGAATCAGCTTTTGGATTGGTAGGAGGTTCAAGTGCAGCTAACAGTGAAGATTGTTTGGATGCTACAGGAGATTCAAAGGCAGTGGCAGTCGTACTTCCATCATTTCAAACAAGGAAAATGTTATTTTTGGTGATTATTGGTGATGTTAAGTGAATCAATAAAAGATAGGCTGTGCAGTGAGATGGAAGAGTCAGGTTATTCAATTTGTAGAAAGTGTTTGCAAAACTAGACAATGTTTTCGACTTCATCAAATCAGATGTATGGTGCAAATAACTAGTTATATTTATTCATGGGGTGTTGTTAAAGCCATGTTTTGTAATACCATTGGAGGTGAATTGCAATTTTGGCTCTTGGAGATCTTCTCAATGGCGAAAGACCAGAAGCTGGATTCTGATAAACCAAGGTGGCGTAACGACTACGGTCTCGCGACAAATGAATAATTCACCATGGAAAGGTACTCGGAGCATGTGGATGAATTGCTCAAGTTTCAAGCTCAGCGCTCTTGTCATTTGGAGGATTGCAGAGCACAGTCAATGAGTTCATTCCCGTACGATCGGGATAGGGGGACTCTTGGCCCAATGGATAAGGCACTTGATCCTAGGTGTCTTGATCTGGGTGGCACATTGCTGACTGGGATGTCTACGTGTGCATACAAGTCATTTAAGTGGGGTCCACATGTACCCATTTTCTTTTATTTATGTATTTTTCCTTAAATGACCTTTTAACTTAAGTGGTTTCTATTTTTAGTCACTTTTTAAAAGTTGGTTGAAAAAGTCAAAGTCACTTAAGTGCCCTATTTAATGTGCATTTAAAACCCTAACTACTTCGTAACCAACTTTTGGGTTATAAAAGGAAGTGAGGGGCTCATTTGTAAGGGTGAATTTGAGAGAGGAGAAGAAAATACTTTTGTGCAAGCTTTGTTTCAAGAAGAAACTTTGTGTTCTTTGTGAAAAACATTTTGGAGTTAATAGAATAAGAACTTTGTGTCTCATTCATTGTCTCTTGTAACATTTGGTGTTCTTATGTTCATTAGATGTTAGGTGTTTGAATCTTGCATGTAAATATTATCTTTGATCTTATTGTCAACATTAGTAATCAGTTGTTCTAGTTCACAGTGATCAAGCTCTGACTATCTACTTGCTCATGTGTGTTCCCTTTTACATGTTCTTGTTTGGCTAACTCAAACTCCGTTTTATTTGTGTTGGTTATTCAACTTTCCTCTTCATGCAATATTAGGCTTTGTTTTTACCTAAGTCTTGCATGTTCTTTCAATTCATTCCATTCCACTCCTTTCCTTCTTTCTATTCCATTTCCCTCATTCACTTTTCTTTCCATTGATGTTCCAAAACACCCCCATTTTAGGTTTTCAATAAAGCAATTTTGAATGTACAAATGTAAATACATTTTGGTTTTCAATAAAGGCAGCCTCACCTTCAATGTGGAGGGAATTCGTTCCCACATTGTTACATGTCATGTGCATATATGCAAATCCATATGCTAACAGAACCCAATGGGTATCATGATGATTTTTATACTTCTGGCTTATTTGTTCCAAGATCTCATGAACTTGTTGTTAAAGGCGTCGAATTCCTTCTACAAATTTGGTTGTCTTATCCACTTCCTTTTGGGTATGGTAAAATTCTTCTTCCAACATAAAAGGCACTACTACATCAATGGGAGCCAATGGTTGGAGTCTAATACATACTTGAAATGGGCTATGTACTGTGGAGCTATGAATAGCTCGATTTTAGCTATGTTTGACATATACAAGACTTTCATCCCATATGTGTGGATATTTAGAGCGATACATACATAGAAGGTACACAATCATATGATTGAATACCTCCATTTTCCCATCAGTTTGAGGGTAGAATGCAATATACATGTTTAGCTTTGTGTCCATCATGGACTATAGTGCAGACCAAAATACCCCCACAAATTTGGAATCCCGATTTGATACAATACTTGTTGGAAGGCTAAAATGAACCCAAGCTTTCACAAATAAGAGCTTTGGAGTCTCCTCATAGGAGGCCATTTGTATCCAATTTAGGGATGGATTAGAAAATACAGAGGAAAAATCCAAAATACATTCCATATTACTATTATTTTATTTAGTGTTTGTTGTTAACTTCATATCTCCTAGCCCATTGACCTAATTTATTAACCACGAGATCCATTGGAAAGATGACAAAATGAACTCGAAAAATATTGCTACAAACATAAAAATTTGGCTATCATCATACAAGTCTAAAGCCTATAATTTTTTTGAAGACCCCAAAAATACAAAATACCCAAAGCTACCAAAATTGGTAAAAATATATTTTTAGAAATCATGTTTTAGATCAATATCTTAACAAATAGTGTGGGAATAAGAAAGACAACACAAACTTGTGAGAATGACCGAAAGCCCTATATAACTAAATATTAAAAGGTCTTGTGTGATGGTATGAAAGCTTTGTAAAAGGGTCTTGCATACAACATACAAAGAGGTTGTGTACACCATGTACTATGTGCATGCCCCTGACGATCAATTATCTCTAGGAACTACATGGCGTCTAATCTAATTTCTACATAAAAGGATTGTGTGGAAATTAGAGTGCTCCAATTGAGTAGTACCCTAATGAGTGATTATATGTTTACCAATTCATCTCAATCAGTGAGGAAACAATATATTTGCAAAGGTATCCTTACTAAAAGGAACATTTTAATTTGCCTAGTGGTGTTATAAATAAAATGATCAAAGATCTTGGGATGCATCTAAAAGCAAGGTAATTCGACTAGTAAAGAGTATAAATTTTGTTATGGTAGGTATTTACCTTAACTCATGTTCACCTAGGTACTTTATTTACCTTTATTATATTTATCCTCACCCACTTATGTGTGTGGATATTTCTTATTATTTATTTAGATATTAGGGGATACTTATCTAGTTGTTAGGTATAATTCTTTCCTTGATCTATGGTATTGACTAGATCCTTGATGTCTAGTTCTTTCCTAAATCTATGGTCTTGACTAGTTCTTTGATGACTATTTCTTTCCTTGATTTATGGCTTGATTTATGACCTTGATTGGTTCTTAGATTGTTATTCCTTGCCTATATAAGTAAGGCCCATTCTCATTATTTCATTGAGCTCCATAATAATTTATGATATTGCTGATCATTTGTTTGCAAAGGTTTATGTAAAGTTATTATGGTGAATTAATTTCATCTTATTGATCATGTTGTTTGATTAGCATCTGAGTTATTGGCTTGGTATGATTTGGTTATCATTACTTTTATGGTATCGAGTGGGAGATTACTATTGAAATCCATCTGTAAGTTTTATTTTGCAAATAAGTTTTTCGATATATTCATATATTTGGGATTTGTTCATATTTTGTTGATGCGTGCATTTTTTTAATGAAAAACATAGCCTTCCATTGGATTCAAAAGGTGGCAAAGCCCTAAGGTTGATTGTAAACTCGACCATTTTGGAGGCAACTGATTTTCATTCTTAGCCCATACACCCATTAAAATTCTTAACCCTTGGTCATATGGTAAGGTCGAATGAGGGCTTAAAGCTTGTGATTCCTACAAGTAGGTGCTTAGGTTTAGGTGCTTAACTCCAACCCCCTTTCATTTTATTTTTGTAGTGAAGACAAGAGCATTTTATTTTGTTTTAGTAGCAACTAAAATAAATAACAGAGCATAAACTTGTAAAGCTTGTATCTTTTGATCGACAACTCGGATTTGAGTGCCGTTTTTGTAAAATTGAATTTTTTTCGTTCTCTTTCCATTAGATATATTTATTTTAAGAATATTACTATAATTATAAAGTGCCATACTGTAACACACACTCATTATAAAGTACCAAAATCTAGGGGGCTTTTGTTTCATTGGTTGGGGGTCTTGTTGCATTGCTTGGTTCTTGTATTTCTTTTGGTGATTTTTGAGAATGACATTTAATTCTGCATTAGATCATGTTGAGGTATTAACAACACATAATTACCACACATGGACACAGAATGGAAACAATAATTAATTGGAAAGGATTATGAGCTTTAACTTCTTCAGAACAACCAATGTTCACTAGAGAATATGAGAAATTTCAATATCAATGCAAATTTGATGAGTGTATGGGTTTAATAGGAACTTATGTAAGTGACAATATTTTGTTTCATTTGAAAAAATGTGACTCTCCTTTCAAAATATGGGATAAATTGGAAGATTTATTTGGTTAGATGGATCATATGAGAGCTATACAACTTGAAATTGAGATCACCTCTCTTAATCCTTAAGATTTTCCAACAATTATAGACCATCTTACTAAGTTCTAGCATTTGTTGACACATTTGAAGGGGATTGTAAGAGATAAGAAAGATAAAGAGTGTGTTTACTTGATTCTATCCAAGTTGAGAGGACTATTTAAAATAATTTCATCTACCTTTTTCTCCAACATGGATTCTTTAGGTGACACATTCAAAATGCCCGACTTAGAAACATTTTGTGAAAGAATTACTAGGAAGAATCTAAACCTGTCTAACCTTGAGTCTTATAGCTCTTAAAAGGCATTAGTTGCATCTAATCCTAAGGGCAAGGGAAAAACAAATCCACCCCTTCTCCATCTCAAAGTGATCCTAAACCCAAATAAAACAACTCTAAACCCAAGGAGTCTTCTAAATCCAAGAATAAGTCTAGCCTTTCATGATATTTTTGTGTGGGTAGTGGTCATGAAGAACATAAGTATTATAAGTGAATGCAATCCTTAGAGGATGCAGTCAAGAAACATAAAATTTCTATCTCCACTCCACCTGTTTCTAATCAGCATGACAAAGCACTTAATGTTGTTGGGAGATCTCAGTCACCACTTGCAGACAATTGGGTTATAGATTCTAGTGCTTCTCATCACATGAATTCTTCCAAGGAGTCTTTTGTTTCTCTAGGTTTGAGTTATACTTCCAAAATTGAGGTTGAAGATTCTTCATTTCTTTCATTAAAGGAAACGGTGATATACAACTTGATCTTTGGTAGTATCCAAGATGCACTATATGTTCCTAACATCACAAAAATTTGCTTTATGTATATCAAATTTATGATTTTGGTCAAGGAAAAAAATGAATTTTACACCACATGGGGCATAAGTACGAAATTTTTGGAGCCTCATTCAATTTTTCTCAATGTATTGTTGATCATAGTTCTAGACTTGTATAACTTTGATGGTTTTGATGACACTTTCTCTATAGGGACGGGATTGGTTTCTCATGCGATTCGAGTAAGCTTTGACATGAAAGATTTGGACATCTCAATTATATATATTTGAAGGAGTTGAGCACTCATGGTATGAAATATGGTCTTCCTAGAGTTTATTGTCTTAAGGGAGTTTTTCATGGTTGTGCATTAGGAAGAAACACCAAGATCCTTTTCCTAAGAATTTGTCTAAGATAAATTATTCACCACTTGAGCTTGCGCGTAATGAATTGATGGTTTTTCCTACCCCTCTTTCAATGGAGATAAGTATGCACTTACCTTTATTGATGATTTATCGATGCGTACTTGGGTTTATTTTCTCAAGTACAAAAGTGATGTTTTTCACACTTAAAATTGTTCAAGGCTTTGGTTGAGAAACAATCTTCTAGTTGCATAATCCTTCGTAATGATAATGGGGGAGTACTTCAACAATGAGTTTTATGAATTTTTGACAATTCAAGGTATTATTCACTAACATTGTATTCCTCATACTCCACAATAGAATGGCTTAGTAGAACAAAATAATATAACTTTGAAGGAAATGGCTAACTGTATGATGCATTCTAGAGATTTACCTCCTATCTACTAGGTAAAAGTAGTTAATTATGCTAACTACATTCAGAATCACACACCACACAAAACACTTGAGTATCGACTTTAGAGGAAGATTTTTCTAACACTAAGTTAGATGTCTCATTTTTTCGAGTCTTTGGGAGCCATGTTTGGGCCTTTGTGCCAAAGAAGAAAAGGAAAGATTTGGATAAGAAGAGAAAACCCTTGATCTTTGTAGGGTATTGTGAGGACATGAGAGCTTATCAAATTTTAGATCCTGATACTCATGACATTATTTTTGAACACATGTTCAGTTTGATGAGTGCTTCACTCCTCATGATTCTTCATCTTCTTCCATGCCTCCTTCTTCATCTCATCTTGAGGATCCTTTATTTGAGTAGATTATAGATACCCGTGCTCATGTTTTATTAACTAAGCTATAAATTGAAACTAATATCTACATAGCTTCAAAAATAAATGTTAATTAAACAATGAACCATCAAGATAAGAGCTTAAAGGAAATGCTTCTTCAATGCATAAATGAAACTACATGCTAAGCTATTTCCTACTCTCTATGATTGTTAACTTAAACTATGAACCTATGAAGAACATAAGCAATCAAAGTGGATTATTGCTTGATCTCAAGGATTGAGAATGAAATCTCACCAAGAATGACTACAAGGCCATTTTGGATCTTCCCATATTACTCAATTTTGAGTGAAAGGATGCAAGATGGAGAAGCTATTTCCAACAATGGAGAATGGCTCAAGATCAAAATGCTTATAGTTTTCACTATTTAAAGCATGGTGCAAGAAGAAAGGTAAGAAGGAGGGTTCTTATATAACTTGCCTAAAGAGGCAAGGCTAACAAATTGATGAATGTGGGATAAAGGTAAAACAAGATTAGGAATGGATAAGGTTGCTTTATAAAAGGTAATCTTGATTTAGAAGAGTTTAATTTGTCATTAGTAAGTCATGGGAGTTGGGGATGTTTTAATTAATCAAATGTGATTAATTAATAGGTAGATGTAAGCTTATAGAAGCTAATTAGAGGAAAATCAATATGATTTGCGGGATGTAAGAGAGGAATTTAATCCAATAAATGGTAATTTATTGATTTAGAGTTGCGAGTGTAATTAATTAACCCAAGTAGAAGCGGATATTAATTAACAAAAGGTCGTTAATTGACATCCTTAATGATAGGAAGGCTAATTAATTAATGAAAGGTCATTAATTAACAAATATGAAGAGGAATGTTAACTAATTAGTGAAAAAATGCTAATTATTATAGAAATGATGAGAAAGAGGATAATTAGTGCAATCTTAGCATTAAATCCTACGTAAGCATATTTTAGGTGTCTACATTTTCCCCTCTTTGGGGTGGCGTAAGTGACGCCACTTCAAAGATAGTAGACAAGTACAAATAATTTTTTTTTTTGAAGAGATAGAAGAAAAAATTAATATAATGAAGGATGCCCCCTTGAGTGTCGATGGGGTGATGAAAGAGGCGATTGACAATCGAAAATATGAAAGAACAAAATAGAAGAAGTAGAAGAATTGATCCCTATTGCCCAAGTTTATTTTGAAGAAAAGTGTTGATAGAAGGAGAGTGATATGGAAGAAAAATGAAGAGGAAAAGAGATGGATATAGCTATCATCTTACCGATGTAAAAACCCACTTTATTTTCTTTATGATCGACGTCATCGGTCCTTATTAAAAATAATGAACAGAAGTGTAGTATGAAATGAAAATCCATATACGAACAAATTTCCATAGCCAAAAACACCAACTCCATGCAACATACAAAATGCAATGCAATACGAGAAAGTAAAAGATGTCTAACTCCTTACAACATACATAATGCAATGCAATACGAGAAAGTAAACAAGATAACCTGACAGAGAAACATAATACAATGTTTTTGTTATCAAGCTTTGATTCCGACATGTGCGAATTAATGACAAGGGTTAAAAGATGGTTCCTCAAGCAAGGATACATGTAAGGGGAATAATGGATGACACTTGGGTCCTATGAAAAGCAGTGCACTATGAAACAATACCAAGTAACTCATTGTGCCCCAGAGTACAGACATAGTAAGCAAACCAACTTTTTTAATGGAGGTAGATCAAGATGATCCATGAGTCATGCACAAGAATATGTGATAACCAAAGAGTGACATTTTTAGGATGATTTTTATTGTTATTAATTTTTTAGAAACATATTTGAATGTTTTTTATTTTGAAAGTTTTACGAAACTATGTATAAGTAACTTGATAAACATGGATGCCCCCAAAGATAGATGGGATGCACAAGGAAGAATGCCATGTGTGTGAGAAAGTGAAGTTGTGACATGCCCCAATGATTATGTGGGAGTATTGAAAGAAAAATATTCACACATAGAAGGGGGATCAAGTAAAATATAAAATAGGTTCAATCATAAATGAGAAAGGTTGCCCCCACGTAAGTGGCCAAGAAACACATGAGAGAAATGAAGTGGGTGATTGATTTATTAAAAGGGGAAAAAGGTGCTGCGAAAACATGGAAAAGAGGACAGCTAATACACATGGATGTTCTAAATAATTTTCGAAGAAAGAGAGGATCTTATGAAAATATTTAGATGATGGTTAATGAAAAAGTGATTAGCCAAAGGCACAAATTATAAGACAAGACACACGTTAAAACAAGAGTGTAAACAAGGCCCAAAAAGTAACACTTGATAACATACTAATCATGTTTACTCATCAAGATCCCGTGTGTGCATGTGGAAATGAATTACCTCTTGAAGGAAAGAGTTGATAGATAGTAAGTGAAGACACTAGCCAATTTGTAGGAATGATTTAGTTTGAAAGGTGATTTGTGAATGGATTGTTGAAGGAGAGTTGTACATTGCTCCGCTGCCAGCTAGACATCCATATCCCCGATGGAGATGCATTTAATTCTAATCACAACAATGTTCTACTACCAGTCAGGTGTCCATAGCCCTGGTAGAAATTATTGGAAATACCCCAAGAGAGAGTTATATATAAATTTTCTTTTTCTTTTTGATTGATTGATTTTGGTTCGATTGATTTCTAAAAACTTATTTCAGCTCTCTTGTTTGACAAGGGGTTAAGAACCACTGATGGCTTGATGGAAGGATGTGGAAGTGATTGTGATGATGACATTGGATAGTGTCAAAAAATATGCCCAAAATTTCTTCACAACAAGTTTATTAGATGAGAATTGTGATAGGATCTCTAAGAGGTCAGTCGTTCTTTAATTTACCAAGGTTATGAAAGACCAAGGTCAAATGGATACCATAGATATAAATGTCACAAAATGTGTGCGAATAAGCTAACCATAATAACATTGAAGGGATGAAAATGGTGGATGACTTGCAGAGGAATATGAAAGAAAGGGAGGAAAGAACATCCATGCGTATGTAATACCTGATTGCAATGTTTGATATTTGTACCTTTGATTTTATTTTTGTAATGTTTTAATGTTTTCTCATTTTTTTATATTTTTGAACTGTTTTATGATTTTTGTTATTTTTGAACTATTTTATGATTTTTGTTATTTTTTGAAAGTTGGGACCAATAATGTCAATCTGCATGATAGGATCCAACAATGATGTGTGCGACTTCCTTGATAAGGGAGACTAAGCACGTTTGTTTATCAAGAGTGATATTATCCCCGATCTCGATGATCGTGGTGAGTTCACACTCAACAAATGACTGTGATTTGTTTTGAAACATGGGTTTCATATGTGGGAGTTTGAGTTCCCTATCCATAGGTTTCTACACTTTGTGCCATACTTGATGGGTACATTGGTGTGCATTTTGGAATCGTGTTTGATTTTGAATTTTATAATTTTTGAGTTGTTGGGAGCTTTGGAGCTCTTCGGATTTTTGATCTTAGCTTGATAAAGAACATGTCTAGATTTCTTATAAGCTAATGCTTGACTTGTCTAATCTCGAGAAGTGAGAAAAGAATGTGGACAGTTAGAATTGATGAGAGGAATGACACTGGGCTTGCCACAATATTTGGTAGAAGAATAATGTGATGGATAAAAAGGATACGGTCCAAGGATTGAAGAAGATGGGCTACCGAGAGGTGAGCCATAGGAAGAAGATGAAGGGCTACTAGGATGTGGCCCAAGAATAGAAGAATAAGGGCTACTAGGACATGACCCATAGATGTAAGATGATGGGATACTAGGATGTGGCCCAAGAATAGAAGATGATGGACTACCGGGGGTGATCCATACATAAGAGACAAGGGGCTAGTTGGACATGCCCCCAGAATAGAAGATAATGGACTACTCGAAAATGTCCCACAAATAGCAGAGGGAGGGCTACTAGAAGGTGACCCACACCTAGATGAAGATGAAGGGCTACTTGGCATTGACCCCATAAGAGATTGTGATTGAGGAATTATGATAGGCAAAGAGTGATTAGGTGATGAGAAGATAGGCCATGGATCAATGCAAGACCAAGGATTTTAATCACATAATGAATAATGTGAAGATGGAAGAATAAGAGGGGGATCAAGTTGCATGATTTGAGGCTCTTCCTATGTTTCTTGATAAAAGGAATCAAAATTTTTGTTGGGGTTAGCACACCGTTGTACGAGATAATATATCGAGATCTAAGCATACATGCAAATAAAAGTGGATATTCTACCGAAAAATATACAAAACAAGAGACATAAATCAACACCAGATTTAACGTGGTTCACCCAGTGTGGGTTACGTCCACCAAGAAACAATCCAATCTATTATCCAAAGATTTGACAAGATATATAATGAAGATTTACAATCTTCCACACCTCTCGATTTGACAGTACTTTCTTTCTATCAAGCTTTTGCTTCATCACCAAGAATTATCTCTCTCACCAACCTTTTTCAAGTTATTTCTAATTCTTGTTAATCATCTTCTTTCTTACTTCTAAGCCCTAGATTTTATGCTTATATAGTCATTTATAGACTTAGGGTACTTTAGCCATGTAATTACAATCAATATAAATACTTTAATGCTAAAAATAGATCTAATTCTCGAGAGTTAATTATTACATCCTCACACAGTAACCGATGCCAATTAGCCTTAATCTTTGTTGGTTTCTCCCTTTCCTAATCGATGCTGTCATACGACCGATGCGGTCCTCGGTGACCAATTCCAGTTCCCCCTTAACCGATGACGGTTATAGTATTTTCCAGCAAGTTTCCATTACATGTTAAACCAAAGTAATTGAGTTCATGACAACTAATTAATCTCCCACTTGAAGATTAATTACTACACCATACCTATACAACATCATTTTGGATCCTTCTTATATTTTTTTCTTCCTCTTCAAGTCTCAAACTCGAAGACCAATAGAAGTGGAGTATAAGTCCAACTTCTCCTTTTCTAATGACTTCGTTAGCATATCCATAGGGTTCTTGCTCGTATGAATATTTTCTAGATTTAACTGTCCATCCTCCAATACCTGCCGTATGAAGTGATACCTCAATTGAATGTGTTTCATTCTCAAATGAAATGTTGAGTTCTTTTCCAAATGAATTACACTCTGCTTTTGTCACTAAACAATTTACAATCACTTTGCTCCTTTCCCAACTCTTTCATGAACCTACTCATCCATATCATCTCCTTGCTAGCCTCTATAGCTGCAACATACTCTGCCTCTGTAGTAGACAAAGCCACAACCTTCTGCAATCTTGAAATCTAGCTAACTACCGTTCCACCTATTGTGAAAATATATCCAAAGTACTGCTCCTCTTACCATCTAGATCTCCAGCCATATCTGAATCAACATAGCCACATAATGAAATATCCGAACCTCCATAGCATAACTACATGCTATATGTCTCTTTCAAATACCCAAGTATCCTTTGGATTGCTTTCCAATGCTCTTTACCTGGATTAGCCATATATCTACTCACAACTCCCACTTTGCTGTGTGAAATGTATGGTCTTGTACAAACCATAACATACATGAGACTTCCAACTTCTTTGAAGCATATGGCTCGTGTCATGTCATACCTCCTCATGTGATGAAGGACACCGATCTTTTCTCAATTTGAAGTGTCCAGCCATAGGTGTACTAACAGGTTTTACATTCTGCATGTTGAACCTTTCTAACACCTTGTAGATATAATCCTCTTGAGACAAATACAATTTATTATTTTTCCTATCTCTATGTATTTGCATGCCAAGGATTCTTTTTACAGCTCCTAAATCCTTCATAGCAAATGTGTAAACTAGCTTTCTTTTTAGCTCACCAATTTCCTGCATACTAGATCTGCTGATAAACATATCATCCACATACAATAACAAAATAATATAGCTTCCATTTTCAAGCTTCTTGAAATAAGCACAATGGTTAGATTCACATCTCAAGTAACCATGCTCATGCATAAAACTATCAAACCTCATGTACCATTTCCTTGGAGCTTACTTGAGCCCATATAGGCTCTTTTTCAACCTGCACACTAGTTTCTCCTTACCCTTGACTTCATACCCAAGCGGTTGTTGCATATAAATCTCTTCATCCAAATCACCATGAAGGAAAGTTGTCTTCACATCTAGTTGCTCTAAATGCAAATCTTCTACTGCAACTAAACTCAATACAGTATGAATAGAAGTCATCTTAACAACAAGAGAAAATATTTCACTAAAGTCAATACCTACTTTATATGTGTAATCCCTTTACTACAAGCCTTGCCTTGTACCTTTTCTATCCACCCTCTTCTTCCTTAATCCTGTAAACCCACTTGTTTTGCAATGTTCTCTTACCTGCTGACAACTTAACCAAATCCCAAGTTTGGTTCTGTTCTAAGGAGTCCATCTCCTCATCCATGCCATGCTCCCACTGAACATGAGTCTTATCCTGCATTGCTTCTTCAAAGCTCTCTAGTTCACCATTATCAGTCAATAATAAATAAAATAGAGAAGGTGTAAATCTTTCTAGAAGTTTACTTACCCTTTGTGACCTTCTCACAGGAGTTTGGGGTACTGGAGGCTCAATCTGGACCTCCTGGACATTCCTATCCAAATCTAATAGTGACCGATGCCGGTCACCTCTAACCAACGTCGGTTTTACTAACTAATGCCGGTTTGGATCCTCTCAGAATCGATACCATTTTGTTTGACCGTGTGCCGGTCGGGGTCAATGACACACCATTCTTGTGTAACCCTGTTGGTAATTCTTTTAAATTTGAGAGTTCATTTTCATCCACAAACTTCTCAACTGGTTCATCCTTGGGTACAAAAATTTGATCCCTATACATTCTTTTTCATTCTATTCAACATCACGACTCCTAATAATTTTAGAATTATCTAAATCCCAAAACAAAAAACCAAAATCACCGGATCCATAACTAATGAAAGTGCACCTCTTGGATTTTGCATCCAATTTTTTCTATTTTCCTTATCAACATGCACAAAAGCTTCTGAACAAAAAAATTTAAGAAAAGAAATATCTACCTCTTTTCTGGTCCAAGCTTCCTTTGGTATTCCTCCATCTAGTGAACTTAAAGGCCTATGGTTAATCAAATAAATTGTTGTATCAACTATTTCTACCTAAAACTACAAGGGAAATCCATAATGTATTCTCATACTTCTTGCACATTCCATGATTGTCTTGTTCATTATTTCTACAACACCATTCTCATGTGGTGTTCTTGGAACCATTTCTTTCTCTACTTGTCCCATTCACTAAAAAATAATCATTGAAAGCCTTGTTATAGTATTCACCACCATTATCAGATCTAAGGAATTTACCTTAAAATTTAATTCATTCTCAACAAGGGATTTCCATATTTTAAAAGTATCAAAAACATCAGATTTACGTTTAATACAATAAACCCATACCTTTCTTGTAGCATCATCAATGAAAGTAACATAATACTAGGATCCTCCATGAGAAGCTACCTGAGTTGGTCCCCACACATCTAAGTGTACAAGCTCTAATTTCTGCTCCTTCTTAGTTGCCCCAACTTTGAGAAATCTCACTCTCTTTTGCTTTCCAAAGATACAATTCTCATAGAAATCAAGATCTAAATCTTTCAAATATGATAACTTACCCTTAGCCTTTAAGATTTAAATTTCTTTTTGACTCATATGACCCAACCGATTATGCCACATGCATGCATCTGAATCTAAAGTAGATAATGCAGAGAAGGAATCTGACATGTAGATAAATATAATGTTCCTACCTTCTTACCTCTTGCCACAACAAAATCACCCTTGGTGACTTTCCAAGAGTCTCCTGTAAAAGTAACCATACATCCATATTCACCGAATTGCCTGTGTAGAAATAAGATTCATCCCGTGGTTTGGCACATGCCTCACATATTTCAATACCAATGTATTTCCATTATGCAATTTTAGATGAACTTCCCTTTACCGAATATCTACTGCAAGGTTCATCATCACCCAAATAAACATGCCCAAAATTTCCCTAGACATAAATTTTGAAATAACCCTTATTAGGGGTTGCATAGAAATAAACTCCGAATCTAAAACCCATAATTCAATTCTACTTTCTAAAGAAAGAATAAGAGCATCTTGTATTATATTTGATGTAGCAAGATTTGCTTCTTTACCTTTATCTGTTGTTGGTTATCTTTATTCTTTAACCAAAATTATTTCTTTGTATTTCATTTCTTTTCACATTTCCAACAAGTAATTCCCTTACTTTTGGATATAGATCTGCTATCCCTTGACTTTGATTTCCCATTACTCTTACTCTTGGATCTCTCCTTCTGCTTACCCCTGTTTTCTACATTCAAATCATTTCCAGATGATGATTCCTCGGTACTCTTCTTGCGAATTTCTTCATTCAAGATTATACTAACCACATCATCAAACTTCAAAATATTATTAACAGATTTTGTATTACTAACATCCATTACCAAGTTATCCCAACTATCAGGGAAAGAACATAAGAATAAAAGTGCTTTTAATTCATCATCAAATGGTATAACCAATTTTAACTGATTTACAATAGATTAGAAATCATTTAAATGACTAGATGTAGATCCACCTTTATGCATCTTAGAACTAAATAGTTTTTCATCAAATAAACTTTATTTGAAGCACTATGTTTTTCATATAAATTAGCAAGAGATTTCATTAAGTCTACCATAGAATCTGCTTCTATAATATTGGAAGCCACGGATGCTTTGCCGGCTCAATCTTATAGATCCTAAAGCCTTTCTATCAAGAATCTTCCATTCTTCATCATCATCTTCGTAGGTCTAGACTTCTCATCCAACGGTAAATACAAATATCTTTGATACCAGATAATCCTCAATCAACATCTTCCATAATTGATAATTTTGGCCATCAAATTTCTCTACCTTGTATTTGTTTTCTTTTGTCATTGTTGTAGCTCCCACTCAATCAAAAAACCCTCTATGAGTAAATCACAACACAAAAACCATCAAACAAAGCTCGATTCCAGTTGTTGGGGTTAGCACACTTTGTTTTACTGAGATAATATATTAGATCTAAGAAGACATGTAAATAAAAGCGAGATATTCTACCGGAAGAATATACAAAACAAGATATATAAATCAACACCGTTTTAACGTGGTTCACCCAATGTGGGTTACATCCACAAAGAAACAAGAAAAATATTATCCAAAGCTTTGACAAGATATACAATGAAGATTTACAATCTTTCACACCTTTCGGATGTACAATACTTTCTTTCTATTAAGCTTTTGCTCCATCACCAAGAATTATCTCTCTCACCAACCTTTTGTAAGTTATTTCTAATTGTTTTAATCTTCTTTCTTACTTCTAAGCCCTAGATTTTATGCTTATATAGTCGTTTATAGACTTAGGGAATTGTAGCCATGTAATTACAATCAATATAAATACTTTAATGCTAAAAATAGATCTAATTCCTGAGAGTTAATTAAAACATCATCGCATAGGTAATCGATGCCGATTAGCCTTAACCGCTTCGAGTTCCTCCCTTGCACGGCCGATCTGGCGCTGATACATGATGATGCTTTGGTCATGGGTGATCGATGCCATTTCCCCCTTAACCAATGACGGTTCAATATTTTCCAACAAGTTTCCATTGTATGTTAAATCTGAAGTAATTGAGCTCCACAACTCAACACTTTTCCTCACAATATGTGGACACATCGAAGTCTAAAGAGAATCCTTGTTTGTAATCTGCTAAAGGCATATATTTGTGTGCCCCTATAAATGCCCTGATTGTTTCTTCATTTTGAAAGAGATCAATTGGTATGAGTTGTTGATCGACCATCAGGGGTTGATTGGAAGAAAGAGATTCAATTGGTGTGGAATACTTAGAAGATATTTGATGATGATTGATAGAAGAAGATGATGTGAGGGACAAAGAAGATGTGGAGCTAGATGTCTCAGGAGTAGAAGAAGGTGGTGTGGACCTACCTATATGATGGTATATCATCTGTAAACTAGTAGGATTAAGTCTAAAGTTTGTAGATTGCGATGCATGGGTTGATTCAGACGTTTGACTAGAAGGAATTTGAGTCACACGAATCTTCAAAGAAGGAAGACTTAGTGGGGGTGATTGATGAAGAAGGTCTTGCAAAGAAGGGGAGGACCATGATTCAAGAATCACATTAGATGAATAATAACAAGGGTCTTGCAAAGAAAGAGAGGACCATGATTCAATAATTGTATTAGATGTTTACTTGGAGGGATTTGGAGTCACGCGTATCTTCAAAGGAAGAAGATGTCATTGAGGTGACTGATAAAAGGGGTCCTACGAAGAAAGGGAGGACCATGCCATAGGAGTCATATTAAATGTATGATGAAGAGGGTCATGTGAAGATAGGGAGGACCATGACATAGGAGTCACATTAGATGACTTAGGAGTTAAATTAGATGAATCTAAATAGTAGTTTGGATCCGAATAGTAGTTTGGATATGAATCATCAGAAGAGTCAGAGGAAATATTTGTATTGGAATCCTCATAAGAAGAGGAAATGTCTGGATTAAAATTAGAATAAGAGTGGGGGGAACTCAAATAATAATTTGGATCAGAAGCATCAAAATCATACCACCGACTATGAGATGAAGGTGGGGAACGAGTTACTCGGATGGGTTCTCTAGTGTGAAGAACCAAATGAGGTTTGGTCATGATGGGCGTCTTTTGATGTGAACACCAAAAATTTGATTCCTTATTGTCATATGTATAAGGGACCTTGCGATAATCAGTCATTATTGGCATGTGTTGGGTTCAAAGGCCTACACCTAGATTGTATGATTAAAATTCTTCAAAGTGAAGAAGGTTTCATGTTGATTTGGGAAACATAACGACAACCAACTAGACATTTCGTAAAGATGGGGATGCTTGTGTGATTTTCAAAAAGGAAGCTAAGGAAAACATACATCATAATGACTCAAGATTGATAATCCAACAAGGTTTGAAGGTGTAAATGTTAAAGGATTGATCAAAATTTTAGCAACATAAAGGATACAAAGGAAATATTTCTTATGTTTGATTAATGTAAAATTTGCTTGATAGGAAATGTTTTTGCCAAGGTTTGAAAGATGTGTTAAAAATCTATCATGAACTTAGGCAAAAACAATAATATCAAGAGGATCAAAGACCCAAAGGATTGCCCTAGAAATGAGTTTATAAGATGGAAAAACACGAATAAATCACGCAAGTTCAAAACACAAAGCCAAATTAATGACCAAAGAATAATGAAATCAATGGATCAAAGTGATTGTCCTAAATGAATGAGTCACAAATGAAAAACAAGGCATAATCACAAAATGTTCTTTCTAGGACCAATCAATCAAATGAGAAACTTCCTAAATTTGTTTTTGGAAAGGTAGTTGGTGTCATATGATGATTAACAAAATGTCCCTACTTATGTCGAGTTCAAAGGAATGAACAAGGTGTAAGTAATAACAAGAAGTTAACGCTACCTCTAAACAAAGTATACTAGAAGCAAGCCCAAATTCAATCAAGACCTATATTCCAAAGGGTGTAAGTTACGATTGTAAGTGACACAACAGTTCCACCAAGATATGTTAACAAAACTTTACAATAAAGTAAGGTATTGATATCAAGATGATATTGATATAATACACACAAGTGGTAACGCTTAACACTCTTCAGAATCGAGGTAATAATTGAAATCAAGCTAAAGCGATGGTATACCTAGGAATTGTTAAAGTGTATACAACGTAACCTTACAATATAGATATTTAGGCCAAGTTTACAAGAAACAAGACATAAATACCAAAATTGTAGTGTCACGATATAAACAAGATAAACATTCAAAGGAGAATCAAAGTGATGAACTAAGCCTAACTACAATGATGATCCTGACTTGGGTATCAAGATAAAAAGGCTACTAATGATATAAAAATGTCTCCACACACTTTAGATGTTTAACAACCTAGCCGCAAACATGGATGGGTGTAAATGGACAAAAAAGTGGCGAAACAATCAATTGATAATGCAAAGGCAGCCACTCCTTTTTTGATCAACAAAGTGTCAAAAGAAAGTGAAGGAAGTACATCAAGTGAGGTTGAAAAATGCTAGCCTCACTTGAATTTTTTTGCCTTACCTTAGGGCAAGTGAAAACTAAGAAAAATTAACGCTTCATACATTTCATGGTGAACAATAGCTCTTAAATCAGAATTGGCTTTGATGTGGTCCAAGTGGGCTCTTGGTAAAAGATAGCTTCCTGGGTGGTTCACTCAACTGGGTGTCACCAAGACTATCTTAAGCGAGCTTGATTTACCCAAAAATTTACACTGAGTAATTTGGGATTATCTTGGCTTTACTTTACCCTTTCAAGCCACGGTGGGTAATAAATGTGTCCATCGTGTACTCTTCTTTAGGGTCGCCATACGGATGACTTGTGACACTAAATATCACAAATGGTAGTACTAGTCAAGTAGGTTGTGCGGATCGCTTCCCATTTCGTCCACAAGGTTCCCTCTTGTGTGGACTACTTTGGGGTTCCTAGGACCACCCCATTGTTGTAGCCAAAGGCTTATGCCAAAGGGGTTATGTCACGCTTTAAGTGGACGTGATGTACCCTTATCTGAACTTGCAAATATAGTGTGTTGATTGTAGTGTTTTTTTAATCTTTTTAAAATTGGATGTGGTTTGCTTAAAAACTTTTGGCAACCTACATGAAAACTGTATTAGTAGTTTAATTTTGTTTCAAACTCCTTTCTTTGACAAGCATTTTTAGGTCCTGCACTCAAGCGTTAGTAGTTCTCTAAGCAAATCACATTATTTAAAATAGGATTAAGGGTTGATTTTGATTCTCAAGATCATCCAAGGATGCAAGAGAAGAGCATACACAAAAATAATCCAACTAAAAAGTAAAGAAAAGATTTGCAATTAATGAACCATACAAAAAGCTTGATAAATGTTCATTCCCTTAAACCAAAAGATGAAGTTTCCAATTTACCAAATGTTATAAAATGAAGACTAAAATTTCTTTTGATTCTCAAAATCACCCTAAGGTACAAGATAAGAGCATACACAAACTTTATCCCAACTATATATAAATGGAAAACTTCAAATTAAAGGACCATTGAAAAATACTTTGTAAAAGTTTCATTCCTTTAAGCAAAATGAATAATCAAATTTCCAAGTTTAATCCCAATGTTAACAAGATATAGTTCAAAGTTGTTTTTAATTCTCAAGATCACCAAAAGGTGCAAGATAAGATCATATAGACACTTGGTATAAATCAAGTAAAGTATGGAAATACAACATTCATCAAAACATTAGACATGTTAGAAAATGACTAGTTTTAAAATAAAAGAAAAACCTGTAATTTCTGTAAGTATAAATCCCAAATTTATGTTTTAATTGCATAGTTAACTTCAATACCTTTCCAACGTAAAAAAATGGAGTTATTTCGAGTTTGGGAGGAAAAGTTATGGCCTTCGGAAGACGGTTACTCATATGCTCTTATGCTCACGGGTATGCACTTGACATGCACTAAAAATGTCAAAAAAACATCCCTTAATTTGCAAAATGGTCAAATTTTTCCAACCAAGATTCAATTTTGATAATAACTCATCACATTAATATATTAATAGAAGACTCAACACTATCAAACATTAACATACATGCTTAATAATTTAATATTTTCAAGAAATTGACAAAACTAGCATGTAGAATGATGAAAAAGTAAGCTCTAAAAATGAAAAACATGATGGAATATTGAAATTTTCTCACTAAGATTTAATTTTGACAGCAAACCACCAGATTAATATGTAAATAGAAGACTAAACACTATCAAACACTAACGTACATGCTCAAGAATTTAAGATTTTCAAGAAATTGACAAAACTAACATATAGAATGTTGAAAAAGTAAGCTCTAAAAATGAAAACATGGAGAAATCTTAAAATTTTCCCATCAATTCCAATTTCGACAACACTTCACCTCCTTTATACCTATAAGCAAGACTTAACACATGCAAACTCAAAAAAACAAGTCAATAAAAACAAGTTAGATCGACATGTGTAAAAGAGGGTTAGTAACCAAAAATGAAACTTAACTATAAAAACTTGAAATTAAGTGCAAAAGACAATGGAGTAAGTCCCACCGGGCATGCCAAATGTGCTCATGTTTTATTAAATAAGATATAAATTGAAACTAATATCTACATAGCTTAAAAAATAAATGCTAATTAAACAACAAACCATCAAGATAAGAGCTTAAAGGAAATGCTTCTTCAATGCATAAATGAAACTACATGCTAAGATATTTCCTACTCTTTATGATTGCTAACATAAACTATGAACCTATCAAGAACATAAGAAATCAAAGTGGATTATTGCTTGATCTCAATAATCAAGAATGAAATCTCACCAAGAATGGCTACAATGCCATTTTGTATCTTCCCATATTACTCAATTTTGAATGAAAGAATGCAAGATGGAGAAGCTATTTCCAACAATGGAGAATGGCTCAAGATCAAAATGCTTATAGTATAAGGCTCATCTTGTTGCAAAGGGTTTTTCACAAGTTGAAGGTATTGATTACTCTGATACTTTTTCACCCATTGCTAAGATGTATTTTGTACGCCTTGTACTTGCTATTGCTGCATCATGGGGTGGCCCGTATACTAAATGGATGCAAAGAGTGCCTTCTTACATGGATAACTACAAGAGGAAATGTACATGGAGAAACTCTGCTGGATTTTTTCAGAATTCTTCTCTTGTTTATAGACTCCAAAGGTCTCTCTACGGTCTCAAACAAGCCCCCGGGCTTGGTATGAGAAGATGGATTCTTTTCTTCTATCTACTGGTTGTGTTCTTTACCACTTTGATCATACAATGTATCTCCAACATATTGGTGAGGATATTGTGATACTTGTCTTGTATGTTGATGACTGTTACTTACTGGCAACTCTTCTTCCCACATTCAGACTATTCAAGGGCTCTTTCTACATAGTTTGACATGACATATTTTTGGTTATTACATTATTTATTTGGTTTACAAATTTCTTAGATAGATTCAAGGATTCATTTGAGTCAAGAAAAGTACACCCATGATCTTCTTCAACACTTTGATATGGATGATTACAAGCCAAGTCCATATCCTTTTTAGTCTGGGGTTACTCTTACTTCCACATGTACTACTCCACTTTGTGATCCTACTTTTTATAGGCAATTGGTTGGGATTCTCATGTACTTGACCCATATTCACCCTGATATTTCATTTGTAGTAGGGCTTGTATCTCATTTTCACATTCTCCTCATAGTAGTCACTAGTAGGCTGCTAAAAGGATTTTACGCTATTTGCAGGACACTTCTCACTTTTTCCTACTCTACACTAGGGGTTCTATTTAGTTGGTTGGGTATACAGATTCAAATTGGGAAAGTTCTATTGATGACATATGTTCTACTCATGGCTATATTTTTTTGTCTTTGTTCTTCTCCGATTTGCTTGGGCGTCTAAAAAAACAACAGACTATTGCATTTTCATCTTCGAGAGGCGGAGTATAGGGTAGCATTACAACAAGTTACAAAATTCTTTGGCTTCGACAGTTATTGACAAATTTTGGATTCCCACAGATTCATCGATTGTACTTTGGTGTGACAACCAAAGTGTAATTCACATTTCTTGTAACCTTGTTGAGCACCAACAAACAAACATATTGATATACACATACACTTCATTCATCAGCACATTAAGGATGAAGTTATTTGTTTGGAGTACATTCTAACTCAGCAGTAGGTTGCGGACATCTTTACGAAGCCTTTTGCATCACCTTTCTACCTTGAGTTGCATGGAATGCTTGGGGTTTCAGAAGTTGTTCTTAGGGGGTGTTTGTGAGAACATCTTCCTTCTTCTTCTTTCTCTTTCCTTCTAGCAATATTATTTCCTTCTTTTGGTTCAAGATTTCTTCATGGATATATTGTACATGAGTACCTCATCAGGCCTAGTTTTTAGGACTCATACTGTGGACATGCCACATCTATTTTGGCTCCTAGATTCACTTGAGGGGGGTGCTAGAGTAGGTATTTACCTTAGCTCATGTTCACCTAGGTACTTTATTTATCTTTATTGTATTTATCCTCACCCATTTATGTGTGTGGATATTTCTTTTTATTTATTTAGATATTAGGGGTTATCATCTAGTTGTTAGGTATAGTTCTTTCCTTGATCTATGGTATTGATTAGTTATTACCTTGATCTATGGTATTGACTAGATCCTTGAAGCCTAGTTCTTTCCTAAATCTATGGTCTTGACTAGTTCTTTGATGACTAGTTATTTCCTTGATTTATGGCTTGATCTATGACCTTGACTGGTTCTTAAATTTTTATTCCTTGCTTATATAAGCAAGGCCCATTCTCATTGTATTTCATTGAGTTCCATAATAATATATGATATTACTGCTCATTTGTTTGTAAAGTTTATGTAAATTTATTTTGGTGAATTACTTTCATCTTATTAATTGTGGTGTTTAGTTAACATCCGAGTTCTTTAGCTTGGTACGATATAGTTATCGTTCCTTTTAAACAATAACTTTACATAAATTTTTGCAAACAAATGAACAACAATATCATATATTATTATGGAACTCAATATGCTTTGTACACTAGTGCTCAACATGGTTACGAGAAATGTGAATTGCACTTTGGTTGTCACACCAAAGTACAGTTGGTGAATCTTGTGGGAATCCAAACTCTATCAATAAATTTCAAAGCCAAAGAATCTACTAAACCACTATAACTACTTCCTTGTACCCTGCCTCTAAAGATGAAAGTGTAATAGCCTATTGATTTTTGCACGCCTAAGCAACTGGAGAGGAACCAAGACAAAAAGATAGCTAGAAGTGGAATGTTTTTCATCAATAGAACCTTCCCAACCTGAATATGTATACCCAACCAATTGAGTAGAACCCTAGTGTAGTGTAGGACAAAGTGGAAAGTTCCTGAAAATAGGACAAAATACTTTTAATAGCTGTTGCCAGTGACTACTACGAGGAGAATGTAAAAACCGAGATACAAGCCCTATTGCAAATGAAATATTAGGGTGGGTATGGGTCAAGTACATGAGACTCCTAACCAATTTCCTATACAAAGTAGGATCACCAAGTGGAGTAGTACATGTGGAAGTAAGGGTAACCCTTGAGATGAAAATGAGATAAACTTGGCTTGCAATCAGCCATATCAAAGCACTGAAGAAGATCATGGGTGTACTTTTACTGACTCAAATGAATCCCTAAATCTATCTGAGAAATATGCAAACTAAGGAAATAATGCAATAACCCAATATCTGTCATGTCAAACTATGTAGAAAGATCCCTTTGAATAATGTGATTGTGGGAAGAAGAGCTCGATTAAGTAAATGATAATCAAAATATAGGACACGTATCACAATATCCTCACCAACATATTGGAGATACACTGTTGATGATCAGTGAAAACGAACAAAACTAGTAGATAGAAGAAAAGAATCTATCTCCTCATACCAAGCCTAAGGGGCTTGTTTGAGACCGTAAAGAGACCTTCGGAGCCTATAAACAAGAGAAGAATCAACAAACAAATCCAGAGGTTACTCCATGTATATTTCCTATTATAAATCTCCATGTAAGAAGGCACTCTTCATGTCCATCTGGTATACATGCCACCCATATGATGCAACAATATCAAGTACAAGACGTACATAATCCATATTGGCAACACGTGCAAAAGTATTAGAGTAATCAATACCTTCAAATTGTGAAAAACCCTTTGCAACAAGATGAACCTTATACTTGTCAATGGACCCATCAGATGCATATTTGGTTTCTTATACCCACTTACACCTAACCATATTTCTTCCTTTAGGAAAATATACCAAATACCATGTATGATTCTTCATAAATGTATAATACTCACCGCCATCGCATCATCCCACTCATGTATCCCATGAGGTCGTGAAAAAAAGATTGTGGATCCTCTTAAAATACCCGACACAAAAGTCCGAACTAGTAGAATTTATGTGATGATGCTTAGTGGTTGGAAGATCCTATATGAAAGGTGCTACCTCGAAACCGTAGTATGAAACAAGGTAAGTCGACTACTAAAGAGTATAAATTTAATTGAAATCTCCAACTTAGAGAAGGAGTTAAGTTTGGTTCACAAAATTCTTGTGACTCTACTTGTCTAGTTAAGCTAAAGTCATAAGATTGTGACCCATTGAGGATCATTGAAGTATTTATTTATTGAATATAATTAAAGTTTAATGTTTTGTCCATGTATGTGATTTTCCTTGCTGATTTATATAAAGAAACTATGTGTTTCATGTTGCGTTTGGATCTCTCTTTGTTTGTGACCATTATTGTGTATAAATTTGTGGGGTGTATGGTCTAAGATAATCCTTCATTGTACCATATTGTATGTTAGAAAAGGTGGTTTATATGATTATCACATCTCACTTCTCAATAATATAGATTAGGATATAAGTAGAGGGACATTCTAGGTCCAACACACAAGATAAGGATAACATGAAGGGGGATGATCATTTTGGATCTAGAAGACAATAATATAATTTTGTATTAAATGTGTAGGGTTCTAAAGTATATGTCTAGGATAGGGGTGGAGTTTGTGTAGATTCCTAATTTTGCAAGAGTAATGATAATAAACAAGATTCAACTTTAGACTAAGGGTTGTAATGCCACTTGGCGGTTAAGCATGGTTTGTAAGAGATATTGCAATAGACAAAGATATGCTCCCATATCCTAGTTTAGTATGAGATACATCAAACATAATCAATCATATTAACATGTAAGAAAGAGAAGGGTTTAGGATACTTACCTTTACGAAGACATTGTTAGTGCATTAAACCCCAGGGTTAGTAGCACCTCATAATAGATTTATCGTGGATGGATTATAATAGGGATATGTAGAATACTTGAGTAGACCAAATTTAGGTAATCTAAAGACTTGGTAGATCTTTTTGGTACAACTCCAATTCTTGATTTTGTTAGTAACCGAATGCTCCAAAATAGACCTCCACATATAGACTCCAACAAACCCTAAATCTCTTGAACCTTTAATGGAAAATTTGTGAGCAAAATCATATAAAATTATGATGAAAATATAGAGAAATGACAACAATGACAACTATTTATAAAGGAACATAATATGAAGTCATTATCTCTCTTAGCTAACACCATCAACCGCATTTGACGTTATCGGCCACAAATAGCCTCGACATAAAGGTAAGGAGAGGAGAGAGAATAAAGGTAGAGAAAAATATTAGAGAAGGTACAAAGGGGATTTGAAGGGCATCTAAATATGTTATAAGAAGATGTGAAGGTGATAATATTGAAGATATAAAATGGTCATAAAGAGATGGTAAGGAGGTAGTAGAAAGGTAGTAGGGGCAAGCTAAGGTAATTCCACACAACAAATATCTCACCAAGTTATACTAACCATCTCAAACCCCTCCCATAAACCCCTTAATGAATAAAATCAAAGATATTGATGCCCCAACAATTTGCCAAAAACATTAGTAAGAGTGAAAAATAAGGTGTATACATATTCCCAAACTGAATATCATTGCATACGACCATAATTTTTATGTGAAATTGTCTTCAAAAAATAAACATAGTACACTAAAATCAAAGAAAGTGACTATAACGAAGTAATAAAATATGAACTTGGCCAAATGAAACAAACTTTCCTTAAACTCCCCTTTATGAGAATTATACACGTGTTACTTCTCATCTCAACTATGGAGGGCATGAATATGCTTAGGAATTCTAATGATATAGGACTCAAATGACAGGATAATAATGCAAACATATATAGGTAGGTCAATACGTAGGTATATATAAATATGTGAAGAGATCTTGAGGGAGAGTTCTAGGACATTATCCAAAGGATATTCATGGTTCAAATGTTCCCTAAACTTCTCAAAAATGGTTGCATATGGAAGATCTCGTCGAGATATTTTCAACACCTTTTCAATGGAGGAAAATGGAGACCATATGTAAGAGAAACAATATGCTAAATTCTATCTAACTAGAAAAAATTAAAGTGTAGGTTGCCTGAATGCTAATTTAGCATGTTGAGAATGCAAAAAATGGACAAGTGTGGTGGTGACAAGTGATAGACTCTTCCCAAGAAAAAATATGGTTTATAACCTTCGATCTTCAATGATTAGGGTGGGTCCCACATGGTATGTCAGCTAGGGCCCAACATCTAGTGGGATCCATTATTTTTCAGAAGGGGACCTGTCACCTATTTCATATTGAACTATAATGTAGCCTTGATTTTACCACCAACAACCCTAGGCAGCTGGTCCATCAATCATCCTGAACTCAACACTCACCCAAAGCACGCAAGAGTGCCAGTCCCCTCTTTAGAGAAGCTTGTTCAAGATGTTAACATGATTGAATTTATATCTCGAGATCCATAAAAGACAATAAAACATTCAACGATGCATAAACCGGATCTAGTTCTTAACCATGTAAGGAATACTCAAACAATTACTATAATAATATTTACTATACAAGATCTATGCTCGATTACATCCAACACTTATATTAAATACTGCAAAAACACAAAAGCTTCATACATCATCATACAAGGTGCCCATGGTCATGCGCGCTCATAAACTCGCAAAGATAACAATACAAAAACATTAGATCCTAATCCGTGCAAATCAATACATATTTATAGGGGTGGGGACTTTCCCTTCACCGCCATGCACCTTTCAAAAATAGGCTACATGCTAATAATATCCATGCACCCTTACATGAGAATACAAAAGCATGCAAGCTCGCTAATAATAGATTACCTAATAATACAATTATAGTATAATCCTATTATTAGCTCTAAAACTTTGCATGGTGCTCGATCTTCTACTAGTCCCAAAATAGCCTTTGTGTATTCTCCAAGTCTTCAAAATGGTGCTCTTCACTCCACGTCCAAAATTAGCCCCGATTTGTAAAATGGCTAAGTCTTGATTTCAAATTATTCTGGGCACACCCTATTTACTATACTTCCATGTGCCCAATCCTTCCGCACTTTCATACTTAAGCTATATTTCATCATCTCAACATTACCCCACACTAATTTCATTGTTGTCCTTAGAAATGGGCAACCGAACTTATCTCTCCAAGAATAAATAATAATGAATAATGAATGAAAGAATAAAGGAATTACTACACATAAAGAATGAGAAACTATCTAGTGCTTTGCTCTTCTACCGACAGGATCAACTCTGGATATTCAATCTTAATCTCTGCCTCCAACACATTCCAATCACTTAGCACTTTATTTGTCTTATCTAGGAATGTCTATAACTATGGCTTCCATTTCATCAAGAGTCATCTTTTCACCTTCGTTCTACAAGACCCTGAGAACATTAGCCATGCTCGAGACCATTCCCTCCATTACATCCATCCTTTCTGCGATGAGTTTCCCAATTTCTTTTATTATTTCCTTATGCGGGACTCGAGAAACTTCAAGTGCATCACACTTTGCTTCTACCAGTGTAAGTCTCTCTATACACCCAAGTGTTTCATTCTTTGTTTCCTGAAGGACTTCATCTTCTTCTACCATAGTCCTTGTTTTTATTATAACATCCAGTGTTACCGCACACATAGTCAATGCCAGATATGCTTTCTTAAGCTCATCCTTCAAAATTTGCAAAATGGACTCATAACTTGTAATTTTTCTTGCAATTGTGGCCTTGGCCCTTACTACCTCCTCTGCAGCATCCTTTGGTGTTGGCATATGCATGGGCCCTTCCTCCAAAGAGTAGAAATTGAACTGTTGTGCGTAAATAATGTAGAGTGGACTTAAATTCTGTTGCAACCTTATCTTGAAAGTGTGGCCTCTTTTCTATGATCTCATCACCAATTTTCTCTGCCATCTTAAGGACTTTCTACACTTCGCCTCAAATTTTTCCTTCTCATCTGTAAGGCACTTTATCTCAGTAGTTGCATCCTTCTTATCATCCAACAACGCTCGAATAGTTTCCACTTTATCAATATTTTGGCATGTAACTTTTGTAGATACCTTAGTGAGGGCATTGCTCACCTGTTCATCTGACATCACCATAGGCTTAACAGTCATATGGTGTGAATGGGGCACCTTCTTCAATCTACGCAACACACATGATTACATGATAATTGTTTCCTTGTGCATGTGTTTGCTATCTCCACATCCATGAACTCCCATCCATACAAATCCTTAGGCTCCAAAGTAATTTGGAACTACGCACGTATTATTTTGCTTGGGTTGTCAATGTACCCAACTATTGGTGTATCATACATTGATTCTTCCTTGTCCCTACCAGAGTGCTTACCCTTGGGATTCTTGGTGCCTGAATCCAATACCGGTTCTTCACCTGTCTATGTAGTAGGGGATGCACCAGATGGCTCGCCCTTATCTTCACCTATTTCCAAGCCAATGTTCCCACTGTCTATGTTATTTTCCTTTAACTCCTCTTCATCTCTTTTCATCTCCTCTTCCTGAGGCTCATCTAGTATCCTCGATCTAAACTAGAGTGTTTGGTGCATTGTCTTCAAATTTTATTCTTCTTCCTCCTTCCGAGGGATATACCTACGCCTCTTCTTCTTTTCAGGTTCTACCTTCACAAGTGAAGTCCTGGTGATCTCTTCGGGGGATGTGAAGGTCCCACACCCCGAGTCTTTGTTCTTTATAGTACCCTCTTATATTGAGGCTCCTCAAGAGTTTGGTCCAGTCCACCTCCATCGTGCTTGTCTCTAGCACTTTATCTTCTTACTGTAGTGGAGGGGTTACCTTGCGCTCACTTTTCTCCCCAACAGTGGGTTGTTTTCTACCCTGTGCTCCAGACCACCACTATCTTCCTATAGTTCTTCTTCCTCTCCTTCTTCTTCCATAAGGGGCGAGGCTGGTTCCTCATCTGCCAAAGTTCCAACTGTATGCTTCCCCTTGGGTGGGCTAGGAAGTTTGAACTCATTCTCCACATATCTCCCATTTTCCAACCTAGGCTTGAGTTGGATATATACAAGGGCTTCCCCAATCTCACCAATTGCCAAACTCATAGCCTTCATGTTAATATCATATGAAATTAACCTCTCAATATATGTAGACTTACTTGGATAAACATAAGTCTTTCTAAGGGTGTGGTAGTCACAGTCTACCTTATCTACATTGAAAATCAACCGGCACACATCTGAAAACCTATGTATAGATGCTTGGAAATAACACACAGTGAAGGCATAAGGAAGCTTACACCAAGGGCTCCACTTCTCGTCCTTCATCCCAAAGCACGCAATACAAAAGTGTTGATAAACTACAAACTGTACCTACTTACCCAATACCGAAGGTAACTCCTTGGGTATTCTCCATTCCTCCTCAAACGTGATGTGAAGTCGCTCATACCACAACTCTGCCCTCTATTTAAATGGTCCACTCATGGTCCCATCACAAG
The DNA here is from genome assembly GCA_018340775.1 of Taxus wallichiana var. yunnanensis. Lineage (NCBI taxonomy): Eukaryota > Viridiplantae > Streptophyta > Pinopsida > Cupressales > Taxaceae > Taxus > Taxus wallichiana. Next base: position 71,049,326 of record CM031235.1, on the reverse strand, counting down.
TATACTTCTCAAATATCTCTACAAGAGATTTATTCACCTCAAGATATTGCCAAACTTTATCCTTTGGCCCATTGGGCACTCCAATTTCTACAAAAACAAGGATAATAGGATCACACCGAAACTTATCTTATCACCTTTGTGCACTTCCTCAATGATGGTTTCAATAATGAAACCCGCCAAGTTATAAGTTACCCCTTCAGTCATTTTCTTTGCTATGTGTAGCCACAAGGTATTTACCTATAACCACTTGCTCCTGGTCATTAAGCTTTATAAGGAGGTGTGCTTCTTCCCGAACCACAAGATACTTTTATAGCTTACCTATGTACATATCGCACCATCCCTTTAGATAACCCAATACATTCCTTGTAGTCATTATGCCTTCTTTGTCTAATAAGTCGCTACTTACATCGATTGCTGAACTCCTAAGTCATGTCAAGCTCCCAATCAAAGGTGCGATGAGCCTCATCCATCACCCGACAAAATAAAATAAGTCCTCATGGACTCTGCTCATCAACCACTAGTATAATTTTTTTGGCTTTCCAAAATAGGGAGATCATATAACTGCATAGCTCCCACCCTTGTCAATAAATTTTCACCGTGCCATCTTACATGGTTAGGTCATCCATTATTCACTTTTTTATCTTCTTCACTAACAATCTATCTAGTTCATCCTTATTATCCTTTGTTCTATGATTGTAATCACTCACCTTACACTAGTGAACATGTGAGTCCCAATCATGACCCATGTAAACCCCTTCAGGTATTGCATTTCTATAAAAATGGCTTTTCAGGACATCCTCCACCTTGATTTCAACTTTTTTTGTTTCTTTCCCCTAGTAGCCACTCTAGATGTTTTCCTTGGTACCATAATAAGTATAATGGTGTGATATTTTACCTTCTCTTTAAGATTTGTAAGTCCAACTCTACGTGCTCTAGCTCAACTAAGCATGCCCTAGCTCAAATCCAAACCCTAACAACTGATTTCTCCTTCCCGCATGCCTTTATGTCACTCAAACACCCTCTCTAATGGAGCGTCACACAATCCCATGCATAAATATGAAAAATCTAACTGGTTCATGGGTCTCGCACTTCATAACTCTCTTGCTAGCTCGCTCAACTTCAAATCAATCAAATTATCTTGCATGCAAAGTTAGGAATGATTTCACAACACATCCTTATATAGTTTTTCAAAAAAAATGCATTTATTTCTCTTTACCTACCACCGTATTACTTAGCATTGTTTTGTCATTCCAGTCAATCTTTCACGCTTGCTTGTTTCCATGCCACAGCCATACACTTCGTGTGCCTTCTACTTTTGGACATATACCTCCTTTCACATGCGCTCATGCGCCAAAGTGCTTCGCCACTGCGCCTTTCACTAAGTAGTTTGCATTGTTGTAACCTACCTCACATTACACTATGTGTCCATTTATCCATACATGGTCTTTATTCATGAACAAATATCTCTATCTACACCTTTACTTCAAGAACTCCGCACAATATATATCTACTATACATACCCGTCTTGAGAAAATATTCAATTTTTTTCAATGAACCCTATATATACTCCACCCCACACTAAGGGTATACGTGGTCCTCTACACATGATAACACTCGGATAGTAATCAACTTCTCGGCACACAAGCATGAAAGCTCAAGACTAGATTTACACAATAAACTTCACATAATAATATTATTCACATTGTATATTGATGTTCAGATGCCTTACATTCATATGGGAATTACATATGTATATAGGGAAGCTTTTCCCTATAATCATGGAGATATTCTCTCCAACAAACTACTAATCAAATCCTCACAAAACTATATATGTAAGTTGTTTATAAACAACTTCACATATAAACAAATATAATAAGAAACCTAACAATTAATAATATGAGTTGTTAACCAACTCATATTATATTACAAATAATAATTATGATTAATAATGTTAAACAATAATATTAATCCTAACATTCACCCCCTTAGTGTGAACATTATTAATCTCAGAATCTTCACCCCCTTAATGTGAACACGACGAAGAACCATATTCAAAGAAATTGAACCACCTCCTGAAAGCACTTCTTAGACCAGGTACAGATGCCATAGATTATCTCTTTACCCTTGTAAAGGTGTAGTGTCGAGCCAAATTATGCAGGAATGCTCCCTTCCTCTTTGGGTTCCTGTGGGACTTTCCCTTCCTCCCTGGGCACCCGAATTCTGAATCTCCAAGATCCACAAGCTTCACACTAGTTGGATAACCATCCCTTGAGTCTACCTTGAAATATTCTCCTGCTCCCCAAAAATGAGTCTTCTGAAAACATGAAACTTCCAATTTTTTTTTGAAATGGGTTTATTCAACACACAACACAATAGAACACTGAAAAACTAAAACACACACTAAAAATGTACTGAAAATAGAAACTACACCGCACACACATGTCACCAAATCATCTATGCGGCCCCATCATTGGTAATTGACGAGAGGTCACTGATTGACCTCCAACCTCTAATGTCCTCTGTCCTCCAAAGATCATCTTTCTAGCTCGGTGAATTTGGCTTTTGAGGATCAATGGTAACATACCTTACTTGAACGTTGGATTCCACCAAAAATGTGTTCGTAAGGCAAATTTTTTTAATACAATTTTTACAATGACTCAATTTTAACATTGAGTGACACAAAAAAAAATATTATAACTATGGAGAACACATCCTAATATCTCCAATATTTATGAAAATTTGAAATCAAACTCACACCTTTTGCGTCTAAAACTGCGGGCAATTGGATGGCAAGGAGTAATAAATGGATATTTTCACCACACAGTGAATCCAGGTAGAGAGAAAAACAAATATTTTACACGAACATCACAGGAGATCACATTGAACAACTGCAAGTGGATGCGTACACGGGATTTACAAATTGCAGAATCTCACAGTTTTCAAGAACAAGTCTTCCACTTCAAAATATGGAGGCAACTACTTTAGAGTGCTTACAAACCCTAAGAAGATTCTGCCAGAATTTAGCATGGGATGCGGTGAGATCACCCTAGATAGCTCGGATTCCAATGTACAAATTGATAGGAAGGAGCATGAAATAGATACATGGTGCAGCCATGTAGAAAATGCGTGGTCCAATCTGGTAACCTTATTTTTATACGGCTATGATTACAGGCTGAGTGCATGAATATGAATGACGAAGATCTAAATGGAGAAGACTAAAAATCTACTATTCTTTCATCTTTTCGATATTCTGGCAAGTCCAACAGCTTCCATGATTCTTAAAATTTATAGTGACGACCTGTATGAGTTTCTTATCCACTGCGAATGACAATCATATAGCTTTGCACAGAGCACTCTAGATAGATCACTGTAGGCTTAGATATGGTAAACAAAGATGACGGCAAAGGGAAGACTTATCTCTGCATGCAAATCGATGAGTGGAATCACCTAGGCCGCTTTCAAGACCGTGTCAAGCTATTCTATGCTCAGCGAATGAATTTTGACTACTTTTTCTGCACAAAGATTTGACTGAATCTGCAAACATGTCAAAAACCGTGGTCATTTGGGAGAAATCAGTGGGCAGTTTGTAGGAATAGTGGAGACCAGATCCGATATGATTGCCTTTCCCAGAAAATTACGTTGTGTTATAATGCATTAATCAGATGCTAGATGCCAACTAGATGAATTGCTTAGAGTAACAAAGAATATTTTTCCATTCGCTGGTCTTTTTAGCTGCTTGCTTCTTAGATGAACACATATTTCATGACTGTTAAGTACTCCTCATGTAAGAAGAATGATTCCCGAGACTGAGATTAGATCCTTTGATAATGAGATAATTGTTATGAACATCTCCAAGATTCAAGCCTGGCGCATGGACTGCACATGGCCTCTAACGCAGTCATGCCAAATAAGATCCAAATTTTATGTCAGTGAAAATCTCTTCTGTCCAAAGCAAGAAGCTGTCACATTTAAATGGCGTTGGCATACGAATAGATCTAATGATATCAAAAAGTCTTCACACTGGTTGCAACTGCACCCACATATCTACATTCTAAAAGAATACGGTGTTCCCGAGAAACAATAAAATAGGAATACCAAATGAAGTCTAACTAATTCTCAAACTCAACAAATTATCTCTCCATCATAGAATGATCAGTAATCGCTCTGGTACCAAATGAAAGCTCGAGACCGATTTACACAATAAACTTCACATAATAATATTCTTCACATTTTATATTGATGTTCATATGGCTTACATTCATATGGGAATTGCAAAATGTATATAGGGAAGCTTTTCCCTATAATCATGGAGATATTCTCTCCAACAAACTACTAACCAAATCGTCACAAAACTATATACGTAAGTTGTTTATTAACAACTTCACATATAAACAAATATAATAACAAACCTAACAATTAATAATATGAGTTGTTAACCAACTCATATTATATTACAAATAATAATTATGATTAATAATTTTAAACAATAATATTAATCTTAACAAAGCATGCTTATTGCACACAAAACACTGAACTAAATTGAAAAAGCATAGCAACAATGAAGGAAACACACATAAAGGAAATGCATTAAGGAAATCTAATCTAAGTGGAAATACTACCTTATTACAAACACCAAGAAGAATTATTTATAGTAGGGCTTTAGCCTACTCCCATTGAAGTAACTAGAGCAACCGTGTTCCATCCAAAGGCCTCTAACTAACAAGCGATCAATGATCTAGAGGACATTTTGAAGCTTTAGATCTTACCAGAATCATCTCGAACCTAGTTAGTATGGAAGATCCTTCCAATATCTTTCCAACACATATTGGAATGCGTGGATCAAAGAATGTATGCTCCTAGTGTAGTTGGTCAAAGTTCAATCAACCCATCGGTTAAAGGGAGTCAATCGGTGATTACGTGACACTCAAGAAAAGGGTTGTGTTTTCACCTCTCGGTCTTCGATGAGCGAGAAGTTAGTCACAAGAACAAGAGGCTCAACTTTTGTAACGGAAAGGATCCCGATCATCATGAGGAATATTTTACTATCACCAACGTGGTGGGTCCTCAAGCCACCACGTGGCTTACCACCACGAGTTTGATTTTGCTTGATTTGCCTATCGAGAGTCGACAAGTGGACTATATGTGGATGAGTTGCATTATGTATCGAGCTCGGTGAGCTATGATTCTAGCTCAGTGGGGTGGTCAAATCCCCACCAAGGCCCATATTGATCCCATTATTTGGTAGAGTTTCCATATAGCTCGGGATGTTTATCCAACCGATGTGCCACCTATGTGGCATTCAAACACTATGCATAGCCCTATATTATTGGGTGGATAAACCAATGCATGCGGGGATCAACATTTAAACAACCAATGCCATAGCGAACCAACATGCTCAACCCACATATTGGGTAGTTTAAAGCACAATTCACCACATATACGTGGCTGACCAAAAGGAGCAAAGGCGTGGTCAAGTCACATGTAACATGGGTAGTGGAGCCCAATTTTAATGCTAATCTCACTTAACTCGGCTTGGATGTGGGATAATCACCACTTAACATACAAACAACCTGACCAAAATGATAGCGGGTAAGGTTGAACCCACAACCTCCCTCCAATGAACAAACGGCCTCACCAACCCACCTATATAGGCGGTTGGGATAAGATAAGGGCAATAAGCCCTATATACAAATTCTTTGGGTCAATTTGGCCTATATAAGGGCCTTCTCCCATTCGACATGAAGGGATATCTAAGCTATTTTTTTAGAGTTAAGTGGGGGATTTTTAGAGGCCAAAGAGGAGGATATAGAGGCTCCTTAGCAATTTGCAAAGGCATTTTTATTTTAAATGTTATTTTTGTAATTAAGTCCTAATTATTTAGGCATATAATTGTAAGGGAGCTAAGTCCTATTTTTATAGGAAAATTGTAAGAAAATTGGGAGTTATTTATAAACTACCCAATTGGCCCATCGAGCCCCACAAATGACTTGCGAAGATGGAGTTTGACCGGAGTGCCATAGGGCATCTTAAGCACGTCTAGAAGGCTGATCGAGTGCCGTAGGATTCTTGTATGCCAGGAAAGTGGAGGACGGTCCCCAAGATATATTGGTGTTCCTTCGAAGGGTTGGAGGTACTATTAGGAAAGTTGTTTTAAGTTCCATTAGATTATATTGTACTTGTAAATTTTAACTAGTGGAACGGTTCTTCAAGAACCCAGAGACGTAGGTAATTGCCAAACTCCGTAATCAATTTCTGTTGTCTTGGGAGTCTTTTCACGATTTTTCATGAAGCTTTTGATCAGATAAAAAAATTATATTTGATTAAGCATTTTCATTGTTAAATCGGAAGAATGGATTGAATGTAATAAATTTTAGTATCCATAACCCACTTCAGAAAGTGAACCGATATGCAGGAATAAGTCAATTTAATTCCATAAAGTTGATTTTTTAGTCCTGGGTCCTTGTGAACATTTTGAGTTAGAATTTTCAACTTATGTTTTTGAATAAATTAATCAAATATATAAGTTATAACATATGGTCCCAACCAATGCACCTTAAGATTTACAGGTGGTGCAAAACTTTGAATCATACAAAAGTACCATTTTCCCAACCTCAAGCTTCTTATCCTTTATGTGCATATCATGTCATGCTTTGTTTTCTTGGCCTTTTATTGCTTCAATCCATCATGCTATAACACACCTTTCATCTAGATGCATCAGTTTGTCAATATATTCTTCAAGTGATTTCTCATCAGCCAAGCCTTCCATGCGTGCAATACGTAGAGATGGTAATATGAATTCCAATGGTAGAACAACCTCTGCACCAAAAACTGACTGAAAGGGTGTTGCTTTATTCAACCTCTTGTAGGTTTTCCTATATACCAAAAGTACTATTGAGATGTATAGCTGAATTGCTTCACAAATATCTTATTTACAACTTGCAAGTTTACACATAACCAACATCATCACCTAGAAAACCAACCGACATCGGTTCCCTGTGCATGAAATGTTTTTATTTAGAACGTGGGATTAGATATAAACTTTGATTAAAAGGTGATATAAAGGTTGTAATTACATAGCTAAAGTTCCCTAAGTTTGTAAATTCTTATATAATATAGAAAACTAGGGTTAGAAGAGAGAAGTAAGAAGATTGAATGAATTGTAAGAAAGAATTATTGGAGAGAGCTCAAAGAATATTGTAAGAGGAAAATTACTGTACATCGTGTGAGGTGTGGAAGATTGTAGATCTTCAATTGTATATCCTCTGGAATAATATATTGGTTGTTTCTTGGTGGACGTAGCCCACATTGGGTGAACCACATTATATCTTGTGTATTGTTTATTATAGTTTTATTTCCATTTTTATTTCTTGTATGTTTATATCTGAATAATATATTTGTACAATGTGTATGGTCTAACCCCAACAAGTACATCAAATACTTTATCATCCAAGTCTTTCCTTCAAACATCACAAATTTTGGTCAAGGTATGGCTCCATATATTATTGAAGGCCTCATGAGCCCATTTTCTTGAGGATGATAGGGTGTTGTTTTATGGTGTGCAACCATAAATTCATCCAATAGTATCCTAATGGTCTCATTAAGAAAATGAGTACCCCTATCACTTGTTAAACTTAAAGGGCATCCATACCTACTGATAATATTTTCCCATAGAAACCTTGCTACCGTAGCTATCATGTAATCCTTTGTAGGCATCACTTTTGCCCACCTTGTAAGATAATCTGTATAAGTTATAATGTAGCATGATCTAGTCCTGCGCGCGGTGGGGAAATAGGACCCATAAAGTCAATTGCCCATTTTTCAAAGGTTCTACACTAGCAATAGGCCTCAAAGGAATTTCATCTCTATGCCCAAGCTTTCCAAGGTGCTGAAAATGGTCACATGCCTTACAATATTCTTTGCAATCCTTATATAATGTTTCCCACCATAGACCAACTAATAGAATATTGTGCACGGTAACATCCCCTTCACAAAGTGTCTACCTACAATGCCACCATGATCCTCTTCTATAATGGCCTCACACTCATGCTCAAGTACACATCGACGTAAAACTTCATCCCGACCTAGTTTGTATAAATATCCACTGATCAACATGTAAGGTGTGACACGAATGACAAGTTGTTTCTTCTCCAAAGCCTTCATTCCCTCAGGTGCCACACACTGTGCGTAAAAAGACAAAAGTATCCTCTAATTACGAGAGCATGTGGTTCAATATAAACGAGATGTGCATTTGGAAATATATCCTCAATACTCTGCATGTCCTCTCCTAAATGAATCCTTGATCAATGGTCTGGACTAGGATTACTCTTGCTTGGCTTAACCACCACAGTAAAGTTAAAATCTTGAAATAAGAAAACCCAATGACATATGTGCCCCTATAAGACATGCTTGTTCACCAATTACTTTAATGCCATGTGGTATGTATAAAAGATGAAAGATGTTTCTAGCAAGTACTATCAAAACTTATGGAGCACATAGATCATGGATAAGGCCTCATGGTCTGTAGTCATGTAATTTTGTTATGCTAAAGTTAACTTCTTGCTCATGAAAGAAAATAAGATCGTCGACAATCCCTCTCTCTAGGCTAGGCTAACACCACACCAATGGCCATGCCAAAGGCATCTACATGAACGTGAAAAGGCTTGGTCCATGAAGGAAAGCACAAAATAGGTGTTGTAGTAAGCCTTTCCTTTAGTGTCTCAAACACGTCTTTGTTGCGCCTCACCCCAATAGAACTTGCCTTTACCCTTTAATAATTCCTCTAAGGGCACAACGATCTTGGCATAACCTTTGATAAACTTCATGTAATACCATGTGTACCCCAAGAATTCGTGCACCTTTCTTTGGTTATAGGTTTCTCTTAGCCCAAAATGATAACAACCTTAGTAGGATCTACTAACAAGCCTTCCTTACAGATGATGTGTCCCAGAAAAATTTCAAAGGGTGTGGAAAACACACACTTATTAATGTTTAAAGAGATTCTCAAATACCGAAATCTCTCAAACATGATCCTTAAGTTATCACAATGATCCTTCACAAGCCCATAGACTTTCCAATCATCTAGATATACCTGCAAGAACTTGTGGATAAAATCCTAGAATGTTTGCATAACAATGCATGAAAATACTGCATGGCACATTCTTTAATCCAAAGGGCATAACCGTGTATGCAAAAATTCCCCACTCAGTGGTGAAAGTTATCTTCTCTTAATTCTCTTTAGCTATCCTTACCTAACAATACCCAGAAAATCCATCAATAAAGGAGTATATCTCGCGCCCTGCAACGCCTTCCAAGATTTATTCAGTAAATGGTGTGGGGAAAGGATCAATTACATTTACATCATTTAAGTCCATGTTATCCACAAAAATTCTAATTCTTCCATCTTTCTTTATACTAATCACAATAGGGCTAACCCACTCCGACTCCTCGATGGGCTTAATGATTTCAATTTTAAATCTTATCAATTTCTTCCTTTACCTTGATGCACATATCAGGATTCATCTTGTAAGGCCTCTTCCTAATTGGGTGTGCTCCTTCCTTTAACTTGATTCTCATTTCGCCCAAAGATTCATACACACCTTTTAATTCATGATAGCCACTAGCGAAAAAATCATAAAAGTTGCACAACAACTCAATTATTTTAGTAACTTCAGTCGAATAATAATATTCAATGATGGCCTCCTTAGGTTCAAAATTTGTTCTAATGTTGACCTTCTTGGTCTTCATAGGCTCATGGTAGATGCACACCTTCTCATATGCACTATTTAAGAGCTCGTACATACCCTCTATGTGCTCAATATCTAGGTTATCCACCTCTTCATCATCAACTATATAAACCATCTTACCCTTTTCTCTTTCTAGGTAGACACACCCAACCTTTTTACGCATCTATCTCTTCCTCTTCAAAGTGCACCTCTAGGTATGACTCACCTAACAACTCCTAAAGGAGCTCCTCAACCTTTGCACTATCTCGCCATAGTTAAGTGATTCATAACTGTAACGCTTCATTTTCTAGAGGTTTAGTGGAAAAATAATATAAGGTCCGAATCATACCTGTAGTATGTTCTTGAAAATTTCCAGTCTCTCTATTCAACTCCACATAGACATACAATGCACGTGCGCAACCTCATAAGGTTAACTAAATATTATGCAACCACATCAAAGGTGGTAAGGCTTCCCACCCCTCTATCTAGATTCTCTCACACTACTAAAAGTGGTGTTGAACATGATCATTACCATGAAATGCACAAATATGAGTAGGCACATTGCTCTGAGAAATATAGAAAATAAGGTGATTCTTACTTCTCTTCATTCCAAAATATTATCCCCGTGAACCATCCACGGTGCACTTCTATCTCGTCCGGAGTATAAACTAGCATATTCCTTCTTTCCACTTGACATTCCCACTGAACTTCCATAGCAAGCAGGAATACTTCTGGATTCTCTTCACTAGTGTACGTTGGAACTTGATTGCTGCCCAAATGTCTCGATACTATGTGGCATGCTTATGTGTGTAATCGTACTTCTTACTTCACACCCAACCATTTAATAAGTGACATGTTCCTAATTGTCACATTCAAAACTTATAGTATCACTTATGGATTGTGCATCATCCCATTGGAGAACTCCTTCCTTAGAAGGATCCAAAATGTCTGGATCTCTTATGGTGTGCACATAGCTTCTATTTAAATCTTCCTCACTTAAGGGCTCTACATAGGGTGAAAATTTTCCATCTGTCAAGGGGATAATGACGTGCTCTTCCTTGTTCTCAAAACTGATGTAACCCTTATTAAAGCGTAGGTTAGTGTTGTTTGCATAACACTAAGGGCGCCCAAGCAATGTTGGAAAAATGGCTATTTTTGCAAGCACTAAGACTTCAAAGTCTCCAGTAAACTTGGCCCCCCATATAGTAATAGATGTATTTTTAAAACCCCAATAGGTGTGGCCTTAGTTATGTTTGCCATAAAAACACATTCAAAGATGGCTACAATGGTGGTCTGCCCATCTCAATCCATGTGTCCAAAGTGAGTACATTAACTTCCACGCTTGTATCAATCAAAATATTACTCAAAAGATAATCATCAATAACAACATTCAAAGTGATCTCTTTGTCATAATCCAGGCTATGAGGAGGGAGGTTAGCATGCAAAATTTACCTCTCATTCTCAATTCCAGCATGCGGAGTGTTTCCCTTTAACCAATTCCCCAATAAAGGAATAATGTTCTCTTGTTGCAACATCTTGCAAACCTCCTTTAGATCATCAACATCTGTCTAATGGAGCTCAACTACCTTCTTTTGTTCTAACTTCCATGACTGTTCTTTCAAACATTGTATCTCACCCTGTAAATTCCTAATCACCTCCATGGTTTCTTGATAAACCTCCTTATGATGCATAGGGTTTGGATACTTTGCATATAGTACCTCCTCCTTTTTAATGGAAGGATTTTGTTTCAGAACTTCTCAGTGCGCGTAGACTCAACGTGTGTAGTGATTTTCACAGGTACCAACTTAGGATCCAGTGCTAACTTTGGCATCCATTGATCTTCCACGACCGTTGTACTCTAACTATTTCCGCGCCTTTGTCTTGCTTGTGCATCTTACTCAAGTGTTCATAAAATTCCAGGAACTTTTCATATTTATGGTTCTTTTCAAAAAAAGAACAAACAATGTTATGAGGACATTCGTGCTTGTAGTGATCAATGGATCCACATGTATAAAAATTTCTACGCGGGAAATCACTTCTTCCACCATCGCGTCCTTGGGATCTGAATCATCCTCGGTAACCTCAACTTCTACCATGACCTCCATCAAAGTGCCCTCCATTATGATCATGGTCATGATGCTCACCTTTCTCCTTAGAGTTATTTGCAATGTTGGTCTATCATACACCAATATCAATGACATCATGAATTTGATCAATTAACTTGCAATCTTTAGTATCATGAGTAGTAGACCTACAAATCTTGTAGTAACATAACACATTTTTTTTTTTTTATCGCGCGTTGCGAGAATGGGAAATGACTTGAACTGTGGTCCAAGTGACAAATATCACAATCCAACAACAAGGAGTGCACTAATTTACGAGGATTATACTTCACAATATATGCACCAAATCCCATTGCATGTCTCATACACTTTGAATTAGTTGATAATTTCTCTAATCTGTTTAGGCATTGCTTTCTGATCCGAGCTCCTAAGAATGGGCTCATTCCCATGTCTACACTTCTTATTGCTTCGGCACACAGAGAGTTGCTTCAATTGCCTCACATGGATCTGTGTATGTCTTATGCAAAAGTTCTCTTCTAAAAGGCGTGATCGAGTCCTCCAACGAATCACTTGAGCATCTTTGGATTGCTTGTATGTAATAAGATAAATAAATTGACAAAAGGGTCTGGAACTATGCATCATATTCTTGAATACTCTCGGTAGTGCTTTACATGATGTCCTTCAACGTGCTTTGATGCTCTTATGATCTAACTTAGGAATATTAAATTCTTTTAAGAAAGCATCCCGCAACATGATATAATCTACACAAGTTTAGTCGTGGTCAAATTTTTCTGTTAGGGTAACTAATATTGGTTACTTGTGCATGATTGTTTTATTTAACTCCCGATAATTATATCTATCCTTTGATATAAATTTGATCTAATGGTTGTAATAGCATAACTAAGTTTCCCTAAGTTTGTATATGGTTATATAAGCTTGGAAATTAGGGTTAGAAAATAGATTGGAAGAATTGTAAGAAGGAATTCTTGGAGAGAGCTTAGAGAAGCTTGTGAGAGGAAAAGTATTGTACATCATGTAAGGTGTGGAAGATTGTAGATATTCAATTGTATATCCTCTTGAATAATATATTGGTCATTTCTTGGTGGATGTAGCCCACACTGGTGAACCACGTTATATCTGGTGTTATCTTTCTCTTGTCTATTTTATCTTTTGGTTAAATTACATGTTTATTACTTATATGCTTTAATTGATTATAGATCTATACAACACTGGTATTTGGCTTAACCCAAACAACTAGTATCGAGTTTTTCTTGAGGGTTTTGTGTGTTGACAAGATTTATTGTGAGAGGGTTTTTTTGATTGAGTGGGAGTTACAACAATGGAAAAAGATGGAGAATACAAAGTTGAGAAATTTGACGGCTGTAATTATAAGTTGTGGAAGATGCAGGTGGAATATTATCTATATCGAGAAAGATCTATACTTACTGTTAGATGAGAAGGCAAGAAATTCAAAGATGAATGTTGAAGAATGGAAAATTATTGACATAAAGGCTCTAGGATCTATAAGATTGAGCATGACAACATCTCGTAGCTTTATATAACGAAGAAACAACCATGATAGATTTGATGAAAGCTTTAGCTAATCTATATGAAAGCCAAAGTACATCAAAGCAATTTTATTTGATGAAGAAATTATTTAATTCTAAAATCTAAGAAGGCGGATATGTGTCTAATAATTTGAATGATTTCTGTTTCTATTGTTAATGAATTAAAATCGAGTTAATATTCTGTTTGATGATGAAGTGAAAGAACTCTTATTCTTATGCTCTTTGTCGGATAGTTGAGATAATTTAGTAATGACTGTTAGTAATTCAATGTCTCCGCTTTTAATATTTTAAAGTTTGATGATGTGGTTAATATAATCCTCAATGAAGAAATTCACAAGAAAATTACAGGAGAATCATCATCTGGAAATGCTTTGAATGTGGAAAGTAGGGGAAGATAAAAGGAGAGATCCAAGAGCAAGAATCAAGGGAAATCAAATTAAAAAAGTGGCGAGATCTATATCTTGAGTCGAGAGATATAATTTGTTGGAATTATAGAAAGAGAGGAAATGCAAAGGAGTTTTGGTTCAAGGAAAACAAAGAGAATATACTAGATAAAGGTAAAGAGGCAAATGTTTCAAGTGAGGTAATGAAAGATGCCCTTATTCTCTCCTTGGATAATAAAGTAGAATCATGGGTTTTAGATTCTGGAGCTTCTTTCCATGCTACCCCTAATAAGGGTTATTTTAGAAATTATGTTTAGGGTAATTTTGGACATGTTTATTTAGGAGATGATGAACCATGCAATATTATTGGTAAAGGTGAAGTTCATCTTAAATTTCAGAATGGAAATACATGGGTATTGAAAGATGTGAGGCATGTGCCAAGCCTTAAGAGAAATCTAATTTCTGCAGGGCAACTAGGTGAATCTGGATGCATGGTTACATTCACAGCCGATTCTTGAAAGTTACCAATGGATCTCTTGTTGTGGCAAGAGTTAAGAAGGCATGAAATTTTTATTTGTCTACATGTGTTACTAATTCCTTTTTTATGCTATCTACTTCAAATTCAGATGTAAGCATGTGGCATAATCGACTAGGCCATACGAGTGAAAAAGAAATGCAGATTTTAAAGGCAAATAGTAAGTTATCGATTTGAAATATTTAGATATCGATTTATGTGAGCATTGTATATTTGGAAATCAGAAGAGAGTGAGATTTATCAAATTTGGGGCAACAAAGAAGGAGAAGAAATTGGAGCTTATACACTTAGATGTGTGGGGACTAGCCCAGGTAACTTCTCATGGTGGATCCCAATATTATTTGAATTTCATTGATGATGCCACAAGAAAGGTATGGGTTTATCGTATTAAACGTAAATATGATGTTTTTGAGACTTTTAAAATATGGAAAGTCCTTGTGGAAAATGAATCAAATTCAAAGTTAAAATGCCTTAGATTTGATAATGGTGGTTTGTTTGCAACAATGTTTTTAATGATTATTATTCAATAAATGGAATACACAGAAAAGAACGGCTCTTAGAACACCACGGGAGAATGGTGTTTCTAAAAGAATGAAAAAGAAAATCATGGAATGTGCAAGAAGCATGAGGATACATCTTTGGATTACCCTTGAAGTTTTGGGCGAAAGTAATAGGCACGGAAATTTATTTAATTAACCATGGGCCTTTAATTGCACTAGATGGTGGAATTACCGAAGAATCTTGGATTGGAAAAGAGGTAGATCTTTATTTTCTTAGAGTATTCAGTTCATAATATTTTGTGCATGTTTATAAAGAAAATAGAAAGAAGTTGGATGCTAAATCCAAGAGATGTAATTTTATTGGTTATGGCTCTGGTGATTTGATTCTATTTTTGGGATTTAGAAGATTCTAAGATTGTTAGGAGTCGTGACATTGAATGAAATGAAAAATAATGCACAAGGATCAAGTTTTGGTACCCAAAACAAACCAATTGAGAATTTTGTGGATGAAAATGAAATATTGGATTTAAAATTGACTCTACATGTTTACACATGAATCGTGTCGGTTACCCCCTCGATCGACATTGGTCACCTATATCGGCGTTAGCTCTGAAAAGAACCAGGGACCCGACATCACTCACCTAGACCGATATTAGCTACGAACAACAATACGCGCATCGATTAGTAGAATCAATGTTGGCGGGAGGTGACCGGTGTCGGTCCATTTGTTTGAGATTGATACAAATTTGCAGAATGAGCAGATTGAGCCTCCGACACCCCAAATCTCAATGAGAAGGTCACAAAGGGTAAGTAAACCTCCAAAAAGATTTACACCTTCCTTATCTTATTTATTATTGATAGTGGCGAACCAAAAATATTTGAAAAAGTAATGCAGGTGAATACCCATAAGAAGTGGAAGCATGACATGCATGAGGAGATGGATTCCTTGAAACAAAACCAGGACTTGGGATTTTTTCAAACTTCTAGCAAGTAAGAGAACACTACGAATAAATAGGTTTATAGGATCAAGGAAAAAGGGGGTGGATAGAAAGATACAAGGTGAGGTTTGTGGTAAAAGGATTTGCCTTTGTTGGCTAGATTTTATGCATAGCTAAAACCTAGGTAGTCATGAGATAAATCTCCCTCATTTACTGGTGAGGCTCTCGTGTAAGATTTCTATCAATTATGTATTCTAATAACTATCTGTGGGTTTTACTTTAACTGTGAAGCTCATGAACCATAGCTAAGCAATTCTACAACAAGTAAGCAGTTGTAAAGAAATATTTTCAGAAAGGGGAATAGTTAAATATGGAAATAAGGAGAAGAAGATGTGTAATCCAACCAATAGGTTACAGAGTTGGTTTCATACACATAAATAAAACAAATAGATCTCATAATACAAAATTTAAGGAAAAGAAAGTTTTTAATCTAAATATTAGGCAATGCAAAGTTTATCTAAAGATCTACACAAAAGTAAGAAGCAAATGCACCATTGACACAAAGTTCTCCAAATCCACCTCTGTTTAATTTCTCAACTTTCAAAAAGGATATCAAGGGTTTCAGGATAAATTCTGGAACTCAATCTCATTGATTAAAAATTACGATTCTCTAACCCATAGGTTCTTTTTATATTTATAGTGTATAGAAGGAAATTACAAATAGGAAAGCAATAATCGAAGCTGCACATACGCAGAAGCTATAAAGAAAACAAATGGAAATCTTTCCCTAAAATTTCTCTCCACATGACATACATATAAAGAATAAATCAAAGCTTTATATGTCTACCACCTATTCTCAATTAAGGACCTTTTCAGATAACTAAAAGTAATGGATTTTAACCAATTACTTTAGTTTTACAATTTTGTCCGAGAAAATAAGAATAAGAGAGGAAAGGGAAGAAGAAAGAAAATATGCCGGTCACCATACTCTATGTTTTTATTTGTTCTGATACCGAATATAGTTGTCAAACATGTGACTCAGTGTCTTCCCATATGCCTTAGCAATTGTTTCTTTCTCAGTTTTAAACCGCAAAAATCCTCTAGAAAAAGCAACAATGTTAGCCTTTACCTTCTCCAAACCAAGCCCATACCCTTCAATATCTGCATGAAACTTTACGAGTCTTCCAATTGAATCTAACGTGAAAGGCATGTCGAATTCATCAATATTCTTCTACACAACCAAAATAAATTCCTTATGAGAAGCAAGAATCTCATCTGGAATGTTCTCTAGTACTTCCCCCATCTTGTTTTCTAATAATTGTATCCTTTTCAACATAAGCTTGAGGATCTCCATGCGGAAGGAAAATGCTATCTCTAACTACTTCCCTTTTCTATCAATCAGTTAGGTACAATTTTCTCTGCAATTAGCAAATCCTATAGAAATGAATGTATCTTAGCTAAGATATCCAGATAACTTTCAAAACTATGTTCTCATCTTCTATCCTCATCATTAGTTCCTTTAACTGAGATAATGCCCTGTGACTATTCTCCAAGCCAGATGGTATTCCCTTGAACTACTCTAAAGCTTGGTGAATAATTTTCTCTTTCCATTGAGAAATAGATTTGACCTAGTTCCTTGCATCTTCAATCCCCTCAACCAAATGGTTGCATAACTATTCTTGTAGTAACACGGGCTGAGAAGAGGGTTTGACAAATTTAGTGATGATCTCACATAACTGGGAGATATGCATCTGAAGCCTATCTTTTTCTGCCTTCTCCTTGTCAAGTTTAAGGAATAAAGCATCTATCAATGTCTATGTATCTTGCTTTAATCCTTCTCGTGGTGATTTTCCCCAATGGTACTTTGGTCACCGATATGTCTGCAGCAGTTAGCTCTCCCTTTTGTTTCCCTTCAACTGGAACTGACAATTCAATGAACTTCTGCCTTGATTCTTCAATAATCAACCTTGAAGTTATTTTAGCAGCTTTAGACCTTTTGCCTCTACCTCCCAAGCTCATAAGCAACTGCAAGTCTTCCTCTTCCAAGTTGATTTCTTCTCTAGCCTCTGGAACTGTCTGTAGAGCCAACCAAGATGAGAAATTACTCTTTGGGGAATGAGAAGTCACCAAATGTACCACCATCTTATGCTCCGACTCATTGCATCTGAATTCACCACAATGTTATGGCTTCCCTCTTCTGAATTGTCCAAAGACAATGCTCTTTTAAATCTTGACATAAAAATCTTCAACAGGGTTCAACTGCAACACAATTTATTTTAAATAGAACTTTATTTATTTAATAAATAATTAAATAAAATTCTCTCAGACAAAACCCAAAGTGGAGGAATAAAATGAGTTTTAGCATGTGGGTATTTGTCGAAATTGGCTTATATGATTCTTTGGGAATACTTTAACGTAATGGAGACAACTATAGGCAATAAAAACACAAAATGACCCGTTACTTTGAAAAGAATGAAAATTTTAAAAGGGGTAGTCCCAGATTTCAGGGTGAAATTTGGGGATACCATGAGCATAAAGCGGTATTGACTTTGGAGAGATATTTTCTCCTGTAGTTAAAATGAATTCCATATGTATTGTTCTAAGTTTAGTTGCAGCAGAAGATTCGCATTTAAAGCAACTTGATGTTAAGATGAATTTCCTTCACGGTGACTTGGAGAGAGATATATGCAACATCCACTTGGGTATGAAGTCAAGGTTAAGGAGAAACTTGTGTGTAGATTGAAAAATAGCTTGTATGGGCTCAAACAAGATCCAAGGTAATGGTATATGAGGTTTGATAGTTTTATGCATGAGTATGGTTATATGAGATGTGAATTTGACCATTGTGTTTATTTCAAGAAGCTTGAAAATGGGAGCTATATTATTTTGTTATTGTATGTGGATGATATACTTATTGTAGGATCTAATATGTAGGACATTGGTGAGATTAAAGAAAAATTATCTCACACATTTGCAATGAAGGATTTGGGAGCTACAAAGAAAATCCTTGACATGAAAATTCACAGAGACATGAAGAACAAGAAATTGTATTTATCTCAGGAACAATATATCAATAAGGTGTTAGAAAGGTTTAATATGTAGAATTTGAAATCTTTTAGTACACCTATGGATAGACACTTCAAATCGAGCAAAGATCAGTGTCCTACATCACATGAGAAGGTCAAGTACATGGCACGAGTTCCATATGCTTCAACAGTTGAGAGTCTTATGTATGATATGGTTTGTACCAGACTAGACATTACACAGGTAATGAGAGTTGTGATTAGGTTTATGGTTAATCCAGGTAAAGAGCATTGGAAAGAAGTCCAATGGATTCTCAGGTATTTGAGAGGGACATCCAACATGCAATTATGCTATGGAGGGTCAAATACTTCTTTATGTGGCTTTGTTGATTAAAATATGGTTGGATATTTAGATAACAAGAGGAACACCAATGGATACATATTCACAAGGTGGGTGGGATGAAAATTAGCTAGATTTCAAGATTGTAGAAGGTTGTAACCTTGTCTACTATAGAGGAGGAATATGTTACAACTACAAAGGCTAGTAAAGAGATGATATGGATGAGTAGGTTCATGGAAGAGTTGGGAAAGGAGAAAGAGGATTACAAATTGTACAATGATAGTCAAAGTGTGATTCATCTGGAAAATAACTCAACATTTCATTCAAGAAAAAAACACATTCAGTTGAGATATCACTTCATACAATAGGTGTTGGAGGATGGACAGCTAAAACTAGAGAAAATTAATACAAATGAGAACCACCGTGGATATGCTAACAAACCCATTGGCAAAGAAAAAGTTATAGCTACACTCAATTTACATTAGCCTTCAAGTTTGAGACTTGAAGAGGGAGAAACGGGCTAAGGAAAAGGATCCAAGGATGGAGGTGTATGGTATCGTGCAAAAGTTTATCTCCAAGTGGGAGATTGTTGAGTTGTGGAGCTTAATTACTTCACATTAGCATGCTTTACAAACTTTTTGGAATACACAAACCCAACATCGATTGGTCGGGTATCGACATCGGTCACCTAGGGAACAATATTACTCAAGTAAAGGAGGAACCAACATCGGTTAGGGTAACCGACATCGGTTACCTATGCGTGATTTTTTTATTTAACTCACGAGAATTAGATATAACCTTTGATATAAATTTGATCTAATGGTAGTAATAGCATAGCTAAGTTGCCCCAGTTTATATATGGTTTTATAAGCTTGGAAATTAGGGTTAGAAAATAGATTGGAAGAATTGTAAGAAGGAATTCTTGGAGAGAGCTTAGAGAAGCTTGTGAGAGGAAAAGTATTGTACATCGTGTAAGGTGTGGAAGATTGCAGATCTTCAATTGTATATCCTATTGAATAATATATTGGCCATTTCTTGGTGGACATAGCCCACATTGGGTGAACCAAGTTATATCTAGTTTTATCTTTCTCTTGTCTATTTTATCTTCTAGTAAAATTCTTTGTTTATTGTTTGTATGCTTTAATTGATTATAGATATGTACAACACTTTGGTATTTGGATTAACCCCAAAAAATTCCCTTCGCGTGCCATAGTATTTCACACATATGTACATTCTTAGCTGCATTTGTAATGCCTCTATATTATGGTAGACAAAGAGACATCTCCATATAAATTTGCTAGGGCTAGGTAGGACCATGCCCACCGGATCAGATCTCTTAACCTCCGTATTTCCTCCTATGTTTCCTCTCGCCCCCGAACCACCGGATCCACTAGTGCACTGAGCCACCCAATCCTCCCGATACCCCTCTTAAATTAGGTAATAGACTAGATAATGCACTACCTCATGTTCCAACAATTGTGCTAAATTTAATGCGCATATTTTGTGAAGTTGTGCTACTTCCAGACATTATGCCAATGTTCTACGTGCCCACGTTTTATGCTAACAAAACAACATAAAATATACCTCCAATTGGACCTCCAAATAACACATATGACAATTACACCATCATAGATGAATGATCTATATGATTAAATCCTAAAATTGACTACAAATCAACTTTGTATACTATAACTCTACTTCCCACACTAGCTTTCTTCTTAATCGATGTGGAAATTGGAAAACCAAGTGCAAGGGCTGGGTTGCAGGTGTAGGTTCAAATGCGCGCATGTGGTCCACATTCTTTCTCTGATGTGCCTTCATCCGAAGAAGAAGAGGCTTCCCGATATGCTTTCCCAAATGGGGGTTCCAGGATGCTCGGCTCCACATCTTCTACGTGAGCTCTAAATCCTTCACGAGCCATCTCTCTCTACAACACCATTCTTTCCATGACCTCTCGCTACTTCATTAAACTTAATCGCCTTTCTTCTCACCGTCTCTCTCTTGATAGGTCCGCCATCTTTATCAAACCTTCTCCGCCCCCGCACTTGGTGGGGTTTAGCTAGCCATAGGATTCTCTTCCAAATATAGGGTCACGATCAAGATTTTAATCGCTAAAGGAATTGTAACACCCTTGACAGTTGTTATTTTCCTCCTTTACATTCAAGTGTTGACATGTGATTTTCCTTATAAGGATATGTTCTTCTGATTATTGGAAATCATGCTTGATATGGATAAGTCTTTTCTACTCTTAAGATCCTTTGACTGAATTGGAATGGCTTCCCTGAATCCATTTTTCACTTCTGGTAGGTGATTTGCAATCTAGTTTAAGAGTTGTAAACTTATCTATTTATCTGACTCATCCTTAGATCAATTTCAGTGATCCAAGGAATGTTTTAAATCTTCTCTATTGAACGAATGGTAAAATTGACATTCCATGAGTTAAGATACACATTGGACTAAACTTTGTTGTTGCAAGTTCTTTGATTTCTGTGTGAACGTACTTCCATTCAGTGGGTTGTTTTGCTTGGGTCTTTGGAGATCGACCATGACAGGTCATTGCTAACGAAAATGGAAATGCAACCTGTTCACGGCATAAGAGAGATCCAAGATCCTATATAGGACTAACCTACGGGATCCTAAGCTAGGTAAAAATATATATTTCTACCTAAGCTATGTCACTTGATAGAATTTTGATTCTAACCTAAAGCTCCTTATTCTATTATGATTGGTTGATTTGCAACCTAACCTAAGCTCAGTGCTAATGGAATTGGAAAGGTTACTAGGTATTAAATTAACCTAGATCCTAATACTACAAGGTATTATTGTAATCTAACCTAATGCCTAAAACTATTATGTTTTGAATTAATTTGCCTATGTGGAAATTATCTAAACCTATTTGCTAAGGCCTATGGTGGGGGTTAGTTGCTAGTGTTATATCCTATGGTATAAATTTTAATTCTACCAAATATATAACCTAAGCAATCTAATCTATCCTAAACTAATGGATATGAATGGGGACTTAAGTGGTCGCATGCACTTGGGCGACGGTTCCTAAGGCATTTATGTTATTGATAAGGTTGGTAAATGCATATGGATTGCCAGTTTTAGTAGGGGCTAGATGACTTGGTGGAGGCTTAGGTGGAAGTGTCACTAAAATGGAAATACATGTTATTTTTGACTTGGCATTCACCAGACTTGGAAGGCGGTGGCAAGGAAGATTAGGCGGGAGATTTGGAATTAATGGAATTAATTGATTTTGGTTTATGAGCCCAAACCATCTTGGTAGGCATGCCAACGGATTTTTCTTGGGTTGTTTCACTTTACATGTTCTCTCGATTTTCATTCTGCATGTGCTCTGGTTTTTCGAACTAACAAGTTGAACTGCACTTCATGGCTATTTTTGAGGTTTCGAATCTATTTTCGTTTTGTGAAAATTATAAGAGGCATTGTGGAAGAGGTATCTAGTTGTTTGATATTTCATGGAGAAGAGGAGAAGAAGTGAGCTCGGCTGGAGGTATTCTTCGATTTGATAGAGACACTATCAGGCATGATAGGCTCTAACTATTAAAATCTCTTGCTTTCCTCTAAGTGTTTTCATTAAAACAACTCTACTCTGTTGAGTTTTGTGCATTACATGCTCTATCTAGTTAATTGGTTGATGGGTTTAGTAAATCTTGCATTCTAGGTTTCGAATCCATGGTATATGTGATTCTATTGGAAACTTATGTTGTATTGTTTTAGCACAAATAACTATGCATGCAAGAACAAATTTGGTAACTCTGTTTGGCATTTTCGGTTGTTGGAAATTGTTTGTTTTGGTTTCGATTACTTTCGTTGCCAATAAATTACTAGCTGAGTTTTTATGGAAACTCTGAGTTCCGCCTGTGTCTGTTGAGATTAGTGTTTTGTGAACTCGATGTGTTTTGTGATCTCGAGCTGGTAAAGAACTCATGTTCTTATGAAAACTTGTATGCAAGTTTGAGCTTTCTGTTGGAAACTTGTTTTGGTAGGAGAGAACTATTGTTGGAGATTCTTGGTTCTATGGTGCTTGCATTTTATTTCATAGATAAATGGGACTGTGGATAAAATCGTATATGGCTTGGTTCTTGTATTTCATCTTGTGAAAACTTTGACTTTGTTGAAACCTGCATCTAACTTGGAACCTGTGTTTTATTATCTTGGATAAATTGGACTGTTGATTGAAGCCCACATATGGCATGGTGCTTGTGATTTATTGTCCTTATGACCATATAAACTATTATTGAAGGTTCATTATGAACACGACTTTCATGTTTTGTTGTCATCTGGTCTAAGCTCTGTTAAGCATCTTACATTCCGTTTGAGTTGGGAAACAGGGTTTGATAGGATGTTAACGAAAATGGAAGCACTTTTCTTATTTTGAACTTTTTTTTAAAGTAATTTCATTATATTCGGTCTAGCATTACGATGCTGGTGTATAAATGAACTCGTGATTGAGATATTGTGATGCAACACTATACAATCAATTTGTTACTTGGTGTTTTTAAAAATTGTAACCTGAACGATGTATTGGTTCAGATCTTATAGTCTTTTTGGTTTCTTTGACTATTTTATAAACTAAAAAGGGAGCATGTTGTTGCCCAAACTTGTTTATAATCACTTGAATGATCTTGATCCTTTGAGGGAGCTTATGCTTTACATTGTGCTCAGATTTGTAATTCGAGTCTTGGACAGAACGTATTTTTAATATGTTGTTTTGATCTTGTCATTTAAATTGAGTTTATTACTAGATTGAATGGTTCTAAATTCAGAATTCTTTTGAAACAAACCACATGCATAAGGAGAAAACTGGAAGCATGGTTTAGAGGTTGTTGGGTAAACTCTTCGAGATCTTGATTGGAATTATCTTGTTGGTTTGTCATTTTATTGGAATCCCAATCTTTAGTTCTTATAGTGATGTGTTGAAATACTGTCAAGATAGTTCTGTCTTGACTGAACTATTGGGAAATTTTGAGTGTTAGCATCTACTCGGATTTCATACTTCTTGTTGGCATAATGAAAGAATGTTAAGTATTTGAAAGATAAACTATGATTCTTTAGTGTCTGTGGGCTGTGTATGAAATTCATTGTTATAATGTTCCGAATGGAAAGTGGAATTCATGCATTATAATGGGAAGATTTTGAAAGGAAGGTAGCATTAAGTTTTCTCATTCCTTAAAGTTGTTCTTGTTCTATTTCTTGGGAACTCTTGCATGAACTTAAACTGTATGTTATGTATAAGAAAAGGTAAAACTGTTAATTAAGTTGAAAGAAATGATTATAGATTGGGATCATATTCTGTTAGGACTCCTTTTCTAATGCAGTTGGGTTAAGTTCATTGGTTTGGAACCTTCTATTAATTATTCTTATGGGAAAAAGAGAATCATTACTTAATTAGTATTCTTATACTTGTCATTTGATTGGAATGAAGTAGAAAGAGATTGATGATTGGTTGGTAAAAGGAAATGCAAACTTGTTGTTTGACTGTTAATCCATCATTCCTTCTTGGATTTCTTTTATGTGAATCTGTTTTGATGAATACCGTAAAATGTTGAATTTTAAAGTAGATGTCCTTTAAAGGAAACAGATTTAAGTCATGATATGCACCTATTTCTACTTTGCTGATGTTATGTACTTTGGCATAATGGAAATGGTTTGTCTTCTTCCTTACTTGAAAGTTAGATGAAACATCCTAGTGAGAATATCTTGGTAAACACTTCCTGTATCTTATAGTAAAGATAAATGTTGTATTATATTTTGGTACGATTGGAAACAATCGAGATGTTATGATCTATTATTTGGTAAAGATAATTAATAGGATCAATTATAATTTAATTTGTAAAACAAATATTTTAGATTATATTTTGTTCTTCTTTTTGTGAATCTGGTTCATTAATGCTCTTCTTTTATTGTTATTACTTACGCTTAGAGTATGAAATAGTAATTGTTCATTAAAGCGAGTTTGTTTTTATTGGAACAATTAGTGGAATGCACTTCGTTTTAAGGCTTAGTGCTTATCATGCTCGGTTCATTGAAGTGACCCGTCTTTAGAAATTTTTTAGATGGACTTCGTAAGTGATAAAAGAAGGCAAAAACTTATATGATGCATTGGCTGATCTAAGTTTGATTCTTGTGAAGAATTCTGATTTGTTCTTAAGTTGTATTGAAAAAGGAAAATTATATTCTTTTGAATGAAGGTTGCTGTCATGTAGTATGACTAAAATTCATAATTTTGTAAATGTATAAGTTTTGAAAATGAATTGAAGGATGAGAATTTACTTGCATGGGTTGTGCAAATTATCTTGTACCTTTGTAAAAGAAATGGAATCCTATCCTATTGATATTCTTCATGTTGTTTATATGTTTAAATGAGTATTCTTGGATAAGTAGGAAAAAGGGAATTAGAGTAATTTCCCTAAATGTGATGTAGCTAAATAAGTTACAGAATTTAATGTTCTTATCTAAACAATTCATATTATTAAGGTAACGTGTAATGAACTTACAATGAAAACTATAGAATTTGTAAAGGACATAAAGGGTGTGTTAAACCCTAGAACTTAACCATGAAGAGGGAGACTCTTCCTCTCTTATGAAAAAGTAAACAAAAAGGAAGATATGATTTATAATCATTAGACTTCATTTAATAAAGTCTATTAAGTTACAACCTAGGTGGTTGTTACACTTCCTTGAATGGTTAAGTCACATTAAATGGAACTTATGAGGTTGCTGTCCTTTCTTCTTGGTAGCTACTTGTTAAGCCAAAATTAATGAACATCGAAAGCAATCTTAAGTTAAGGAAGTTCTTCAAGGATTAATGGAACCTGATTTGGAAAAGAACTTAGGGAGAGTTGGATTAGGGTTTGGGCAGGGTTCTTTAAAATATGATTTTAAGTATCCAAATTAATTAAATATTAATAATCTCCTAGGGGTATGTACATCTCGATGAGGTTGTTCTATAGGATGCTGGCACATGCCAACTGTAGGGTTGTACCTTTGAGAAGATTGGGATCTTCTCGAGGATACAACGTTGCAGTCAACATGTGGCAACACCCTTCTGCATTGATCATCTAGATCTACACACTTATGGACTTGAACTTAGTTTTCTCTAGGACTGGGTAATAGCATAGTTACAGATATGAAGTAGCCCTCTAGGACTCAAGGTACCTTGGCACACGGGGTTGACCTAGGTTGACCCAGTATGCCAATATATCCTAAGTCTTTGTGAGCCCCTTCCTATCATAACCTATGTTGTTAACCAAAACTAGGGTTAAACCTTGGGCAAGTGGACTGATGGAAGTCAGTAAAGGACATTCTAGATAACAATAGAGTGGGGGTGAAGGACATATTCCAAATTGATGAGTATCTTTGTCAAGGAATAAGTAATACGAACAGTATGTTAGAAATCTTTGGCCAAAGTATCGCAAGCTGCTGATTGCATTGTCCTATGTCACCTAGTGTAAGGATCATGATGCAGATGAATATTGGTAACAACTATTTAGTTAGGTTCCTTAGACAGATCACTCAATACCTAGAATAGGGTAAGAGAACCAAGTATACGTGGTATACAAAAAAGTACTCAATACTTAGTGTTAAACATGAATAGATTGGTAGTTCACCGAGTCATGAAATGAATAGATCGGTAGCTTACCGAGTTATCACAATTGCATATGGTTATATGTTATAAGAATGGTTGTTATGGAATGTGTGTTCTAAATTACGTATTTAGAACAGAGAACATTACGTAATTTTTTTCCCTTGTTTCTAAAGTCTTAAAATAGGAATGTTACAAGAATACTACACAAATACGATCCTCCGGCTCGCACAAGAACGGAACTCAACAACCTCTGGATATAGCTATTGAACACCACATAACCAATGATCCAAAATGTGCATTCAAATCAAATCTGCATTATATAAGGCCTGAAATTCTTCATGCATCCAAATGAGCATAAAAAAATCCAATTTATCTTTGATGCATATGAAACTAACCACTCATACAATTCTATAGGAAATATGATGAAGAAAGTCTCATACAACTTGTCATACTGATTTTGTTCATCCCATGTGTGTACATTAAATTCAGGTCTAGTACTAAATTTGCAAGCATAATCCTCCTCTAGATCATCTAACCACTTTTCAATACTATCCAAGGTAAACCAAGACATCTTCATCATGTAACATTCGCGGACAATGAAAAAGAGGTCCCAACAATAGAACCAAAATGTAGCCTAGATTTTACCACCAATAACCCAAGTGTATCGACCCATCACTCAACTTGAGGCTGTGTGCTCACCCAAAGTGCACAAGGGTGTCAGGTCCCTCTTTAGAGAAGCTTGTTCAAGATGTTAGCATGATTGAATGTATATCTCAGATCCATAAAAGACAATCAAATATTCCACAGTTGCATAAACTAGATCTAGTTCTTAACCATGTAAAGAATACTCAAACAATTACTATAATAATATTTACCATACAAGATCCATGCTTAGTTACATCCAACACCAATATCCAGCCAATAAGTCCCATTATATTAAATACTACAAAAACATATAAGCTTCATACATCATACAATCCCCATGGTCATGCATGCTCATAAACTCATCACATAACAATATAATAACATCGGATCCCTAATCCATGGAAATCAATACATATTTATAGGGGTGGGAATTTACCTTCACCACCCATGTACCTTTCAAAAATAGGCTACATGCTAATAATAGCCATGTGCCCTTACATGAGAATACAAAAGCATGCAAGCTCATTAATAATATATTACCTAATAATACAACTGTAGTATAATCCTATTATTAGCTCCAAAACTCGCATGGTGCTCGATCTTCTACTAGTCCCAAAATAGCCTTTGTGTATTCTCCAAGTCTTCGACAAAATGTGCTCTTCACTCCACATCAAAAATTAGCCCTGATATGTAAAATGGCTAAGTCTTGATTTCAAACTATTCTTGGCACACCCTGTTTGCTATATTTTCATGTGCTCTTACACGCCCTATGTTTGCGCGCCCAATCCTTCCACACTTTCATACTTAAGTTGTATTTCATCACTCAACATGTAACAAAATTTTCTCATTAAGCTCATTAAAGTTCATATTTTGGGCATATGGGACAATTTATATCAATGTTGTCAAAGTTTCCCAACCACCTCAAATGCCTACATGATGAGTTGAGAGTGTCAAGTTCATTATAGCCAACTTAATGATGAGTCCATTGATTGACCCATTATATCACAAATTATAATGTTTTTTTCTTGAAAATACATTGATCAATGCATGGGATGGTTGGAATTGATTAGGTCCAAGTAGGAAATAATGCATTTTATCCTTGTTGAATATTGTGGACTAATGATTATGGTTTTTTCAACTAATTTCCTTGAGGAGATGTGTGGTGATGTATGCAGGGTAATGAATTCATGATAACCATCAGTCCTTATTGTCACAATCCAGGTTGAAATGATTAATGCCACTATGAGGATCACTTAAATAAGTTAATAAAGGCTAAAAATAGGGAGCCTAGTTCCCAACACCTTTTTATGAGTTGTAAAAAACTTCTGAAATTGCCCTCATTTCTAGCCACTTAGATTCTTGGGCATGTGTTGGAGGAGTGTGTTATAAAATTGTGGTCTTGAAAGATTTAGAAAAAAATATGTGTGTAATAGGAAATAGAGATAGACGTATGTGAGAAAGTTTTGTTGAAAGTTGTTATTTGTAAGAAATTGTTGGTGATCAATAAAGACATGTTGTTTTGATAAATTTGTGTTAATAAACCAAGCTGAGGAAGAGAAAGGGCCCACTTGACCAAGGACTTGGCTTGTTGTGTTGGTATTTATGTTCTTGTTTTCTCACAGTGTTGAATTTTAAATATGCTTTGTACATTCATCGAATATTATAGTATCTAGATAAGCATTTCTTTCATTATACTTTGCTTACACTGTATTTTCAATTCTTGTAACTTTCCTTTCTAAGTATTTCCTTTCCTACACATTTTGTTTAGAATAGTTTCATTTTACAAAGTGCATTCCTTTTTTGTATGATGATTTTAGTAGATTAAAAATTGTTTGATTATGGTTTTAGTAGATTAGAAGTTATTTATTTCTAAATAAAGTAAAATTTGTTTATTTCCAAGTAGAGTAAAAGTTGTTAGTTTCAATAGATAGATAAATAAACAAGTGACTCAAGACAAAAATCAACCCTCTCAAAAAAACAAAACCACACTTACCAGTTATATACTCCTTTCCTTCTCTGTATACTTCCTTGGGCACATCCTTGGTTAGAAATGACATCAACTGTAAATTGGTTGGTTAAATGATTTGAACCCACAACGACCCATCACTTGATGATCAAGCCACCTCACCAATTCACCAGAGATCAATACACTCCATGTAACCAACTCGCTAGTCGAAGGGGCCGAGCTCGCAGGAAGGAAAACCAACTAAGTGTCAGCTCACAGTAGAACTACCTACCAAAATACCTAGAAATCTAGAGACCAAGCTTGATAATCAAGCTAACCACTAGACCATATAACTAACTCATGAAGGGGCCAAGCTCACGATTCAACACATCTAACTTGAAAGATAGGAAATATGTTGTAACCACCTTGCAGATGAGCTGCATTCTAAGGCATTTTCAATAAAACATTGTGCTAATGTGGTGATAGCCAAATATGTGTGTGTGTGTGTGTGTGTGTGTGTGTGTGTGATCCCCAAAGAGATATCAAGCCTTTCCCTGCTAATCCCCACAAAATGTGGGATATTTCCTTAGTGCACAACCCACATGTGAAGGAAAGAGGATTCGACCCTATCCCATCTGAGAAAAAAGATAAGTGCCTAACTGGTAAAGCCACGTGCTCACAAACAACTTAAAGGGCTCAAATTTTATTTAAAGGGAAATATATTTTTACTACATGGACCTATTAGAGAGCCCTTGTGAAGGATAATTTTTCTTGTTATGTCAGTTTTATGTAGGATTATTTCTATATAGACATAACATACATATTATAGTCCATTTTGGGAAAATTTTAGCCTTGTCTAAGAGAGAGAATATGTATTTTAAGAGAGAGAAAATGTAGGTGGAGACTATGTTATGTGGGAAGATGACATTGTAAAGTTGAGAGCTGGTTGTGGATACTTTCTAAAGGTGGTCAAAGATACATGTAGGTCTTATTTTCCCATTTTGGAGAATTGATGTAAGAATTTGTGTTTATTTTGCATCATTAATAGGATTGGTTTGTCGTATTTGTGAACATGAATATGTAGTTCCTCATAGATGAACTTTGTTACCACGTCTTTGAGCTGTGTCTATGATTTCCTTCATTATTTTGTTGTTTTTAATTGAATCAACTTGACCGATTTAATAATTTACAAGCCAATTTACATAATTTATAAGTATTTACAAGAAAATTGAGAAATGAAGTGAATGAATGCATAATTAGTGGGATAAGGTTTATTTGCATTTTACTAATTTCAATTTCAGAGTTTTTACATGCCAAATTTAATGTAGTTAGTGAATTTGAGAGAAATTAATTAAGTATTGATGAAAAAGGAAAATTGAGTTAGTTTAATTTTATCATTTTCATATCAAGTTTTGTATCGGAGCGGGATTTATGAAGCATTTGTAATCGTTTTCTTATTTAGGTGGCTCAATTTGTAGTGGATATACAAGTAAACATGATAACCATGGGAAAAGCTCTGGGAAAGGAGAGACTTGAGGATCTGGAAGCCATTAAATACCAGTTCGGGAAGAGAATTCTGAGATGAGAATAAGATGACATTCCTTGGAGGATAAAAATTAGGATCTCAAAAAGAGATTGAAAAACCAAGGAGAAATATTCCGGGTGTTATAGAAGCATTACAATTTGAATTGCAAGCCAAGAATAAGATCTTGGTAAACTATCAAACAGATGGTTAAGTGGTGGAAATAGAAAAATCCATCAAGGGACATCCCTCTACCATAAATGTACAAACCTTCGAGGTGTGCATTGTAAGTGGTTCACTATATATTCTTTCCTCCCATCAAGAATCAGACATTGATTTTGGTAAAATTGAGAATCATACTAAGGGTATTGGATCCAAATTACTAAATAGGATGGGTTTTGATGGAAAGGGCCTTGGGATAAATGGCCAAGGTATTATAATTTTTAGAATGAGGTAGATAAAAATGATCTCCATATAGGATGAGATTTTGGTTCCCATCATGAACCTTTCATATTCTATTTTTAGAAGTTTTTTTCATATTCTCCTTGTATAGCTATAAAGCAACTTGTTTTGAATAAAGAGATAGATCTTTGGGCATACATCTCTCTTATGGAGTTTATCAACTAGTATACATTTGGAATTGCAATAAAATTAGTTTATGTTTACATCTCTTTAATTATGAATTGATTGTTACTGAAAGGATCTTAAGTGAGCAGATTGAATTGTATTATTCCAAAACACAACAATGAATATATACAAATGAAAAAGAGGAAGGAAAATAGTTACCAAACCAAATACAATCAACACGTGGAGAGAAAACTATGTGTAAACAAAAAACTGGTAACCAAACAATGTAATAACATGTTTGATTAGGCTAACATTCCCCCCATATTTCATTGTTTTTACAAATGTACCCCCTACATGGCTTAAATTTCACCTTTCCAAGAGACTTGGTGAGTATATTTTCTATCTAAGAGTCTGGGAGCTGGATGTGGTGGTTTAAGAATTTTTCTCGAATGTAATGACATTCAACCTCAATGTGTTTGGTTACTTCATAGAAAATTGGATTTTTCAAGCTTCAACACACCCTGATTATCGCAATGAATGATAAGTAGTTTTTCTTTAGAAATACCCATATTAGCTAGAATGTGATGTAACCAAATAACTTTTAGCATAGCTCCTCATGTAGCATGATATTATACCTCAGTGGATGAGAGAACAACAACAATTTTCTTCTTGCTAATCCATGAGATAGGTCTAGATTCAAGATGAAAAACATATCATGTAGTTGATTTCTTGTCATCAAAAAAATACAACATAGTCCAAGTTGGTATATCCTTATAAGAAGAACTACAATTTCTTATGATATTCCAGTCCATAATCATTTATACCTTGGACATATATCAAAACATGCTTCGTTGTTACCCAATGACATTTCTTTGGATCTTGTATGAATCTGCAAAGATAGTTGACAACAAATCATAAGTTTGTTTTGGAATAAGTCAAGTAAATGAGACTCCCAATAAGCTGCTTGTATTGAGTACCATCTACATGAGGTGAATCCTGAAATCTAGAAAGTTACAAACCTTTCTCTAATGGAGTGGACACAGGTTTACAATTGGACATCTCATATTTTTATAGGAGTGTCTTTGTGTATTTCATCTGGTAGATAAAAATATGATGCTTCTTCTACCATATATCCAAGTCAAGACAATAGTGAAGTAGCCCCAAATATGTCATGTTGAACAATTTTTTCGATCATTCTTAACATCTTTGATAAGATTTTTTGAACTCCTGTGATCACAAGATCATCCACATACAAAACCAAAATGAAAATCTATGTGCCTATCTTTTTGATATACAAATTTGAATAAAAGGGACTACAAGTGAATCCATACTACAATAGGTGATCATCTATTTTAATGTACCATGCCCTGATTATTTGTTTAAGTCCATAAAGATACTTAATTAGACAACATACATTTTTAGGATGTTGCTCGTCGACAAATCCTTCCTTTGGGTCGTGTATACTTCTTCTTTGAGATCACCATTCAAGAAAACATTTACTACGTCTATCTATTGAATATTTCATCCTTTTTGTGTTGTCAGTGCATAAATAACTCTGATGGTTTTGATCTTCACATTAGGTACAATGATCTCCTCGTAGTTAATTCCTTCTTACTAAGCATATTCCTTTAACTAGTGTTTTGTACTTGTCGATAGATCCATATGCCTTGTATCTTGTTTTAAAAATCCATTTGTAGCCAATGGATTTCTTTCCAACATGTAAATCGAAAAGTTCCCATGTCTGATTCTAAATCAAGGAGTCGTATTTTACATCCACGACCTTCTTCCACTCTGGTTGAATCAATGCCTCATGATTTATATCAAGTTTGGTGTTATCAACCAATGAACTCATGAGTGTGAGATTTACCACATTTCTCATCTATCTTCTTGTTTTGTATCTTGATGAAGTATCGGGAGAGAGTTCGGTGGGTATCTCTAATGGTATTTTAAATGTTGATGATGTGAAGAATTATTTTCCAAATTACCAAGATCAATGAACAATTCTCCTTGCAACTCATCTTTCTTGTGTGAAGAATCTTCATGCTCATCATTTGACTATGAGAGAAATATATGAGAGGAGGTTGGTACAAATTCTTATCTCGTGTGAGAATGAGACACATTATGAATCATCACAAAATACATATCGAATCTCATATATATTCTTTGTCCCAAAATCCATGAGATGATATGCCTTTCGAGGTAGTATTGTACCCCAAAAATATTCACTAGAGTGTCTTTGCATTGATTTTCTTCCTCTTCTTAGTTGGGACATGCATATATATTGTA
Source organism: Taxus wallichiana var. yunnanensis (assembly GCA_018340775.1). Taxonomy (NCBI): domain Eukaryota; kingdom Viridiplantae; phylum Streptophyta; class Pinopsida; order Cupressales; family Taxaceae; genus Taxus; species Taxus wallichiana. The sequence goes on along the minus strand of CM031235.1, from coordinate 71,015,677 downwards.
CAAGAAAAAAATCTCAAATGGGAGATAGAAGGATTCTAATTACTCCATGCCACTTTTGGTGTATTTTCCTACAAGATATTTCTAGTTTCCCGGTTCAAAAGATATACAACTGTTTGGAAAATTTCTACCCAAAATTTGTTCTCCAAATTTGCATTGAAAAGTATGCAATGAGCCATCTCCATGATAATTTGATTACGACATTCTACAATTTCATTCTCCTGGGATGTATAGGGGCATTCAAGTGATGTGTGAAGTCATTATACTTCAAGAATGCCAACAATTTATTTGACATGAATTCCCACCTTGATATGAGTGGAGGACAAGAAGGGGTTACTTGCTCTCTTTGAAAAACTCACGATAAAAGAGTTAAAAATTAACAAATGCTTCATCTTCTTTTGGAGAAAGCATAGTCATGTCTTGCGAGAATAGTCATAAATCAACAAATGGAAGTACTGAAATCCCTAAAAGGCAATATGAAAGGGTTTACACATATCGATATGTATGACCTTGAGATGGTTTTGGACATGGAAGGTACTCGGCTCAAACAAATCCCGATGTTGTTTACTTGCTAAACATCTAGAAACAGAGAGGCAATGAATGAGATAATGGAGGAAGTCCTTGAACCATCTCCTTAGAACACAAGTGATAGAGATATTTGGTAAAAAGGTATTGATATTTATAATGCCAAAGTGCAGTAAATTCCACTTTGGAGGAAGATAAAGCAATTGTAGAGGATGAAACTGCATCTAATGTAAATAAATGGTCCTTCAAAAAATCTCTAACAAGTATCGTACCTTCTCGTGAGATCAAACATGATTTTATGCCTTTATAGATCATAAACTCCACCTTAATATTCTAATTCAACAGCTAAGATATAGAAAAGAGACTTGTAGTCAAGATCAAAACATAGAGCACCTTTATGAGGGTGATTAAACTAATATGTAATATCCTAACCTAATCGATGATATGCAAAGCAGTAAATAATAGCTAAATAAATAATAGAAATTACCCAAACAACTAAGTAAATAGAAATGTGAACCCCTAATGTACAAGAGAGGCTTAAGAATTCCTTAGTTGATTTGATGAAAGGAAAATACTATGTCACAAAGTGTGAACTAGGTAAACAGGAGGAGGAAACAACCACATAGAAGCTTGAGAAAGTACAAATATGAGCTCTTTGACTAGACAGGGGGCACCTAGAAAGGGATAAGGGAACTTGTGGGCGCCTGGTCTACGAAAAATAACCTAAAACATTTCTCTAAGGTGTCACTAAGTGAATTCTGCCTTTGCTTCCTTTTGCGTGAATGTTGCTGAACTACACTAGATGTCATTGTGAATCGAGAGATGAAGAAAGCACTGTAAAACCCAAAACAAAGCATCAAAACCCTAAAAAATAAATATGCATATAAAGGGGTCAGAATGTCCTTCATGGCCATAAGGGTGGAATTACTAACTGAGCGTTGTACTACATCTCATACCCAATGTAGTTCTAGGTGTGTGTGTGTGTGCAAATCGTGCTTTAGGTTGCTCTTGTGCCAGTCACACTTTGTGAAGTAGCGAACATATAACTAGATGTAGAATGTAGTAAAATGTGTGCATGAAAGAATAAAATCCCATCCTATGAAGTGAGATGCGGATGAACCAACCCCAGTGTGCCTTGTGATGGAGCTAGATGGATGCAAATGTAGCTTTAGATAGCTTTGATGGATGTAACTCTAGATGGTGATAGTAGATGCTTAGTGCTTGGTCCCTCATTATGGTCACATAACTTTATATTTATATGTTTCTCTTGTTCTAATTATGTAATTATCCTAAAAAGGCCAACTACCAAAAATATAGAAAAATCAAATTACTAGAAAGTTCCCAAAAGGTTAGAGTAAAGTGAAAAGAGGATCAGGGCACCCCGAGGGGACCTTAGTGCACAGGACACCCCATTCCCGATTGGATGCCCTAGTCAAAAATATGAAGAACGTAAATGATAATACAGATCGAGAAAGTGTGGGTGAAAGACCAAAATTAATGACATAAAGAAAATAAAAAGGCCAAAGACATGGGTTGATTATTACTCTTTTCACTCAAGAACCATATGAATAGTAGTATGAGACCGAGACTAAATAATGACTCCAAGTGTGTGATTTAGTGACTACATTTACCCTCGCTTTATGTTTGTGAGCAAAAATTTTGGTAACATAAATTAGATAGAGATGAATACCTGATAATCCTCGTAAAGTGATGTAGAAAATGTGTTGAAGGAATAGATAAAGCGTTGAGTGATAAAAAGATGGAGCATGGAGACTAAAGATGTAAAAATGTAAAAAGTGATGAAAGTGAACCTAGGGCAGAAGAACATGTGTAAATTCCAATGTGTGTAGTGTACCTACATGGTTAATATCATGTGTGTGATGTACTCACCATGTGTGTGTTGTTGTTGTTGCTTGCTTCCCATATAGACAGACCTACAAAAGAGAATATGATCAAGTAGTCAAATACACATGTATATGTGTAAAAACACATGTATATATGTAAAGAAACATGTAAAAATAGTATGAAAATCACAATAAAAAAGGAACATGTGCACCTGATCCATGAAGAGACATAAAAGTGTAGAAAGGATATCCTATAACCATCGGTGAAGTGCAAGTTTTTTGGGTGATATGACACCATTGTGGTTGAATAAGTGTAGGGAGAAAGATGTGTTATTCTCCAACATGTAACTACTTCCCTGAGATTGGTGAAGAGATCCTGTATTGTCTAGTTTTTTGGGTGATTTGACGCCACTGACCGAAGTAGTGTAGGGAGGAAAGTCTGTTGTATCCTCTAACCTGTAACTACTCCCTAAATGCTAAGGACAATATGTTATGTAGAAGCCACTATGTATGGGGTTCATAGATTGGTATGAACCCACTTTGTTTGTACTTGTGTCTTGAACAACAATTGTAGACCGAATCGTAGACTAGTACCATGTGTAAACCCCAAATGATACCCCCCTCTTTGAGGTCACTTGTGACATTGTGAATAGGAGAATGTGGCCCCAAAAGAGGACTAACCACGTGAAAATATTCCCTATAGGGGAAGGGAATGTGCTTGGTAAAGACCAAGGCACACACAAACAAGTGGCTAGAAAACAAGTGTTAGTACGAACATGCATGTATAAGACAAGTGTAAGGAAAACAAACAATATGTAAGCTAACACACAAGTATAAGAAAAATAAACAATACATAAGCTAGAACATAAGAAGATAATGCAAACACCCAAGAGGACAATTATAGACCGCAAAAAGTGGGTTACAAACATGGGACATTGTAGACACCTAAAATATGCTTACACTTAGCAATTCATCCAATCCATTCAATTAATGACACTTTGTTAATCAACCCTTCTTTGCTCCATTCTCGGATGCCCATGCATAACACCTTCTCGGTCGTATTCCTCATATAATCAGCTTGTTTGGCTAATACCTCTCTTATTAGCTAAAAATTCCTTGTTTTGACCATTCAAAACCTCCCTAGTTCTCTCTAGACCACTTCTATTGGCTTTGTAGGCTATCTATCAGTCACAATTGGTTATCTAGATCCCTCCCAACTCTCAATGAGTCTCTAATCACTTGATAATCAAATTTAACTAGCCTAAACCCTAGTTAACTAGCCTAAACCAAGCTTATCTAAGCCTAAAGCATGTTTATCCTAATCTAATCTAAAAGTGCTTTTTGAGCTTTAGTCCCACATGCACCCAAATTCCAAATTCTTCCAAACCAAAAACTATAAATACAAGGCTAAGCCTACCCATTCAAAGACACAACTTTACATAAGATAAAGCCAAAACAAGCCTAAGAAAGCTTAAGAGCTCATTTGCATTAGCCAAGCTAATAAGGCATTTGATCTTGGGTCATCCACCATTAAAATAGCTTCATCTTGCACCCATGTTAGGTTAGTAATGGAATAGCTAAACTTGGCCATGTAGCCATTTAGTGAGATTCATTCACCCTCATGGAGTAAACAACAAAACTGATTGCTTAAGTCTTTAGTAGGCATATTTTGTTAAGCTTTCAAGAATAGAGGTTAATGCTATTTGTTAGATTTCTTGCTTATTTCAAGTTTTAAACACATGCAAATAGGATTCCTTGCTCATTTCTTATCATATGGTCCATTGAGGGTCTTTTGCACAAAGCTTTGGGGTCTTGCCCCATATCCATAGCTCTTTGCAAAATTTGGCACACCCGGTGGGACACTTATGTCCATCCTCCATTAATGGAGGTATTTTAGGTTTTTCAAAGTTCATTTTCAAGTTTTTGGGTCAAATCACTTATTATTTCCTCATTTCTATTTTTAACACTAGATAAATGACCTTCATTTACATCTATTTTGTGGGTTTGATATAGAAATAAGACACTTTGACTAATAACTAACTTGTCTGCTCTTAAAAATTTGAAAATCCATATTTTTTGTAGGTTTTTCATAGGATACGCATAGGTGTTTACAAGGGGCGCGTACACATTGAAACCCTAGCGTCCCCATTGGAACAGGTATGTACATGTCTCGGGAGTCCTCATCATTTGCAATTTTTTACGCTCTACAAGGACGCGCACATGTCTCCGTCATATGTGGGCGCGTATCCATGGCCCGGATGACGAGAGACATGTGCATGTTCTTGTAGAGGTAAAAATTGGTTATCCAGACTCCTCCCAACTTTTAATGAGTCTCTAATCACTTGATAATCAAATTTAACTAGCCTAAACCCTAGTTAATTAGCCTAAACCAAGCTTATCTAAGCCTAAAGCATGTTTATCTAAATCTAATCTAAAATCTTTAGTCCGACGACATGCACCCCAAAGTTCAAACTCTTCCATTTGGAAAACTATAAATAGAAGGGTCACCCCTCCCTCTCAACCTTACACCTTGTTTTCATAACAAATCTCTCTCACATTTGGAGATATTGGCATTAGACCTCATTTGCATTAGCTAAGCTAATAGGCATTTGATCTTGGCTATCCTCCATTGTTGAAGCTCCTCCATCTTGCATCCATAACTTCATAGTAGGTTAGTAGGAGGGTATCTAACTTGGTCTTGTAGCCATTTTAGAGAGACCTCTTCCCCTCCATCAAAGAAAGACAACAAATCTAATTTGATTTCTCATAGGTTTAACTAGGTTCAATTTATGTTTTAAGTAATCATAGAGTAGTTAGAGATAAAATGATAGTGTTTTAGTTTAATTCATTATTGTAGAAGTTATCTTGTTTAGCACTCATCTCATGATGCATGGATGAGTTAGCAAAGATTTGAGGTTCTTTATCCTCATTCCATAGCTTTTGCCACTTTCCATTGCATACATTTGGCATGCCGGTGGGACACTTATGTCCATCCTCCATTAATGGAGGTCTTTTAGGTTTTTCAAAGTTCATTTTCAAGTTTTTGGGTCAAATCACTTGTTATTTCCTCATTTCTATTTTTAACACTAGATAAATGACCTTCATTTACATCTATTTTGTGGGTTTGATATAGAAATATGACACTTTGACTAATAACTAACCTGTCTGCTCTTAAAAATTTAAAAATCTATGTTTTTGTAGGTTTTTCACAGAGTGCGCATAGGTGTTTACGAGGGCGCGCGTACACGTTGAAACCCTAGCGTCCCCATCGGAACAGGTGCATACCTATCTGGTAGTCCTCATCATTTGCAAATTTTTACCTCTACAAGGACATGCACACGTCTCTCATTATCCGGGCTGCGTATCCACCTCTCTGGCCGTGTATGCATAAATAAATAGCTTGATTGGTGTAAAAATTTAAAATTGTTTATTTTTTGCTAGGGTGCGTATGTGTCACTCTGGGTGCGTAGGTGACCTGTTTCACTCTGTTGACTTTGCATTTTTTTACCTTGCTTGTGTACTGTCTAATTTGGCGTGTTTCCATTGGCTAGGGGCGTGTATGTGTCATTACGGGCGCGTAGGTCTTTCTGCGTAGTCCTGGATTCATCCATTTTTAGTGCTCCTTGTTTTGACCATATCTTTTGACTCGTTAACCTGTTTTCAGAGTTTGAATAGGCGTCAAAAAGATAATGAAGCATAATTTTGAGGAAATTATAAAAGTTAGATACCTTTGGTATACCAAATTCTATCACAAAACTCCCAAAGTGCTCTGAGACCTCTAAAAATGCAAATTACTAAAAACTGTTAAAAAAGTGCAAAAATTGGATTTCTAGAATTTTTGATTTTCTTGGTTTTCTAACTCTTGCAGGGTTCTAACAGTGGTTTACAGGTTTCCTTTGCATTAATTTATTTTATACTAACTTGTTTAAAAATGTTTGCATCTTTATTCATGAAAATTTGAAATGTGTATGCTCTTCCCTCGTGCCTTTCTAGGTGATCTTGGGAATCAGAAACATTTCACCACTTTCATCATACTTGCAAAATGGTTTAATTAGCTTTCAAAGTTGGTTAAAAATAACTTATTTTCACATTATACTTAGCAATTTTCCATTCATTACAAATTTGAGTGAGGTACCTTGTTGCGTATGCTCTTTCCTTGTGTCTTAGGACGATCTGGGAAATCAAAAACAACATCTTATCTCCTTTGTATGACATTTTGGAAAATTACTAACCTTGGTATGTAGGACCAAAATTGCTTGTCAAAGAAAGACGTCAAAAACAAAACAAGACACAAACCCTCTAATACACGTGTTTCTTGTAGGTTTCCAAATGGTGTGCCACTTAAAACCACATTAAGTTAAGCAAGATAAAAAACACACCATATTCAAAACACTATATTGCAGGTTTCGAAAAGGGTACGTCCCTCTCCGCTTAACTGGAATGTAACCCCTTTGGCATAACACCTTAAGCTATAACAATGGGGGTGGTACCAGGAACCCTAAAGTATTCCACCGTTGTGTAACCTCATGGATGAAACAGGAAGCACCTCGCTTACCCACTTGACTAGTTTTCCTTGTGAGTTAGTGTTACAAAGTTGTCCGTATCATGACCTTAGCAAGAGTACATGATGGATGCATTTAGTGCCCACTGTACTTGAAGGGGGAAAAGCCGAGATACTCCCAAATTAGTCGAGTGACTTTTTAGTTAAATCATGCCTACTCTTAGACGGCTTTGTAACACCTAGTTGAGAGATCTTATTAAGGAGGCCATTTTGTCTTGAGGCCCACTTTACTAGTCCTTTGTTGTGTCTTGGCCATCATGAAGTGATAAATTTTTTGGATTCAACCTTGTTTTTCAAACAAGGCAAAGAATCCACTTAAGTTGGATCTAAGTGCCTTTCATCATGGAAATTGGATGACTTTTCACTTAGCTTAGTTTCTTTCTCACCTTCGGATGAGGCGAAGGTCTGCCCAAGTGGCGGTTAGTTTATTTTTCACATTTTTGATCTACACCTTTGCATTCTTTTTTCCCATTTGGGACAACAGAAGGAATCTTTCGGGAGTGTTGTCATAGATAGTGTTCACCACTTTTTTGTCTGTTTACACTCATCCATGTTTTTGGCTGAGTTGTTAAACGTCTAAAGTGTTTGGATGTGTCCTTATATCTTTGATGACCACTTGATCTTGATTTTGAGATCATCATCATAGTTCATATTGAGTCATCATTTTATCTCCCTTTGACGTGTTACCTTGTTTGTATTGTCTCAACATAATTAAGATACTTATGTCGTGTTTTTCGTAAACGTGATCTAAGTATCCACATTGTGGCATTACACTGCACACATTTTAACACATCCTCAATATACCTTGACTTGGTTTTACTTCAAACATTGTCCCAAATCTTGAAAGGTGTCACTTACTATGTTTGCATCATTTCAATACCACTTTGGCACTAATATCTCGCTTCTCCGTGAAGCTTGATAGACGTGTCCAATTGGTGTGGTTACATGGCTTACATTTGTAATCCTCACCCTTTAACATTTTGTCCTTGTTGGTTGTTGAACGTGTCATTGTATCCTTTGATTGGGAGTCGCATCTACCCTTTGTTAATATTTACACCTTGTTCATTTCAAGCTTGATGTAAATATTGACATTGTGTTGATCATCTTTGCATCGAACTATCACTTTGCACATGCATTTGCATAGGGTGTATTTCCTTGTTGATTGGCTTTGTGTTTCACACTTGCATGATTGTTCCTTGTGATTATTCATCTGGAAAAATTATTTTCTAGGACAAATACTTTTTGATCTTGTCAAGATTACGTCATCACAATGTCTATTTTCCTTAGACCTTCTTTAGAAAATCACGCACGCATCTCCATACTTACAAAATGTCTAGTTGGTTGCCATTATGCTACCCAAATCAACATGTCACTTCCTTCCCTTTGAAGGATTTCTATCACACTATCTAGGTCTAGGCATTCACACAATGACACTAACAATGACAGACTATCGCGCGGTTCCTCACGCTTACTACAATACAAAACCTAGGTTTAGGAATTCAAATCAAAATATTACCATTATAACTAAACCTCATTTGGTTCTTTGTGCTAAAGAGCCTATACGGGTACCATGTTCCCCACATTCAGCTCATAGTTAGTGGTATGGTTTGGATGTTTCTGATCCAAATTACTATTCAAGTTCCCCCCACTCTTCTTCTTCTGATTCAGATCCAAACTACCATTCAGGATCCCACTCTTCTTCTAAAGACTTGGATCCCAACTATTGTTTGATACCCCTAGATCAAATCTCAAATCATAGTCCTCCTTTCCTTTCAAAACCTTTATTCCAAATCACCTAAATGAAATCTTCCTCCTTTGAAGACTCATGTGACTCCAAGTTCCATCAATCGAACATCTAATTTGGGTCTTGAGTCATGGTCCTCCCTTTCTTTGCAGGACCTCCTTCATCATTCGATCATCTCAACGACCTCTTCCTCCATCGAAGAGTTCCACGACTTAGGGTTACCTCTTTTCAATCATCTAATTCGAATCATATGTCACAACTTAATGAATGGCTATGCAATCCTACTTTCCAACCTACATTATGTCGTCTTCTAGAAAAATGACATAGGTCCAAATCCAAATCATCCATTCATGAGACGCTTGCCTCCAATCCTACTTCCTCTCTTGAGTCATCTTCTTCTGTCAATCAATCTTCCCTCCTTATCGACATGTTTCTTCTATTCAACCTTCTATGACTAAAGAAAAACAACCTCTACTGATTGATTTCTCTCAGAATGAAGAAACAATTAGAGTACATGAAGATATCCCTCTAGAGGATTGCAAACAAGGGTTATTTCTTGAACTCGATATGCTCGCGTATTGGGGAAAAGAAGTTGATTCCTTTTATTAGAATGTAAAGGAAGAGTGTAAGGTCATGGAACTTGATTATTATTCTATTATTCCATCTTCACCTTCATTTGATCATGATGAGATAACATGATCTAGCATCTTCTCATCCATGGCCTATATATCATCATTCCTCAATCAAAATCTTATCTTGGGTCACCACTGAGTAACCCATCATCTTCTTCTATCCTGGGGCCACATCCTAGTAGCCCTCCATTTTCTACTTGTGGGTCACCTCTTGGTAGCCTATTACCTTCTATTCTTGGGCCACGTCCTAGTAGCCCTTCATCCTCTTCTATCTATGGGACACCTCTCGAGTAGTCCCTCCTCATCTATACTTGGGCCACACCCTAGTAGTCCTTCGTCATCTTCTTCTATTCTTGGGCCATGTCCTTGTAGCCCAACTTCTTCCATCTTAGGGCCATATTCTAGTAGCCCTTCGTCATCTTCTATCAGTGGCTCACCTCCTCGTAGCCCATCCTCTTCAATTCTTGGACCGTATCCTTTTCATCCATCACATATTTCTTCTATCAATGGTTGTGGCAATCCCACGGTCATTTCTCACATCAGTTCTAAATGTCCACGTTCACTTTCTTCTCCTTCTCGGGATCAAACAAGTCACATGTTAGCTTATAAGAAACCCAAACACGTTCATTACCAAACTCGGGCTAAAACTTCTAGGAGCTCGAAAGCCTCCAATAACTCAAACAATCTCAAAATTGTAAATCAAATATGATTCAAGAACGCACATCAACGTAACCATCAAGTATGGTGCAAAGTTCATAAACCTCTGGATAGGGAACTCAAGCTCCCACATACGAAATGTATGTTTCAGGATAAATTGCAATCATTTGTTGAGTACAAGATCACCTCGATCATCGAGATCGGAGATAATATAACTCTTGATAAACAAACACACCTAGTCTCCCTTATCAAGGAAGTCGCAAACATTGTTGTTGGATCTTACCATGTAGAGTGACTTTGTTTGTCCCACCTTTCCAAAAAAAACTATCATATAAAAATAAATAAAAACAAATGCAAAAATACAAAAACATTGAGAAAACACAAGAAAAATCAAAGGTACAAAGATCAAACATTGCAATCAGGTATTGCGTACACATGGATGTTTCTTTCTTCCCTTTCTTATCATTCTTCTGTAAGTATTCCTACCATTTTCATCCCTTTGGTGATATTTTGGTTAGCCTATTCACACACATTTTGTGACATTTATCTCTATGGTATCTGTTTGACCCTGGTCTTTTATCACCTTGGTAAATTAAAGAATGATTGACCTCTTAGAGATCCTATCACATTCAACATCTAATAAACTTGTTGCGAAGAACTTTTGGACATATTTGTTGACACTAGCCAATATCATCATCACATGCACTTCCACCTCCTTCCATCAAGCCATCAATGGTTCTTAACCCCTTGTCAAACAAGAGAGCTGAAATAAGTTTTCAGAAAGAAAAAGAATCAAAATCAATCAAAAATCAAAAGCTAAAAGCTACAAAGCAAAAAAAAATGATATATAACTCTCTCTTGGGGTATTTCCAATAATCTATATCGAGGCTATGGATGCCTGATTGGAAATAGAGCAATGTTGTGATTAGAATCAAATACATCTCCATCGGGGCTATGGACACCTGGTTGGTACAATGAAGCAATGTACGACTATCCTTCCACCATCCATTCACAAAATCACCTTTCAAAATAAATCGTTCCTACACATTGGCTAGGGTGTCTTCACTTGTTGTCTATTAAATCTTCCCTTCAAGAGGTAAATAAATTCCACGTGTACACATTGAATCTCTATGAGTAAGCAGGATTAGTATGTTACCAAGTGTCATTTTTGGACCTTGTTCACACTCTTGCTTTAGTCCATATCTTGTCTCACAATTTTTGCCTTTGGCTAATCACTTCTTCATCGCAAGGCTTCTAAGAGACATTCATATCATTCACATCATTCTTCTACTTTGTTCAAAACATCCATGTGTATAGGATTACTTTTTACCATGTTTTCGGACACCTTTGTCACCTTTCACAAAAACAATCTTCTCTTTCCTTTCTATCATGTGCTTTTAGGCTAACTTACGCTGGGGGCATCCTTGCCTCTTCCCAACACTTCATTGGTTTATGTTCACCATCATGTTGAATCTATCCATAATGGCCTTAGGTCCCGCTTCTACCTATGAAGGGTTTTCCTTTGAATACTCCCACCTAATTGCTTTGGGGCATTTTTGCATCTTCACCTTTCTCATACGCACGTGGCCTTATGACCTTGTACATCCCATCTAGCACTGGGTTCATCCATGTTTCCTCATCTTCCTGTACATAGTTTCAAAAAACTTAGAAAAAAAAAAACATTCAAATATGTTAGAAAAATCACAAAAACATTCAAATATGTTTAAGAAAAATTCTAAAAATTATAAATCATCCTACAAAACGTCACTCTTTGGTTCTCACCTGTTCATGTGCGTGACTTACGGATCATCTTGATCTACCTCCATCAACAAAAGCTAAGCTACTTACTTCGTCTGTACTCTGGGGCACAACGAGTTTCCTAGTATTGTTTCATAGTGCACATTGCTTTTTCATAGGATCGAAGTGTCCTCCATTATTCCCCTTGCATGTATCCTTGCTTGGGGCACCATCATCAGCCCTTATCGTTAATTCGCATAGGTTGAAACTGAAGCTTGATTAAAAAACATTGCATATTGTTTCTCTGTTAGGTTAGCTTGTTTACTTTCTCGTATTGCATTGCATTTTGTATGTTGCATGGAGTTAGGCATCTTTTACTTTCTCGTATTGCATTGCATTTTGTATGTTGCATGGAGTTAGGCATCTTTTACTTTCTTGTATTGCATTGCATTTTGTATGTTGCATGGAGTTAGTGATTTTAGAAATGGACATTTGTTTGTATATGGCTTTTCTGTCATACTACACTTTTGTTCATTCTTTTTAATAAGAACCGATGATGAAGATCATTAGCAATATGATGAAAAATAAAGTTGTTTAAAAAGCATTGGATGGATGTTAGCTCATCCCCCTTCCTCACACTCCTTTTCTTCTATGTCCCATTTCTTCTTCTTCACACTATTATTTCTTCTGTTCTCTTTCTATCATATTTTCGATCATCGATCAACCTCTTTCATCACCCCATCAAAAATCGAGGGGGCATCCTCCATTCTACTCATTTTTCTTCTATCCCTTTAATATTTTCTACTTGTTTATGCTTGTCTACTTTCTTTGAAGTGACGTTGCTTATGTTAGTACCCAAATTTTCCCTCCTTTTCAAAGATATGATTAACATCGAGAGATATGGAATGAAGATTGAAGTCGATAGATCTTGATGTATGTCATTTTGTAGCCAAGGATGTGATCTAACTACACTCAGTTGGTGGAGAGCCGGATAGCACCTTGAAAGGATCTGATCTGACCCTAACTATTTTAGGTTGTACCTTTCAACCAAGGTAAGAGAACCTATATTGTAACCCTCAAATGGTGAAGGAGATGAAGATATCCCTCAATTTATGCAAGTAGTATGGAAAGGCCTTGGGAAAAATATGATCAACACTCCAAATCGACTTTCACAAGTTGTCACTCCCAGATTATAGAGATATTTTCAATGTAAGGAAAAGGTTCTCAAGACATTGTATAATCCTAATTTGCTTTGTGAATTTTGTAAATGGATTGTATTATTTTGTTAACACATAATGCGAGATGCAAGGGTAGTATGGGTAGGATTAGTTTGTTTGAATGATTTTTTTTTGGGTGGGATATTGATGAGAAAAACTGGGATATATCGGATCTTTGACAACCTCTACAATACTTGAGATAGCTATCGGATAAAATGCTTCAATAATCAAGACATTCTTTCAACCGAAGAAGAGGCATAAATGGAAGCCTAGGTAGCACTCTTCACACAATCTTTGAGAACTCACCATAAAATCTTGAAGTAAAGAACTCAATTAAACACAAAATCCTTGATCAAACCACGCCTAAGGTGCCCCCAAAGGCTTACAAGCAATCTCTACAGTCAAGGAAGGTAAAGTGATTTTAAATTTGTTTATCTCTTTATTAGATGAAAGCTCTTATGAACATCATATTGAAAATGCCACTAAACTATCAACAAGAAATGGAGATTCTGTGTGATTTCTAAAGAATTTCAATGCAAGATTTCAACAAGAACAATGAAAAATATTTGCAGGCATTTAAAAATGATAAAAGACATCATATTGACTAGAAGAACATAGATTAACTCAAAAGCTTGTTAGATTCATCAGTAGGGGAGAGTTTCATGAACAATCTCAGAGCTGTGTGATGGCTATACACTTGTAACCAACTCACATACATGAAAATCCAACACAGAAGAAATTATTTTGGTTCTTTGGTGGGTTTCTCAAAAGATGAGCTTTCTCTCGAATTTTGCTCGTGATTCTCAATTTTTCCCGACCTTTTACAATTTCTCCAAAATGCATTATATACCTCATGCCACATTGGAGCCTTCTTTCCCAAGCAAATAATATGCCATGGGATCAAGTTTGTTACAACAATCCTCATGATTTAATGAAAATGACATCAAACAGAAAAACACTCGCAGGTTGCCAGGTGTGCCCAAAAGATTAAATTATTACAAATATCTGGATCATTATCCATCTTGCAAGCACGTTTTTCATCATTGAGGCATGAAAACACCTTTTACTCATCATTTTCACCTTTTTACCTTTTCAAATTACCTCTGCAATTTTTGATTTTGTCATTTCACGTGTTTACTCGGGTTGGGGCAAAAATTATTTCAAAAACACCCCAAATCAAAGAATTAAGCCATGAAAGTGATGCCAATGATCCTGGAAGCCCAAGACGACACAAAATCACTATAATTTGATGAATTTTGATGCAAAAATTGTGATTCCAAGATTCCTGGAGCTCCCATGACGGTCAAATCAAATGGATACACAACAACCGTCGATCTTATCCCTCTTTTAATCCTGACCCTCCATGTGGAAGATTCGGACTTAGAAATAAGCTTGAGTTACCTTTTAAATTTTTTGGATAAGGCTAGACACATGGCAAAAAATGATTGGAAATCAATTCAGGCTCATTTTTGACTTTTTGACATTTTTGGAAAAATGGAAAAATTTGACTTTTCCTCCGCCTTTGAATTTTGGAGCTGACACGTGGCACATGGTGGGTCCCATTGAAATCACGCTTCAATTCTACGCATTTTGACCTTTTTTTGGAAATTCGGAAAATTTTAACTTTTTGCCCCGCGGGCCCGCACACTGATTTCTCCCTCGTCATGTGTCTCCTTGTGATTCGCTAGTGGGCCAGCGCTTCAAATTTTGATTTTAAACCTTCTTTGCAAAAGGGAAAAAATTCCCTCCTACCTCCGCCAGCCGCCGACCCACCTTGTCCGCCACGTGTCACTCAATGATTTGCTAGTGGGCCAACACTTCAAATTTTGGCTTTAAGCCTCCTTTTCCTAAAAAAGGGGAAAAATTCCCCATTTCCCTCATGGCCCGCACTTCCCTCTGACCCTTTTGGACATGTGTCCACTCCCGATTGGATGTGGGGTTTCGGGCCAATTTTTGATTTTTTAAAATTTTCACAAAATAAAGTTTAAAAACCTTAAGGAATCCGACCACCCGCCAATCCTCGGCCAATCAAAACATGCCACGTAGACAAATTTGGAAAAAACGGGTCCCTGGGCCTCGAAAATGCCCCATTTGTGAAAAAATTAAAAAAATGACAAGTTACAACACTTCCCGCTACACCTCGGCCAATGAAAACCCGCCACGTTGCCAATGCATGTTTGAGGAAGAAATTGATGGGCAAATGACGCCCGTTTGACCATCAAAAACACAGAAATTTTCCAGAACATGTGCCTAATCTAGTTTTTCCGCCAAGGATGATTTTTTTGAATTGGAACCAGACAAAACATGATTTCTAAGCATTTCTCGACCTTGGGATTGAATTTTCAAAGGCATACAAGGATGATTTGATCAATTTTGATTTTTCCACGATTTGGAAAAGGGGAAAAATGACATAGCCCACAAAATTGGAAAAACTAGGGCACAGAAAAGGAAAACTTGGAATATTCCTTCAAATTAGGGAAAAACAACAAGTTTGTGAGAATTTTTAAAGCATTTCAACTGGAGGGGAAGAATTTCAAACCATCAATTCAAAGGGTAAAACATTTTTGAGCAAATACAGATTTGGAAAATTAGGGCAACATGGTGCAAGCTCAAAAATGGCACCAACATCGGCTCTTGCTTAGGGATGGGCACTCCCAGTGAGTGCCACAAGAACAATAAGTAGACCAAGTGCCAAAATATCCATTGGGCAAAGGAGTCATGAGCCAAAATCACAAAAAACCAGCTGAGAACCCGACAAAAATATGCCACATAGCTAGGAAAACCACAAACCAAAAAACAACAAAAAAAAGTAAAAAACAAAGACTATACAATCCGTACAATTGGTGCGTACTCTCGGTTTGGGGATTAATCCAAGAAATGCTTCAAATTTCTGCCATTAACAGGTAGCTCCAATAATTCCCCATCTAAGTCCTTGAGAAAGAAGGTATGTTCACCAATTCTTGATATCAATGGCATAAGGGCCCATCTATAATGCATCAAATTTACCATGTTTGCCCTTATCTTCATGCCTACTATCCCACAACAAAACCATATCTCCAACATTGAAGGCTCTAGGAGTGACCTTCTTGTTAAACAATCTCTTCAATTTTTCCCTAAATCTGACATGCCTTTGATGGGATGCTCTTCTCTCCTCATCAAGCTCAATAATATGATTGATCCTTGATTCATATGGGCCAAGCTCTTGATCTTCCAATTGTTGGGAAAACTGAAATGAAGATAATTGCAAGTGCAAGGGCAGTAAAAGTATGAGTTCCATACACCAATTCAAAAGGGCTTTTACCAGTAGCTCTTTTAGGAGTTATCATATTAGCCCAAATTACAAATTTCAATTGTTCACCCCATTTCTTCTTATTTTTCTCCAAGGTTCTTCTAATGATATTCAACGAATTCTTATTACTAGACTCAACTTGTCCATTCCCTTCGGGGTTATAGTTTGAAGAATAAGTCAGATTGATTCCATATTCATTGCACATTACCATTAAAGGTTTGGCTCTAAAGCACATGGCATTATCAGCTACAATCTTGACTAGGACTCCAAATCTGCATATGATTTGATTCAACAAGAAGTCCATAACTATTTTGTGTGTTGCTTTCTTGGTGGGGATTGCCTCTACCCACTTTGTAAAATAATCAGTGGCTATAAGGATCCACTTATGGCCAGCACTAGAAGGATTTGAAATCTCACCAATGAAGTCCATCCCCCATTGCTTGAAAGGAGCTTCAATTGATATAGGCTGCAAAGGAAGGGAGCCTGAAGCTTTTAGTCTTCCAGAGAAACGTTGGCAACTATCACATTTTCTAACCAACTGGGTTGCATCTTTGAAGAGAGTAGGCCACCAATAACTAGCTCTCAAAATCTTATGTGTTATTACTCTTCCAACAAAGTGTCCTCCACAAACTCCCCCATGGAAATCAACAACTATCTTGGGAGCTTCATCTTCAGTTATGCATTTCAAGAGGACACCTTCAGGGTTCTTCCAAGCCAACCCAAAGTTAGTGATGATGTATTTTTGAGAAGCCAACTTGAGGGCTCTTTTCTGATTTTTATTTAAATGATCAGGACAACAAATGTATCTGAGGTAAAATATTATATCCTTGTACCACTAAGAACTTACTGATTTCCCAAGAACATTTTCCCTTTCTTCTTCTACTTCATTCACTTCCACAGTCTACAGGTTGCTCTCATCCATGAGCTTAGAAAGACCTAAACCTCTTACTAGCTTTGTGGTTTGGATGTCCATATCATACTCTTACAGCTTGTTCACCCACCTACATCTTTTTCTTGAGATCTCCATCTCTGATAAGATATCTTTCACCATGGTGTGGGGAACATAAGCAACAACTTTTGAACTCAATATATAAGGCCTAAAAACTTTTGTTGCTTTCCCCAAGGTAAATGCTTGTTTCTCCATGATTGTATACTTTATCTCAGCTACTTGTAAAGTCTGACTAAAGAAGGCAATAGGCCTCTCAGCCCCATTTTCATCCTTTTGTAGAAAAACAGACGCAATGGTATACTCAGAGGCAAAGGAAAAGATTTGGAAAGGCCTCTTATAGTTTGGGGCTGCTAAAACAGGTGCATGTTTAAGTGCATCCTTAATTCCTTCAAAAGCTTGAATGAAAACCTCCTCCCACCTAATAAATTGGTCCTTCTTTAGAATGCTTGTGATTGGAAGAGTCAACTCAGCAAAGTTAGAAACAAACCTTCTAATAAAATTAATTTGACCAAAGAAAGACTGGATGCCTTTCTTGGTTCTTGGGATAGGTACTTTGCTTTGATTGATTCCACTCTCTCAGGGTCTATCATAACACCATCTTTTGACACAATGTGACCAAGTAGCTTGGCATTTTACATGCCAAAATGACACTTCTTTGGATTAAGAGAAATTCCATACTCCCTACATCTTGATCAACATCTTCTCCAAGTGTTGCAAATGATCACCTCTCTTGCCTTGAAAACACAGTCACATCATCTTGGTAAACTATAATGAACTCATTGATGTAACCAAAAAAGCAACATCCATTTCTCTTTGAAAAGTGGCACCAACATTCATCAAACCAAAGGGCATCCTAACAAAAACATATGTTCCCCAAGGAGTAGTGAATGTTGTCTTAAGTCTTTTTGATTCTTTGACAACCACTTGATTGTATCCAGAGAAACCATCCAAGGTGGACAACAATTCAGATCCATTACTAACTGCAACATGTTCTCCATGTTTGGAAAAGGATAATTGTCTTTTAATGAAGCTCTATTCAGGTTTCTGAAGTCTACACAAATTTTGATATCTCCATTCTTCTTTCTGACTGGCACAAGGTTTGCAACCCAAGATGAATACCTTATGGGCTGAATGATCCCTCCATCTCTCAACTTCTTTAAATCCTCTTGTATTTTCATGGAGAGAAGTGGATTAATTGGAATTTTCCTCTGTCTAAATGGCTTAGTATTTTTCTCAAGAGGGATCTCATGCTGAAACAAGTCTTCTCTATATGATTTCAGCTCGAATATGACCACACAAGGCAGTCTTGATATTGTTTCAACAATCAAGATAGGACTATTTTTCTTCTTTGCTTAAATGCTACCCAACCAAAATTTTCTTGTTTTATCCTTGGTTCCCAAGTCATGCTCTTCCATGTCCCTTGAGGCGTACATTTTTCTATTGATGATGCAATCAGCATTGTTAAAATTAGACTCAAGAACAACAAGGCCTCTAGGAATGGTGTTAGTTTTCAATTGGATACTATCTTTTCCAAACAAAGTCTCTCTTCCTTCATCATACACACCATTGGTTCCCAATCAATATGTTGATCTAAAACTCACCTTTTTTTTTTGCAAGAACCTTTGCACTTGAATCATCATCAAACACTTGCCAATGCTTGATGTTGTCAGGGACAGCTGGCCTAGTCAACACTTCAACATTGTACTCACAATAAGGTGAAACAGTGAAAACTCCAAATCTTGACCGCAACATTGCCAACTTGTCGTTAGAGAATTCAAACTTCTTTCATGGTGCATAATATTGAAGGAATCAAACATCTCAACTAGATCCCAAACTGCATGTTTATACTGCTTCATCCGCTGATTTTTTGTAGCATACACTTTTCTTATTTGTTTGATAACTAGCTCTAAATCTCCTTTGCAATGATGTCCTTGACACCATACTTCCATGCAATTCTCAAACCCAACAACAAGGCTTCATACTCAACAATGTTGTTAGTACATTCAAAATTAAGCTTGAAGGAAAAAACAAATTCTTCCAAGCTAGGAGAGATCAGAATTACACCAAAGCACCATTTCCAAATTTGGAGTAAGCTCCATCAAATAGCAAGGTCCAAGGAGAACATACCTGTTCAAAGCACTTTAACCGATCCTGTTTAGTCCGAGAAGCATCATAGATATGACATGAAGATTTAAGTTAGATAGATCTTGATGTATGTCGTTTTGTAGCCGAGAGATGTGATCTAACTAACACTCGATTAGTGGAGAGATGGATAACACCTTGAAAGGATCTGATCTGACCCTCACTATTTTAGGTTGTGCCTTTCAACCAAGGTAAGAGAACCTATATTGTAACCCTCAAATGGTGAAGGAGATGAAGATATCCCTTAATTTATGCAAGTAATATGGAAAGGCCTTGGGAAAAATATGATCAATACTCCAAATCTAACTTTCACAATTTGTCACTCCCAAATTATGGAGATATTTTCAATGCAAGGCAAGGGTTACTGAAGACATTATATAATCCTGATTTTCTTTGTGCATTTTGTAAATGGATTGTATTCTTTTATTGACACACAATGCAGATGCAGGGGTAGTATGGGTAGGATTAGTTTGTTTGAATGATTTTTTTGGGTGGGATATTGATGAGACAAACTGGGATATATCAGATCTTTGACAAACTCTACAATACTTGAGACAACTATCGATAAAATGCTTCAATAATCAAGACATTATTTCAACCGGAAGAGGCATAAATGCAAGCCTAGGTAACACTCTTCACACAATATTTGAGAACTCACCACAAAATATTGAAGTAAAGAACTCAATTAAACACAAAAATCATTGATCAAACCACACCTAAGGTGCCCCCAAAGGCTTACAAGCAATCTCTACAGTCAAGGAAGGTAAAGTGATTTTAAATTTTTTTATCTCTTTATCAGATGAAAGCTCTTCTAAACATGAGATTGCGAATACCACTAAACTATCAACAAGAAATGGAGATTTTGTGTGATTTCTAACGACTTTCAATGCAAGATTGCAACAAGAACAATGAAAACTATTCACATGCATTTAAAAATGATAACAGACATCATATTGACCAAGACCACAGATTAACTCAAAAGCTTGTTAGATTCATCAGCGGGGAGAGTTTCATGAACAATCTCGAGTTGTGTGATGGCTATACACTTGTTACTAACTCACATACATGAAAATCCAATACAAAAGAAATTATTCTCGTTCTTTGGTTGGTTTCTCAAAAGATGAGCTTTACTGCCGAATTTTGCTCGTGATTCTCAATTTTTTCCCAACCTTTTACAATTTCTCCAAAATACATTATATACCTCATGCGGCCATGCCACATTGGAGCCTTCTTTCCCAAGCAAAGAATATGCCATGGGATCAAGTTTGTTACAACAATCCTCATGATTCAATGAAAATGACATCAAACAGAAAAACACTCGCAGGTTGTCAGGTGTGCCCAAAAAGATTAAATTATTACAAATATCTGGATCATTATCCATCTTGAAGCATGTTTTTCATCATTGAGGCATGAAAACACCTTTTACTCATCATTTTCACCTTTTTACCTTTTCAAATTACCTCTGCAATTTTTGATTTTGTCATTTCATGTGTTTGCTCAGGCTGGGGCAAAAATATTTCAAAAACACCTCAAATCAAAGAATTAAGCCATGAAAGTGATGCCAATGATCCTGGAAGGCCAAGATGACACAAAATCACTATAAATTTGATGAATTTTGATGCAAAATTCGTGATTCCAAGCTTCTTAGAGCTCCCACGGCGGTCAAATCAAATGGATGCACAACAACCGTTGATCTTATCCCTCTTTTGATCTTATCCCTCTTTTAATCCTATCCCTCCACGTGGAAGATGCAGACTTAGAAATAAGCTTGAGTTACCTTTTTAATTTTTGGATAAGGCTAGACATGTGGCAAAAAATGATTAGAAATCAATTCGGGCTCATTTTTGACTTTTTGACATTTTTGGAAAAATGGAAAAATTTGACTTTTCCTCCGCCTTTGAATTTTGGAGCTGACACATGGCACATGGTGGGTCCCATTGAAATCACGCTTCAATTCTATGCATTTTGACCTTTTTGGAAATTGGGAAAATTTTCACTTTTTGCCCCAAGGCCCGCACACCCGATTTCTCCCTTGCCACATGTCTCCTTGTGATTCGCTAGCTAGCCAACACTTCAAATTTTGATTTTAAACCTTCTTTGCAAAAGGGAAAAATTCCTCCTACCTCCACCGACCTGCCTTATCCACCACGTGTCACTCAATGATTTGCTAGCGGGCCGTCGCTTAACATTTTTTCTTTAAGCCTCCTTTTCCAAAAAAAGGGGAAAAATTCCCCATTTCCCTCCGCGCCCCGCACTTCCCTCTGACCCTTTTAGACACGTGTCCACTCTCGATTGGCTGCGGGGTTTCGGGCCAATTTTTTATTTTTTAAAATTTTCACAAAATAAGGTCTAAAAACCTTAAGGGAATCCGACCACTGTCATCCCTCCGCCAATCGTAACATGCCAGATAGGAAAATTTGGAAAAAAACGGGTCCCTGGGCCCGAAAATGCCCCATTTGTCAAAAAATCAAAAAATGACAAGTTACAACACTTCCCCGCCGCGCCTCGGCCAATGAAAACCCACCATGTCACCACCGCATGTTTGGAAGAAATTGACGGGAAAATAACACTCGCTTTGACCGTAAAAACATAGAAATTTTCTAGTTATGCCCAGAATCCATTTTTTCACCAAGGATGATTTTTTTTTGAATTGGAACCAGACAAAACATGATTTTCGAGCATTTCTTGACCTTGGGATTGAATTTTCAAAGGCATACAAGGATGATTTGATCAATTTTGATTTTTCATGATCTGGCAAAGGGGAAAACGACATAGCCCACAAAATTGGAAAAACTAGGGCACATAAAAGGGAAAACTTGGAATATTCCTTCAAATTAGGGCAAAACAACAAGTTTGTGAGCATTTTAAAGCATTCAACTGGAGGGGAAGAATTTTAGACCATCAATTCAAAGGGTAAAACATTTTTGGGTAAATACAGATTTGGAAAATTAGGGCAACATGGTGCAAGCTCAAAAATGGCACCAACAACTTATGCCACCTCAAAGAGGGGAAAATGTAGACACCTAAAATATGCTTACACTTAGCACTTCATCCAATCCATTCAATTAACGACACTTTATTGATGAACCCTTCTTTGCTCCATTCTCGGATGCCTATGCACGACACCTTCTCGGTCGTATTCCTCCTATAATCAGCTTGTTTGGCTAATATCTCTCTTATTAGCTAAACATTCCTCATTTTGGCCATTCAAAACCTCCCTAGTTCTCTCTAGATGACTTCGTGGCTTTGTAGGCTATCTATCACCACAATTGGTTATTTAGACCCCTCCCAAATCTCAATGAGTCTCTAATCACTTGATAATCAAATTTAACTAACCTAAACCCTAGTTAACTAGCCTAAACCATAGTTAACTAGCCTAAACCAAGCTTATCTAAGCCTAAAGCATGTTTATCCTAATCTAATCTAAAATCTTTAGTCCCACATGCACCCCAAAGTTCAAACTCTTCCATTGGCATTAGACCTCATTTGCATTAGCTAAGATAATAGGCATTTGATCTTGGTTATCCTCCATTGTTGAAGCTCCTCCATCTTGCATCCATAACTTCATAGTAGGTTAGTAGGAGGGTATCTAACTTGGTCTTGTAGCCATTTTAGAGATACTTCTTCACCTCCATTGAAGAAACAACAAATCTAATTTGATTGCTCATAGGTTTAACTAGGTTCAATTTATGTTTTAAGTAATCATAGAGTAGTTAGAGATAAAATGATAGTGTTCTAGTTTAATTCATTATTGTAGAAGTTATCTTGTTTAACACTCATCTCATGATGAATGGATGAGTTAGCAAAGCTTTGAGATTCTTTATCCTCATTCCATAGCTTTTTCCACTTTCCATCGCATATGGACATCACTCACGATGTCGTAATACACTCAAGGTCATGGACACAAACAAACAAGTGTGCATACAAAACAAAGGGAAAATCTCACAAATAATAGTAAGAAATAACAAACAATGTAATGCGAGTATGGAAGAAAATATTCCCGCATAACAAATGCTACACATGAAGCACCCATTAGCATGTTAGAAAATAACAAGTATGTCAAAGCATGTATAAATTGATAATGAAAAGTTCTAAGTACAAAATTTAACAATAACACATGTAATGTACGAATGTGGATGCCCCAAAGAGGTAATGTGTGAAGCATCGGTACTACGTGTAGAAGCTCTGTATTTGTGATCACAACTAGAAAGTAAGTGAATGTGCATGTGTGTATGATAAGGATAATGACATATAAGAGATACATCTAACATGTGTAGTGAAGTGAAACATGTATAAGCAAGTGCAAACAAGAGTAAATACAACCATAAAATGCAGTATGCTATGGATGAATGGAATGGAATGCAAAGTGGATAATAGGAGCCACATGCCCCTCGGTGAATGAAATTGTATACAATGAGGTTCATTTAATACACCCTCTCAATAGTCAAGAATGAACCAAAACGAGAGTACGTCATCGAGAAATGGTCGAACTATGTGTTGTGTGTAGCACAATATAATGAGTGTGTGGTGATGGGTAATGACATAGTGATGAATTGTGTGTGACTCTATAGCCTAAGCGTATATCACGATAAGATGAACAGAAGGGGGTGGTGATTTAGCCTAAAACATATACCACTAAACAATGTAAGCGAAAGTGATGATATAACCTATCACAAGATGATGCTAGAAGAAGTGACCCTATAGCCTAAGGCGTATATCACTAATCCTAGGAATGTCACATGACAAACATAGGATGTGAGTGGATGCATGAGTGTGATGTGGTCCATTTGTGATGTATACCCTCAACAATCTAGTATGGATAGTGAGACTATAGTGCGTCATTGGGTAGTGAGTGCAACTCGTTTAGGTGTAATATTTCTTAAGATGCATAACATTGAGTGAGTTTTTTAGTGGTTTCCCCAAAAGGGTGGTGAGGTGATAAAATCCACCACCAATTTTGTCACCGACAACGTAAGTTTCAAGTGAATTGGGATTGAATTTACCTTTAAGAGGGGCTTCGACGTTTGTATTTTTATGATTTTCTTTTAAGACCATCACCGATGTTGAATTCGTGAGAATGATTTTTATGATTGTAGGTATGTGTAATGCAAGATTGATATGCACGAGATGCTCAATTGATTAGACTCGATGCGAGTCCAACATTTCTAACTCATGTAAGAAGTTTTCACAATATTCATTATCTTTGAGGATACCTTTGAGTGAAATGCGCAAGGAAGGTATTTCAAGTTCTAATGGAATGACAACCTCATCTCCATAAACTAATGAAAATGGAGTAGCGTTGGTAGGTGTGTGAATGCTAGTGTGGTAGGCCCATAAGGTGTAGAATATTTGATTATGCCAATCATTACCACTAGAATCTACTGTCTTGCGTAATATTTTGACAATGGTTTTTGGTGGCCTCACTTGGCCATTGCCTTGTGGATAGTAGGGTGTAGAAAAGGATTGTTTAATTTTGAATTTGGCACAAAACCTTTTAACGTCCTTATTTTTGAAAGAGGATCCATTATCAACGATAATAACATAAGGCACACCAAAGCATGTGATGATGTGCGTGGTGAGAAAACCACAAATGTCAGTACTATTGACCATGAGTAGTGGAGATACATCGATCCATTTGGTAAAATATTATGTGGTAGTAATAATGAATTTGTGTCCTTTGCGATTCGGATTGATCATATCGACTAGGTTGAGTCCCCAAAGAGAAAATCCTAGGTCAGTGCAATAGGTTGTAGGTCGTATGCAGGTGCATGGTAGAGGTTTTTGTGCTTTTGAATTTCTCACAATGGATGGTGTATTCAAGACAATCTTGTTCCATTGTAGGCCAATAGTATCCTTGACGCAAAATATTTTGTGACATAGATTTTCCGAAAATGGCCTCCACACATGTTGTCATGTATCTGTGAGATAGTGATAGGGATATTTGCAAGCCCTAAGAAACGTAAGAGTCAACCATCAATGACACATTTAAATAGTTCCATTTCTAAAATTACATAAATGAGTAGCCTCACATCATAAACGTTAAGCTTTATGAGGCCGTAGGTTATCAAGGATAACCTGCTTATATAAGTAATTGTAAATGGGTGTAAACCATTTGGAGTTATCTTGACTATGCGTTATGGTGCAAGCTGCAAGAGGCACCATGGAGATGGAGGGATTTCTAAGGTGTGTTATGATGAATTTTTCCTGTTCATAGGTAATGTCTTATGGGATAAGTGAGGCTGCACTAGCCATGGTGTTTGCATAATGATTATCTTTACATGGGATAGTAGTGATAGAGTAAGAGTCAAAGGTAACTAATAGGTATTTTATGAGCATGTTGTATGGGATTAAATGTTCCTCCTTGTATGGTAGGTATCATTAACTTGATTTATGACTAACTGAGAATCACCATGAATGCACAAGTTACGAATGAGGAGATTTTGAGTGGTGAGAAGACCGAGGATGAGAGCTTCGTATTTAGTGATGTTATTTGTATAGAAAAACCTAAGCAATATGTGAAGGGAAGTGGATCACCTTCGGAATAATGAATATGATGGTGGCCTCTGCACGAGAGAAAAACACGAGCCATCAAATTACATTGTCCATGTATGTGGTTCAACATTATAAGTGGTAAAGTCATCGAGAAAGGAATCAGAGATAGGTGAAGCATCTAGAAGGGGTGTGACGGCTAATTGATCGGCTATAACTTGTCCTTTAATTAATTTTTGGGTATGAACTTGAAATAAAATTTGGTAAGAAGCATAACACAACATGCGAGGCGTCCTGACAGATGTGTGTGGGATAACATATATCGTAATGGGTCAACCTTGGTAACAATATGCACCTCATTATTAAGGAGATAGTGACATAATTTTTCACAACAAAAATGAGGCCAAGACATAACTTTTCGATGTAGCTATAATTGCACTCGTAAGAGAGAAATGTTTAACTAATGTAGTAGATTATTATTTCATGCTTAGAATCATTGTATTGTGTGAGTAAATCCCCTAATGCATGAAATGTGGCAGAAATGTACAATAAGAAAGGTTAGCTAGCTAATATGGAGGCACCAAGATAGTGGGTTTAGAAGATATGTCTTTATGTCCTCAAATGCTTGTTAGAATTGCTCATCCCATACAAATTTAGTATCTTTCTTCATAAGACGCGTAAATGGTTGATTTTTATCAACAAATTGTGCAATGAATCACTAGCTTGTGTTTTCCTTGCAATGATCGTAGTTGATGTAAATTTTTAAGCATAGTCATGTCGACAATGGCTTTAATCTTGTTGGGGTCGATTTTAATACCACATTGTGAGATAATATATCCCAACAGTTTACCATTTGTGACCAGGAAAAACACATTTTTGGGGATTTAAGCGGAGACATGGTATTGATGTAAACACTCAAATAACGTGCGTAGATCTCATGCATGGGTGGAACGATGTCTGGACTTAGCTAAGATGTCGTCAACGTAATCTTCGATAATCTTGTGAATATAATCATGAAATATATGTGTCATTGCTTATTGATAAGTGGCCCCGACATTCTTAAGGCTAAAGGGCATGACAATATAACAAAAGGTTCCCCAAGGTGTGGTAAAAGAAGTCTTCTCTCAATCAACGGGATTGATTTTGATTTGATTTTAGCTTGCAAAACTATCCATGAAAGAGAGGATGTCATAGCTGGTGGTAGAGTCATAAATAGTGTCAATATGAGGAA
Organism: Taxus wallichiana var. yunnanensis; assembly: GCA_018340775.1. NCBI lineage: Eukaryota > Viridiplantae > Streptophyta > Pinopsida > Cupressales > Taxaceae > Taxus > Taxus wallichiana. The sequence continues at coordinate 70,988,663 of CM031235.1, read as the reverse complement.
ATGGGAAGCTATCCTTGGGACAAGATTTATTTAAATCAGGAAAATCTATGCAACAACGAACATAGACATATGTTTTCATTATGAGTATAATGTTAGATACCCATTAGGGATAATCGATAGCCTGAATAAAACCAACATCAAGTAACTTTTGAATTTCTTCCTTGACTAAGAGTGCCACATTTGGGTGCATTTTGCATATTTTTTGTTGCATTGGTTTGACACTCAGGGTTAAGGAAAATGTCATGCATGGCAATGGATGGGTCAATACATGACATGTCACTATAGTCCTACACAAAAATATTAGAAAAATCATGCAATGCTTACTTGATATATTTTTGTTCACTAGGTGTGAGAGAGGCAAACTAATAAAACTATACACGGGATCTTAGATGTTCCTAGGTTATATTGGATGCTTTCTTCGTTAAGAAGGGAAAACCTATCTTCGATGTATGGATATGTAGGAATAGTGTATGGAGAATCAGTGTCATGATCAGGTGTATCAGACTCTCCAAAGTAGGTGGTAGTTTGAAGCGATAGTGGGTAATGTCATTTATGGTGAAAGGAAGGGAATTGATCATAAACACCCATGTGTTCTAAGATAACATCATCGGTAGCAAAAGTGTCTAAAGTATCCCAAAATGTAGAGGCAATATCATTGATGAATTCTGATGGTGAGTGGAAGTAAAGAAGTGTGCAAGGTGGTATAAACTTCAAAGGAGGGATAGGTGGGGGCGATCCCCAATCAAAATTTATCATATTGCGTGGGATGACCCCAAAGTGTTGTTATTCCAAGTTCTTGTTGGTTTGGGTTTGTCTTGGAGAAACCGTAATGGCGTAAGAATTCATATCCTAACCCATATTTAGAAAATTCTTGAGTACTATTGGAAGAACTAAGGGTACCACTAGATTGTTCAATAGAATTGAAATACACGAAATGGGATGGATCAACCAATACATCATAGAACACTCCCGATAACAATATTTAATTCACGTGTGTAAGGTGGATGCGGACCACATTCATGGCATGGATCCATGACCTCCCAAGAAGAATGTTATAATTAAGGTTGTTGGGTATGACATGACATGGAATGGTGATTGTACATGGATCAATAGTGGCATGTAGGCTAATAGTACCTAATACATGCTTAGGAATATTGTCAAGCCATGAATGGAGACCGATGAAGGAGCTAATGAACTTTTCAAAATACCTAAGTGATGGAGAAAGGTGACATTACAAATGTTAAGGCCATACCCATTGTCAACTAAGGTGTGTTTGACACCGATATTATTCATACAAACCTAAATATATAGTGGGGGTCATGTTCTAATATTACTTGAGAGGGTAGCTCATCTAAGGTGAAAGTGATTTGATCCTCATTAAGAGATAAAGCCAAGTAAACTTGTGGTATACATATTTGGGTGATGTGTGAGGAGGAATATAAATAGTAGACAAATATGATTTGAGTCTTTTAATACAATAAAGATGATTATACAAATAGGCATGGATAAATATATTCATGAGGACAAGATGATAAGATGAGAAAGAAAATTAAAGCAACCAATGGGATCCTAAGAGCGTGAAGGTTGAGTACGGGTTCACCAAAATGATTAAACTAATATGTAATATCCTAGCCTAATATGATGTTATGCAAAGCAATAAATAACAACTAAATAAATAATGGAAATGAACCAAAAAATTAAGTAAATAGAAATTTGAAACCCTTATGTGCAAGAGAGGGTTAAGAAGTCCTTAGTTGATTCGACTTAAGGTGAAAGATTGTGTCATGTGAACAAGGTAAATAGGTGGAGGAAAAACCACACAAAGCCTAAGAAAGTATAGGTCTGAGCTCTATGACGGGACTAGGGCACCTAGAGGGGACATGGGCACTGTGGGAACATTGGTCTACGAAAATAGCCTAAAACCCTCATCCGAGGTATCGCTAAATGACTTCCTGCCTTTGCTTTTTCATGTGAATGTCGCTGAATTACATTGGATGTCGTTGTAAATTAGAGATGAAAGAAAGCACCTTAAAACCCCAAACAAAGCATTAAAACCATAAAAATAAAGATGCATATGAAGGGATCAGACTGTCCTCAATGGCCACAATGGTGGACTTACTAACTGAGCACTGCACTACATCTCAGACCCAATGTAGTTCTAGGTGTGTGTGTGTGTGTGTGTGTGTGTGTGTGTAAAAATCGTGCCCTAGGTTACTCTTATTCCAAATGCACAGACTTTGTGAAGTAGTGAGTATTTAACTAAATGTAGAATGTAGTAAAATGTGTACATGGAAATAATACACTCCCTCCTATGAAGTGTGATGTAGATGAACCAACCTTATGTGCCTTGTGATGGAGCTAGATGGATGCAAATGTAGCTTTAGGTGCCTTTGATGGATGCAACTCTAGATGGTGATAGTAAATGCTTAGTGCTTGGTCCCTCATTATGGTCACATAACTTTATATTTATATGGTTCTTTTGTTCTAATTTCATAATTAACCATGAAAAGGACAACCACAAAAAAATATGAAGCTCAAATAGACAGAAAGTGCCCAAAAGGTGAGAGTAAAGTGCAAAGAGGATCGGGCGCCTAAAGGGGACCCAGTGCTTGGGGCACCCCAATCGAAATAGGAAGAATGTAGAATTATAATACAGATCGGGAAAGTGTAGGTGACATACAAAAAGTAATGATAGAAAGCAAAGTAAAAAGGCCAAATACATGGGTTAATTATTACTCTTTTCACTCAAGAACCATATGAATAGTAGTATGAGACCGAGACTAAATAATGACTCCAAGTGCATGATTTAGTGACTATAGAGGGTATAATTTCTCATCTCGAGAGGAATGGTGACATTGTTTGTTCCTTCTGCAACATACTCCTTGTTGTCTACAATTCAAACCCGATTTCCAATGGGTGAATTATATAATAAATCAAATAACTTCCGATCATCTCACATGTGCTTTCTCAGTGCTAGAGTCAACTAAACATTTTGCAATGGCTGCGATGTTTGGGAGACTAGAACAACATCTTTGTGTGTGCCGTAATTTGTTGATTTTGTTACTTCCTTATCTAATTCATCATCTTTTAGGGCCACAACATATCCTTTTTGTTTGTTATGGCGAGGACATCATTTAGATTTTTATAAATCACTTGATTGAATGTGCTCTCTTCTCCATAATTGTGCTACGTGAGGCCATTATACCAACAGATAAGTCATGCGTATTCGTGGTGTAAATGTGACACCATCAATTCAATTTCTAAGACTTCTTCGTGGTTTCTTTTGGGGATGCTTCGTGATCGCTTCTCTTATCATCCATTGCAAAGGCTTGTGACTCTTTTATTTCCTCGAGATCAGTCCCTTGTCTTAGAACTCCCCATATACTATATGGATTTGTTCTTGATGTAGAAATCTCACCAATTCATAAAAGGTCACATCTTGTTTTGTGATGCTCAATGTGGTGAAAAATTTCCTAAACTGGGAAGGAAGAGCTCTTAGTGTGAGAGGGACTAACAACTTATCTTCTACCTTTTCTCCTAGCGCTACAAGCTCTACTCATAATTCAACTACACAACGCAAGAATTCCTCTACTTTCTTGTCATCTTTCATACTCAGTGTATGAAGCTTGGATTGGAGATAGATGATCTTTGTCAAGTTATTTACTTTGTCGATAGTGGAAAAACCATCCTAGGCCACCTTTGATATCATCCCATACCGTATATGTGGTTGTACTTCATCGAAAATTCCGAGAGTGATAACCATTAAGGCTTTTGCGTCAACCTTGTCATACTTCATTTTCTCATCTATGTCGGTGGAATGAGTGACTTCGCTTAGTGATGAGTTCCTAAAGATCCTCAAAATGGAGAATGGTGTGCATCTTTGTCTTCTAGGCGACATAATTTGGCCCTTTAAGCAATCGAGCATTGGAAAACAACTTGGAAGCGACATGATGTTAGAAACAAAATTTAATTATTATATTCAAAAGTACAAAGCCTTATTGATGAAGAAGAGAATGAAGGTGAGCTCGGTATTCTCATGCAAAGTGAGACGCAGACGTTTGTGGGGGTTCTACCTCACATTCGTCATCTTCCTCGTAGCCTTCCTCGAGCTTGGCACGTAGCTTCTCTTCTTGGCATTGCATGTCGAACAAGAAACCCTTGATGCACTATCTCCTCAAATTACAAGTTACCGATGTTATGGAGACTTTCGAGCAATGCAAAATAGAAGTTGGTGCTCTCAGGGGCTTGGTCTCAACCTCTTAATAGCGGTACATCTCCCAGATTGCTCACAGCACTGCTAGCATCTTCTAGAACATTTGACATGCGCTCAAAGCACTGTTCCTTCTTCGTACGGAAGGCTGGAAAACTGGTCTATGGTGCTTCATTTCTTCTTCATATTCATGCCAAAAATAGGTCTGACAAATCACATGCAAAAAGAAAGAATAGATTGGATGCTCAAAATTATTTCTTCCAACAAACAAACTCAACGAGAAATTTTTAACGTGTCTTCCACTACCATATGACTATTGCCACATTTTTCTTTTGAAACAATCTCATTTGTCGCTTTGATCGCTGCCGCTCCAAGATGGGTATGGCCAATGCCAAAATAAAGGAAAAAGTTCACCAAATGCCAAAGTAGTCACTCAGAAATCAAATCCTCCACATTTTGACGAGAAAATTCCATACTCAACAATGGAAAGATAGCAAAATGAGATCAAACTAGCCACTCCAGGATAGATCACTTCAACCGCTCCAAGACATGTATTGGCTCGATACCAATGGAGGCTCTTAAGAGAGTAGATTGAATTCTATTAAATTCCAAAACACAACAAAAATATATACAAGTGACAAAGAGGAAGAAAATCAATTACCAAACCGAATACAATCAACACGTGGAGAGAAACCAATGTGTAAACAAAAACTCGTAACTGAACAATGTAATAACATGTTTGATTAAGATATCATTTATAACACATTAAGCACCATCATTAGTGTGTTGTCCATCAGGTTGCATCTATTGGAAAATCAAGTCGAATTAATTGTGTAATTAATCTCTATCTTTTCCCGGATATTAGCTCACCGACATATCTAATTTGTAATTAATTATGATCACTGCACATTTACTTTTGTTGATTATTCTCCTAATTATATCTTGTCGATATTTTGTGTTGACTTGTTAGACAAGATTTTATGTAGGTGTTTATTATTAATAACATCTTGATTATTGGGAGAAGTAGAAAGAAAGAGAAGAGCAAGAAGCGGAAGAAGAAGACCAAAGAAGGAGAAGAAAAAGAAGAAGAAAAATTTGGAAGAAGAAGAAAAACCAGATTTGGAAGAAGAAGAAAAATGCGCAGTCCCAGCTCAAGTCTGGACTGGTTTTGTTGAAAGAATTCCTTCATTTTCAATGTTGTTAATGTATGAATGAATGTTTTATGTGTAGTTTAGCTGTTGTTCATTATTGACAAATATATATGTATTGCTGAAGAAATTTGTTGCCCAGATCTGTGTTATTTGCAGCCAAGAGTGTTATGTTATTTTACTGTTATAAATTCGTGTAGCTTCTCATTTTTCCCCTGTGCTCGATCGTTTAAATCCACTGCATTTTATTTTCTATTACTGTTTGAATATTTTGTAGATTCCGTAGACTCTGCAGTTTTCGTAGATCATCGTATTCCCTTCATCTGGTATGAGAGCTTGGCTAAACCCTTCTTCTATTTCATTTCTGGGTTTTTAGTTTTTCATTTGGCAGCCATTAATGGCTTCTACGTCTGTGCATTGCTGGTTAGTGTGCAAACTCTGATTTTCATAGGAAAGAACTATGAGTATTGGTCTTTGACCATGAAAGCTTTGTTTCGGTCTCAAGACATTTGGGAAATGGTTGAGAACTTACAAGAACTAGCAGACTGTAACATACAATGCTCTTACACAAGCTCAAAAGGATGTCTTAAAGGAACAGAGGAAGAAGGATGGGAAAGCACTATTTTATATGCATCAAGCAATGCATGAGAGCATAGTTTCAAGAGTTGCAAACAGAAAATCAAGCCAAGGAAGCATGGGACACACTTCAGATTGCGTATCAAGGTATGGACAAGGTTAAAATCGCTAAACTATAGCTCCTTAGAAGAGAATTTGAAAATTTATCAATGAGAAACTCGATTCAATAGAGTCTTTCTTTACTCATGTTGTTGGTCCGATAAATCAAATGAAGTTCCATGGAGAGGTCATAGAGGATAGGAAGGTTGTTGAGAAGGTACTTAGAAGTCTCCCTACTAAATTTGATGTTGTAGTTGTGGCTCTAGAGGAAACCAAAGATTTCGAGCTAGTTTAGTGTTGATGAACTACATGCCTCTCTTATCAATCATGAATATAGACTGAATAGATGAAATAGTTCGGTTGAAAATGTATTTTCATCTTAGATTTATATAAATAGTGGAAGAGGAAGGAGGAGTTTCAGTCCTAGAGGAAGAGGAGAAGTTCTCTTAGAAGTGGACGTAGTAGCAGAGTCATTCAAATGCTGGTGGTAGAGGTCAAAATCATAATTTCAGTCACCCAAGTGGCCAAAGATTTGACAAATCACACATTCAATGTCACTATTGTAAGAAGTTTGGGCATTATGCTCATGAATGCAAGGAAAAACAATATGATCAGCAAAAGCAAGGTCAAAATCAGTCATATAGCACTCCCTCAAGCGGCATGTTCATTGCATGCACGAAGATTATCAAGCAATCCCTACAAACTCTCCAGTTGAGTGCAATGTTGTTCAAGAAAGCCCATGTGACATATGGTATTTAGATTCGGGCTGCAATAATCACATGATAGGTAATAAAGATTTGTTTTCTAGCTTGGATGAATCAGTTCAAACTGATGTTACACTTGGTAACAACAACAAAGTCACTATTTTGGGTAAAGGTACGGTTAATATTCTAACCAAAAAGGGGAGCTGAAATTTATGCCTGATGTATATTATGTTGTTGGTCTAAAACACAACTTGATGAGCATTGGATAGTTGATACAAAAGGGCTATAGAGTGTACATGGAAAACAATGAGTGTGTTATTTTGGACAAGCTTCCAAGCAATATGCTTATTGCCAAGGTACAAATGACTATAAACCGCATGTTTCCATTAAAAATAAGGCCAGACTATGAAAGGAAAAACAACTCAAGTCTGTTCATGAGACACATATTGTAAATTTTGGAGCAGCTTTTAAGGTAGAAGATACAAAATCAGCAGTAGCCAAAGACAACTATGGAAATGTTCAAGACAACTACGAAATGTTCAAAACAGCCACAAAAAGGTTCAAGACAGCTACGGAAATGTTCAAGACAGCTACGGAAATGTTCAAGACAGCTACGGAAATGTCCAAGATAGCTACGGAAATGGCCAGAACAGCTCCAAAGAGGAAAAGATGTTTCTGTAGAAACTCAAGCAACGTTTCAATCAGTGGTAAAGGATGATTCTTGGCTATGGCATTTTAGATTTGGGCATTTATATTTTGGAGCGCTGAAATTACTACATATGAAGAATATGGTAAAAGGTTTTCCATTAATTGAGAAACCGGAAAGAGTTTGTGAAGGATGTATTATGGGCAAACAACATAGAGAGTCATTTCCGGTTGGCAAGGCAAATAGAGCTACAGCTCCACTTGAGATTGTGCATTTAGATATTTGTGGGAAAATGCAAACACCATCTATAGGAGGCTGCACTTATTTTCTTACTTTTATTGATGATTTCACAAGAAAAACTTGGGTTTATTTCTTGAAACACAAATCTGATGCATTTGCTTATTTCCAGCTTCAAGGCACTTGTGGAGAAGCAAAGTGGCCACTACATCAAGTTTCTAAGGATGGATAGAGGCGGTGAATTTATATCTAATGAATTTATAAATTTTTGTAGATCTCATGGTATACAAAAGCAATTTATAGCCCACTATACACCTCAAAGCAAAATGGTGTGGCGAAGAGGAAGAACCAAACAATTATGGAGATGGCTCATAAGCATGATGGAAGCCAAACATCTATCAAATGAATATTGAATGAGGCGGCTGGCAACTACTATTTACATCATGAATAGGTGCCCAACAAAGAGCGTAAGAAATAAAGTCCCTCAAGAGGCTTGGACAAGAAGGAAACATAGTGTTTCTCATATGAAGGTATTTGGATGCATATCATATGCGCATGTTCTAGATGAGTTGAAAAATAAGTTAGACAATAAAGGACAAAAATGTATATTTGTTGGTTACTTAGAGGAAACAAAATCATATAAGTTGTTTGATCCTATCAATAGGAAAGTTATAATCAGCCGTGATGTTCAGTTTGTGGAGGATGAAGCATGGGATGGAAGTATAGAGAGGACTGTCAATTGCAGCTCTACATCCCAAATGATATTATGGTGGATGAAGTGTTTCCAACACAAAATATAACTCAAACAATAGCTCCTTCTAATCCCGGGATGGCGCCACAAGTTGCAGATCAAGCTACACCTTCATTCACACCAAGGAGATCTTCAAGGTTGTTGTCCACACCAATAGGACAGCAAACTTCACAAGCATCTACACCGCATCTACATCAATCGGTATCCTTGGAGCAACACCATCTATCACTCCAAGTAGTTCTTCATCTCCGGATCCAACTCTAGCAAGCATGATGCCACGAAAAACAAGGAGTTTGAGTGAGTTGTATAATGTTGACACAACTAATTCATTTTCATATTTTGCTTTATTTTCTCATATTGATGACCCATTAACATTTGAAGAGGTTGTGAGTAGTGATATATGGGCAGAAGCCATGGATGAGGAGATTGAATCCATTGAAAAGAACCAAACATGGGAGTTGGTTGATTTTCTGGAAGGCAAAGATGTAATTAGTGTCAAATGGATTTATAAGACTAAACAAGATGCTGATGGGAAAGTGTAAAAGCATAAAGCAAGGCTAGTTGCAAGGGGCTTTACACAATGAGCCCTAGGTATAGACTTCAATGAGACATTTGCCACACGCTGCCCACAACAAGTGGCATGTATATCAAATGGATGTAAAGTCTACATTCTTAAATGGTTATTTAGAGGAGGAAGTGTATATGGAACAACCAAAAGGCTATGAGCTACCGGGTCATGAAGACAAGGTGTATAGGTTGAAGAAGGCACTCTATGGATTGAAGCAAGCTCCAAGAGCTTGGTACAGCCGCATTGACTCCTATCTCACTTAAAATGGTTTCCAAAGGAGCGGTTGTGAACCGACATTGTACATCATGGTCAACAAGCAAGGTAACATTTTTATTGTTTGCTTGTATGTGGATGATCTAATCTTTACCGGTGATCTAAACATAGATTCTTTCAAATCAGTAATGAAGAATGAATTTGAAATGACTGATTTGGGTCTTATGAGGTATTTCTTGGGGATTGAAGTCCATCAATCCAATGATGGTATATTTATTTCTCAATCTAAATATGCAAATGAATTTTGAAGAGATTTAATATGGCAAGGTGCAAGGTATCCCCAACACCGGTTATGATAGGGATGAAGTTAAGCAAGGAAGATGATGGAGCATGTGTGGATTCTACATTGTTCAAGAGGCTGGTTGGAAGCCTTATGTACTTAATAGCCACAAGGCCAGATATTATGTATGGTGTAAGTCTGATTTCAAGGTTTATAGAGTCTCCAAAAGACTCACATTGGTAGGCCAGTAAGAGGATATTGAGGTATGTAAGTGGTACAAAGGATTTTGGTATTTTGTATTCCACTTCAGATGATTTCAATCTTGTTGGGTACACCGATAGTGACTGTGGAGGTAGCATAGATGATGGGAAAAGTACTTCTAGGTATACTTTTCACTTTGGTACAGGTGTTGTGTCATGGGCATGGAAGAAACAACCCATTATGACCCTTTCTTTAGCTGAAGCTGAGTATGTGGCAGCCACTAGTGCTACGTGTCAAGCTGTTTGGATGTTGAAAGATTTGATGCATGATCAAAAGGAAGCCACTACAGTATTCTGTGATAACAGATTCAGCCATAGCATTATCTAAAAATCATGTGTTTCACAAGAGAACTAAGCATATTGATACGAGGTATCATTTTATCAGAGAGCTTGTAAGCAACAAAGAAATTTGTCTTGATTTTTGCAGGTCTGAAGATCAATTGGCTGACATATTTACAAAAGCATTGGCAAAAGAGACATTTGAGTATTTACGAAGTGGCTTAGGAGTTTGTGACTTTGCACAAGTTAGCAGCTCCGGAAAACTGTCAGTTAGCTACGGAAATGCTACAACAGTTTTTGAACAAACTTGATTCATATTTCTAATGATCTACAGTAGTTCATAATTAAGGGGGAGTGTTGGAAAATCAAGTCAAAATTTATTGTGCAATTAATCTCTATCTTTTCCCAGATATTATCTCACTGACATATCTGATTTGTAATTAATTATGACTTGCACATTTACTTTTTGTTGAAACATTCTCCCTGATTATCTCTTGTCAGAGATTTTGTGTTGACTTGTAAGGCAAGTTTTTATGTAGGTGTTTATTATTAATAACATCTTGTTTATTGGGAGAAGTAGAAAGAAAGAGAAGAGCAAGAAGTAGGAAGAAGAAGACAGAAGAAGGAGAAAAACTAGATTTGGAAGAAGAAGAAAAATGCGCAGTCCCAGCTCAAGTCTGGACTGGTTTTGTTGAAATAATTCCTTCATTTTCAATGTTGTTAATGTATGAATGAATGTTTTGTGTGCAGCTGTAGCTGCTGTTCATTATTGACAAATATATATGTATTGCTGAAGCAATTTGTTGCCCAGATCTGTGTTATTTGTAGCCAAGAGTGTTATGTTATTTTGCTTTGTTATAAATTCCTGTAGCTTCTCAATTTTCCCCTGTTCTGGATCCTTTAAATCCATTGCATTTTATTTTCTATTGTTGTTTGAATATTCTGTAGATTCCGTAGACTCTACAGTTTCTGTAGATCCTCATATTCCCTTCAGCATCTCAATCTAGATCATATAATAAACGTTATGAATTATTTTTATCACCTTGTTTGGTGTAAATAGTTATTGCTCCTTTTCCCACAACCAAATTTTTTCATTGTTCCTCATCTTAATTACAAGCTAAATATTCTTATCAATAAAAACAAATAAATTTTCATTACCACTCATGTGGTTATTACAACTATTGTCTATTTATCAAACTTCAATGTTACTCTTCTCAATAATATTACACATAATAAACAAATTGGATTTTGTTCATATTCAATTGCCTTTTCATTGGCTACATTTGCACTTTGCCTTGACCAATCACATTGCATTTTCTACATTCACTTGCAAACTGACCATACTTATGACAATAATAAGACTAGACATTACTTTTGTCATACCTTAGGTTTGATTTACTTCTCATTTGCTTGTCCTCGAAGTCTAATTATGAACTGTCTTCTCCCTCTTGGTTGTTTGAGTTTCCTCACAGACTATAGTAGCTTCTCCCTTTTCCTCTACCTCTAAGATTTCTTCCTCCCCCTGCCTATTACATTGATTTTATTTCTAAATGATTGTTCTAAGGAATGAGTTTCCTCACAGACTATAGTAGCTTCTCCCTTTTCCTCTACCTCTAAGTTTTCTTCCTCCCCCTGCCTATGACATTGGTTTTATTTCTAAATGATTGTTCTAAGGAAGAAGTGGCTGATATGTTCAGCATGTGCTCATGGGTTTGAAGTGGATCCATCAACTAAACAATTGTCATTTGAGACAAGTCTTTGGACTCTTCAATTGTTACAACAATTGGGTCATATCTAATGGGCAAAGACTCTTCAATTGTTACAACAATTGGGTCATATCTAATGGGCAGACTCCTAAGGATTTTCTCATCAATAGCCTCACCATTTATTTTTAGCTGATTTACTAAACCATAAATTCTTATATGAAAATCAGTAATAGACTCTTCATTTGAAGAGTTTCAAACTCTCTCCTAAGCGGCTGCAGTTTGACTAATTTAACCTAATCAGTTCCTTTATAAGAATTTTGAAGAATTTCCCAAGCTTCCTTGGAGCAGTTAGTTTCTGCTATTCTAGAAAATATGGGTTCTAGCATTGCACTTTCAATAAGACTCAGGGCCTTTATATCTTTTCTTGTAGTCTCCTTTAGTTGGGTTTATCGAGCATTCGACATTGTTGCATAGATTGTCTGGTTAGTTACATTTGCAAAACCACTTATAACCAATTCCCACAAATCATTAACAATCAAACTGCTCTTCATTTTCTTTGACCATATATCATATTTTCTTCCATCTATTGTTAGAAGCTGCTGCCAAGCTTTACTGTCACTTCCAACCATTCTAAAATGTAGAAAATGTTCTAAAAGCAAAGAAATCAAAGGGCTAAGCTCTGATACGAGTTTGTTGGAAAAAACTAATAAGAAAAGCCCAGATTTGCTAAACAGTGGATCTCTAGAATACAAAATATAAACATAACACACTGTCTCGCCAAGCTGCCATAATGCGCAGGGAGAAGAACATAGTTGTATTGATAATAAACATTTAATAGATTACAAAAATTCTGGAAATTTCTTCTACAAGTTGCCGCTGTATACATTCATTTACCTCTACGGTATTCTGCTTCTTCTTCTTGCTGCTCTGTTTTCCTGAATCTCCTCTTTTGAGCTGTTGAGGCACCGTATACTTTCATTCTCTATGTTCTATATTCCCCTTGTGCACACTCTCTCTTTCTGGAACAATTGTCCTTTCTTAGTTGTTTTACCTGTAAAGAGATACAAAGAACAACTTATCTCAAATTTGGAGTGCATGGTTCCCAATTATATACATAATTTGTTTGTTAAAACTAGAGTTTCAGTCTGCAATGTACAATTCACATGAAATGTGGAGCTTGTTTGTACAATTCTGGCTGGAACGTTTGCTATTTGTTTTGATGATGGGAAAACTCCATATAAATACGGTTAAACTCTACTGTTGACAAGAATGGCAGTGTTTTCCCATGTTCTAAATTGTATGCCCTTTGTGTCTTTTCAGTTCACTATTTGCTCGTGTTTTAAATTTATTATTTATTATTGCGACTTGGAAAAACGTGGGGTGGCCAATTTTTTATTTTTTTGGGCTGAGGTTACGTAAACCTTCAATGAATTCGGTTTTTTTTTCTTACTGTTAAATGGATCATAATAACAATTTTGGAGGTTGGAGTGGACAGTCCGCTTGCCTGGTCGTTTGTTTCCAGTATAGTAAAATCATTGTATTTCCTTTATAACTCCAAAGATCTGTGATTAACGTTAGTTGGGAAAGTCCCTGAAAAACAAAAAAGAGAGTATGTTAAACCTATCTGTGTAATCAATGCGCTGTACAAAATTGTAAAAAAAGAAACTTCTCTTTATAAATGATGAGAACAATTACGATGTCATTCATTAGTGAAAATTAGTTGTGCCAAACAATAAATTGCACAATATTATCTTTAATAATACTGCAATTCAAAAGGAGAGGAACATTCCGGTTCTTATTTGTTAGGAAGGACTTCCTTATATTCATTTTCACATCATTAACATATCAAACGTACATTTTATGAAAACAATTTCATTGTATGTTTTTATACAAAGCATCATAGCAACAAAAACATTATATTTAACGGTAAACACCTCAGAAACATCTAACAATAGTGCATGTAAGCCACACATTTTTTTATAATCTGTTTTTCTTTTCTGTTCCCTGCAAGGACAATTCACATCAAACATGAAAGTACAAAATACCAAGTGTGAATATACGTGGATTAAGATCACTAAAACAATTTTATCTCAAATTTGGAGTAGAAGGCATATTTACATTATACAACAAAGCTAAAGATCTAAAACATATATATGTATATCACAAACCATCGAAATAAAATGTCTATATTACCTGGTTTCAGCAAGATATATAAAATACTAAATCATCATTTAGAATGGAAAAGGAAATGATGAGAAGCGAAAAAGCTCTTAACAATGCATACAGAATAATTATTAAAAATGGAATTCCATCGCCGGAAACTGAACGAGAAGAAAGAGAGCATCTGCTGTGGCCTGCATCCATTAATGGATGCAAAATTAACAGGCGGTGCTCTCTCTCTTCTGGCTCAGAGTGTAGCGAGCCCAATCCAATGCAATGCGAGGGATGGAAGCATTAGAGCCTCATATTTATAGTCATCAACTTTCCTGTAACTGCGTTCGCTGAAAAAGACATCGTCTTTTGCATTTAGAAAATGAGAAAAAGTTGAGTAGTTGTGTTTCATTAATCAAGGATGAGGGCGGTGGGATGTGAGTCACTGACTCTGACCATTATTTAATTTTTTCATTTAAAAAAAAAGTGACTGCCGACTAAATAGTGAAAGTGGTTTTGGTTGGCAATCGGTTTCCTCTACGTTGTTGTCAATGACGCACAAATTGAATAATCATATTTCCTTCCGACTTTGGATTCGCAATACGACTTTCTTCCCTGCTTTTACACCATTAGTTGCAATTATTACACCAATTGTTGTTGCCAATATTTTACCCCTCAAAATGTAGTCACGATTTAGCTTTATAGTGCAAGCTAAGGGGGTATTAATCCCACGCTGCAATCCTTTTAGAATTTCCGACCTTCTGTTTTTTCTATTTATGTTGTTTTACCATATTTAACACACATTTTCTTTGGTTAATATATTTTCTATTTTTATGCCCATCTATACCAAATCTAAATTTTTTTTTCTGTGATTGAATGTAGAAGTATGGATTTTGAGAGGGCCTAACCCTCGTACAATAAAATAATCTTCATATTTAACAATGAATAACCAAAACAGAGTTAAACATATACATTAAGGGTTCTTAAACCCCGCATACATAACATAAACACGAGATAGCAAAGTTACATCCAACATAACTTTATTTAATGAATCTATCAAGGAAGGAGCCCTTAAGTGGAAAATATCTCAATATATCTTTTTTTCCCTTCTTCTTTTTCACATTTGTCAAACCCCTACATAAGATCCAACAACTATCTATAAATCAAGTTTGTGCATTTTTGAATTCTCAAAAGGGGCTTGGTCCTTATCAAGCTTGAATTTTCATAATCATGTGGTTTCTTTATTCCTCCTCATAAAGCATCGTTTACAACTAACTCGTAGGATAATGAATCTCACACATTTCCCTCTTTTTCAATAACCTCCACACTAGTATTTTTTGTTTTGGTTCCTTCTCTATAGTCGTTCTCTCTTGAGAAGTTTGCAAATATGTTGTATTCTCATTTTGTTCATCCTATGACATAGGAGGCTTATAGGTCTCGCCAACTTTTAGATTTAAAGGGCTAGTCCTTGTTCTTTCTAGGTTTTCTTCTTGCATGTGGAAAAGTTTCTTGAAGATAACATATTTGATGAAAGTGTCGGCATTCGAAGGCAATATTTTCATAGTCCAAGCTTTGGATCCAAATGAAATTATCATGTTTCAACAAAATTCTATCTGGAATACCTATACTAAGGTCGATCTCTACACAAAGATGTGCATACGTAAAAGAGGCCATGTTAAGTCCTCTAAAGATCATACTTTATGAAATTACCCAAAGTGTTTCCAATATCTTTAAACACTAAAAGGTTCCGAAAAGGAAGAGACAAGTTTGGTAGCCAAACCCAAACCAACATTTCGGACACCACCATATTAGTGGGATCAAAATATGGAACCCGTGGGGTAATGAAGAGCCTAGCACTACCCCAAAACCAAGGTTTGTCCTCAAAACAATTGTGGCACTACTACATTTTGTGCAAATAACGACATTATTTGGGTCGATTTTGCATTACAAATTGAGTTTTTAGGTGTTTTCGATCATGTTTCTTTGAGGAAATTGTGTCATGGAAATGACACAAATTGTGACGTAAACTTGATGCGACTAGACATTTTTAATTGTCACATTTGTGTCATGTTTATGTGATACTCATCTATTTCGATAAATTAATAGCAAGTGGAACAAAATTTGTTCCATAAATTAAAAAATAAATGTCGTGTGTGTGTGTGTGTGTGTGTGTGTGTGTGTGTGTGTGTGTGTGTGTGTGTGTGTGTGTGTTTTAAAAGTAAAACAAAATTAGCATATGTTAAATAAGAAATACATATATTGAATACCATTTCTACAAAAAAATAAGATTTGAATGGACAAGATACAACATAATAAAATTCAAATGAAAATAAATTATTTAAAAAATCTTAATTACAATGCTAAAATAATTTATCACGCATCGAAAAAAACTACATGTATTTTCCAAATGAACATAAGAGTACTAAAATTCTAAATTATGAAACATCTTCTTTAATGTCCTATGTATGTGGATCGTTAATATGCTCAGGTTTAGTGTGATGCGAAAGCGTAGTACTGTTCATTTCCATTTCAATATCTGAAACTTCATTTTTGACCGATACATTTGCATCTCTCCTTCACTTTTGTATTCGTGGAGTAGATGAATGGGATAATACCCTCAACTAGAGTAGTATTTCCACTTGTGATTCTTAGTATTTCATTTCACATGCCTAGTTGTTGGGCCCTAATTTTGTCTAAACAATATAGGAATTTTGGCTATTAACTCTCCCATAAAGTGCATAAGGCACTTCCTTTTAGCATGCACACACCATTTGATCATGTCAGGTTGTGTTGGCGTGCATTTTCATGATTACAAAGAGGCCTATAACCCACACACCAAAAGGACTTAAATGAATACCATTATAAGCTAATGTGTAAGGTTTCAAGAGAGCCTTAAAAATCTTGTGTACACAAAGGAATTAGAGTATGCTTAACAAGGTCCATACACAAGAACTTACTGAGGGACTCCAACTAAGAGACAGTTAAGAAAAAGTCAACTACCATTATTGGGTCACATACGCATTTCAAAGTGTAGATCATTGACTAGTGCACTAAAGAAAGAAAGAGAAAATTAAATTACAAGGCAAAATTGGCGCACTACAATGAGAAAGAGGTAGTGCATTGATGAAACAAAATTCCCGAGGAGCTAAATCCTCCACATTATGCACAAATACAAGCGGTGGCACCATCCATTGATGCGCGCCACCCTCTTGATTCAAAGGAATACTTTGTAAACACAACTTAAGGTCCAATGTAATTAGTTTTGAAATGACGAATGGTAAGGCCTCATTGGTATAAATACCCCTTGAGGGGTTTGTATAAAAGGTGGTCATGGTCGAAAGTGTCACTAAAAATTTGGGTAATTTTTTTTTTTTTTAAAAAAGTGAAACTAAAATAATACTAATGTCTGCTTCATTGTTTCCCGTTAATAATTAATTTATCTTAATTTAATTTACCCAAAATTAAATAAACACTAGCCCAATGATAATTTAATTATTTTATTCTATTAAGTTCACTAGGGTCACAAATAAAAGTCTACACCCCTTTATAACTTAATTAGTTCCCCCTTTTTGTATTAGTTTGCTCACACACCCCTATTCATTTTATTTTTCATTCCCATAAAAAGTGCATGACTTAAAGAGTGTAGGGTTGAATGAGAGCCCTAGGATAGATCAAATCTTGACCATTGATTTGAATTTTACCCTAAAGTTGCCCTAAACATCTCTATGTTTTTTTTCTTTTCTATTCCCTCTTCTCATTTTGTTTTGTTTTGTTATTTGCAGTGTAGGTTGAGGAGGAGCTTGGAGGTTTGTTTTCATGGAGTTTTTGATGAAGAATCTCCCTATTTTACTATGTATATTTATTTATTTATTCTTTTACATTTTCTTACCCGGAATTCTCGGGTTATTAGGTATGTCAAATACCCATTTACTTTCTTGTAGAAAAGGGCAAAAGCTTCCTATATAAGAATAAATAAATAAATATACATAAGGGAAGCTTTTGCCCTTTATATATATAAATATATATACCTAATAACATGAGAATATATATATATATAAAATATATGCTTGTTCTATAAATATCGAAAAGAAAACCCGAAACTAATTTGCAAAACTTCCATATATTAAAAGAAAATCATAGTTCTTTTTTTTTTTTTCTTTACTGAGGAAAGGGGTTTCGAGTTTGGAAGGGCGGTGGCCTGCGTGGGGAGGTGGGGTGACCGCATGGAGAGAGGGGGCTGCGTGGAGTGGTGGATGTGTGGAAGCGGCGTGGGGAATGCGGAGGATGGGTGTGTAGGTTTTTTTTTTTTTTTTGACCCCTCCCCACATTCTATATTCTCTCTCTTTTTTTTTTTTTTAACACATTTACAAATCCATATAAGTTTATTTTTTCTCTTTTTTTTGTATTTTTTTTTTTTTTATATTTTTATATATATATATATATATATATATATATATATATATATGATATTATATATATATATTATTAATATATTATTTAATATATATATATTATATATATATAAATATATATAAATAATATAATAATATATAATAATATTTAGAACATTACGAATAAAGTGTATAACTAAAATAATATATATTAAATAATTATTATCTTTATAACATTGTATAGTTATATTTGAGAATATAACTATATAAATTATATCTAATTATATTTGTATCATATGGGGATAAAATTATTGCCATTTATAAAAATAACATTATTATTTATCCCCCTTTTTTTGTGGTATTCATGAGAAGTAAGAAACTCAATGTTTTTAAATATGGTTATATTGAATGATTTACTCATTAAGGTGGTAAAAGAAGAATGTAATAAAATAGTTGAAGTAGGGAAGAGTTTTGAAATTTGCTTAAAAATTTGCAACGGAGAAAAGTTAACTCCACATTTAGATGTACTTAATAAAATAAATTCTTAAACTACTCATGGAAAGGAAACCAAAAACTAATTTTCATTTCATTTATTAATATTACCAACAATTACAAGAAGAGATATATTGCAAGAATGAGAGTATTTCCATTTAATGATAGTCCTAAGATTCAATGCTAAGAATAGATTTCATTTCTAATGCTCTAACAAAATAACATATTTCATATTCTTACCCAAGTAGAATGTCCAACAAGAAATACATATGTATTATTTTTTTTTTTTAAAAACAAACATATTCCCAATCTTTAAACCTTCTTTTCAAATGAAGTCTCAACAAATTTATATCAAAGGATCCATTCATTTCACAACATTTCTTTTCCAATGAACTTAATTTCCTTCAAAAGATAAGAGTTACATCAAGTTCTTATTAAAGGAAACATTTATTACAATATTTTATTCAAAAAGTTCAAGTTCAATATAGCAAAGTATTTTCAAGATTCATGAACTACTCAAGAAGACATGTTACAAACTTCTTTACAAGATTGAAGGGAATTGCTCAAGCAAAAATGACCCAAGTTTTTTTACAAGTAATACCAAATACAAAAATAGAGATTTTACAAGACAATGAAAGCTTCCACAAAGCCATATTCTTAAGATACAATGAGAAAGATGTCCACAAAAGATGAAGAAGAAATGAGAAGCCAAGATGACAAGAATCTCCAACTATCTTCCACTTGAGCTCCAACTTTGAATGCTTTCAAAGAACCAACACAAGGAGAAAAGACTTGTTTAACCACCCAACCTTTAGGCATCATTACATGCCTTTCCAAGGTTGGAAGACATGCTAGCCTCCCCCAAGCCCATGGGAGAGAGAGCTAGCTTCCACAAACTTTGCACAAGATTAAGGGAGACAATCCAACATTATTTTCACATATAAGACAAGCCAAACACTAAGAAAAACACCAAATTTTGCAAAGAAGGAAAGGAGGAGAAACCATATTCTACCTCCAAAATGGGGAAGAGAAGAAGAGATCTCCAAGTGCCAAAAGTGTAGTCCAACATTGGATGCACATAAACAATAATCTTCACAACCTCCTTATTCCTCCAAAGTCATCAAACCCTCCTTATTTCTCCACCCATTCACCAAAATCCTTCTTGGGAGGATTTTCAAACCCATTGGGTTTCCTCAACAAGAATGGGGAAGGGGGTTCAAACCATATGAACCACCTTCCCCACCTCAAACCATATGAGGGGAGTAAAAAAAACCTACATGGCTTGCCCATCAAGCCATGAGGTTTGAGAGGGAAAATCCCTCTCTCTTCCCCCATAAACTCCAAAATCCATCATGCCATATGATGGATGGAGAAAAAAAAAAACAACACAAAGCATACTCAACAAATAACAACACACAAGAAATCACACACACATTTTAAACAAAAAAAGACTAAGATCTAACATAATATAAAACATAAAATGAGCTCAAGGAGCCTACCTCCAAAAGCTCTCCAACACTCTAGCTTTTCCACTTCCTTATCCAAGCAAGCTCTAGCTCCAAAATCACCAAGCCTCCAAGCAAAAGCTCCCAAAAAAAAGTTCTCTTCTTCCCCATGAGGGAGAATTTGAAGAGAAGCCAAAAATTTCCTCACAAATGATGAGGGGTGACATGTGTCACCCCTCTCTTCCCTCAAGTCAAAGATTCTCAAAATAAAAGAGAGAAAAGATAAAATAGCTTTTAACACCCTTCTCCCAAATTACCCAAAATGAAAAAAAAAACAAACTTGTGCAACTTTTAACAAACACACATACCAATCCATCTTACATGGATGGTGACCAAAGAGAGGCAAAATGGGAGGGAAACTCCCTCTATGCCTTGAAATTAAGCCCCCTACCTATTAGGTAGGGTCCAAGGGCCTATTTTCATGCTAAGTGAACTCCCAAACTTAAAAGGGGTCACTTAAAATGCCTAAAATAGCCAAATTTCGGGTTTGGCACATTTGGGCACAAGTGTAGAGGATGTGGGGCCCACCCAAGGGTTCACATGTGACCCTAATCCCCTCTAATTAAATACACCATTACCCAAACACAAAACTTAATGCAAGTGGGGACCATTAAGTCCCCAAATCAAGTTTACAAAGCAAACTAAACATCCTAAACAAGATTAATATTACATGACATACTACATTACAAATGAGGGTCACTCATGGTGCCCAAAATAATGAAAGCTAATACTAAGGCCTCATACAATAAACACGGTTAGGACTTAGCCCCATGGGCTGCTTGTGCACAATTTGTGTAGCCACCCTAAAACCCACGTTCTCTTGTGACCTGTCACCTACACACTCATTGCACACATTAAATGCACATGTCTGATACAATGTAAATCAACTACTCAATAAGCGATCAATGAAATCTATGCTAGCATATCATCATCCTAGAATTGAAAATGTGACAACATGCATGATTACAACACAATTTACCATGAGTTAGCCATAGAGATAAATAAAAGTGACATACATCCATATAATCCAAGCATGCGACTAAGTAAGTATCTAACATATCTCAATTAGGTCTAACCAACATCGAAATAAGTTAGTATCCACAACATCAAATGAAAAAGTTGTCAACATACTAATCAAATCAAATTGGCGCTATGCGCCCAAATATCCATACATGTCCAAGAAGGTCAAATATCATAACATATTGTCCAACATATATCAAATCCCTGTCAAATCATGTCTATGAATAAAGAAGTCAATAGATAACTAAGGCTATAAAAATGTGGGCACTACATCCCCTCTCTCTAAAATTAGACTTCCTCCTAGAAGTCACTGAAAGAGATAGGGATATCTGGCCCTCAATGGTGTAGCATCCTCCCAGGTAGTTGTTGTCTCATCATATCTATCCCACTACACTCTAACCTGGTCCAAGTCTCGACCCCAAAGGGCCAACCTCCGGTGCTCTAGTATGCGTACGGGCTCCAGTCTCCACTACCCTCCATCCTCTACCTATAATGCCACCAATCCAAAACATGAGAAACATCTGGTACATATCTACGTAGTACAAAAACATGAAATACATCATGGGCCCATGCAAGGCATGGTGGTGGAAAAGCTAGGTGATAGGAAACTAGACCGATGACCTCTAAAATATCAAAAGGCCCCACAAAATGAGGTGATAGCTTAGAACCCTTTCCATAGCGGATTGGACTCTTATGTGGATGAACTCTCAAGAAGACTTTGTCACCCACTGAGAAGTGACGATCAATCCTCTTGGTGTCTCGCATACGCCTTCTAGCATGCTCTAGCCTACTCAAGACATTGTCTAATCAGAACAACCTACTACTCTAAGTCCTGTAGGTAAGTTGGTCCAAGAATAATCTTATCATCTAGTCTATCCCAACTCAGAGGTGTCCTGCAAGGTCATCCATACAAAGCCTGGTAGGGAGCCATACCAATGGAACTATGATAGCTATTGTTGTATGCAAACTCAACTAAATGAAGATAATCTTCCCACTTTTTTTGCTGGTCCATCACATACATCCTCAACATGTCCTCCAGTACTGATTAACCCTCTCTGTCTGTCCATCTATCTCTGGATGATATGCTTGAGCTGAAATTAATCTGAGTACCCAGAGCGGTCTAAAAGGAAGTCCAGAAAATGATGTGTAAATGGTATCCTCTATGTCATTGATGATGGTCTTTGAAATCCCATGCAATCTAACAATGTCCTCCATAAATACTTTGGTGATGGCCTGTGCATTATAGGTGACCTTGGTTGGTGAGAAATGTGCAACCTTGGTCAACTTATCCATAGTGACCATAATGGCATCATGATGATAAGAAGACATAGGGAGTCCTACTATGAAATCCATGGAGATCACATCCCATTTCCACTCGGGAATATCATGAGGATGTAAGAGTCCTGCGGGATGAGAATGCTCTACCTTGACCCTCTGACACTCAAGGCAACGTGCAAAAAATCTGCTATGTCTCCATCAAGACCTGGCCAATAATATAACTCCCTCATCAGCATGCATTTTCTTTACTCCTGGATGTGCTTGCATATGGAGCTTGATGAGCCTCTGTGAGGATGAAGCTACGCAGATCACCTGACTTAGGCACATAGATGCACCTATGGAACCGAAGTAAACCATCTTGTCTCTAAAATGCACCCTAAATATCTACCCTCTAATGAACCCTGTGACTCCAACATCTGTCTAGCACCCTCATAAAACCTGTCCTCTAGGAAGATGCTCAAGAATCCTACCTCTCAAATCTGACTGCAAGTGTCAATGAAGCAAGTACATGTCATCATCTACTAAGTGCATCTAATGACATTTTCCTTTCCTTTGATATATTGTACCTCCATGTCATACTCACATAGGAACTCCATCCAACGCCATTGTCGAGCATTGAGGTTTGGCTGTGAGAAGATATGCTATAAACTATGGTGGTCAGTCCTCAAAATGAATGGTCTACCCAAAAGGAAATGATGCCAACACACAAGTGCATGGACAACTACTGCAAGCTCCAAGTCATGAGTAGGATAATTAAGTTCATAGTCTTTGAGCTTACGTGACTCAAAGGAAATCACCCGACACTCCTGCATAAGAATGGCTCCCAAACCCTCTAGTGATGCATCAATACAAAAAAAAATCCTCTGTAGGGTCCGGAACTACTAGAATGGGCATAGTGGTTAACCTTTCCTTAAGCAACTGAAAGGCTTGCTCACACTTTTCTGACCAATCAAACTTCTTCCCTTTTCTCTGAAGGGAAGTAATAGGGTGAGAAATCCTAGAGAAATCCTAACAAACCTATGGTAGTAACCTGCTAAACCCATAAAACTCCTCACCTCAGTGACTGATGTGGGTGCTTGGCCAATCCATGATAGCTTATATCTTAGAGGGATCTACTGAGATACCCTCTCCTGATATGATGTGACCCAAGTACTGAATCTCTGTCTAAAAGAAGCTACATTTTTCCAAGTTCCCATACAACTTCTGCTCTCTCAAAACCTATAGTACCTATCTCAAATGCTCCTCGTGTTCCTCCTCGAAACGAGAATATATCAATATATCATCTAGGAACACTAAGACAAAGTGATCCAAAAAGGTCCTAAACTCCATTCATGAGGCTCATGAAGACAACTGGGGCATTAGTCAAACCAAATGGAACAACGTGAACTCATAATGCCCATAACGTGTGCAAAAAGTTGTCTTATGAATGTCTTGCATCTGATATGCACAACTGATGATACCCTGACTTGAGATCGATTTTGGAGAACACTCTAGCTCCCCGCATCTGATCAAACAAGTCATCAATCCTAGGGAGTGGATAATGGTTCTTTATTGTGACTTTGTTGAGCTTCCTGAAGTCTACACAAAGTCTTGAGAGAACCATCCTTCTTCTTCACAAATATGACTCAGTGCTCCCCAAGGAGATACACTAGGATGAATGAGACCCTTCTCCAACAACTCCTCTAACTAATCTTGAGCTCATGAAGCTCTGGAGTCGTCATCCGATAGGGTGCCCTAGAAACTAGGTGTGATCCTGACACTAAATCAATGGTGAAATCCACCTCTCTGTAGGGGTGGTAACCCTAGAAGCTCACCTGAAACACATCTACATACTCCCTCAAAACTACATGATCATCTAAGGGTGAATGCTCTGGAGTGCTCTCTGATCGATCACTGATGGTGATAGAAAACAACTGACAACCTTTATGCATGCTCCACTTGAGTTTCTTAGCCAAGATCATACACAAAGAGATAGGCCTCTACATCCCTGATATCACAACTACACTCCCAAGATCATCCTGACACTCAATGACCTTATTCCTACAATCTACCTTAGCCCGATGAGCCTCGAGCCAATCCATACCCAAAACTACCTAATAGGATCCTAGAGGAATAACTCGAGAGGTCAAGTGTAGTGGAGAAGACTCCCAAATCAAGTACACAACTCTCCACATATGAGTCCATGATGAGTTTGGCCCCAGAGGCCAACTCAACCTACCAACTATCTGGTTTGCCTAGCCACCACTAGCCCACACTTGGTCCACTATAGAAGGAGATATAAAAGAATCTAAGCACCTGAAATCAAAAAGTACTGAGACAGAAATACCCCTGATAGTACTTGTCATCTCAATAACTATGGCCTGATGCTCAACTCTGTGGTTTTCAACCACTACATATACACGATGGGCATGTCCTACATCACCCACCATCTTCTCGGATCTAGGAGCTCTCTACATATCCATGGTAGTGGGTTTTGTGTGACACATACACACATAATGATCAGGGGACCCACAAATAAAACATCCTCCTGTACCCTCTGAGATGGGGTCCCTCCTGTACTCTAGTGAACTGATCCCACACCCAACCCTAGCAGAATGCTGCATGTGTGAGTTGGGTTGTACCTACTGAGTACCCCTTGTCTCCTATCCTTGGCTCCACCAAAACCTCCTCTAGTACCACCTCTCTGTAAGCTCTGAGTCTGTCTAGCCTTTTTACTTGGTGGCCATGATGTTGTGTCTATCTACTTGTGGGATGCGGTGGAGCCCTCGATAGCTTACTGGTGGAGGCCAAAATCCTCCTCTAGGGGGTGGTGTTGTCCCCCATGACCTCTGACTCTGAAAGGCCTGTATCCTATCCTAAAACTTTCTCTTGTTCCTATCTCGGTGCTCCTGTGCCTGGTCCTATTCTCCTCAGCTAAGTAGGCCTTCTCAATGGCCTTCTCAAGTGTGGGAGGAGATAACATCCTAACTACTCCTACTATATCTACATTCAAGGCCCCGAATAAACCTATTTACCTGTAATTTTTCATCTTACAGGTAGTCCACATACTACGCAAAAGATCCAGAACTACTCTCATACTATGCCACTATGTCAGAGCCTTGTCGTAAGTCATGAAACTCATCAATCCTCTTCTATATGAAATTCTCTGACATATAATGAGCCCTAAATCACTCCTCAAACAACTCCCAGGTCACTGTCTCGAGTCAAATGGAGCTTCCACTCCTCATTCCTCCACCAAACACCTGCTGCATCTCGGAGGAGGTGTATGGTGAACTTGGCTTTGACATTTCTCTCATAAGAGTGCAAGCCAAAGCAAGCTATCAAGGCTAAGGAGCCATGACTCAACCCCAAAGCCATCTATAGAGCCGGTGTATGTAGGAGGTGCAAAGCGAAGAAGATCCCTAATCACACTTCCTATGTCATGATCCTGCGATGCATGGTCCAATAGGTGAAAGGGGTCATCTATCCCCAAATGGTCCCTCAAGACTGTGTGAATGGCTACGATGGTACGAGGCCACCCTCTCATGGTGAATGGAAGGGCTACGTGACCTCTCCCACCTCAGGGTATCATGCTCTCGGTGGCTCTAAGTGCATGTCCTCACCTATCGGCTCCTCATCTCCTAACTAGATGTCCTCCTCTCTCCTCCTGTGGTGGTGGAAGAAGGCTACTTGCACACACACCGATCAACTGCTGAAGAGCCTCTAAGATCTGAGGCCCTAATTTGGGTGCCTATGGTTCGGGCGTAGGTGAACTACATCCCAAACCCCTAACCGATCGTCACCTCATGGGTGTCATCCTATGTATGAGGTAAGAAAAAGGAAATTATTAAATTATAATGATTGCAGGAAATGTTTTAATTATTTTAGTTTTAATGTTATTAAAGTATTAATTAAATATTTAAATGTTTTACCCAGAGAGTCCATGTGTGTGAACCTCATGCTCTGATACCAAATGTAATGCCCCACCTCGGGACACCAAAACCACACCAAAATGTCACTAAAAAATTTGGGTAATTTTTTTTTTTAAGTGAAACTAAAATAATACTAATGTTTGCTTCACTATTTCCCATTAATAATTAATTTATCCTAATTTAATTTACCCAAAATTAAATAAACACTAGCCCAAAATAATTTAATTATTTTATTTATTATTAAGTTCACTAGGGTCACAAATAAAAGTCTACACCCCTTTATAACTTAATTAGTTCCCCCTTTTTTTATTATTTAACTCCACACACCCCTTTTTATTTTATTTTCCCATTCCCATAAAATGCATGACTTAAAGAGTGTAGGGTTAATGATGAGAGCCTTGGGATAGATCAAATCTTGACCATTGATTTCAATTTTACCCTAAAGTTTCCCTAAACATCTCTATGTTTTTTTTTCTTTTCTATTCCTCTCTTCTCATTTTGTTTTGTTTTGTCATTTGTAGGTGCAGGTTGAGGAGGAGCTTGGAGAGTTTGTTTCATGGAGTTTTTTTGATGATTAGATTTCTCTATTCCTAATATTTCCTTATTATATTTATTTATTTATTATTTAGATCTTTCTTACCCGTATTTCATTCTTATGGTATGTCATTTTAATACCCATTTATTTTATCTTTTAGAAATTTGTAAGGGCAAAAATGCCTTATATATATATATATAATATATATATATATATATATATATAAATATAAAATATATATTATAAAAAATTACCCATGGTTTATTTATTCAATAAGGGGAAAACGCCAATTTTATTTTTTATGGGATTAAAATATAGGAAAAAAATGGGTAAAGTGAAGGGCCATGATATTTTTAGGGTGATGGAGGGGGGGATTTAAGGGAAGGAGGGTGGAGATGGTGGGAGTGGGAGGGGGGGGGGAGGGGAGGGGAGGGAAGGGGGGGGGAAGAGGTGGGGAGGGAATTCTTGTTTTGTGGGGTGTTTTGGGGGGGGGTTTTTCCTGATACAATTCTTTTTTTTTCTTTTTTTTTTTTTTTTTTTTTTTTTAATAAATAATTATTTTTAAAATTATTACTTTTTTTTTTTTTTTTTTTTTTTTTTTATTTTTGGCTTTATATATATATATATATATATATATATATATATATATATATATATATATATATATATATATATATATATATATATATATATATATATATATATATATATATAAATATATATATATATATAATATATAATATATATATATAATATATATATATATATAAAATATATAATAATAATATATATAATATAATATATATATATTATATATATATATAATATATATATATATTTGATATAACTATATAAATTATATCTAATTATATTTATATATATAAGATAAAATTATTACATTTATAAAAATAACAATATTATTATTTTATCCCCCTTTTTTGTTTTTATTATTCATAAAAAAAGAAAACTATAATATGATTCAATATCAAAATAAATATTATGTTAAAAATAAAAGATGTAGTAAGTATTTCAAAATGATAAAATTTAGACTTGAAATTAAATTTAAACTTAGTGAAGGAAAATAATGTTTATTTACAATGTACTTTAATAAAATATCTATTTAAAAGATTTTGGTAAAAGGAAAAAAAAAAACTTTCATTTGTATTTTTCCATTCAAAATTACAAAAATTTTTCAAAGAAGAGATATATTTCAAAGAATGATATTTTTTTTACATTTAATGATAAACCACCAAAACATTTTATGCTAGAAGAAAGATTTATTTCAATAATAATATATTTCCAATAATAAATAATTTCAAAAATTTACAAAAGTTCAATTAAAAGGAATACATTTATATTATTATTTCATTTCAAAAGTTTAAACATTCACTATAAGGATATTTTTAAACAACATTTCAAATCATGAAAAATCAAAAAATTTATATTAAAGGATCCATTCATTACACAACATTTTCTTTTCCAATTGAATGGAATTTTCTTCAAAAAAATAATGACTTAAGTTTTTACAAGTAATCCAAATACAAAATGGTGATTTTTACAAGATGATGAAAGCTTTCACATAGCCATATTCTTAAAGAAAGAAAAATGAGATGTCCACAAAAGATGAAGAAGACAATGAGAACCAAGATGACAAGAAACTCCAACTATCTTCCACTTGAGCTCCAACTTCAAATGCTTTCAAAGAACCAACACAAGGAGAAAAATTTTGTTTAACCACCCAACCTTTAGGCATCATTACATGCCTTTCCAAGGTTGGAAGACATGCTAGCCTCCCCCAAGCCCATGGGAGAGAGAGCTAGCTTCCACAAATTTTGCAAAGATAAATGAGACAGATAACAAAATTATACTTTTCACAATCAAAGACAATCCAAACACTAACATTGAGCACCAAATTTTGCAAAGAAGGAAAACAGAGGAGAAAACATATTCTACCTCCAAAATGGGGAAGAGAAGAAGATGATATCCAAGGTTGCCAAAATGTGTAGCCTCCAACATTGGATGCACACAAACAAGAATCTTCACAAGATTAAGGGATTCCTCCAAATCATCAAACCCTCCTTATTGCTCCACCCATTCACCAAAATCCTTCTTGGAAGGATTTTCAAACCCATTGGGTTTCCTCTCCAAGAATGGGGAAGGGGTTCAAACCATATGAACCACCTTCCCCACCTCAAACCATATGAGGGGAGTAACAAGAACCTACATGGCTTTCCCATCAAGCCATGAGGTTTGAGAGGAAAATCCCTCTCTCTTCCCCCATAAACTCCAAAATCCATCATGCCATATGATGGATGGAGAAAAAAAAAAAAAACAAAAGCATACTCAACAAATAGCAAACACACAAGAAACAACACACACATTTTAAACAAAACAAGACTAAGATCTAACATAATATAAAACATAAAATGAGCTCAAGGAGCCTACCTCCAAAATCTCTCCAACACTCTAGCTTTTCCACTTCCTTATCCAAGCAAGCTCTAGCTCCAAAATCACCAAGCCTCCAAGCAAAAGCTCCCCAAAAAAAAATTCTCTTCTTTCCCCATGAGGGAGAATTTGAAGAGAAGACAAAAATATCCTCACAAATGAGGGGGTGACATGTGTCACCCCTCTCTTCCCTCAAGTCAAAGATTCTCAAAATAAAAGAAGAAAAGATAAACTAGCTTTTAACACTCTTCTCCCAAATTACCCAAAATGAAAAACAAAACAAACTTGTGCAACTTTTAACAAACACACATACCAATCCATCTTACATGGATGGTGACCAAAGAGAGGAAAATGGGAGGGAAACTCCCTCTATGCCTTGAAATTAAGCCCCCTACCTATTAGGTAGGGTCCAAGGGCCTATTTTCATGCTAAGTGAACTCCCAAACTTAAAAGGGGTCACTTAAAATGCCTAAAATAGCCAAATTTCAGGTTTGGCACATTTGGGCACAAGTGTAGAGGATGTGGGGCCCACCCAAGGGTTCACATGTGACCCTAATCCCTCTAATTAAATACACCATTACCCAAACACAAAACTTAATGCAAGTGGGGACCATTAAGTCCCCAAATCAAGTTTACAAAGCAAACTAAACATCCTAAACAAGATTAATATTACATGACATACTACATTACAAATGAGGGTCACTCATGGTGCCCAAAATAATGAAAGCTAATACTAAGGCCTCATACAATAAACACGGTTAGGACTTAGCCCCATGGGCTGCTTGTGCAAATTTGTGTAGCCACCCTAAAACCCACGTTCTCCTGTGACCTGTCACCTGCACACTCATTGCACACATTAAACACACCTTGTCCGATACAATGTAAATCAACTACTCAATAAGTGATCAATGAAATCTATGCTAGCATATCATCATCCTAGAATTGAAAATGTGACAACATGCATGATTACAACACAATTTACCATGAGTTAGCCCTAGAGATAAATAAAAGTGACACACATCCATATAATCCAAGCATGTACGACTAACTAAGTATCTAACATATCTCAATTAGGTCTAACCAACATCGAAATAAGTTAGTATTCACAACATCAAATGAAAAAAATGTCAACATACTAATCAAATCAAATTGGTGCTATGCACCCAAATATCCATACATGTCTAAAGGTCAAATATCATAACATATCTTCGTGAGCATGCCAAGAGCATGCTTAGCGCGATAGGCCATTGTGTTGGACATTGCAAGATCTTGTTAGAGTAGGTATTTAACTTAGCTCATGTTCACCTAGGTACTTTATTTACCTTATATATTTTATCCTCACCCACTTATATGTGTGGATATTTCTTTTTTATAGATAATTTAACGCTTTTGACATGAGCTTAGAATCTGGGGATTTGAGGGATCCCACTTGAGTACAACCGAAACCAGACCAAATACATACTAACCAACAACCAAAACTAAAAACTTGTGAACAAACTAAGGGAAACAAGAAAACCTAGAGACCAATCAACGAACGACAAACAACCAAAACCGACCAATGAAGGAAACACAAAACACCAAGAAAAAGATTAAGCTTGTGAGGCAGGATGACTGGGACCAACCAACATCCTACCTCCCATCATAGCTCCTTCACAAGTAGTCCTGAGCAAGAAGTTGAAAGAAAACCCCAATTTCCTATGAAGACCCGTCACTCCCGCCGATTCCACAAGCACTAGCACCGAAAGTCCCGGAAGATCCAAGTTCTCGAGTTTTTACACTTGAAAGCCCTACGAATAGGCTTCATGAACATTCGATGTGAACTTCATCGGGAGCATATTCCTTACCGATAACTCTACAATCACCCTCTTGGATTCCTCTATAGCATGCCCTTCCCGAACCACATCCGACGGAGGGAAAGAACGACCAAAGCTTCCAAATAGCGCTTTTACAGTTGGTGCAATGTCGAGGCTTGATGAAATACATGGCTATTACTCGAACCACTTTCATATTCTCACTTTTTGTGAGCAGCTGGAAACAAACCAAGATGCCACTTATGAATTCATGTGAGCTCTTCGCAGAAGCCCCCATGTATTCTTCCCTTATAATTCTCACAATAGCCTCCCAAATAGACCCCGACTCCACCCTGAATATAATACAAATTAGGGTCTGTGAAACCTCCCCAAGAAGGCCATGTTGCACTTCAATTCATGCAGAAATAGAAATGGTAGCGTAGGGTGCTCCATTTTCTTCTCTTGAAATCACTCCTCCACCGCCAAACCCCAACAAACTAGTGAGAAAGAATAAAAAACAAACCAGCACCACCGAGGATTAAAGACCCCATGTTCACCCTTCTTGAGAAATTATCTCATTTAACTCCTCCCACATACTCGCTTTCGTAAATGACTGGGCCACCTCTCATAATAATGCCTTGATTTCCAATAAGTCGGTGACAATATTAGACTCGTATATAATTATGCCTTATATTCCACGTAGGAATCTTACTCAACCAATACATAATGTTGCTAATGATAAAATCCAACTTCTAAGACACAGATTTGCCTTTGTGAACATCACCGATCACTACTGGGAGTCTCCTTCGATATCCAATGCCTCACAAATAATTTCAACCACCAATTTGAGACCCTCAAGTGGGGCTTGAGCCTCTCGCTTCATTACACATTCCAGTCTCAATTAGAAAGGAACCAACAATCACTAATTTACTTTCCTCATCTCTAATTAAACACCCCACTCTAGAAATGTCTCGGATTGCCTTTTGAAGCCCTCACAAATTTCAATTTACGAAACATAGGAGGGGTGGAATCCATTTCACTTGCTTCCTAAGTAGATATTTTCTCGACCCCTGACAAACCTTTCTGATAATTTTCCCTGGATCGGGGAGTTAGATAAGGGGCCATGCATATCTTAGACGAGCATATAATGAAGGGAAAAAAGAGACATCTCTGCAGTTCACGCTCACATTCTCCAAAATTGAGATTTCCAGCTTTAGTAGAATCTGCAGATCTGAGAAAGTTTCTCAAAAAATATGATATTGCGTTCCCACCATATATGCCAAATTATAAGGATAGGTGCACACATCTAGATTGAATAAAGGGTTTCACCTTGCCCCAATATAGGCTAGGAAACCAACGTCTCTATTATTTTCCTTCCCTACACTCAAGCTACTCTGAGACGAAGACAAAGCTAGTTTCAACATTGTGAGGCGAAGGGGAAGAAAAACAATAAGCAATCAATATCCTCTTTGGGCTCTCTACATAAAATACGTTGGGAGGGGCCAACATAACCCCACTTCTTCCTATGCTCTTGAGTAGCTATCTTACCTTTAAACACCAACCAACTAAACATTCCAACTTTTGGTTGAATTTCAGCTTCCCAACAACCTAACCAACAAGGAGTGACATTCCCTTCTTTGGCTGCCCACCATTTATATCCTTCTTTCACCTGATATGAAATAGAACTCGAGCCCAACAAAAGAGAGATTCATTTTCGAGGGTAAACAAGGCACTACGACCCATTATGGCATGCTTATAACATGCTTTCAAAAATGCCAAAATCTCCAATTCCTCTGGGTCCTTCCAAATACAAATAGGAAAACCATCCAAAGTTAGAACACTATAGCCCATCACTTTCACACCCCATATGGACTTCGATGCGACCATGGCTTCCTGTAAATCTTGATTTAAAGAAAGGGATGTTTTCCCACTCCAAAGTTTTCTCAAGATATACTCCCAATCTTCCAGGAAGAGAGATTAGTGAAGACTTTCCTACGTGACACGAATAAATTCCACATATGGTAACCTTAAGGGACCTCTTGACTTGAAAGAACCAGATTAGGACTACCTCCCCCAAATATTTGTTTTTCTAAACATGGGATTCACACTGCTACTAGGATTAGAGAGAAGACCCCAAATGTTTTTAGCTCCTAAAGCCAATTTCTACCAATTAAGGTTCAAGATTCCATCTCCTCCTTGGGTTTTCAACAAAGAAACCCGATCCCATCCAACTAAGTTATTTTTTTCTCCTCACTAGTACCGCTCCACAAAAATTCCTTAAATACTTTTCAATTTTTTTAGTATCATCAAGGGAAATCTTATCACCGACATCATATAGGTGGGAATAACATTCAACAATGTATTAATAAGGACGATCCTTCCAAAAAGAGTAATCCGTTTACCTTTCCACTTTCGAATTCAATTTTCAATAGACTTCGCCATATTGTTCCAAAGGTAGGATCTACCAATGCCCACAAAAAGAGGGATCCCTAGATACTTATGAGGAAGGGAGCCTTTCAAGAACCCAAGGATGTCCAAGATTCTCCTCTGCAACCCTGGGGGTGTATTGAAAAGAAGATACAAGATTTAACTAGATTGATCACTTTCCCGACCAACCACTCACCCCTACCATTTTGAGTTGCGAGATGTAATTAGAGGTTCGTCTCTCTGTTTGATAGAGGCATGAAAAAATTTCAAGTTATTATCACCTTCTTTCAACCATACTTCTCTCAATTTCTGACGCCAAAAATCTCTTCCTTTAAAATTAAATCATTCAGTTTGGAAAATAAATCTTTTTCCATATAATAATCCTCTTGTTCCATACCCATTCTACGAACACCATTTCATTTAACTCCTTCAAGGCTGCCTCTACTCTTACTTTTTCTTGAAAAAGATTCTTAAACGTGGACTTGTTCCAAAGATAAATTTCTTTTCTTGTGCATGGACAATTTTTTAGCCAAAATGAACATGTGCTTACCTTTCACTACAAAGGAGGAGCACCACTACTTCACTAAGTCCTTGAATGATGGATCTTTCATCCACATCATCTCAAATTTGAAGGTGGAATTTCTAGGATTAATGTCAATAGAGATGTTTAGTGCGATTGGGAAACGATTCGACCCTGACCGTGCAGAACTTTGCTCTCTAATAACACATTTTCCTATAGCCATTGGGTATTAGCCATAAATATATCAAGACGAACCACAATTCTCCCTGGACCAGATCATTTGTTAAACAATGTCATCCACCCTCTCTTCGGTAGAATATCCCAAAGCTCGCCTCCTCCACAAAAATAGAGAAATATCTCTCGAGTTTGGGGATTACTCCGGAACCCCACTATATTCCGAATCCAAAATCGTAGCATTGAAGTCACCAAATAGCACCACCTGGAATGTCCTCCAAAGAAGCCAATTTTTCGGATAGAGAGGCCATATTTCTTTTTTTTGAATGATATTGACGGGCCATAGACATTACAGAGAAAAAGAACTTATCAGAATTCTTAACATCAACCTTACACCATTGAAAATTTTCTAAAGCTTCCTCTAAGGAAACCACCTTGCTAGAAAGCCAAACTACTCCTAAACTCGCTAGAAGCCCCATTGGCATCTATAAAAACACCTTGCCAACCCTGCCATTTCTGTAACTAGCTTGAAAGACACTCTGAAGCGAGCATTTTAGTTTTCTAAAGACAACATATTTCAACTTGTTCTAAGACTAAAATCCTAGACATGCATTGCTTCTCGGGGCATTCAAACCCCTTGCATTCCACAAGATCAACTTCACATTTTCTTCGTGGGACCGCCTACCCTACTTACTAGTTTGTAAAAATCTTCATCTATTGCTGCTTACCTACAACAACCTCCTAAAGAGTTTTTCTCTCATTACTCGCCTACTCGATGCGCTTCCTTCCCGCATTTTAAAGAAGTTATGCCAGAGTCTCTATGAGGGAGCAGATCTCCTCACCAACTTCCAAATCTTTCGGAGAAGAAACCCTATCTGCTTCCTCTGCCTCCCTTTCCAATAAGCCGTCCGACTATTCTTGATAGGTGACCCAATGATTCAAATCTTCCATAGTTGCCTCATTCCCCGTCTCTACTCCTTTTATAAGAGATACCAAATGAGAATATTCTACTACAACCTTGGATGTTTCATGCATAAGAGACTTCAACGAGATCTCATTTTCTTTGCCTTTAGAATAATATGGGCCTAAATTTTCCTTATTAGGCCATAAAACTATGGAATTCCTCCTACTACTTCTTTAACAACCTACTCCAAAGATTGGGGGATTTCTTCCTGAAGCCACCATATTTTATTGGGCCCTAAAATCCCTTTCGAGATGGCTAAGTTGTTAACATCTAAAGAATTTGAAAGAAAATCTCTCGTATTCCACCTGCTGCACCCATATCCCTTCTGGAGATTTGACTGAGATAGACTCCAACAGAGGGCAAGAATCGGTCCACCGCGATACAAACCCTAGCATAAATAACTAGATCTCCTTCTAAAGTCCTAGGGTTGATCCTAACGATCCTCTGCAGAGATCCGTAGATATTTGAAAGAATGCGAGGGTTATAATATTTGATTGGAATGGCGTAGAGCCTAACCCAAATTTGCATTTTCTCCATAACCATTGTATTAGGATCAAAGTTCATCGACCATTTGAGAATAAGTAGCCCATCTTCTACAAATAAGTGCTCTTTTCTCAGAAGAGTTTCCTCTTCTTTGGGCCGTGTTCCTAAAGAGCACAAGAAAATACCCTTTAGCCATAAATCGACTTTAAGACCCATCCTCATTACTTATCACACCAATCCGAAATTCCCTCTCAGTAAAAGCTTCCTTCCTATAAAATTTTCTACTATTTCCTAGCAAATAAATCAACCTAGGCCCCCACCGTCCTCTATGCCAAGGACCACCAAGCACGGGGCTTCGGTAGGGGGCAATACATGCGAAAAAGGTCTCTTTTTGGTGTACTGTCCTCCTCTTAACGATTCTCTGTGCTTCCTCCCGAAACCCTAAACTCCGACGGTTCTCCCATCTTCCCCTTCGATTTGAGATTCCTTCTCTCGATACCAATATTAATACATACATTACACAATAATTATCACATAAGTGGATATTTATTTTTTATTATTTAGATATTAGGAAGATATTATCTAGTTGTTATGAATAGTTCTTTCCTAAATCTATGGTCTTGACTAGCTCTTTGATGACTAGTTCTTTCCTTGATTTATGGCTTGATCTATGACCTTGGCTAGTTCTTAGATTGATCTTCCTTGCCTATATAAGTAAGGCCCATCCTCTTGTATCATAATTCAATTCTAATGTATTGAGAATAATGGATTATGATGGATTTCCATATATGATATTTTAGCTCTTCTGTTTTGCAAATCTAATGTGGTGTGTTATTATCATCTGAGATCTTCGCAGCATGGAACAATCTTCTTATCATTCCTTTCATGGTATCAGAGCGATAGATGATGTAGACATCCATTTATAAGTTTTTTTGCAAGAAAGAGTTTATTTATTTTCATATATTTTGGAATTTGTTAGCACTTTGTTGCAGCGTCCATTTTTACGCAAAATAGAGTTCTCTCGTTGGATTTGGTGTTGAGTTGTGGAGTTAAATGACTTCACAAATAACATGGTTTACAAACTTGCAGGTTTACACAACAACCGACGCTCGGTCACCTGGGAGAAACCAATATCGGTTGGGTAATCGACATTGGTTACCTATGCGTTAATATTTTTATTTTAAATGTGGGATTAGATCCGACCCTTGGTTATAAAGGTGATCAGATGGTTGTAAATGCATAGCTAAGTTTCCCTAATGTTTGTATATGCTTATAAGCTAGAAAACTAGGGTTAGAAGGTAAGATGAGAGATAATTGTAAGAAAAATTCTTGGAGAAATAAAAGAGAAGCTTGTGAAGGAAAAGTACTTGTACATCCATGAGAGGTGTGGAAGATTGCAAATCTTCATTGTATATCCTTTGTAAAGAAAAGAATAATAGATTGACTGTTTCTTGGTGGACGTAGCCCACACTGGGTGAACCACATTATATCTTGTGTATTTTTCTTTTGGTTTAATTTATGTTTTTATTGCTTGTATGCTTCAATTGATTATAGATCTATACAACACTGGTGTGTGTCTAACCCCAACAATTGGTATCAGAGCTTTTTTGTTTGAGGGTTTTGTGTGTTGACAGATTTACTCACAGAGGGATTTCTGATTGAGTGGGAGCACAACAATGGTAGAAGATAATAAATACAAAGTGGAGAAATTTGACAACCGTAATTATCAATTATGGAAGATGCAGGTGGAAGATTATCTGTATTAGAAATATTTATATTTACCGTTGGATGCGAGTGTGAAGCCTACAAAGATGATTGATGAAGAATGAAAGATTATCGATGTAAACACCTGTGAGATCTATGAGATTATGCCCGGCAAAGATCTATAGCTTCTAATATTACTAAAGTAACAACCATGGTAGATTTGATAAAATATTTAGCTAATTTATATGAAAAACCAAGTGCTTCAAATAAATTTTATTTGATGAAGAAATTATTTAATTCAAAAATGCAAGAAGGTGGATATGTATCAAACCACTTGAATGATTTCCATTCCATTGTAAATCAATTAAAATCGGTTAATATTTCATTTGATGATGAAGTGAAAGCACTTTTATTATTATGTTCTTTGCAAGATAGTTGGGATAACTTGGTAATGGTTGTTAGTAATACAACATCTGCTACTAATATTTTGAAGTTTGATGGTGTGGTTAGTATAATCCTGAATAAAGAAATACATAGGAAAAGTACAAGAGAGTCATCATCTAGAAATTCTTTAAATGTAGAAAGTAGGGGAAGAAAGAAGGAGAGATCCAAGAGCAAGAGTAATGACAAATCAAATTCAAAGAATGACATATCTAAATCCAGAGGTAGAGGAATAACTTGCTAGAATTGTGGAAAGAAAGGACATGCAAAGAAGGATTATTGGTTCAAGGAAAACAAAGAGAATCTACCAGACAAAGGTAAAGAGGAAAATGTTGTAATTGAGGTAATGTAAGATGCCTTTATTCTCTCCTTAGATAATAAAATAGAATCATGGGTTTTATATTCGGGAGATTTTTTCCATGCTACCCCTAATAAGGGTTATTTCAGAAATTATGTCCATGGTAATTTTGGGCATGTTTATTTAGGAGATGATGAACCATGAAATATTACTGGTAAAGGGGAAGTTCATCTAAAATTGTAGAATGGAAATACATGGGTATTGAAAGATGTGAGGCATGTGCCAAGCCTCAAGAGAAATCTAATTTCTACAGGACAACTAGGTGAAGTTGGTTGCATGGTTACATTCACAGCCGAACTCTTGGAAAGTTACCAAGGGAGCTCTTGTTGTGGCAAGAGGAAAGAAGGTAGGAACATTGTATTTGTCTACATGTATTACTGATTCCTTTTCTATTATATCTACTTTATATTCAAATGCAAGCATATGGCATAATCAACTAGGCCATATGAGTAAAAAAATATAGATCTTAAAGGCAAATGGTGAATTATCGGATTTGAAAAATGTAGACCTTGAATTCTATGAGAATTGCATATTTGGAAAGAAAAAGAGAGTGAAATTTCTTAAAGTTGGGGCAATAAAGAAGGAGAAAAATTAGATCTCGTGCACTCGGATGTGTGGGGACCAACCTGTAGCTTCTCATGGTGGATCCCAATATTATGCAACTTTCATTGATGATGCCATAAGAAAGGTATGGGTTTATTGTATTAAACGTAAATATGATGTTTTTAAGACTTTTAAAATATGGAAAGCCCTTGTGAAAATGAATCAAATTCAAATTTAAAACACCTTAGATCCGATAAATGGTGGTGAGTACTTTGCAAGGTTTTCAATGATTATTGTTCAATAAATGGAATACGTAGAGAAAAACAGGTTCCTAGAACACCACATGAGAATGATGTTGCTAAAAGAATGAACAAGACAATCATGGAACGTGCAAGAAACATGAAGATACATGCTAGATTACCATTGTAGTTTTGGGCGGAAGTAATAGACATGACGGTTTATTTAATTAACAATGGGCCTTCAATTGCACTTGGATGGTGGAATACTGTAAAGAAGCTTGGACTAGAAAAGAGGAAGATCTTTATTTTCTTAGAGTATTTGGTGTAGAATCTTTTGTGCATGCTTGATAAAGAAAATAAGAAGAAATTGGATGCTAAATCAAAGAGATGCACTTTTATTGTTATGGCTCTAGTGATTTCGAGTTCTGTTTTTGGGATTTAGATGATGCTAAGATTGTTAGGAGTCATGATATTGAATGGAATGAAAAGAGAATATACATGGATCATATTTTGATGCCCAAGGATGAACCGGTAGAAGAAAATGCATTCTCAGATTTAAAATTGACACTTATAGGTAATGGTGTTGGTTAGAGTAACCGATGTCGGCACTGAACCAACGTCGGTGAGAGCCGTGAATGACGTCGCAACAGAGGACCAATGCTGGTTTCTAGAACCGACGCGGTTGGCCACTTTCAAAGGTTGATACAAATGTACATGATGTACAAAATGAGCCTCCGACACCCCATATTTATGTGAGAAGGTCACAATGGGTAAGTAGACCTCCAAAAAGATTTACACCTTCCTTATTTTATCTATTATTGATTGATAGTGGTGAGCCCAAAAGTTTTTAAGAAGCAATGTAAGATGAAACCCACAAGAAGTGGGAGCATGGAATGGATGAGGAGATGGACTCCTTGAAACAGAATTAGACATGGGATTTGGTTAAGTTACCAGTAGGTAAGATAAAATTGCAGAAAAAATGGGTTTATAGAATCAAGGAAGAAGAGGGTGGATAGAAAATATACAAGGCAAGGCTTGTGGTAAAAGGGTTTGCACAAAAAATAGGTATTGATTTTGGTGATTTTTTTCTCCTGTAGTAAAAATGACTTCCATTCATACTTTTTTGAGTTTAGTTGCAGTAGAAGATTTGCACTTAGAACAACTTGATGTTAAGATGACTTTCCTTCATGGTGATTTGGAGGAAGAGATATATATGTAGGAAGCCGTCTGGTTATGAAGTCAAGAGTAAAGAGAAACTTGTGTGCAAGTTGAAAAGAGTTTGTATGGGCTCAAGAAAGATCCAATACAATGGTATATGAGGTTTCACGGTTTTATACATGAGCATGGTTATATGAGATGTGAATTTGATCATTATGTTTATTTCAAGAAGCTTGAAAATGGAAGTTATATTATTTTGTTATTGTATGTAGATGATATGCTTATTGTAGGATCTAGTATGCATGACATTATTGAGCTTAAATAAAATTTAGCTCATACATTTGCAATGAAGGATTTAGGAGCTGCAAAGAAAATCCTTGGCATGCAAATTCACAGAGACAAGAAGAACAAGAAATTGTATTTGTCTTAGGAAGATTATATCAATAAGGTGTTGGAAAGGTTTAAAATGTAGAATTCAAAACTTGTAAGTACACCTATGGCTGGACACTTTAAATTAAGAAAATATCAATGTCCTACATCACATGAGGAGGTTGAGTACATGGCACGGGTTCCATATGCTTCAGTAGTTGGAAGCCTTATGTATGTAATGGTTTGTACTAGACCAAACATTGCACAAGTAGTGGGAGTTGTGAGTAGATTTATGGCCAATCTAGGTAAAGAGCATTGGAAAGCAGTCCAATGGATACTTAGATATTTGAGAGGGACATACAACATGCATTTATGTTATGGAGCTTCAGATACTTCTTTATATGACTATGTTGATTTAGATATGGATGGAGATTTGGATGGTAGGAGAAGCACCATTGGATATGTATTCACAGTAGGTGGCACGAAAATTAGCTAGATTTCAAGATTGTAGAAGGTTGTGGCCTTGTCTACTACAGAGGCCAAATATGTTACAACTACATAGGCTAGTAAAAGATGATATGAATGAACGGGTTCATGGAAGAGGTTGGAAAGGAGAAAGAAGATTGCAGGTTATATAATGATAGTTAGAGTGTGATTCATCTAACAAAGAACTCAACATTTTATTCAAGAACGAAACACATTTAGTTGAGATATCACTTCATATGATAAGTGTTGGAGGATGGGAAGTGAAACTGGAGAAAATTCATACAAATGAACACCCTGTGGATATGCTAATGAATCCATTGGAAAAGGAGAAGTTGCGGCTTCACTCCACTTCTGTTGGTCTTCAAGTTTGAGACTTGAAGAGGAAGAAACAGCCAAGGAAAGGATCTAAGGACGGAGTTGTATGGTATAGTCCAACAATTTATCTCCAAGTGGGAGATTGTTGAGTTGTGGAGCTAAATGGCTTCAAAAATAACATGCTTTACAAACTTGCAAGTTTACACAGTAATCAACATCGATCACTTGGGAGCAATCGGTATCTGTTGGGTAACTGACATCGATTACCTGTGCATTAATTTTTTTTAATTTTAAATGCAAGATTAGATCCGACACTTGGTTATAAAGGTGATCGGATGGTTGTAAATGCATATCTAAGTTTCCTTAATGTTTATATATGCTTATAAGCTAGAAAAATAGGGTTAGAAGGTAAGATGAGAGATAATTAGAACAAAAAAATCTTGGAGAAAGAAAAGAGAAGCTTGTGAAGGAAAAGTATTGTACATCTGTGAGAGGTGTGGAAGATTGCAAATCTTCATTGTATTTCCTTTGTAAAGCAAAGAATAATAGATTGGCTATTTCTTGGTGGATGTAGCCCACACTAGGTGAACCACATTATATCTTGTGTACTTTTCTTCTGGTTTAATTTATGTGTTTATTGCTTATATGCTTCAATTGATTATAGATATGTACAACACTGGTGTGTGTCTAACCCCAACATTCGGAATGCGGAAAAACCTAGAAACAACAAACTTGGCTATTGAAGAAGACAATTTGTTTTTGAGTTTATTTTGGTTTTGTAGAGGCGAACGTTGATACATACAAATCCACTTGGAAATCAATGCTAGGGGAATAAATACTTTTTGAGGAAGTAGAAAGTCTAAAAAATGGTTTTTGGGTTTTTATTGTTCAAGATTGGATTTTTTCCACTTTACAGTTATTATTTGACTAGGATATGGAAATTTTGGAAATCCCTGCTGGGGAAGAAATCTTTTCCAAGAAGTAAAGATTCCAGAAAAATGGTTTATGGGTTTTTCTGGGTTTTCTGCATTTAGTAATGGGTTTTTTTCTTCCACTTTACAAAATTCCTGTTTGACAATGATGTGGAAATCATAGAAATCTGTGCCAAGGGAAGAAATTTGTGTCGGGGAAGTAGAAAGTCCAGAAAAATAGTTTCTAGGTTTTTACATTCAGTAATGAGTTTTTTCTTCCACTTTGTAGAGTACCTATGTGGAGAGGATTTGAAGATTTGTGGATCCCTTTAGAAATCCATGTCCTGGAGAGGCAAAATGTCTAGAAAAATGATTTTTGGGTTTTTATGGTTTTTTGCATTCGGTAATGGGTTTTTTCTTTGGCTTTACAATTTACTGTGTGTTGAGGATTTGAGGATTTTGTAAATCCGTGCTACCTCTAGGGATCTTGGAAATCAAGTCTTGTGAGATGAAAATCCAAAAAAATAGTTTTTGAGTTTTTTTGGGTTTTTCACATTGGTAATGGGGTTTTTTTTTCTTCTTCCATTTTGCAGATCTTAAATTGGAAAGTTTTTTCCAACAAAAGTAATCAAAGAAAGTGAAGGCAAAAGACATTTTATGTTTTTTTAAAATAAATATTAGAGCATAAACTTCAAAAGCTTGTATCTTTTGATTGGTAACTTGGATTTGAGTGTCATTTTTGTAAAAGTGATTATTTTTTTGTGCTTGTTCCATTAGAACTATTTATTTTAAGAAACAAACCAAAAATTATAAAATGTCATTATTGTAACATACACTCAATTATAAAGTGCCAACATTTATATCTCTCTTTGTTTATTGAGAGATTTTATATCTGTATCTTCGACACTTTTTTAGCATGTTGATAGTCTCTCTTGTGGGGAACTATTCTAGTGAAGCCCAATGTTAGTTTGTCAATGTTTGAGTAGTTGTGTTGACAACTCATACAAATTTTTTGCGTAACTCTACCCATTCAGTAGTATGGGAGGGTATTTTGTTGATACTTCTTCTTTGGGTTTTATGTCCTTTCCTTTTTAC
Source organism: Taxus wallichiana var. yunnanensis (assembly GCA_018340775.1). Taxonomy (NCBI): domain Eukaryota; kingdom Viridiplantae; phylum Streptophyta; class Pinopsida; order Cupressales; family Taxaceae; genus Taxus; species Taxus wallichiana. The sequence goes on along the minus strand of CM031235.1, from coordinate 70,945,281 downwards.
CTTGGTTTTTCTTGGATCATGGCACTCATATTTCTTTGGTTCTTCTCGTCCTTGCCTTGTTGCCTTGTTTATTGTTCATGGATCATGACACACCTATTTTTAGCATTTTATCATGCTTCTTTAGGTTTTGTGTCATTACCTTGTTACCTTAGCTTTTCTTGGATTGTGGCACTCTTATTTCTTTGGATCTTACGTCCTTGCTTTGTAGCCTTGGTTATTGTTCTTGGATTGCGGCCCTCCTATTTATAGCAGTTGATCAAATTATGTTTGGTTTTTTTACACCTTTGACATCACTCCATTGATAGTATCCTTGTATGGAGCTATTCTGGTGAAGCCCAAAGTGTCGCTTGTTTTTGAGTTATTTGATCAAGTAGTGGATTCTGCACCACAATGCACACCAAAATTCTACACCATTGTATGAGTGTTTAGAGACGATATTCTTGAGATGCCTTACATTAGGTTTTTGCTTTATTTTTCTTTCTCTTTCCTTCTAGCAAGATTATTTCCTAATTTTGGTTCGAGATTTCTTCATGGATATATTATACATGAGTACCGATCGACCTAGTTGTCGAGAATCATACTGTGGATATGCCACTTTTATTTTAGGCCCCTAGCTTCACTTGAGGGGGTGTTAGAGTAGGTATTTACCTTAGCTCATGTTCACCTAGGTACTTTATTTACCTCATGTATTTTATCCTCACCCACTTATATGTGTGGATATTTCTTTTTATTATTTAGATATTAGGAAGATATTATCTAGTTGTTATGACTAGTTATTTCCTAAATATATGGTCTTGAATAGTTCTTTGATGACTAGTTCTTTCCTAAATCTATGGTCTTGACTAGTTCTTTGATGACTAGTTCTTTCCTTGATTTATGGCTTGATCTACAACCTTGATGGTTCTTAGATTGATCTTCCTTGCATATATAAGCAAGGCCCATCCTCTTGTATCCTAATTCAATTCTAATGTATTGAGAATAATGGATTATGATGGATTTCCATATATGATATTTTAGCTCTTCTGTTTTGCAAATCTAATGTGGTGTGCTATTATCATTTGAGATCTTCATAACATGGAACAATATTCTTATCATTCCTTTCGAGATCTTGCAACATGCAATAGTAGGAAAGAATCATGTGCACAAGCCTAGTATAATTGATAGTATGTATGCCTGCAACATTTTATATATGTTCACAGCTTCCACTAAATTGTGTTGATATGATGAGGTGGGAGAACATGTTTTGTCTCATTAAGGAGAGTATTAAGCATTTTTGTATTGAGCGGAGGAAATATTTACACGAAGCACCCTAGTCATCGGTATTGATCACCAAGGACTTGGTTAGAGAGACATATCTATGAATCACTTTATGAAAATTTCTTCAAAAACTTCCTAGAAATTTATATTCTTAGTTGTCTAATTATTGCTTGAAAAAAATCCTAAATCTAGGGAAGAAGTATAGTTGGAATCCCGATCATAATAGAAGAGTAATGAAACATTACACAATGTGGACACATGTGGTATAATTTTGTTGGATATGAGTGCTTTGTAGTTATGTGATAGAATATTTCATTTCCATCTATTCTCGTGTAAACAATGCGAATGCCACTTCTTTCATAAGCCACATGGATATTATATAAGACATCTTCCTTTGGAGATCAAAAACCGATGGTCAACTTGGGCATTAAAACTTTTCCGTATGGAAAAATAAACTCCTACATGCATGAGTAATGAAAAAGGTTGAGAGAGGGAAGAAAAGGATAAAATGTGACATGGATAGTGTAGATGAGCATATGTTGAGGTAGAAATAGTATGAAGAAATAATGTGTAGAAATAGATAATAATGGTCTACATTGGGAGGATGATTCTACCTTGTGAACTTTTACAAAGACCTGAGGTGAATGGGAATGGAAGGAGGAATGTTAGAGTGAAGAGAAATACCCAAGGAGATGAAATGTGCCTTGCAATAGTACAACCTCTAAAGGATGATGATGAATATTATAATATTGATGGAATATTTTCCCAACCTAACATACATGCTCATGTGTTTGTATTTATTGACATTGACAATATAGTGACTATATAAACTAATAGTTTTCTAAGAGTCAAAGGAAGAGAAAGGAAGAGACATCTTGGATGGAATATTCCCTTACACACTAAAATAAGTTTCTCAATTCAAGAATCAAAGAATGATTCCATTCACAGTCCATCAAAATATACCTTTTGCATGTCATTTTGGAATCATGAATATTAGACAAGTAAATCAAAGTGTAGTAGAAAAACACAAGGAGGAATTGGGAATGTGGCACCAAACCAACAAGCAAAGTGATAAAACAACCAAGTGGGATGGTCATGCATGTTGTTAATTAAAATAGTACACCAATCACTTCAGAAGTGGTGGAAGTTTTGCAACATCGGGAGATCAAACAACGATTACAAAAAATAATGTAAGGTTTGAACTGTCATCCAAACTACCCTTAAACCCTATATTTTCTGTGAGATGTCACTACATCTTCCATAATATCATGGATTTGATAAAATTTTGAAAATGTACATAAGCATGAGCATAACGTAATTCAATTTTCCACTACCTTGGAGCATAAGGTAATTGTAGACACTTTGTTTTTGGTACGCTTGTCCCTCATCCCCTGTTTTCTCCCCTTCCTCATCATATTGCACATACATACCTCTCTTCCTATTCGAATTCATCTTTCCCTCTTAAATCTTATTTATCCTATCTAATTCCCATTTTTCCTATCTTAATTACATCTTAACCTTATCATTATTTTATCTTGCCTAATCTACCCCTAGTCATATTTAACTACCCCTAAACCAATTCATTTCCTATTCTCTCCCCTAAGATCTCCATTTATCATCCCTAGACATCCATTTATCCTCATTTAATGCATTCCTATCCTCCAACCACCTTTTATCCTCCCTATACAACCCTAACCCACCTAAAGAGCCCGAAACCCTAATTCTACCCCTTTAGGGCCCTTTGCATCAAGCTAATCACCATCTCCATTGTTGACCCTATAAGTATACCCATACCCCTCCTCTCTTAAGGATGTAATTTTGAGAATTTAGGTCTTCTTGTGAGTTTTCCTATGTTTCTCTCCCTTCTTTAGAGATGCAACCATCAACTTGGAGCTACTTTGAAGATCTTGCATGCCATCTTGGGAGATTTGAAGTTATTTTCTTACTTAGTGTCCCACTTCTATTTTTTGGAGTCCTTATCATAACTTCATCACCCTTTTACATCAGCCTTGTAGGTCTGCCGGTCTCCTTAGAGCTTTGTCATTCATCTCGCCACCACTAATCCTTGTCCACAACTCTTTGCCATCCATCCATCTCATCAAACCCAAAATCTACCCTACTAGTCGACGTCGATCCAACACACCCGCCGCTTCGACCCAATCATCACCACCTCTATTTTTTTCCCTGCTCCATCTATCATCTTCCCTACAACTTCTTTAAATAATCATGCCTCTTTGTTCTTGTGATCTACTTTACCATGATCCCATATTACACCTTTAGCATAATTGGTCACTTTATCGATACAACCTGACCAGTTGCCATTAATTCGACCACATGTCTCGTATTTATCAGATCTATCATTTTTCTTACATCCTTTCTATTTTTCTAGCATTCACACATCAGATCCAAGACATTCTCAGTGTTTTAGAGGTTTTTGACCTATTTTATGTATTCTTTGATCCACTTTGTTGCGATCACCGATTCGTATCTCGCCCGATCTCGTGTTGCACGTCAATCCGATCAAGTTTGGTTTAGTATCATTTATTATTATCAGATTTGCATCTTATTTTATCTAGCATATATCTCAGATCTATGTTTCATCTTGCTATATACTCGCATCCAATATGTTCATTATCATTTATCCACTATTGTTTTATCTAATCTTTTATCAAAGTGGGTTGACATCCATCCCTAGGAAGTTAACAATTTGTAGACACCAATTTTTGGTACCCTTGTCCCCCATCCCACGTTTACTCCCCTTCATTATCACCTTGCACATTCATATTTCCTATTTCAAATTTTTATTTCCCTCCTAAATACTTATTTCCCTCTCAAACCCCATTTCTCCTCTTAATTCCTATTATCATATCTTAATCCCATCTTAATCCTAGCATTATTAAACCCCCTTAATCCATCCATAATCCCATCTAATTATCCATTAACCACCCCAATCCCCATCCTAATATTATTATTATTTACCCCTAATTATATTTTAACCACCCTAAAAACCCATCCACTTTCCTAGGATTCCACCCATTTATGAACCCTAGGATTCCACTTACACCCATTTAATCCCCCTTATCCTCCCACAACCATTTATTTCCCCCATGCACCACTATCTCTCCCAAAATAGCTAACCAATGAATTTTTACCCATTTAAGCCCTCTACTTTTGAAATTTTCACCATCTTCTTTGTCCAAGTGGATGGTATGCTATAGTCACTAGCAACCTAGGCGAGTTCACCATCAAACCTATTAATACTCCTCCACCCTCTTCTCAAGGGGATGCAAAATTTTGGGTGTTCAAGCTATCTTGTAAACTTAATTTGTTTTTCTAATCTCATGAGCCACAATCTGGAACTTGGGGTATTCTAAAGAGCTTTGCATGTCATCCATTAAATCTTGTCCTTGAATACCTTGAGTTTGCATGGAGTCCTTTTGCTTCGTCATCTCCTTCTCACATGTTTTGGAGGTCAGCTTGGAACTAAGATGTCTCATCATCCTTCTCTGATAATTTTGAGATCCCCTTTTCTCATCCTTTTAGCTCATCAAATCCCAAATTCTACCTCGAACGCCATCAACCCATCCTACTCATCATTGACCCGATCTATTTTATCACCGCTTTCAATTTGTACCATTGTTTGTCTCATCCTCATCGCTCATCCAAGTTGATTGTGTCTGTCATTGCGATCACTAATAAGCTAGGTGGGTCACCGTCGAACCTATTAATAGACCTCCACCCTCCTCTCAAGGGGATGAAAATTTTAGGTGTTCGAGCTATCTTAAAAACTTAATGTGCTTTTCTAATCTCATGAGCCATAATCTAGAACTTGGGGTCTTCTCAAGAGCTTTGCATTCCATCCATGGAAGCTTGTCCTTGAAGACCTTGAGTTTCCTTGGAGTCCTACTTTTGCTTCATTGTCTATTTCTCACATGTTTTGTAGGTTAGCTTAGAGCTAAGATGTCTCATCATCCTTCTCTGATCATTTTGAGATCCCCTTTTCCCATCCTTTTAGGTCATCAAATCCCAAATCCTACCTCAAACACCATCAACCCATCCTAGTCATCGTTAACTTTGATCTATTTTAGCACTTTTCTTTTGTACCATCGTTTGTCTCACCTCATAGCTCACCCATCATCCATAACACTTTACCGCCATCACCCATCTTCTTGATAGCTCAAATCTTGTCTTCCTTTTCCTAGTCACCATCGACCTTTTCCATTTGCCAACCCTATCGGTACCTCTACCAAATCTACCTTATGTTATATCCTCTCTCTCGATTCTCACCATCTCAACATCGATTCAACATCCCGTTCTAGATATGTTTTCTACTTATCTTTTTCTCATCTCTACAACATCATTTTTACCCTCTACCATTTAATCTCGGTCACCATCGACTTGAGTATGTTTGATTTTGTTTATCATTTACATTATCATATATTTATTTTAGCATCTCTAGTGTATCTTAACTCTATTTTAGATTGTTATCTACATCCTTTTATCTATTATCATTTATCTATCATTTTATCAAAGTGGGTTAACATCCATCCTAGGAAGTTATCACTTCTCGAGACTGAATTTGTTCGAAACCTGCCATCTTATCTACTAATCATTTTTGTGTTTAGCTTCTCTTTATTGTGCGGGTTGTTGAGATCACCACAAATAAAACCTTTTTGCACTGTGTCGTTATATTCATCATCATCCCCATCAGGAGGTAGCCTTAAACCCTCCCATAGTTTTGAGTTTCTTGATTTCTTGTATCCTCTTCATTAACTTGAAACAAGAGCGGGAAATATCATCAAACATTCTAGCACGCATGGTGGGACCCACTCTTCTTCTTTGGTGAGTCCTTTCTTGATTATCATTATTTTCCATTTTCCTTTCTATCTTTCTCTTTCCACTAAGTCTGCAGTAACGCCTTCTTGCTTAGATCAACAACGTGTGTGAAGAGAATAAAAATAGTGTTAACCAGGTATTCTTCATTTTGTTCCCTATTTTCTCCTTTTTCATCTTTCTCCCTCCTCTATTTGTGTGTTCTCATCAAACTTTACACTTCATTTTGGACTTAAAAAACACCTTCATACTTATTTGCTCATCTACTCTAAGTATGAGGTAATATGTTGCATTCACCTCCTTCACACACATCCAAACTCGTGAATCTAATTTACACATCTGAAAACATATCCTATTAAGTGGAACTATTGGGATTTCATCACCTAATGGGAAATTTTCCATGGTGTTCTAGCCGTGTTATAATTTTTTGACTATCAGTATATCAAATAAGTGCCTGACACCCTTATTGTTGTGATGCGTGAAGTACGGGGTAAGACCCCTTTATCGGGTCACATATGCGTAGTCATCATAGACTTGTGCCTTACGTAACTTCAAGTATATCAAGGACACCATCCAAAACATCCTGAAACCATCCTTATATTGGCCATTTCCTGGTATCCCTTTAAGCCCCTTTTCTTTTCTTTTTCACACTCTTCTAATAATCAAGATAATTAACATTTTCTAGTGTGAATTTGCTTTCCATAGTAATAATAAACATTTAGTTCTTGTTTGTTTCATGCCTGTTCTCATTCAATCTCAAGTTAGAAAAATGGAACAAGCTACCTCATCCAACATCCCCACCTCTAACAACCTTTCCCAATAGACATCCGCTCTTGCCATTGTTTCTTCCACTCCTTTGATCACTTCCTCTACAATCTCCCAACCTATCATCTCGGTGACCCCTTCTAGTGAGCCTCCCGTGATCCAAACACATTCCCATGTTGAAACTAATACTTTCATATATCACCATTCTATTCCTTATAGAACAGTTACACCCCCATCTGTCACTTCCTTGGAAACCTTTGGACCCCATAGTATTCATCGTGGATGCTTGGAGTTTTAGGAACTCCTAAACGTTAACCATATTTCCCTTCATGACTGCCTTATCCATAAATCCACCCACCTCCCTATCGACGGACCCCCTATTCAATAAATATATTTCTATCACTCTCAACCTAAATCCACTTAAGTCCTCACCTATCGCTTTGTTGTCTTTTTCCCAGAGCCATAAACGATCTTGTAATGGCTAAACAGTACATGGCTGCCATGAATATTCCTCTACGATCCCCCAAGCTCATGAATCCACTCAATTAGTGGTTCCCATTCCACCCAACCTACCTCATATCAATGTTGCTCCCTCTTCTTCCATCTGTTGGTGTGCATTTTGATCCTCTATTATTTTGCCCTAATTTTCCTTTCACTCTCCATTCCTCAAACATTTTCTATAGTTTGAATGGATGGGATGAAGTTATTTATTCTTTTTCCATGCCCTAGGTGATTTGAAAATTATTTGACATGCCCCATTTGAAAGAAATCCCCAAGTTTGCCATGTTATATGCCCTAATTTTTCCAAATCTGCGGGCTATGCCATGTTTTTCCATTTCTACAATCGTGAAAGCTTAAAAATGATCGATTCATACATATCTGCCCTCAAAAATCCTTCCCCATGGTTGAAACTTGCTTAAAATCAACTTCCCCTTGTTTTTTGAGCAAAAAATCCCTCACCCACAAAGAAAAAATCAAATTTGGACATCCCTGGCATTTTCTGTATTTTGACAGTCATACATGCGTCATTTACCCATCAAATTCTTCCTTAAACATGCATTGGCAATGTGGCGACTTCGATTGGCTGAGGAAAAGCGGGGAAGTGTTGTAACTTTTCGTTTTTACCTTTTTGGCAAATGGGGCATTTTCGGGCCCAGGGCTCCATTTTTTCCAAATTTGCCTACGTGGCATGTTCTTATTGGTGAAGGATGGTGGGTGGTCAGATTCCCTTAGAGTTTTTAGACTTTATTTTGCAAATTTTGTAAAGGTCAAAAATTGGCCCAGAACCGTGTAGCCAATCACAAGTGGACATGTGTCCTAAAAATCAAAAAGGGAGGAGTGGGCCGATGGGGGACTTAGAGTTTTTAGCTCTTATTTTGTAAAAAGTTTCAAAATCAATTTTTCCCCCACTCCAATCAGAGGAGGACACGTGGCATCAATTTTGGGCAGAGGGAATGCAAATGGTAGAGGTTTTCGAAGTTTTTGCCTTTAGAGGCAAAATAAGTTAAAGTGAAAGTTTGGAGCGTGGCCCTGTGGCCAATCACAGGTGGACACGTGTCCAATAGAGTCAGAGGGAAGTGCAGGCCACGGAAGGAAAAGGGAAAATTTTCCCTTTTGGTCAAAAAGACCTAGGGTAAAATTTTGGATCGTGGCTCTGCGATGAATCGATGGATGCACAAGTGGTAAAGGCAGAGTGGGTCACGTCGGAAGGAAAATTGAATATTTTCCCTTAGCAAAAAGGGAGTTAAAATGAGAATTGGGCCCATGGATTTTAGCGATAGAGAAAGTGACACGTGGCGAGGGAGAAATCAGGTGTGCGGGCCCGCGGGGCAAAAAGTGAAAATTTTCCCAATTTCCAAAAAGTTCAAAATGCGTAGAATTGAAGTGTGATCCCAATGGGACCCACCATGTGCCATGTGTCAGCTCCAAATTTCAAGGGCGGAGGGGTGGAGAAAAATTCAAATATTTCCATTTTTCCAAAAATGTGGAAAAGTCAAAAATGATCCCAAATTGTTCCTAATTGTTTTTGACACATGGAGGGCCCAAATTGAAGGACAAAGAGCAGATCAAGGGCAACTGTGCATTTTCATTTTGGCCGCCATTTTTGCTCTAGGAATCTTGGAGATGCAAATTTTGCATCTTTTTTCATCAAATTTTTGGTGAATTCAAGTCATTTTTGCCTTTTAGGATCATTGGAATCGGTTTCATGACTCAATATTTTGATTTGAGATGTGTTTGAAGTAATTTTTGCCCCAACCCGAGCAAACACGTGAAATGTCAAATTAAAAGTTGCAGAGGTAATTTTAAAGTGTGAAAAGGTGAAATGATGAATGAAAAGGTGTTTACATGCCTTAATGATGAAAAACGTGCCTCCAGGAAGGATAATGATCCGAATATTTCCAATGATTCACCATTTTATAAACACCTGGCAACTCTCATTGCAAATTTGTTAAATGTCATTTTCAGTGAATCATGATAAATTGTTGTAACAGAACTGATCCCATGGCATACTCTTTTCTTGGGAAATAAGGCTCCAATGTGGCAAGAGATATATAATGCATTTTTGAGAAATGCAGAGGGTCGGGAAGTTGAAAATCATGAGCAAATTTTGAGAGAAAGCTCATTTTCTGAGAAACCCACCAAAGAACTAGGTTAATTTCTCCTGTGTTGGATCTTCATGTATGTGAGTTGGTTATAAGTGTATAACCATCACACAACTCTGAGATTGTTCATGAAACTCTCCCCTGCTGATGAATCTAACAAGATTTTGAGTTAATCTGTGTTTTTCTAGGCAATATGATGTCTGTTATCATTTTTAAATGCCTATAAATAGTTTTCATAGTTCTTGTTGCAATCTTGCATTGAAAGTCTTTAGAAATCACACAAAATCTCCATTTCTTGTTGATAGTTTAGTGGCATTTGCAATCTCATAATCGAAGATAAAGAGATAAACAAATTTAAAATCACTTTACCTTCCTTGACTGCAGAGGTTGCTTGTAAGCCTTTGGGGGTACCTTAGGCGTGATTTGATCAAGGATTTTTGTGTTTAATTGGGTTCTTTACTTCAAGCTTTTGTGGTGAGTTCTCAAAGATTGTGTGAAGAGTGCAACCTGGGCTTCCATTTATGCATCTTCTAGTTGAAAGAATATCCTAATTATTTGAAGCATTTTATCTAATAGTTGTTCAAGTATTGTAGAGGTTGTCAAAGATCTGATATATCCAAGTTTGTCTTGTCAATGCCCCACCAAAAAATTCATTCAAACAAACTAATCCTACCCATACTACCCCTGCATTACATTGTGTGTCAACAAAAGAATCTAACCCATCTACAAAAATGCACAAGGAAAATCAGGATTATACAATGTCTTCAATAACCCTTGCCTTGCATTGAAAATATCTCCATAATCTGGGAGTGACAACTTGTGAAAGTCAGATTTGGAGTGTTGATCATATTTTCCCAAGGCCTTTTCATACTATTTGCATAAATTGAGGGATATCTTCATCTCCTTCACCATTTGGGGTTACAATATAGGTTCTCTTACCTTGGTTGAAAGGCACAACCTAAAATAGTGAGGGTCAGATCAAATCCTTTCAAAGTGCTATCCATCTCTCCACAAATCTGAGTGTCAGTTAGATCACATCCCACTACAAAATGACACACATCATGATCTATCTGACTTCAAGCTTCATGTCATATCTTTAATGCTGCTCAAACTGAAAAGGAGAACAAATTTGGGTACCAACACTTTCTGGCACCGTTGTCGGGACATTATTCTGTATTGTAGTATTTTAGATCCCTGGTAATACTTCTTGTGTGATTTATGTGCAATTACAAATTTGAGTATCATCTTCTGATCAAATTTATGAGATTGTAATGAAGAGTAGAGTTCTGAGTTTGATATTCTCTTAGTTCAATCTGATCCATGTGCATGCATATTTGATATATTTAAATGCATATTAAACCCTTGTGATGTCCTTTACAAATTTTGCATACAAATATGTTGTTGAAGCATCATTTTATAATCAGATTTGTAAGGATTAAGTGAAGATATAAGTTCTGCCTGCAATTTTACCAGTTTCCAGTAGTTTTTGCACTTCATTTGCATTTTTGGTTGATGATTTCAAGAAGAAAGAAGGTCTGATCTGTAAAGTTTGGCAAGATTTTTAGTGTTGGTAGATATTTGACAAAGTATTTTAGTGCATTTGCACAACTAGGGTGAAAGTCCTTAGTGGCGACTCCATGCTGATTTGATATTAACAAATACCAGTGCCTTGCCTTTCTGTCATTTATTTTTGTGTTGCTAATCTCTGCAAAAATGGAAGGAAGAAGATCTCTCTTCCTTAGAGACTCTACTAAGAAGTTATTTATAGATTTAAGAAGCTCAGAGTTGGAAGGGAGAAGAGTGTGGAAAGTTGTTAAAGGTCAGACATCAAGCAAAGATATATCCATTGGTGAGAGAGATCAGCCTTTGGTAGAGGATTATCACTCTTCTTCAAGTGATTCTGATTCAAGAAATTCTCTCATAAACTTGTTTGCTTCAAATAGTGAAGGTCCTTCTGTTGTACCTGGTGAGTTCCTTCTTCAATCTGCACCTCTGTGTTTTAATTCAAGTAAAAATTTCCAAGAAAATCAGCATTTAGAGAATACCAATCTTGTGAATCACATTCTTGAGCCCCAAAGATCTTGCACTCCTCATCATCTTGTTTCACCTCCAAGATCACCTCCACCAAACAATATGGCTCAACCTAGACCTCCATTTTTGTTAACACCTTTGGTCCTATAGATTTTAGAGGAATGGATGGTTACCCAAATGTTGTCCCACAAGATGTCAAAAATAGGTTGCCAAAATTCCAAGGTAACAATGTTATAACTGGTGATCAGCATCTCAAACTTTTTGTTAACATGATGGAAGATTTTGAGATAGAGTTTGAAGATGTGTATATTAAATTGTTCATTCATACACTAGAAGAGGATGTTAGGGATTGGTACAAGGCTCTGCCTAATAATTCTATTGATTCATGGACTGAAATGAAAAATGCATTTAGGTTGCAATATGGTGACAAGACTGATCCTATATTTCTCTTATCTGAGTTTGAGAATATCAAGAAGAATCCCAATGAATCAGTCCATGACTTCAACACAAGGTTTAACAAAACTTTGAGAAGGCTACCTGTTAATCTGAGGCCTTGTGATGAATCTTGTTTAATCAAATATGCAGATGCATTTGATAAGAAGGCAGCCTATTACCTGAGAGACAAGAACCCTACCAATCTAAGACAAGATTTCACCGTGGAACTTCAAATTGAAAACAATATCAAAGCAATTGCGAAACCTCTCAAGAGAGATGGTGTAAAATTGATAAACCCCTGAAAAACCCTAAGCTAGCAAGGGTGCTGATTTAGAAGAGGTTGTGAAAACTTTGGCAAGGATCACAAAGAAATCTCATACAAGTTGGTAAGAGCTAAGAAGGGAATTGGGAAGACTTCACAAGGTCACTGGTAGTAAGCACAAGGTAGATTTGGAAATCACCATAGGAATGAGCAGAGGTTTGATGACAAAGGTAAAGGGCCATTGGATTTGTAAATAGACATCCTCAAGAACATGAATGAAGAGTGTTGCCTGACCCCTTAACTATTGGGGTTGTTGTTGTTGAAGAGGTTGCTAATATTGATTGGTGTGATAGTTTTTTTCTACCCCATCCTCCATGTGAAGCAGACCAGCAAGAAGGTGAAGTTAATAATGATGATGGTATTGATGATGATATTTGCATGATGGGTTGTTCTTCAAGCTCACAATGAGGAGCAAAATCTACCAAAGTAATAAGTGCTAGGACAACTACAACTTTTTGGGATTGCATCAAACGGGTACAAGTATTTCTTCCCCCTCATGCTCTTGAAGTTGATTTAGTGCAAGCTTTTGAAATTCCTAACAATGACTTTGAATACTTAAGAGCTTTGATGATTAAGAAGTATGATGGTGGTATCCCTTCGGAGGAAGATAGACAATTGTTGATGAATGTTGTTGTAGCTCAAGAGAAATATTATAACACTAGAAGCAAAGATGTTAAGGGAGTGGGGCCTTAAGCCAAACCTAAAACACCCTTGCTCACAAGCATTCCAAAAGAAGATTCTAGGAGAGAAGCACCTACCAAAAGTTCTGTTGTCCCAAACAAAAATTACAGTCCTCCTTATGCCCAATCTACCAAGAATCCCTTGCCATCTAATGAATCTTCTTGTCTCCCTTCCAATGATGTTTTGCCAAAGAGTTTTCCCTATGACATAGCCCGAGTATTGAGCCAAATCAAAGTGTGTGTTCCAATCATTACGTTGCTTAGAATTCCTGAGCATAAGAAGAGAGCATTTGAGTACTTGGGGTTGAAGGAAGAGAAGAATACTCCAGGCAAAAATGTAAATGTTGTTGAGATTCCTCCTCAAATCATTGTTGACCTTGAAACACCACCAGCAGTAGAAGATCTTGGAGAGACACCTAAGGTATATTTGGGGACATCTTTGGTTGATTCCCAATTGAATGTTGATCCATTCTTCACAACTTTGATCATAAAGGATAGGCTACTTCACAATTGTATGTTTGATTCCGGTGCATCATGTAATGTCATGCCTCTAGAAGTCATGAATGAGTTGGATATCAAAGTGACAGTAGCCTATGGAAAATGTATTGCCATCGATTCAAGAGAAGTGTCAGTATTTGGTTGTGTGAAGGGTTTGGGTGTAGTTTGCATCTTATCCTAGGAGGAATTTAAAATTGGATGTTGTGATTGTTGATTGCCCCGCTAAATGGGGTATGCTATTGTTGTCGAGAAAGTGGGATACAAGTGTTGGAGGGAGTCTCCAAATGGATATGTCTTTTTCGATTGCCATTGAGGGTAGCCTAGTCAAGCTCTATGGAGAAAAGAAAGTGTTGCATCTAATTGAGGACCCAAACAATGCTACTTATGAAGTATTATTTGTTGATGTTGACGTTGATAATTTAATTGGTTTTGCTGATGGAAAAGAACACAAAATGGATCACCAAAGTGCCTTGAATGGTAGTATGTTCTCCTTGGACCTTGCTATTTGATGGAGCTTGCTCCAAATTTGGAAATGGTGCTGGTGTAATTCTGATTTCTCCTAGCTTGGAAGAATTTGTTTTTTCCTTCAAGCTTAATTTTGAATGTACTAACAACATTGTTGAGTATGAAGCCTTGTTGTTGGGTCTAAGAATTACATGGAAGTATGGTGTCAAGGACATCATTGCAAAGGAGATTCAAAGCTAGTTGTCAAACAAATAAGAAAATTGTATGCTACAAAAAATCAGCGGATGAAGCAGTATAAGCATGTAGTTTGGGATCTAATTGAGATGTTTGATTCCTTCAATATTATGCACCATGATAGAAGTTTGAATGTTACTGCTGACAAGTTGGCAGTGTTGGGGTCAAGATTTGGAGTTTGCACCGTTTCACCTTATTATGAGTACAATGTTGAAGTGTTAACTAGGCTAGCTATCCCTGACAACATCAAGCATTGGCAAGTGTTTGATGATGATGCTCAAGTGTAAAGGTTCTTAAGAAATCAAGGTGATTTTGTAGATCAGCATATTGATTGGGAACCAATGGTGTGTATGACTGAAGGAAGAGAGACTTTTTTTGGAAAATATATTATCTAATTGAAAACTAACACCATTCCTAGAGGCCTTGTTGCTCTTGAGTCTAATTTTAACAATGTTGATTGCATCATTAATAGAAACATGTCTGCCTAAAGGGACATGGAAGAGCATGACTTGGGAACAAAGGACAAACCAAGAAAAGTTTGGTTGGGCAGTAGTTTAAACAAGGAAGAAAAATAGTCCTACCTCCAATTGTTGAAACAATATCAAGACTGCCTTGCCTGGTCATATTCAGAGCTAAAAGCATATAGAGAAGACTTGTTTCAACATGAGATTCCTCTTGAAACAAATGCCAAACCATTCAGATAGAAGCAAAGGCCAATCAATCCACTCCTCTCCATGAAAATGCAAGGTGAATTGAAGAAATTGAAGGAGGGAGGGATCATTCAGCCCATAAGGTATTCATCTTGGGTTGCAAACCTTGTGCCAATAAGAAAAAAGAATGGAGATATCAGACTTTGTGTAGACTTCAGAAATCTGAATAGAGCTTCATTGAAAGACAATTATCCTTTTCCAAACATGGAGAACATGCTACAGTTAGTAACTAGATCTGAATTGTTGTCCACCTTGGATGGTCTCTCTGGCTTCAATCATGTTGTTGTCAAGGAGTCAGAAAGATTTAAAACTACCTTTACCACTCCTTGGGGAACATATGTTTATGTGAGAATGCCTTTTGGTCTCATGAATGTTGGAGATACTTTCCAAAGAGTAATGGATGTTGCTTTTTCTGGTTATATAAATGACTTCATTGTAGTTTATCAGGATGATGTGACTGTGTTTTCAAGGAGTAGAAAAGATCACTTGCAACATTTGGAAAGGATGTTGATCAGATGTAGAGAATTTGGAATCTCTCTCAATCCAAAGAAGTGTCACTTTGGGGTGAAAAAGGCCAAGCTGCTTGCTCATATTGTCTCAAAGGCTGGTGTCATGATTGATCCAGAGAGAAGGAAAGCAATCAACAGGGTGCCAATTCCAAGAACGAAGAAGGGCATCTAATCTTTCTTTGCGAAAATTAACTTCATTAGAAGGTTTGTGTCCAATTTTGCTGAGTTGACTCTTCCTATCACATGCATGTTAAAGAAGGATCAAGTTATCAAATGGGAGGAGGCTGCTATTCAGGCTTTTGAAGGAATCAAAGAGGCACTTAAACATGCACCTGTCTTGGCAGCTCCGAATTACAAGAAGCCTTTCCAAATCTTCTCCTTTGCTTTTGAAAATACTATTGCATTTGTTTTGCTCCAAAAGGATGAAGATGGGGCTGAGAGGCCTATTGCCTTCTTTAGCAAGGCTTTACAAGCTACTAAGTTAAAGTATACAATCATGGAAAAACAAGCATTTGCCTTGGTGAAAGCAATAAAGGTTTTTAGGCCTTATATTTTAAGTTCAAAAGTTGTTGCTTATGTTCCCCACACCATGGTAAAAGAAATCTTATCAGAGATGGAGATCTCAAGTAAAATATATAGATGGGTGAACAAAATGTAGGAGTATGATATGGATATCCAAACCACAAAGCTAGTAAGAGGTCCGGTCTTCTTGCTAGCTCATGGTGAGAGCAACTGCAGATGTGGGAAGTGAATGAAGTAGAAGAAGAAAGGGTAGATGTTCTTGGGAAATTTCTAAGTTCCGAGTGGTACAAGGATATAATATTTTACCTTAGACACCTTTGTTGTCCGGTCATTTAAATAAAAATCAGAAAAAGAGCCCTCAAGTGGCTTCTCAAAAATACATCATCACCGACTTTGGCCTCGGCTTGGAAGAACCACGAAGGTGTCCTCTTGAAGTGTGTACACCAAGATGAACCTCTCAAAGTAATTTCGATTTCCATGGGGGTGTTTGTGGAGGGAAATTTCTTTGCTGGAAGGGTTACAACACACAAGGTTTTAAGAGCTAGTTATTGGTGGCCTACTCTCTTCAAAGATGCAACCATGCTGATTAGAAAATGTGAAAGTTGTTAGGGTTTCTCCGAAGAATGAAAGCTTCGATCTCCCTTCCTTTGCAACTGTATTAATTGAAGCTCCTTTCAAATAGTGGGGATGGAATTCATTGGTGAGATTTCAGACCCTTCTAGTGCTTTGGACATAAGTGGATCCTTGTAGCCACATATTACTTCACCAAATGGGTAGAAGTGATCCCCACCAAGAAAGCAACACACCAAGTTGTTATGGACTTCTTGTTGAATAATTTCATATGCATTTGGTGTGCCGGTCAAGATTATGGTTGATAATGCCATGTGTTTGAAAGCTAAACCTTTGATGGTAATGTGCAAGGAGTATGGAACCAATTCAACTTATTCTCAAAACTATAACCCCCAAGGGAATGGAAAAGCCGAGTCCAACAATAGGAATTTGTTAAAGATCATTCGAGGACCTTGGAATTGAAAGAGAAAACGAAAGGTGAACAAATTGAAATTTACAATTTGGGCGATAGAATGACTTCCAAGAGAGCTACCGGTAAGAGCCCATTTGAATTGGTGTATGGAACTCAAGCTCTGCTGCCCTTACATCTGTAGTTATCTTCATTTCAGTTTGTTCAACAACTTAAAGATCAAGAGGTAAGTCCATATAAAGCAAGGATTAATCAAATTGTGGAGCTAGATGAAGAGAGAAGAGCATCCCACTAGAGGCATGTCAGATTTAGAGAGAAGTTGAAAATATTGTTTGATAAGAAGGTCACTCCTAGGGCCTTCAATATTGGAGATCTAGTTTTGTTGTGGGATAGCATAAATGAGGATAAGGGCAAACATGGAAAATTTGATGCATTATGGATGGGCCCTTACTCCATTGATATCAGAATTGGTGAGAATACCATTTTTCTCAAAGATTTAGATGGGGAATTTCTTGAACTACATATTAATGGCGGGCATCTGAATAAGTTCTTGGATTAATCCCCAAATTTGAGGTATGCACCACTTGTATGGTCAAAGCACAATGTTGTGTCCCACTTCATGTCCCAAAAACGCGAGTAAGAAGTTGGGCGGGATCGGAAATCGAGGTTGTTCGCGCGAACACCCCTTTCGCGTGAACCCCCTTCGCCTGAACTGCCACGTAGGATGAAGAAACTGGTTCGCGCGAATGGGGGTTCGCGCGAACACCCCTTCGCGCGAACCCATTGAATTCAAATAATTTTGGCGGCAAAGAGTTATATATAGATATTTATATAGTTTTGGGCGGCAGATTTAAGGTTTGGGGGGTTCGGGCGAAGGGGGGTTCACGCGAACCCCCTTCACGCGAACCCCCTTCACGCGAACCCCCCTTCGCGCGAACCCCCCTATGTGGCACCTATGTGGCACCTTTGTGGCACATTTTGGCGCCAAATCCATTTGGAGGATAATTTTATGCCAAAAAGTGCCACTAAGGTGCCACGTAATTAGGGTTAACGAATGAATAAAATTACAAAAATTTAACACAAAGTACAGAATTTTATTAGCTTTCTAAAAATATAATTTTTATTGTTTAAAAATATGTTTTACTATTTATTTTTTATATTTTGCTAACATATGGTATTTTAGGACAATCAATTGTACACAATCAACCCAATTTGAAAAATAGCAAAAAATATAAAAAAATTGAAAAAATTAAAATTACTATTTATTGAAGTCTTCTTCTTACCTGTGAAAAAAAAATTCAATTTTGATAAAAATCTTAAAAGTTATTAGCATAAACATTTGTACACCATTTATTTGAAAATATTTTTACTAAATAATTAATTAAAAAAAAAATATAAGTCCAAAAAATATGAAAATTTGACAGCACCTCAAAATTCAAATCTTAAACATATATCTAAAATTTCATGGTGAAAAAATAAATTTTCATTTAAAAGAACCACCCAGGGACAGTCATTCCTCTTTTATAACATAAGAAACAACGTATGAATAAAATTAAGAAAAAGACCGTTTTTTTTGTATTTTTTTATAAAAAATTTACATGTATTCTACACTCTAAATACAACATTTCGTTAGTTTGTGGAATTTCATGAATATGTATGGTTTTATGGCTATTACCTTTAGAAAATCAATGAAACTGAAAATTCATGTGTATAATGGTACAAAACATACCAAAAAGTGGGACATCATATAGTGTTTGGTTTTTCGCCTATATTTTTAGTGTTTTGTTGGTTTGTGGTTTGCCTTGCTGTGTGGCAGCCATTTTTTTGGGTTCTTAGTTGGTTTTTTGGTGATTTTGGCTCATGACTCCTTTGCCCAATGGATTGTTTGGCACTTGGTCTACTTATTGTTCTTGTGGCACTCACTGGGAGTGCCCATCCCCGAGTAGGAGCCGATGTTGGTGTCCATTTTGATCCTCTATTATTTTGCCCTAATTTTCCTTTCACTCTGCATTTCCTAAAATGTTTTCTACAGTTTGAATGGATGGGATGAAGTTGTTTTTTCTATTTCCATGCCCTAGGCCATTTGAAAATTATTTGACATGCCCCATTTGAAATAAATCCCCAAGTTTGCCATGTTTTATGCCCTAAGTTTAACAAATTTGTGGGCTATGCCATGTTTTTCCATTTCTCCAATCGTGAATTATTAAAAATGATCAATTCATACATATATGCCCTCAAAAATATTTCCCCATGGTCAAAACTTGCTTAAAATCAACTTCCCCTTGTTTTTTGAGCAAAAATCCCTCACCCACGAAGAAAAAATCAAATTTAGACATCCCTGGCATTTTCTATATTTTGTGACAAGCTTAGACATGTGTCATTTGCCCATCAAATTCTTCCTCAACATGCATTAGCAACGTGGTGGCTTCTAATTGGCTAAGGAAAAGCGGGGAAGTGTTATAACTTATCATTTTTGCCTTTTTTGGCAAATGGGGCATTTTCGGGCCCAGGGCTCCTTTTTCCAAATTTGCCTACATGGCGTGTTCTGATTGGCCGAGGGATGGCGGGTGGTTGGATTCCTTAGAGTTTTTAGACTTTATTTTGCAAAATTTTAAAAAGTCAAAAATTGGCCTGAAACCCCGTAGCCAATCAAGAGTGGACACGTGTCCTAAAGATCAAAAAGGGAGGAGTGGGCCGATGGGGGACTTAGAGTTTTTTAGCTCTATTTTTCTAAAGTTTCAAAATCAGTTTTTCCCCGCTCCAATCAGAGGAGGACATGTGGCATCAATTTTGGGTAGAGGGAATGTGGATGGCAGAGGTTTTCAAAGTTTTTTGCCTTTAGAGGCAAAATAAGTTAAAGTGAAAGTTTGGAGCGCGGCCCGTGGCCAATCATAGGTGGACACGTGTCCAACAGAGTCAGAGGGAAGTGCGGGCCGCGGAAGGAAAAGGGAAATTTTTCCCTTTTGGTCAAAAAGACCTAGGGTAAAATTTTGGAGCGTGGCTCCACGAGGAATCAGTGATAAACAAGTGGCAAAGGCAGAGTGGGTCCGCGGCCCAATAGAAGGAAAATTGAAGATTTTCCCTTAGCAAAAAAGGGAGTTAAAATGAGAATTGGGCAGATTTTAGCGATAGAGAAAGTGACATGTGATTAGGGAGAAATCGGGTGTGCGGGCCCATGGGGCAAAAAGTGAAAAATTTTCCAATTTCCAAAAAGGTCAAAATGCGTAGAATTGAAGTGCAATCCCAATGGGACCCACCATGTGCCACATGTCAGCTCCAAATTTCAAGGGCGGAGGGGCGGAGAAAAAAGTCAAAATTTTCCATTTTTCCAAAAAATGTGGAAAAGTAAAAATGATCCCAAATTTAGTCCCAATTGTTTTTTGACACATGGAGGGCCCAGATTGAAGGACAAAGAGCAGATCAAGGGCAATTGTGCATTTTTATTTTGGCTACCATTTTTGCTCCAGGAAGCTTGGAGATGTGAATTTTACATCTTTTTTCATCAAATTTTTGGTGAATTCAGGTCGTTTTTGCCTTCTAGGATCATTGGAATTAGTTTCATGACTCAATATTTTGATTTGAGATGTTTTTGAAGTAATTTTTGCCCCAGCCCGAGCAAACATGTGAAATGTCAAATTGAAAGTTGCAGAGGTAATTTTAAAGGGTGAAAAGGTGAAATGATGAGTGAAAAGGTGTTTGCATGCCTTAATGATGAAAAACATGCCTCCAGGAGGGATAATGATCTGAATATTTGCAATGATTCACCATTTTAGAAACACCTGGAAACTCTCGTTGCAAATTTGTTAAATGTCATTTTCAGTGAATCATGAGAAATTGTTGTAATAGAATTGATCCCATGGCATATTATTTTCTTGGGAAAGAAGGCTCCAATGTGGCAAGAGATATATAATGCATTTTTGAGAAATGCGGAGGGTCGGGAAGTTGAAAATCATGAGAAAATTTTGAGAGAAAGCTCATTTTCTTGAGAAACCCACCAAAGAACTAGGTTAATTCCTCTTGTGTTGGATCTTCATGTATGTGAGTTGGTTATAAGTGTATAGTCATCACACAACTCTGAGATTGTTCATGAAACTCTTCCTTGCTAATGAATCTAACAAGATTTTGAGTTAATCTATGTTTTTCTGGGCAATATGATGTCTATTATCATTTTTAAATGCCTGCAAATAGTTTTCATAGTTCTTGTTACAATCTTGCATTGAAAGTCTTTAGAAATCACACAAAATCTTCATTTCTTGTTGATAGTTTAGTGGCATTTGCAATCTCATAATCAAAAGAGCCTCCATCTGATAAAGAGATAAACAAATTTAAAATCACTTTACCTTCGTTGACTATAGAGGTTGCTTGTAAGCCTTTGGGGGCACCTAAGGCGTGATTTGATCAAGGATTTTTGTGTTTAATTGGGTTCTTTTCTTCAAGCTTTTGTGGTGAGTTCTTAAATATTGTGTGAAGAGTGCAACCTGGGCTTCCATTTATGCATCTTCTGGTTGAAAGAATATCTTGATTATTTGAAGCATTTTATCTTATAGTTGTTCAAGTATTGTAGAGGTTGTCAAAGATCTGATGTATCCAAGTTTTTCTTGTCAATGCCCCACCAAAAAATTCATTGAAACAAACTAATCCTACCCCTACTACCCCTGCATTGCATTGTGTGTCAATAGAAGAATATAACCCATCTACAAAAATGCACAAGGCACATCAGGATTATACAATGTCTTCAGTAACCCTTGCCTTGCATTGAAAATATCTCCATAATGGGGAGTGACAACTTGTGAAAGTCAAATTTGGAGTGTTGATCATATTTTCCCACATACTATTTGCATAAATTGAGGGATATCTTCATCTCCTTCACCATTTGGGGGTTACAATATATGTTCTCTTACCTTGGCTGAAAGGCACAACCTAAAATAGTGAGGGTCAGATCAAATCCTTTCAAAGTGTTATCCATCTCTCCACAAGTCTGAGTGCCAGTTAGATCACATCCCCGGCTAAAAAACAACACACATCATGATCTATCTGAATTCAAGCTTCATGCCATATCTCTTATGCTTCTCAGACTGAAAAGGAGAACAAATTTTGGTACCAACACCATCCCCATCACTTCTTCATCCACCATTGTCATTAATGCCCCTATCTAGAATTTACAAGAATTATACCTACTTCTTCCACCATCCGAACAACATGATCAAACTTTCACTCCTATCCCTATATCATAATTCCACACAAATTTCATCATCTCACAACCCCACCCCTCGGAATGGGCCCAAATTCATCAACCTCCTTTCTGAAATGCCTTCCACCATATATTTCCTAGTCAATCTATGTAAATATCTTAGCCACACCATACCTATATTCCAACTCATCCCATGAAAAACCAATCTAATGTCCCTACTTCTCAACAATAGACATTAACATATCCATCCAATTATATCCCCATATCTTAACCATATCCCATCTCGTAGCATATTCAATCATAACCCTTCAACTATCTTCCCTTTATAAACCACCCCATGAAACACCTACTCATCCCGAACACTATTAATCTTACGCTTAACCTAATCCATCCACTTCTTACAATCCCAAGCCCCATCCGTTGGCTTCTCATCCCCATACTTCCAATGACCCTATGCAAGATTTGTTAAGTAGGATGGGTAATCTTTAAGTCACTACTTTGGGGTCTAAAACCACCTTCTCCTTTAAAAAAGTTGTAATGAGCCCATTCATCCATCAGTTCACAAACCTTGTCCTATGCATTGGGAACTCCCTAAGTTTTCTAAGCTCAACAATGGAGGACCCTCAAAACACCTTTGTTCCTTTAGGAATGCATGCTATCTCATTGCACATGATCAAGACCTCATGTTCCACACTTTTCCCATGTCATTAGCCAACCCAATTTTGGATTGGTATAATGGCATCCCTCAAAAATTTCATTTTTCTTTTACCCAACTCACACAACTCTTTATAGAGAATTTCTCCACTAACGTTACACATAAAATAACAATCACCAAAATCTACGCCATTAAATAGTTTGATGACGAGTCCATCATAAATTTCACTACTAGGTGGCATGGCTCATTAATCAGCCTATCGTTCCCCCATCCCCAAGCCAAACTTATTGAATTTTTCTCCGATCATGCACCAAACATATTTCATCTACCATTCGGATCCAATATTTCCAAACCTTTGAAGAAGTGTTCACCATGGCTCACAAAATAGAACTCCGTGCCCTTGAGTAAGGCCATGTCAAACTCCAATCCAACAAACCAAAACCTGAATTCACCAAGTCCTCTAATCATAACGAAAAATCTAAAAATGTTGCCAATACCATTGTTAAATATTCTTCTGCATCCACCTCTCATATCGAGCCTCCACAAAGGGCTCCTTGACCTACTCCCAACTATACTCCCCTTGGAGAATCATATAGTTCAATATTTGATAAACTCATGGCTGCCCATCTCATCCAAATCCTTCCTATTTACCCCATTGATGACACACGTTCAAACCCGTGTGGTATCGTGAAGATCACTATTGCAAACACCATCAAGTCCGTGGTCATGACATTGAAAATTTTCATACCTTCAAAGACCTTGTCCAATGCCTTATCGATCGTGTGGACCTTCAACTAGATAATCCTAATGATCCACCTAACTAGTCCTTAGATGTCTTCAAGAAAGCCTTTCATAATCATTCACTTTGAATAAAAAAGTTGATCTGTCTACATCTCAAGCACCCAACGGTCCACAAAATCAATACTTTAAACAAGGATTCAACATCATCACCAATTCCTTTCATCCCTTCATCCACCATATCCGCACCTACCACACCCACCTCTCTTATATCTATATATGTTACGTCTAAATCCACTACGTCTACATATTTTAAAGCCACATATGTTATACATGTACCCATTGTAGACACCCAAAATTGGGTCACAACCCTCTAAACCCCCTTCGATTAATTAATTCCCCACCATGCCCACTTGCACACATTTTTAATTAATTTAATTACCAAAATTAAGTTAATCATCTACTTCACCTCTCCACCTCAGCTAGCCACCTCATCTCTCCACCTCACCCTAGACCTATTCCAACCCTATTCATTACCTAAGACTAAGTCCCCACTTCCCTTAACAAACTAGGACTTATTCTAACCCTAATCTTAATGGCCTATTATCCCTCTAACTACTCTCCCACTCCATTTAGCACCATTCCACACTTGTGACCCGGAACCAAAATCTCAATCACACCAAATTTAGGAAGAATCAGGCTATTTTTAGCAAGTATGACCATTTCTCCTTAATCGACGCCGGTCACCTAACCGCAGTCAATTACCTTAAATAGGATTTCAAAACTCTTCGCTCAGGTTCCAAATCTTGTTTTCTAGCTCTTACGACCTTACATCTTTACTATCGAGACTTTCCAGTGATCTTGCGACATACCGGAGACCATTACAAAATTTAGACACCACCCCAATAATCAAAATATTGATCCGAGCTCCAAAGACACTCAAAGGGAAGCACCGTGCCTTCCCCGCCAATGATGCATTTGTTCGGGATCACCTTCTCCTGCAACCATCACCACCACCTTCTTTCTACCTACATTCTACAAGTAAGTACATTTATTCTTTGTCATTAGTTTCAATAGATTAGTTATTTACTGGTTATTTATTTCATTCCACCACCGATCATACCCAGATCTCTCCCACAACACTTCCATCCAACCATTTTCCCAAAAAGCCTTCATACCTTGTCAAAACTCTCATCTTATCACCTCTGAGTCTTTCTAAAAATCCCACAACCTCATCTAAACCTTCTCAACTCTCTGTGCACTCATAGAGAGCTCCCATCAACCTATTTTTAATATTTCTTCCCAATTTCCCCTACCGACACCGGTCACCCAACCGGTGTCGGTCATTTTACTAATACCGATATCGCTTACCTAACCGATACCGGTCTCTGTGACTAGTAAAATTCCCCAAACCAGCAAGCTAATAACTCACTCAAAACCCTCCCAAACTTCATCAAATCTTGCTCAGACATCACCTACAACCTCTGTTAGACTTGTAAACCCATATTACCTTACCAACCTTTTAAATTTAATAATAATTTTTCCTGTTAGATTAGATTTGCTTATTGTGTTTAAATGAGATGCCTAAATCATGTCAACTATAGTAGGATTTCTTTATTTACGCTCTTTCCTTGCATTATATTGTTTACAACAATGGATTGAAAACCTCTTGAGGAAGTGTCACACTTCCTAGGTCTAGCACACATTAGGCGGTCCATTGTCATATACTGTTTAACTCTCTTTGGTGGTCTTGTGTTCTATTTCAAGGTGTTCCTCTTAGCCAAAGGAAAGTTATTCACAATCACCTTGGTCAACATTCTACGCACGCACACCTTCAACTATCAACAGGTATTCCTCCCTGCCCTTACTTATTATTTGTTTTATCTCTACTTTGCGGTGAAATATTTTGGCACGCCTGGTGGGACCCTCTCGTGGGTTCTTTGCATTGTTCATATAGGGTGTATTTGTGTGTTTCTTTCTTTCCTAAGAATTTCACACTAAATCTCTCCCCAAAAAATTTATTTTCTTTCTATTTTTCTAAAATAAATTTGTCTTTTGGTGCTTAAAAAGAACACTTATTCTTCTCTTTTGTACTAAATTTAGTAAAAGCACATTCATCTTCGTGCTCTTCTCTTTTGCTACATTGAATATAATTTTCAAATTGGGTTTAAAATCAGTGCATTTGATCCTTTGAGTGTTGCATTAGATCACATAAATTTAATTAGCCATCACACAAAGTGTAGGTCATGACCACTTGGTGATTAGATTTGGATTAAGCGTAATTCAAATTTGTGCACACACACCTAGGTGAAACCACTTAAATAATTTACACATTTCTTAAAAATTTCCTTCCAGGAAGAATCTCAAGGATTTAACAACTTGTTGACGATGGGCACTTTGTCAGGTGTTATGGCCAATTTTTCATATCAAAGCATGGACCATACTTACTAAAAGGTATATCAGATCACTTTAACTAAAACTCACGAAACTAGCCATAGATTGCTTATAGGGCACCTTCATTATCCAAAAAATATATTCTATTCATAGTCAGTTTAAAAAGGTATAAGCCACTAAACATTAAATTATAATACCTAAGATTTGTGTGTTTTGCTAGTTTTTGCTTGATTGAATTGCATTTTGAATTGTGAGAATGATTCAAGATTTCTTTTTCTTCTCTTTCATACTCTACCCTCATAACCGGTGTATTCTAGTTTTTCTAAGTGTGATAGGACATCTTTCATCCATACACAACTTCTGGGTTGGCTTTTTATTTTAACTTAATTCACTCCAAAATAAAAAATTCTTCATTTTCTCAAAATCTCGAATCGGCATAGGTTTAGTGACCAACATCGGTTCCTTCATCATACCGGCATCGGTTAATTGACCAGATCGGTCTACCTCTGTTTTTGATATTCCTATAGAAAACGTCATTTATTCACATTCACCTCTTTCTGTGTTCTAATTTCTTCTGATAAACAATTTTGATTCTTTGTCACCATTAACAGAGCCCATTTTCACTTGTTTTGGACTTTTCTTGTCCAGTATCCAAATTTCTTAGTTATCCATAGTGTAAGAACCGACATCGATCTAGTGACGAGCATCGAGTTCATCTCCTAACCGTAAATGGTTATTGATCGGTATTGGTCTCTATGTTTTTATTCTTATAAAAACAATAACCTATTTCTTCCTCCAAATTCTTCTCGTCTTCTATTTCTATGTTTATGTAGCAATTTCAGAGCTCCAACCACCTATTTTACACCATTAACAAGGTTTTGACTTACTAACAAACCAATGCCCTAGTTTTTCACACCAAATGCATCAACCGCTACCTCCCAACCCTTCACCACCTTCTATTTCTTCACCCATGGACCCCACTTGCTTCTACCGCTATACCCACAGTGATGAGGAATTCACAAAATTCCTTGATCATAATACCACAACCTTACATTATTACCTCGCCCATTCTTCCACCCGTGACTCGTCAGGTCAATCCATATTCAGAATGCCTACCTCCATTTATCCTGCTCTTGCCCCCACTTCCATATCAGATAACACCAAGATACAAGGTGTTACCTGCTCCCCACCTCACAACCCGCTATTTCTTAGATCATCCCTACATCTTTGATATCTGTCACACCTATAACATCTATCACACCTTCAGCTTCTGTCACCCCTTTAACATCCACCTCACCATCATCTACAACTCTTATTGTAGGGATACCCACATCATTAGCACCTCATGTACCCATTGTTTCTTAGCCACCAATCACTTTGGCATCTCATACCCCCTTCCATAACCTAGTCCTTTCCATACCCCAAAATTTTCCACCTATTACTACGAGGGTCTTCACACAAGTTCCTCCCACCTATACCCTACCTCAACAACCACCCATTGCCTCTACTTCTTATTCAGGGTACATGCCTTAACATTTATTCCCTCTTACATACCCCCATCACAATTTTCTTATTAAATACTACCATACACTGGTACGCCATCTAACTCTTATCTACCTCATCCACCCCCTTATACCACAAGGGGCATCCCTCAATCAAATCCTACAAATGATCTTATAAAGATGATGATGGATAAGATGTAGACCCTTGAAGCATCTATTTTTGGATCTCACAATACCTTGACTTACGATGAAATATGTAATGAGCCTATTCATCCATCTATACCCATTCACCCTTATCCCACACATTAGGAGATGCCTAAGTTCAATTGATTTAATAGCAAGGAAGATCCACAACAACATTTGTGATCGTTCAAACACATCTGTTATTTGATCGCCCACGATGACGCCTTGCTCCTCGGGTTTTTCCCATGTCACTTTGTCAGGGACCTACTCTAGATTAGTATAGTGCTTTACCTAAACACTAAATATTTTCCTTCAATCAGCTAGCCCATACCTTCCTTTACCAATTCTCAATCAATATCCTTAAGAAGGTCTCCATGAATGATTTATAATCTATTTGTTAGTACGATAACGAGTCTATCATTGACTTTGTTGCATGCTTTGGTGGGGTCTCATTAATCAAATTTCCTTTTAACTTCCAAAAAATGAGCTAATAGAGTTGTTTATTAGGGATTTTTCCAAGAACATTTCCCCAACTCTTCATGTATAAAAATTATAAACGTTTGATGAGGTGTTCACCATGCATTGGAAACTAGAAATCCATGCCTTAGAAGAGAAGAAACTTTAGGCTGCAAGAAAAAGAGCACTCCATTTAAATCAAATGACTCCCCTTCTTCTTCTAAGCCATAAACAATTATTCTAAGGAAAAAGGATCTGCTAACGTGGTGGTGTTGAAAGATGGCCCCTCTCATCCATCAAACAAACCAAAACCTCCTTCTAATATGTCCCCTATTCAGAATTTCCAATACAAGTACGAACAAAGACGTTATACCCCCATAAGAGAACCTTACTCCTATGTGTTGGAAAAACTATTAAAAGCGGGAGTCATCACCCTTCCACCGATCAAACCACATACTGGCTTTAACGCTTCCCATTTTTGTACCTGCATGGTATAAGGAGAATGACTACTGTAACTACCACGACGTTAGGGGGCATACTGACGAAAATTGTAAAAAATTGTCTAGGAAATGTTAGATAATGGTTATCTTGTCTTGGAAAACCCTAACGCGCATATAAATAAAAACCTTCAGGTCTTTGAGAAACCTTTTCCAAATCATACCCCTTCATCAAACTAGGCTGGCGAGACCTCTAGGAATGACACTAATGTTCATAAGGTCCATGTTGTATTTAACACAGTACATGTCCCTTCTACTTAGTTTCCTTCCATCCCGTCTATTGACAATATTCTTACGCAAGCTCCTCTACCCACGGAGGAGCCTATTTCACCTACTCTTCTACCCATGATGAGTCTACCTCACCTACTCCATCTACAAAGGTTCTTACCCCACTTATTCTATCACCTATTGAGGGGCTGTATTACCCATGCTTCTACCTAGAGAAGAGTCTATCTTATCCTCTTCTCTACCTAAGGAAGAGTCTACACCACCTAAATTTCCCCCTCCTTGACCCATAGAAAATCCAATTTTATATCCTCTTCCTATAAGTGATGCTTCTCTCAAGATCTTCCAAGATCCTATTAACCTTCTTACATCACTTCTACCTATAGATTCAGAAGCCAAAAACTTCCTATCTCACAAACCTCAAAATTCTTCACAGGGATTACCACCAAATCATCATCATCTTCCTCTACCTCTACACCCTTATCTTGTTTGGCCAATCATTTAGAGTATGTCGATTACTCCACACTCTAGGGGCACCTTAGACTCCTAGTTTCAACTCAAATGCAGATGTTGTCTCCGGATACTTTGATGATCTATCCTAAAATATTCAAGGCAACTAAATTTGTTACACCTGAGTCAGTCGTATTAGCCTCCTCTTCATCAACCTCGCCTTCATCCCAACCTTCATCTCGCATCCAAACCTTCATCCGCACCTAAACCTACCACTACATTGGGGTCTTGTCGATGTCTAGTCTAGTCCATCCCCCTGTGAAGATAGATTTGACCACCTCTTCATAAACCTCCACCAAGTATATTCTTGCACCTAAGAGGAAGACCCAACCTCTTAAGCCTCGTACCCCAATTTCTCCTACGCCTTCTTATTCACCTTTGCCTCTTCCATCAATCTTAGGCCCACATCCATCGACCTTGGTCAAGAAACCTCTCCCCCAAGGAAAACTCAAAGAGAAACAACCCACACCCTCACCTCGATCTACTATTTTACCCATGTCTTCTTCATCACCCACGCCTCTACCTTCTCATTTACCACCACCCTCTGCATTACCTACAACCACACCATTACCCATATCTCTATTGCCACCTTGGTTTCCTCACACGCCTACACTTTCTATATCCCCTTCTTCTTTACGCCTACCCTAGCACCTTTACCCAAGAAGGTGCAACCTAAACCAAAAACCACACTACCTACCAAAAATGTAGTTAAACCGACCCAACCCCCAACTCCACCTCCTTCACGAAAATCACCCATACCTTCATCCAAACCAACATTGACTTCTCATTGTGATCCATTGGTAGGATCCTATTCTAACATCCTTGCTAGGTTATTAGAAACCTCTGCTATCACATTTCTTCCCATTAAACTTTACAACCCGCTAAAACCAAAACTAGTAGGGTTTGATGACTCCAAGATCTATGTGTATCATCGCTCACTGGGTGGTGCGATGTCGAAGGGTGTAAGGCCCTCAAAAACATTCTCATTCAACTCTATAATTCAGATGGTATTTTAGATGATGATGACCTATTGGAGGAGAATTTCATTCCCCCTTCGCCGCTACCACATGACCTAGTCCTATTTCTATTCAATGACCATCACCTCCACCTCCACAACCCTCTTTTCCTCCTCTCGATCTTCAAAATCAATATGGTTCAAGTTGCCACTCAATCACATAAAGACAAAGGAAAAGAGAAGACCATAATCTATCTAGTACATATCTACCCACCATTCCATCTGCACCTTCTCCCAAGGTAAGTGTTATCCAAATAACTCTCCTAGTTATCTAGATAACTTATATTTTCATCCTGACTCTGGTGTTTCACATTTCAGGTTGCGCACACTCAAGATTGTTCTTTTAACACCTTGGCATAGTTGCAGTTCCTTTGTGCACCCTTGCACACCTTCCTACTCCCTTTGCATTCTTCTATCTCCTTCCATTTTCCCTTGCACACCTTCCTCCTGCGCCCGCTTTCTCTCTATCTAATCGCCCACTCCTTGTGTGTAACTTCTGCAGACTTACCTTCCAATCGGATAAGTCCCTAGAATTCCTCTTGAATGCTTACATAGACTCGGTCCCTTCATGTGACCTCTTTTCTTTCTTCCTCCACGCACCTTCCTTTAGTTGAATGCTCATGTCTTGTTTCCATACTTTCCTTATGCAAGTATGCCTTCCTCTCGCACGCGTTCCTCCCCTCTATTTCCCTTTTGTGTGCTTACTTCTCACTCCCACACCTTGTGTCCTCCTTTTCTCCCTTCTATGTAAAGTCATCTTCTGTCATACTTGAGTGTGCTACACGCAACCTATCAGAATGCACTAATAGGGCGCAAAATCTGGATAACCAACTAGTGCATGACACGTGGTAAAAAAGACAAAACAAATGAACAATTGACCAATTTATTCAATCAATCCACACACGCCATGTGTTTTGTGTGAGACGATGACTTTGACATCTTCTGATAGTCGTATCTTTTGCTACAGAGATCATATCGGCATGCACCTGGACTTGTCAGAGAACTGCTGACATAAGCTACACGTTGGACTTTTCAAATTCAAATATAGGTAGGATTTATTAGGCAAAAAATAGGGAAACATCTCTCATCTCATCAATGCATACATCCAATCAACCTCAACCACCATATTTCATCAGATCTTGCTTTCTTCCTTCCTCGACGACCTTGCGGAGTCGATTTGTAGGAATTTATTGCTAGTTGGTGGTTGAATATTTGAATCCGAGTTTTCCTCCCTTTCTCCTTCTCTTCTCTCCTTCTTCTTCTATAAATAACAAAGTTCTGCTTTGTAAAAAAACATCCCTCCTTGTTGTAATGACACCATGCCAAAATGGTGGTGACTTCCCACGGTCTCGAGACCTTGGCGTGGTCTCTATAATGTATTCTCACCTCCTATCATGAATGTAAATGACTGTGCATCCCTTAAGAAATAAAATCATGTTTTGTGGAACTCTTGTCTTCCCTTGTCTCATTTTCATTACATCTTGCCTCTTTGTTTGTGTTTTCTAGCATGTTTTGCGTACTCCTCTACTTACAGTCCCCACGTTCATGTGTTACACATGCTTTGGAAGGCCGAGCTTTCATGTTGATCTATAGCACGTGCCATCTACCCTATTCTCTCACGCCCTCTCTATTTCCTTTGCCACTCATGGAGAGAGATCGCACCTTTCGTTCTAGCACTATCACCTTCCTTAGCTTAGGATTTCCCCTTTCTGCACATCCTTCTATCCTGGTCCCTTAGCATGTTTATTCTAGGATTTGCTTTCAACATTAGGAGTAGCAATAACATTAGAGGTAGGTAGAGGAACCAACCTTCTCTAGAGATCCGTCCTAAGCTTGCAAGGTCCCACAACTTGGGGATGGTTCCATTATGGTCTCAAACACCTCGGCCCTTTCGAGATTCGAGACGTGGGTGCATGTTTGAGCAACCAACAGTTTCTGGCACGCCTAGTGGGACCAGAGTGAAGAGCTTTACATCTTCATCTCAGCAAGTTCGATGTCTTATTGCTAAGATCCACCTTTGGAGGCATTGTTCAACACATCTGAGACTCCCTTGATTCAATGCACCCATTATCTCATGTGCAGACCAGTCTCCTCTCATTCCTCCATTCATCTTTTTTTTTTTCCATCGTTCCACATTCCTCTTTTGAATTTGTGCAATCATGACTTCTTTCCCTTCATGGAATTCTCATTTGTAGTAGCGAAATATTTCCCTCCATCCCCACAGTTCCAAAATCCTCCTCCAAATCAGTTTTATAAGCCCCATTATCCTGAAAATGCATATAACCCACTTTTTTCTAACCAAAATGTTTATAAAAAATAGGTTTATGCAGATGATGGTGGAAACTCCTTGGCTGAAGTTGATTTTGAGTGGCAATTGACAAAAATGGATATGGAAATGATGCACTCGAGTCAAGTGATCCAAAAGGTAGGTGAAGTTGGCTTTAAGGTCCCTTGTCCATGGGTCATCCCTGTACCAAGCTGGTTTAGCGCCCAAAAGAAGATGCACTTCATCACTGAGATGTTGCCCCAGATTATAGAGTGGGCGGAAAAAATGGAGGCTCAAAAATCTAGTGCGTGGAAACCCTATCAATGGGGTAACCATACACTACCATCTTACAACCCTCCCACTCCTCTGTGCCAACTTACATCATCTCATCCCATTGCGCGTGTTCCTAGCTTCTTGCGCGCTTCCCCCACTAAGAATTCCATCCCTTCTCCCTCCTCACTTTCATCTCTCCTTCATTTATCTTCCATTCCCCTTCCTGTGTGTGCCTCTGTTCCTTTAGAGCGTGTGCCCTTCATCCCCTTTGCGCCCATCCTCCCACCTCATTCCAAGTCCCCTCTACCTAGCTATACCATAAATGAATAGCCCCTACTAATATGCCTCTCCCAACCAACATCATCATGTTCAATGACTGTAGAATAGTTAAAGAATGACATGAATCATGTGACTCCGAATGGGAAGAGGAAATCATACGTTCCTATTCCAGATGAAAATCGAGTTAGCTCCAGAGGGCGTAGTTGTGGAGGAGACCGATTGGCTTATAGAGGTAGAACCATGAGTGCCCCAGCTTTATGCGCCCTCTGAAGCACTCCCCTTCAGTAGGAAAGTCTACAAGAAAATCCCATATGTGGGATTGAGCTTTAAAGTAATGGGAAACCATAAGGATCAGATCATGCCCAATCAGATATCTAGCTACTCTAGAGCCAATAATAGAGTTGCCACCAGTCATGCTCATTTCAGAGCATGAGGTAGAGATTCAAAGTGCACCAAAGGTCAGCAACAACGCCTCCCAGATCCAAGTACAAAACAACTCTAGGAGGTGTATGTTATGTTTTTGATACTTTGAGGAAGGTGAAATGCCATCTACAAGACAGTTTTTCACTCTTATTTCCGACCATGTTCAACGCCAAATCAATTACATAGTCATAAGTTTTTAGGAAGGGAAGCTACTTCTCCTTCCCGTTGTAGGTTTTACTTGAGCGCCCCTTTCCTCTAGTTAGTTTAGGTTAGTTTAGGTTTTCTTTTAGTAACACAAGTGCTCACGCACACTCTACATGTTCCATTTGGGACATGTATGATTTTCAACTTTTGTACATAGTGTTGTGCTTTTGTTTCGCACGTCCCCTCTAACCTTTCCTTTTGTTGCTTCCTGGGATAACAGTTCAATTTTGGAAGAGGCAGTTCCAACTGTTAGTGCATAATCTTTCAATCTCATCAATCTAATTCAGAATATATTCATATGAGAGCAATAGTTCAGTTTAGAGTTTAGACAGAGCT
The DNA here is from genome assembly GCA_018340775.1 of Taxus wallichiana var. yunnanensis. Classification (NCBI taxonomy): domain Eukaryota; kingdom Viridiplantae; phylum Streptophyta; class Pinopsida; order Cupressales; family Taxaceae; genus Taxus; species Taxus wallichiana. The sequence goes on along the minus strand of CM031235.1, from coordinate 70,911,291 downwards.
TCAAGTGACTTCAGGAATGTTCTTCAAAGTTGTAGATCAGATCTTCAAGATTAGCGTCGACTCCATGCCCAATGGACTTCTAAGGCTATTGGTCTCTTCATCTAGCAGAAAGATGGCCCCCAAAATTTCCACAAACTATTATCTAAATAACTCTCCTAGTTATCTAGATAACTTATATTTTCATCTTGACTCGGTGTTTCACATTTTAGGTTGCACGCACTCAAGATTGTTCTTTTGACACCTTGGCACAATTGCAATTCCTCTACACACCCTTACATGCCTTCCTACTCCCTTTTGCATTCTTCTATCTCCTTCCATTTTCCCTTGCGCACCTTCCTCCCATGCTCGCTTTCTCTCCTATCTTGTCGTGCACTCCTTGCGTGCACCTCTGTAGACTTACCTTCCAATCAGCTAAGTCCTGGCATTCCTCTTGCGCACTTACATAGACTCAGTTCCTTCACGTGCCCTCTTTTCTTTCTTCCTCTCACCTTCCTTTAGTTGAATGCTCACGTCTTGTTTCCATACTTTCCTTCTGCAAGTATGCCTTCCTCCTGTGTGCGCACCTCCCCTCCATTTCCCTTTCACGCGATTGCTACTTTCGCTCCGCACCTTGTGCCCTCCTTTGTGCCCTTCTATGCCAAGTCATCTTCTGTCAAACTTGAGTGTACTACATGCAACTTATCAAAGCACACCAATGGGGCACCAAATCTAGACAACTAACCAGTGTATGACACATGGTAGAAAAAGACAAAAAAATGAATAGTTGGCTATCATTTCATCCAACTGTGCGGACCACATGTCTTGCGTCTGCCGATAACTATGACATCTTCTCGATAGCCCGTATCTTTTGCTACAAAACTCATATCGGCACGTGCCTAGACTTGTTAGAGAGCTGCTGACACAAGATACATGTTGGACTTTTCAAATTCAAATATAGTCAAGATTTTTAGCTAAAAAATGGAAACATCTCTTAGCTCATCAATGCATACATCCAATCAACCTCAACCACCATATTTCATCAAATCTTGCCTTCTTCCTTCTTCTACATGCCAAACAGACATGGGGAAGCGCATCTATGACAAATTTCCAGGAAATGATTTGTAGGCATTTATTACTGGTTATTGGTGGTTGAAGATTTGAATCCAAGTTTCCCTCCCTTTCTCCTTCTCTTCTCTCCTTATTCTTCTATAAATAACAGAGTTCTGCTTTGTAAAAACATCCTCTTTTGTTGTAACGATGCCATGCCAAAATGGTGGCCAAATTTCCATGAGTCTTAGACCTTAGCATGGTCTCTCGCAATGTATTCTCACCTCTTATCATGAATGTAAATGATTGTTCATCCCTTAAGCAATAAAATCATGTTTTATCGAACTCTTGTCTTCCCTCTCTTGTTTTCATTGCATCATGGCTCTCTGTTTGCATTTTCTGGCATGTTGTGTGTACTCCTCTACTTGTAGTCCCCACATTCATGTGTTGCGTGTCTTTGGAAGGCCGAGCCTGTGTTGATCTATGGCGTGCACCATACGCCCTCTTCTCCCATGCCCTCTCGTTTCCTTCTCCTTTTGTGGAGAGAGATTGACCCTTTCCTTTTGGCACTATCGCCTTCCTTAGGTTAAGATTTCCCCTTTTTGCACATCCTTCTATCCCTGGTCCCTTGGCATGTTTAGTCTAGGATTTTCTTTTAGCATTAGGAGTACCAGCAGCATTAGAGGTAGGTAGAGGAATCGGCCTTCTCCAGAGATCTGTCCCAAACACGTAAGGTCCGACAACTTGGGGATGGTTCCATTGTGGTCTCAAACACCTTGGACCTTCCAAGATATGAGATGTGGGTGCATGTTTGAGTAACTAATAGTAACTATCTATGGGCCGACATATCCTATTTCTAATGATTCACACACCGTACTAAGATCAATTTTTTTTATCAATCTCCTTTAAAGATGTCTTTATACGACTTGATCCAAACCTTTGAGTCTCATCTTTAGGCCCTCATTGAGGACATGCAATCTATTAAGGATCCACCCAATGACCCTACACCCATTTGCATCATCATCACCCCTCATCATGTGGCTACCCTAACCACTTCGCTTAAAACTTCTATCCCCATTTCATCTACTTAGGTTTCACTGCAAGATATCTCGATGAAGAGATCATCCCTATCCAATTAGATGGTATTGATCCCACCCTCTTCATAACCACCTACATCGATAATAATCGCATTCATTGCATTATGATTGATGGAGGTGCTAACATCAACATCATTTCTTCTCATGCGTATAACAAATGTGCATACCTACCAACTGCATGCATAATAACCCAGTTATGTTGTGTTCTTTCAATGATGCCATGACTTATACCATTGGCACTATTGTCCTCCACATCCGCATAGGTCCTCGCACCATTCCCAAAATTTTCTATTTTCTTGAGGGAGAATTCTAATACAAAATGCTGCTTAGCTGACCTTAGATTTGGGCTATGGGGTATGTTGCTTCAACCCTTCACCTTTCAAAACCTACAATATGTTGTATCCACTAAATGATGTCCTTGTTCGAGTCTAGACATCTACAACCATTGCCACTATCGCCACCGCCTCATCTCAAACTTTTTTCCGCTTCATCTTCTACCGTAACCTCATCTACCACTTTTACCGCTACATATTCCATAACCAACCCCTTTAATTCCCACTTCGCCGCAACTTCCAAAACTAGCCCCTCTACCAAATCGAGTAACTTAGCTATTCCCGCTACCCAAGCACCGAAATCTAACACCTTAGCATGTGTTTTTCAATGCCTTATCCTAGGGGAATACCACTTATACAACATTGAGATGTTATAAACTCCTCATGAGTATGAAATTCTTCACCAACATCCAAATTACAACCGTCATATAAGATAAGTTATTCCTTACGGTCCTCCCACTTTCTCACTAACTTGACATATGGGGACTTGACACTACTTCCTATTCTCCTAAACCACCAACACAAACCCAAATTTTCTCATCTGACTTCCAATACCTTACAAACCACTGCTTCACCGAAACTTTCATTCACCGATGTGCTTGGAGAGGTTTTGGCTTTGGTCTTTATGAGCGGGGTCATCATACAGTCATACCTTGCAGGCACATGCAAACATAAAGACCATTGTGGTATCAGATTTACCATACCACCTCCTCCTAAGAAGGCATGAGTTGACCTCATTGGGGAAGATAAACCTTCTACACATAACTCACCTACCACACTACCTTCACACATAAAGTCCATGGATGGCGAGGACCTCTAACCTATCAATATGAACACCGTTTCCTTGGGACCTCTAACCTATCAACATGATGACGAGGCTCCCTCTTCCCTTCCTTTTCTTTATCTTGGATCACTTGATGATACACCTTATATAAATTTTGTTCAATGTCGGGATGATGATTCTATTCTCTCCTATTTAGGTGCAAAATATTCTTACATTCACCTAGGTCGTTACCTTATGAGACACAAACCATTCTAAATGAATCAACCATAGAGATCAAAACTCATGCTCAGACGACCTCGAATTCTAAAGATAAGCCAATCTTTAGATTCCACCGAACAGGAAGCCTTTACCTCATTCCTTCGAGATCATAGAAACTCCTTTTCTTGGTCTTACACCAATATGCCTGGTATTGACCCTAACATTGTGGTCCATAATATTTTGACAATTCCCGATGCCAAACCTTTGAAACAAAAGTTGTGAAAAATGCATCCACGCATTTTGCTTCTTGTGAAAAAATAACTCTAGCACCTTATTTCTATTTCCTTTATTCTACGCATTGACAATCCTCAATGGTATTATTCCTATTAATAAAGCGACAAGGAGGACCCCCGCATCTATATGGATTTTTGTGACCTTAACCTCACTTTCCCTAAGGATGAATTTCCTCTGCTAACATCGACCAACTTGTTGATCTTACACCACCATGAGATGCTATCTCTTATGGAAAAATTCTAGGGTTATAATCAAATATTATGTTGAGCAAAAAAATGTTTCTCTAAGGAGAAGACACACAAAGGATGCATGTGTGGGAATAAGGTGCATTTGAAGGAATGGGAAGATAGGAAAGGAAACGTGTTCCAAAACACTTTGGCTCAGATTTAGCCATTTTTATGGATAAGGGATATTTTTGGAGATAACGTGCGAAGCACACATAGAGATGAAGACTTGTGCTCCACGCAATGGTATTTTGGGAACAAGCGGTAGATAAGCACCATGCATAGTTTAAGCTAATAATAGGATTTCTACTTGGAGTTAACTATAGGAAACATCTTGTTAGAGAACTTGCATGTTGTGCATACTATTGTAAAGGTGCATGGCTATTATCAACATGTGACCTATTTTGAGAAGTGCATGGGTGGTGAAGGGCAAGTCCCCACCCTTATAAATATGTATTGATTTGCATATTTTAGTAAGTGCCGAAATACTATAGAGTTTTCTTGATGATTTTGACGTGCACATGATTCATGGAGATGCTTTGATATAGTGTAAGAGGCTTTCATGTTTTACAATATTTAATGCACTTTGGAGTATATTGGTTGGATAATGGTATTAGACATGAATGAATCTAGTTCTTGTATGGTTAATCTTATCATAGTTAATGTTTAGTTCATTTATTATGATTCTCTAAGATATAAATTTGGATTATGCATTGTGGAATGCTTATGTCTAGCTATGAATTTGAATATGTTTAAACATCATCATGCTAACATTCTATACAAGAAACTCTAAAGAGGAACCTGATGCCTTTACGTGCTTCGGTGAGAGCTTAGCTTAGGTTGAGTGATGTGTAAATGCATCTAGGTTATTCACAGAAATTCTAGGTTTGCGTCATTGGTTTCGTTGCGAAACCTCTTTTCGGTTGTTTTTAGGATGTTTCATGATGAAGACGTACTCGATTGACCTTATCAAGTGTTGAGGAGTGGATATTAGATATGGAAGAAGAATACACTTGGAGATTCAACACTGGATATGAGTTTGACGCGCACATGTGGGTGGAGCATAACTTGTATGATTGTTTATATGAGAGTTTCTTTGTTATCTTTTCGATAGAGCTGTATGAGTGGCTAGTTGCTTATGCATCTAAAAGGAATTGGAGGTTTCACACAATTGTCTGGATGTAAGAAGAATTTTAGGTCCTCTATGATGCTGATTTGATTTGGACACGTGCTATGGATACTTGGTTGTGTGGTGTTTTGAATAGCTATATTTTGGAGTACTTGATTTCCACTTATTCTTTCTTGGAGGTAGCTAAGTTCCAATTTTTACGTTATCCCAGGGAAATTATTTGCAAGGTATTCCACCGATTTATCAAAATATTGATGGTAACCACTGAATTTGGAAGAGAAGACGATGGCTAGCTAAACCCCACCATGCGTGGGGAAGGATCGGGTTTGGTGAAGGGTGGTGGACTCATGCGGTAGAGAAAAGAGAAGAAAGATAAATTAAGTACAATGAGGGGTGTGAGAGGGAGTTAGGATAGCACTGCGACATTCCGAAATGGATGGCATTGAGGAGAGAGATGTCTCATGAAGGATTTGGAGCTCACACAGAGGGCGTGGAGCCAGAGCATTTGGAACTTCCCCATATGGGCAAGCATGACAGGGAACCTTCATCATCCTCTTATGAGAGAACGCTAGTAGAGATGACACGGGCCACAGTACACATCTAAATCTACCTAGAAACCTAGCCCTTGCGCTTGGTTTTCTAAATTTGATTACAACCACTAGTAAACAAACTAGTTTGGGTGGTAAAATAACATGAGTAAATCAAATAGAAAGTACATCTATGGTGGAAGGCATCTTCCTTGTCATTTAGAGGTACCTTTTAGGTGTGTCATTGACGCAAAACTTAGGTGCGTAGATTTTGGACTCATCTTTAGGAGTAGCACCACCTCACAGACTATAGGGGTTTAGTTTAGTAGCACTGTTGAGACACATGACAATACATCCTCTGGTCCACTTCTTTCTACATGTGGAGGATCAGGGGGCATACGTGACTCTGGTTTTGGTGGATCTAGTGGGTGCGGAGGAAGAGGTAACACATGAGGTTTTGGATCCAAAGTGGACACAATCCTCATTAACCCCAAAATATTTATATGGTGATGTCGCTTCATCTTCCAGTATATGGGAATAGAAGATGTTTCTTAGCATGTGCATATGTGTGAGATACTGTGGCATGTGAAATGGATAGTTTGTAACTACGTTACAGGACATGCACATAGTTGGTAAAATAAGTTTGAACCCGATCAGACTTGTGTAGATTAGACATTGTTACGATATGCTTTCCTTAATGAATTTTATAATCCTGAGTTCAAGTAGAAGAGTATAAGTGTGCTCAAGGATATTAAGTAGGGCATTACTGAGAATGTTCAAGAATATGATGTCCATTTCAAAACTCTTTTGTCTAAAATTTTGTATGATATCCATGCAAGCCAACATGTACAAAGTGGTTCGTCTGAGGCCTTATCACACCTTTTAGAAAGGTGATTTCACATAAGACATACAAATCCGCACAAAGCGCTTGAACTAGCGTTGCGCTACCGAGGAAGTCAAGTATAAACACTTGAGTGAGCCCATTCCTCGAAGCTCAGATTACAACCGTGACAAAGCAAATTGGAGAAACTATCACCAATTTAGTTCACGAGATGCATAATGGGATTTGGTTTACGATTCTGAAGTTGAGGGGCACACTAAGGATAGTTGTCCCCGCAGATCAGTGTGTTCATTGTTTCTAGACTATAAGATATGTCATTTAGACCATGATGTAAGCTGCTTCCCATTATTACAACACATAATAAGGAAAAATGTATCTTGCTACTGTAAGATTTGTTGGTCCACAACTCAAAATACCAAAGATTACAGGTTGATTGATCAGATTCATATTGCCATTGATATTGGTATATGAAAAAAAAGAGTATCAGATAACTCTAAAGGTAAAAGTGAGCACCATGATCGTGATCACACGCAAGGGTGCTATGATCAAAATGAAGGATTCTTTGAAGGAGGTCGTGGTAGAGGTTGAGGATACCGTGGTTGATTTAAGGGATGAGGCCGTGGTGGTGGAGAATGTGAGTTTCCTTATGGAACATGTTATACATGTAGATCTCCCGACCATGACATGCACGATTCCCTCGAATATTACTTGTTCTTTTTGTGGGAAGAATCATAACTACGAGGAGTTCCCAGACTTATATGAGAATCTTAGCAAGAAATATAAATAGGATAACAAGCGTCATAGGATGGTTAGAATATAACGCACCATGGAAAACCAATGAATGCCAAAGTTGGAACCCAGGAACCCGAGATAGTACCAATGAAAATAAATACATGTCTTTGAAGCCGCACATGCCGGAGAGAAGCGTAGTAAAACATTCCTACCATAACTAGGGAAGAGGCATTGCATGAAAGATACTCAAATCCTACACATCAGAAGGAGGTTTATCAGGAAACCATGGAGGTGCTCATAAATATTCAGGGTAAGATATAATGTTAAAATGAATAGTCATGGAAGGTGGAACAAAAGAAGGTAACAGAGATGGTCCAACCAAATGTTGATGATTTGAAATAATTATGCAAGATGTCGTGCCATAAGAATATCATTCCATTACTAGGGAATTGGTTGAAGGGAAACACTCGAGCATAGGTATTGAGAATGGATCAGATCTCGCATGCTAATCTCCCCCTCATAGCTTGGATTATGAAAAGGAGATCACTCTGAATGTTGTTGTGGATGGGTGGATTTTGAGAAATATATTGATTGACACAAGTGCGGAAGTTAATATGCTTACTTTAGATGCATGGGTATAGATGGGAAAACCTCCATTATAGCCATCCTCTAATGTACTGTTTATGGAAAATAGAACTAAGGCCACTCTAACAAGGGTTTTAAAGGATGCATCAATTACTATACAAGGGGCCAAGTTCATTGGGCAATTTGAGGTTTTAGCGCTTGCAGTAGTAGACAACTTCCCACTCTACTTGGGCACCCTAGTATTATGCAAATAATGTTGATCTACCATTCAACAAGGGGTATATAATCTTTGAGAACAAGTAAGAACAAGTTATTATCCCTTTGAGAGATGGGAAATCTGCACCCTATATTGAACCTTTGAGTGAGGAAGACCAACAAAATTTATGTGAGTGCCATTTGAGATCCGAATTAATCAAGTCATCTAAGGAAGAAATCCTCCAATGGGAAGAGACACCGTCTATTAGTGATACTATAAGTATTTCCCATGATAATTGGGCACATGGAACTTATGATATGGTTGGGCATGAAGTAAGGAATGCATCTGTGTGAGGAGGAAAACCTCGTTGTATTAAAAGGATAACTAACAACCTTGTACCCGAAAGACACTGGAGAAGGAGACCTGCGGTATTCTTGTGTGCCATGGAGGAACAATGGAAGGATCAAGTGGACAGAAGAAATATGTTAGTGTATACCCTACGTGGGACAATAACACGTTGGTGGATGGTTCACAAGGATAATATCATAGAATGGAATGAAGTGAGAATTTCTCTAATAACCCGGTTTCTCAGGAGCAATGTGCCTACTCAAATCTACACATATCATGGTAATCATCATGTTCAACACCACGTTCAGTAGTGTGAGAGACTTTGGACAAAGGGGCAAGAAGATTTACCACCTTCATTGTGGGTGTACAAACTTTATTTCACTTTGCAAGGTCACACACACACTGCACGTTTGTGCGGAGCTGCATAGGAGACTGGAAATTGGCAAGACTTGACTACAGGAATGATCTAGACTTTTGACTACTTCTCCACTAAACCTCTAATGAAAGAGGCATTACAAGTTATGGAGCGATTGACTATGGGAGACAATGCAAAGGATGAAGAACTCATTCAGGAGTTATTTGGTGAGGAAGACTTGAGGGTGCATTTTGCTAAAGTAGATGAGACCGATGTTGAACTACTTGAGCCACTTGCCTTGAAAAGGAGAAAGGATCGATGGTCTGCATAGTGGATGATGAATAAGTAGAAAATTTGGACATAGATCATTCATAGGGTATGCGTGAAGTCTTAGACAACACGGATAAGAAGGTACATGCCTATAATGAACCTATGAAGACCAAGAAAGTGAACATTGGCACAAATGCTAAACCCAAGGAGGCCATAATTAGAGATTATTGGTCTGATTCTAAAGTGGCTAAGATAATTGAGTTACTATGTGATTTCCAAGACTTATTTCTTAGGGTCTATCATGAGTTAAAAGGAGTACATGAGTCTTTGGGAAAGATGAGGATTAAGTTAAAGGAAGGTGCACACCTGGTTAGGAAGAGACCTTACAAGATGAACCCTAACTTGTGCGTAAAAGTTAAAGAATAAATTGACAAGATGTTGAAATCTGGCATCATTAAGCCCCTAGAAGAATTAGAGTGGGTCAGCCCCATGGTAATCAGTATAAATAAATATGGTAGGATAAGGATTTGTGTGGACTACAGGAGTTGAATGCTGCATGTGTGATTGATCCTTTTCCTACACCTTTCACCAAGGAAATATTAGAAGGCATTGCAGGAGTGAAATTTACTCTTTTATAGATGGATTCTATGGATATCACTAGGTAATAATTGTAAAGGAGGATCAAGAGAAAACAACCTTCACCACTGAATGGGGAGGTTTTTCATACACGGTGATGCCCTTTGGAATAAAGAATGCACTGCAATATTTTTGCACATTGTGGTTCAAGCATTCCAGAATTTATTCACAAATTCTTGTAGGTTTACTTGGATGATTGGACAATATATGGGCTTGTCAAGGATCATTGTGACAACTTGCGATTAATGTTTGAGAGGTGTAGATAGTTAAGAATCTCTTTAAACATCAAGAAGTGTGTATTTGCTACACCTTTTAGAACTTTGCTAGGGCATATCATCTGCAAGGAGGGTTTGTTAGTAGATCCAACCAAGGTTGTAGTTATCTTAGGCCTAGAGGAACCTACTAGTCAAAGTGAGGTGCATGGATTCTTGGGCCACACAGGTATTACAGAAAATTTATCAAAGGATATGTGAAGATTTTTGTGCCCTTAGAGGAATTACTAAAAGGAAAAGGGACATTCTATTGGGAGAACCAGTAACAGCATGCATTTGAAGCGTTGAAGGAGAGGATTACTATGGTGCCTATTATGCACTTTCCCTCATGGAACCAACCTTTTCATGTACATGTGGATGCCTCTAGCATGGCCATTGGCACAATATTAGCTCTTCCTAGAGAAGGTACTATAAATCATTCTATTTGTTTTGTTAGTAGAAAATTGACACCTGTAGAACAAATTATACAACTATAGAGTGTGAGGCCTTGTCAATGATCTATGTGCTACATAAGTTTAGACAATACTTTCTAGCAACACCTTTTGTGTTTTATACAGATCACATGGCATTAAAATACTTGGTAAATAAGCTCATTTTATAGGGGCGCATATGCCATTGGGTTCTCTTATTCCAAGATTTTGATTTTACAGTCATGGTAAAACCAAGAAAAAGCAATTCTAGTCTAGACCACTTATCAAGAATTCAATCAAGAGAGGACGCATAGACAATTGAAGATACAATGCCAAATGCACAATTGTATAGGTTAAATCATGCACCCTTAGAATTGTGGAGGATATTGCTATCTTTTTACACACATGTATGACACCATAAGGAATGAAAGCCTTGGAAAAGAAACAACTTGCAATTCACGCCGCACCTTTCATGTTGATCAGTGGTGACCTATACAAACTAGGATGAGATGAAGTATTATGCCGGTGTGTACTTTGGAGCATGAGTGCACAACAATCATGGAAGAGGCTCATGGCGGTATTACAAGTGGACACTATGCAAGTGACGCCACCGTGCACAAGATTCTACTCACTGGTTTATGGTGGGAAACCTTGTACAAGGATTGCAAGGAGTATTGTAAGGCATGTGATCACTGTCAACACCTTGGAAAACCTAGGAAAAGAGATGAAATGCCTTTAAGGCCTATTACTAGTGCAAAGCCATTTGAAAAATGGGCAATAGACTTTGTGGGTCCTATTTCCCCAGCCACACATAGAACTAGATCGTGCTACATCATCACTTGTATAGATTATCTTATAAGGTGGGTAGAAGCAACACCTACAAAGGATTGTACATCATCTACAACAATAAGGTTCTTAACAGAAAATATTCTTACTAGGCATGGATGTACATTGAGTTTGAAAAGTGATAGGGGCACACATTTCTTGAATGAGACAATCAGGATATTATTGGATGAATTTATGGTCACACACCACAAAACCACACCCTATCACCCTAAAGAAAATGGGACTGCTGAGGGATTCAATAAGATATTGACCTAGACCTTGACAAAGATTTGTGATGTTGGAAGGAAAGATTGGGATGATAAAGTTTTTGTTGTACTTTGGGAATATAGAACAACCTACAAAAGGTTGAATAAGGCCACACCCTTTCAATTGGTGTTTGGTGCAGAAGTAGTTCTTCCTATAGAATTTATGTTACCTTCTTTGCATATTGCGCATGTTGGAGGTCTAGCTGATGAGCAAGCTTTGGAAGATAGACTTAATACAGCTAGATGAGAGACGAGCTATATCAAGTTGGAGTTAGAAGTAGGAAAATGCCAGACATAAGGCATGGCATGACAGACATATCAAGGAAAAGAAGCTTGAGGTTGGGTAGATGGTGCTTCTTTATGATTCAAAGTTTCTATGCCACCCAAGAAAGCTTAAGGTGCATTGGTTGGGACCATATGTTATCACTCACATACTTGAATCAGGAACTTTCCAGTTAGAGGTGCTTGATGGAACACGATTACTGGTTACTTCAACGAGAGTAGGCTGAAGCCCTACTATAAATAAGCCTTCTTGGTGTTTGTAATAAGGCAATATTTCCATTTAGTATAGATTTCCCTTATCAATTTCCTTTACTGCTTTCCTTATTCATCGCTATGCTTTGTCAATTTAGTTTAGTGTTTTGTGTAATAAGCGCATTTGCACACCTAAGCCGATTAGAATATGAAGTGTTTCAATGTGTAAAGAATCGCACATACCCTTAGTGTCGTGGTTTGTCATTCAAATTGGGTACACATAAGGAAATATCATTATAAGTGATTTCTCTTGATTAAAAAATGTAGATAGTATGGAAAGGTGCTGCTAGAGAGAAAATTGCTCCCAAAAAAGGACCATAGCTAAAACAAATGAATGAACAATATACTCCACTTGGACACCCATATTGGTAAGCAAGTCAACAACCTTGTTACCTTCTTTGTATATATGCTTTGATATCTAATTTCCCAAATCTGATTGAAGAATTCATATATCTTCAATGATGTTTCTTATTGTCCCTTGACTCGATTATTTGAAGTTTAAAATATTTATAAGATTTAGGGAATCACTTTCCACAAGGAGGTGCTCATGACCAATTTGAAGAGCCAATTCCAATCCCTTAAGGATAGTCATGGCTTCAAATTTCTAAGTGGTTGGTGCCCACGCCAAAGCCGATAACAAGAATAAAGAGAGGAAACCGTCGTGTCCCAAAGAATGGTTCCCCCTCCGGAATTACTAAGGTTTCCTTTGGACACGCCATCTTTGTTGAGTTTTAGCCATCTAGGAGGAGGAGGAGACTAAACAACAACCCGCATAGACATCTAAGGGTTCACCTCCACCTGGAAAGCAAGATGTTGACACCAATTCTTAGAACCACAGAAATTCACTTTTTGCTTATACTTTTTCCAAATATAGTTGTTGAGGTTTTCCTGGAAGAGGATAGCAATACTTTTGACCACCTGTCGGGATCATAGCTTGCTCTTTAAAAATATGCCTATTTCGCTCCTTCCAAATACCCCATAGGCCATGAGGGAGAAGAAGTTTCCAAGCGAGGGAGAGGATTTGGTGAGAGAAGGGGGAGAACCATTGGTTGAAGGCTTCAGATAGAGACGATGGGAATATCCACGACACACCAAGATGACTCAAGAGTTGACTCCAGATAGAGTGTGTGAAAGGATAGTGGAGAAGAAGGTGAGAAGAGGATTCCAAAGCTATAAGACAGAGAGAACACATCGAGAAGGAAGAGAGAAGCCTCTTCTTTTGAGGTTTTCACCAGAGAGGATGGCATTCCTAAAGGATAACCATGTAAAGAGACCAATCTTGGGGGTGATAGTAGAGGGCCGATATGATGAAGAGGCGGGCCATAGGGGTTTGAGGTTTGGAGGAGTAGGCCACCTTAACAATGAATTTTCCATAAGATGAAAGAGGCCAAATGTGATCATCTTGAGGTAAGAAGAAGGAGATGTATTGAGAAGAAAGAAGAGTTCTAAGCCCCGTGAGATGTTGACTTTGGATGTTGCTACACCGTGCAAAACTAGTAAGGACCATAGTGGTTTAGAGTTTATGGTCTAGAAGTATCCTCTTACTTTCCCGCCACACTTAGATATTAAGATCCTTTTGATCGAATTCCAAAAAGGATCTTGAGCAAGAGGCTTGTCCCCAATCCACCAATCTGACTAGAAGTCAATTTGTTGACCATTCCTAAGATGTCATTTGGTGCCAGCACACAACAAAGGAAGATATCTCACAATAGAATTCCAGATGGCGAGTCTATGGGTGGTTCCAATGTAGAAAGTTCTCTGTAGGAAGAAGATACTTAGATCAAAGGAGCTAAGACCAAGAAGAGGAGTTTTCAAAAGTGACCTCCTAACCAATCTTAGCAAGCATGGATTCGTTCATATCAATGAATTCTTCTAAGCCCCAAACCACCTAAGAGGGTCGACAAACAAACAATATTCCAAGACACCAAGTGAATTCTATTCCTTTCCTTAGCACCAGACCAGAGAAAACATTTTTGAATTTGCTCAATGGAATTGACCACAGAAGATGGCATTTTGAGCAAAGACATAAAATAGATAGGCAGACTCTTGAGAGTGGCTTTAACTAACTAAAGCTTACCTTCCTCGCTGAGGAGAACACCCTTCCATCCAGCCAATTTCTTTTGGTAGTGTTCAATAACCAGATTCCAAAGACTTTTGATTTATTTTCCTTTGAAAATGGGGAGCCCAAGATAAGAAGAGGGAAGATCAACAATTTTACAACCAAAGATATCAACAATCTTTCTTTGTCTATTGAGCGAGGTGTTTACAAAAGCAATGCAATTTTTAGAAAAAAATATGAGTCTTGAGAGGTCATCCGATAACACTATAGAATTTCTTTTAGGGCCTTCACTTCCACTACCAATGCTACACTCATGAGAAGAGTATCATTTGCAAATTGGCTATGAGTAGTAGCAGAGATCCGGTAGTAATTTTACTTCCGAAATTATGGCAGCTTGTTTGGCACTTACAACACCCCGCTTAGAGTATCCGCCATTAAGATGAAGAGGAAAAGGGAAAGAGGGTCACCCTGTCTAATCTCCCTACTGTTTTTAAAAAAGCTAGCCGAAATTCCATTCACCAAATTTAAAAGCAAGGTGATGATATGCAAGTGAATACCCAGCTGCACAACTTGTCACTGAAACCAAAACTCTTGAACACTCTCAACAGGAAGACCCAGCTGACTCTATAATTTTTTTTTTGCATATCCAACTTAAAAATCATCCCAACAAATCTTAACATGTTGAACTGAGTGAATAGCCTCATGCAGGCAATGATAATGCCACCTTGAATGAGACAATTGCCCACAAAACCATTTTGTTGTTCAGAAATAAGCATATTCATCAACAGTTTTAGTCTCACCGCCATCATTTTTGTGATTATCTTATAAGTAGTGAACTGCAAAGGCTTATCGGTCTGAAAGTTAAAAATTGATTTATATCCAAGCGATTTGGGAGCCAAAGCAATAAAGGTAGTATTCCATTATTTTAAAAGATATTTGCTTCTCTAGAACTCATGATATAAATCATCCTTCATAATCTCCTAGTAGATTTGAAAGAAAGCTACAGGAAAACCATCCGGCCTTGGAGATTTATCCCCTTCATAATAAAGACAACTTTATGCAGCTCAGGCATGGAGAAGGGCTATGTTAGACTTTCGCTCATATCATCGGTGATCAACTTAGGAATGTGTTGTAACATTCTTAACATATCATTTTCAACAAGGGGGAACTTCTTCCTGTAGCAGTTTAGAATAGAAAGAAATAAGCTCATTAGAAATATCATCTTCAAAAGACAAAAGTTTACCTTCAGAAGAGAGAAGCTCCTTAATTTTATCTCTACTTTTGTGTTTAGAAGTAGTGGCATGGAAGAATTTTGTGTTTCAATCTCCCTACTGCAGCCAAAGTGCTCTCGACCTTTATCTCCAATTAAGTTTCTTCCTCAACAAGAGTGTTATGATAATCACTCATCAGGGAAATTTCTTGTTTGTGGAGTTGATCTCGTCTAACTCTCTTTTCAATTTTGTCCAAACACCCATAATTTTCTAAGTGAGTTGTTGTTTACATAAATGAATATTCCCAAACACCTTAGTCTTTCAGATCTTGAGTTGTTTCTTGATTTCTTTGAGCTTTTTAACAAACCTGAACATTGCAGTTCCTTGAATGTCCACTTTCCACCAACTTTTGATAAGGTCATCTAATCTATTATTCTCCAACTAGGCTAATTCAAATATGAAGGGAGGATTTTTAGACTTGTGATTGGAGTCAACACTTAAGAGCAATGGGTTGTGGTCAGACACAACTCTAGGGAGAGTATTGAGATATAAACAAGAAAAATTCAAAATCCAAGACACTTGAGCCAAGAATCTTGTCTAGTCTACTTTGAATATGATTATTTCCCAGTCTGTGGTTTGACCAAGTGAAGGTAGCTCCATGCAGATCCATATCAAAAATTTCCCCTGCCTAATAAACTCATCCAAGGCCTCCATACTCCGGGGTTGGCAGGGAGCCACCTAGTTTTTTAGAAGGGTAGAGAGTGTTGTTAAAATCACCCACAATAAGGTAGGGAAACTTCGAGCAACTCCTTTTAAATTACAAAATGTCCTTCCAAATCTTTTCTCGATGAGAGTCCAAATTGGCGGAATATAAATTAATAGCTATCTAACCCATGTTAGAGTCAACTTCCTGAAAGAAAATTCCCAAGAATTTTGGATTTTTGATGATGCAATCACCCACAAAGGACTTTTGATTCCGTGAGTGTGCAAATACCTCCAGAGTTTCCGAAGAGATCCGAGAAGCAAAGGGGGCAATGGGCCATAACTGGAGAGGTTGTCATCCACTTTAAGCTTAGTTTCCTGCAACATAATAATATCTAGGGAGTATTTGAGTCTGATGTCTTTTAGGACTCTCTTCTTTTGCAAGGAGTTGATCCCCCTTATATTCCAGAGATTAATTTCATTTTTTAGATTTGGACTTGTTCCCCACCACCATGAGGAGGGTGATTTGAGTTCCTTGCGCCACATTGAGTGCTAATTCTTGTTGAAGCTTGACATTTCTATGAGTTCTATCCTTAGATTTCTCAAATCCCACATCTGCTTTCTTTCTAGTGCTTCTGGTCATTTGAGGATGGTTGTTGTCTCCAAATGTGGAAGGGGAGAGAGGGACCTCCTATTCGATAATCGGGTGGGACACAGACAAAGGGAAAGAAAAGTGAGCCTCAACTGTGGCGATGATAGGATTGGGGATAACAACCTCAAGGACTATAACAACGATAACAAGTAGAGGGAAATCGGAGGAGTAGAGGAGGCGTCGATGAGGGGAATTTTCCCGTCCTCTAATGCAACAAAAGGATTGGAGGTAGTAACCTTTGGAGCCGCTTCAGGAATGATCTTGGGGATGAAATTACCCTTCTTAGGGGAAGAATCAAAGTTTTTTCTTAGGTTGAGGTTTAGAAGGGCAAGCAGGAGCCATGTGCCCAATGCTTTTGTAGATGGAGCAAGCTTGTGGGATATACTCATATTCGATAGGCTATGAACAAACTCAAAAATTTGATAGTAGATCAATAGATTTCGGGAGCGGGCCACTAACATCAACATTAACACAAAAATGAGCATGAATGAATCTATATTTGGCCTTAGTGGCGTGATCAATGACGATAAGAGATCCCATGGAAAGAGCAATACCTTTAATGACCACTGAATCCCAAAACTC
This sequence comes from Taxus wallichiana var. yunnanensis, assembly GCA_018340775.1. Taxonomy (NCBI): domain Eukaryota; kingdom Viridiplantae; phylum Streptophyta; class Pinopsida; order Cupressales; family Taxaceae; genus Taxus; species Taxus wallichiana. The sequence goes on along the minus strand of CM031235.1, from coordinate 70,894,204 downwards.
TAGGGGGAGGCCTAGTAAGCGGACCCAAATTAGAGCACGAGTCATTGTTTCAGAGTGGGGGTTAAAGACCGATGTCCATTTGCACATATAGAACCTTCTCTTTCCAAAGAACCATGGTCCTCTAAGAATGGCCAATGCAAAGTCCTCTTTGAGACTAAAAGTGAAAAGAATAAAACCATTAGGCATGACAACAATATCCAAAGAGCCACAAGGGGCCCATTTCAACCACGCCCCATTTTTTAATGTCCTCCAAAGAAGGTTTGTGGCCCATGAGTTTTCCCACCGAGACAAATCCTTGAGGCAACAACTACTGCAATAATGTGGGAAGGAATCAAGAGACAACATCCCATTAAGTACAATAGGAGATCATTTATCCGTATGAACAACAAAGGAGGATCTAACCACCACATTTTTCCACATAGTCTGTTAAGGGTTAGGCGACAACCCACATGACTCATCAAAGTGAGTCGCAAGATCTAGACCGAGAAGGGTTCGACATCTAAGCAGATGCAGGATAACGTAGAAAATTCAAATTTTAGTGAGCGAGAAAGTTCTCCAAACCTCCCAAGGTCTACCAATTTCATGAATTGTTGACTTTGTAATGTTAAGAAGTAATTACATTTAAAGTTTTTTTCCAACTAGATTAATGTACACACAAATGGAAGTAATTATGATCTTCAAACTAAAAGGTTCCCTCCTTGTAACCTTGGATGAGCTAGAGGATTGAACGAAGACCTCGATGCACATGTAAAAGTATTTTTCTCCTTTGATGATGCGTCAAACATTAATTGGCTAGTAGACATTTCCAAATTAGAGTCTCAATGGTGGTGCCTAACGCGCATCAAGGCCCAATCGCAAATGTGCATGAAATTGATGATATAAGGAGCCCTAACTACATAATTTTTGTATCTAATATCTATTGACTTCATGATTCTAAAATATGCATGTTTATCGCAGAAGCATTCATTGTCGAGGGCTTGTTTTTGTGATATCTCTAAAATACGTTGCCTCTATTTCTTGCACACCATAACCCATTTATCTTTCATATGCTGACTTCATGATTCAAACTTGTGCATGTTTCCCATGGAACTATTCATTTTGATGCCTTGTTTTATGAGATATATCCAAATTATGCCACCTCTATGACTTGCAAACCACAACCCTCTCTCTTTCAAACGATTGACAAACATGGCATGTGGTTCATATGTGCTTGGCCATGAAAAAAATACTTTCACATTGGTTTCCCCAACATTTTAATTGGAAATTATAGAAATATGTAAAAATATATTCCAAAATTTTCTAAGAAAAAATCATTTTTTCAGTTTGTGTAAGGCATAATTGTTAGCACACTAGAACCGATGGACAAGTTAATGACACTCGATCGAACAACCACTCCATGTAGCTAAAAAGACATGGTACACCATTATTATTACGCTCGATGCTAGTTTTGATTAAGTTGACTCATGTTTCTCAATACTTATTTCATCATATCCCCCGAAAGATTCTCTCCTTGTTTTCTCCTCAATATGGATTTTTTTAAGTAGACTCTCTAGAGATATGTTAAAATATCTTCCTAAAATTTTCATCTTTCAAAAATAAATAAAAACAAATTTAACCAACCCATCAAAGCTAGAATATAAAAAAGTGTCATGGTTCTACCTACATTAGAAATAAGTAAACCCCTTACGAATAGTTGTGCACAAAATACATATTCTAAAAACACACACCAACACTTATATATACATAAAAGATAGGGAAACAACGGATTATCCACATAAAATATTGCATAATACATTGTTTGATATTTTTGTTAACAAGTAATTATGTTGATAGTTGTTTTTCCAAATTAAACCCATGAGAACAAATTTTGATAACTAGTCAACCTTTTGGCTAGATTTTCTGCATAGTTGAAAACCTAGGTAGTCATGAGATAAATCTCTCTCATTTACCGATGAGGCTCCCGTGTCATATTTGTCAATGAAAATATGCTAGCATCCATATGGGGTTTTACTTTAAGTTTCAACTCATGAACCATAATTGTATAGTTCTGCAACAAGTAAGCAACTGATTTAAGAAAGGAAATATTTATAGAAGAAAGAAGTAATAAAACACAGGGAAGAAATGGGGAAGATGTGCAACCCAATCAATAGATAACAGAGTTGATTGCATGCACATAGAAGAAACCAATAGATATCAACGCACAAAATTATAAGCAAAGGTAACTCTAGATCTAGATCTAAAATAACAAAGTTTATTAGAAGATCTAAGATAGAAAGCTAGAAACAAAATGCACTGTGACACAAAGTTCTCCGGAAATCTGCTCCTTTATATTCCTTTGCTTCAAGTGGCTATCAGGGGTTTCAGCACAAAGTTTGGAACACAAGAATGCTGCTTACAAATTCTGATATTTAACCCGTAGGTTCCTCCTCTACTTATAGCATTTAGAGGGGCAATTACAAGTAGGAAGCTTTGAGTGAACTGGCACATGTGGAAGTCGGAAAGGAAACAACTGGCAATCTCCCTCCTGGAATTCCTCTTTGCATGACATGCATGATTTGCAACTGAAAATAGAACCTTCTATTTTGCACGTCTGCCACCTATCTCCAAGTAGTTGACTTCTTCAAGTAATGACTTTTAAACCAATCACTTAAGTTTTATAATTTAATTGATTGCTCAATTACTTTGTTGGAGGAAATAAGAGAAAGAAAAAGAAAGAGGAAAGTTGCAGTCTTGTCCTTTTTCATATTCTGCATGTAGCTGATTCTTTTGCCTTTGATTCTCACCAAACTGGATCTGGAAGCAACTTGGATCTGGAAGTGGCTGGATCTAGAATTTTGCTTACGGGTGTTGCCTTCGCCTTGTCTTCCCTTTTATCCTTGAAGATTTTGTAGTTCTTCTCCTGTACATGCATCAATGCAATGTCTGTCGTAAATAACTCATCATTTTTATTTTTAATTGCATATGAGCAATTAAAAATTCTGGAAAGCACTTCGGTGAATGCAACTTCAATGAAGGCTTCAACTAGAAGATTGGGAGCACATGCACAAGATCCTGGAAGAAATTTTCCACGCACTGACTTCTACACGGGCTGCATCAGAAACAAGAGGATGAATTTTTGTCGGAAGCTTTTGCAATTATGAGATCTGGATTTGAATTTGGATCTGGATCTGGGCTTGGATTTGTGTCTCCGATGTCAGCAAATCTGGAAGTAATGCATGATTCCGCTGAGCTTTCTTGTTCATCCCACTTTGTCATGGCTATAACAATCTTTGTCTGAACAATTCTTTTCCTCCTTATTCGGCCGGAATTCTTCACAACCGGTGCAGATCTGGATAATTCTTCAGATTCGAGGATATGTTCAATGTAGTGGACATCGATTTAAGCTCCCTTTCTCTTATAAAAGCACCGTGATGAATTCTCGTAATTAATTCGACAAAGATGGCAACCGAACATGAACAGTGGATTTTAATCATAAAAATCTGCATATATCAAACTTGCTGCCCTAAAATTTGATATTTTATTTACATGTAAAGCAAGCATGAATTTTACCAACTTTACCTGAGCCGCTATACCATTATGCAGACAATTATTCAAACACAAATCAACCTTCTTCAACCTTGGTGCTAAATTTGGAAACTTCCAGCATTAATTACACCTTCTTCTAAGCAAAATTCCTCTCCAAATGGGGCGCACTTTTTGTCTGGGCTGCACTTCTCTGCTTTTGAATTAATTAATTCATCCTTATGGCATCCCTTGCTTATATAATCCTCATAATTCTATAATTAATTAATGCTTTTCCTATTTCTGGCAATTAATTAATTATTTAATAAGCTTTACTCTTTAAATGGGGCGCTGCTTTTGTGCATACTCATGGTTGCCATTAAATAAATTAAATTTATTTAATTTTAGACTTATGCTTCCAGTTAACTCAAGCCTCACAGTATGCTTTGACCTTAGCCACTGAAAATAGGAATTAATTAAATCAATTAATACTTAAAAAGTATTATTTCTCTCCCAAATGGGGCGCACTTTTTTGTCATGAAGGGGTTGCATTAAATAAATAATATTTATTTAATTTTAGAATTTCTAATTCCAATTTCCTTTATCCACTTTTCCCTTGTTGACTTTTCCTCATGCTTGGGCACCAAAATTGGGTGAATAAATATTATTAAATGCATTATTATTCACCCAAGGTGGGTCGCACTTTTTGGCAAGGGTGAATTCTATTTTTAAAAGCCAATTAACAATGGGATTATTCACCCTGCACCGCAGCTCCAAAAATCCCATGATCCACTTAAGTTGTTTGACTTTCATAATGGGATTATTTACCCTGCAAGGTAGGTAATAAAATCCCATCAATGCCTTAAGTGATTTTTCTTTTATTTCACAATGGGAATTTTTACCCTGCAAGGCAGGTAAGAAATTCTCGCCTGCCTGCTGCCTCCAATTTTTCCATTGTGACTTAAGTGGCGTTGCTTTCATGGGAAAAAGTACCTTGTTAGGTAGGTGCAAAATTCGCACCTGCCTACTGCTTCCAAAAATCCCATGATCCACTTCAAACCCTCTTTTTCCAAAAATGCGGTTAGCCCAGAAGAGGCTTTTTGGTGCACGACTTCGTCTTTTCTGAGAGAACTAGACCTTTGATGGCGAATTCCTTCTGGCACAACGTGCATAGGTGATCTCTAGATACTCCAGGCCAAGAATCAGGCAAACCGACAAAGGAATTGATCCAAAGAAATTTTCCAGAAAACGAAACGGGAAAACAACAAAAACACAAAACGTTGCCAGAAGTCACAAATAAAGCCTAGGATCCATTCTTGGTTAAAACCCTATTGGTATATGGGAATATTGACATGTAAGATCTCAACAGGGCTAAACCGAGCACAATTTACCTCAAACGGGGCTCAAAATAATTAAATACAACTTTCCCGTAGGCAAACCCCAATGGATGAATAAAACAATTTTGGGCATCTAGGTATTTTTCGAAAATAGCTAATATGACTCCTTGGGAATATCTTGACACATTACAGAAACTTTTTGGCAATAAAAACACAAAACGACCCATTATTTTAAAAGTATGATTTTTTTAAATAGGGTAGTCCTAGATTTCAGGGTGAACTCTGGGGACACCACAACCGAATTATAATATTCATACATAAATGTTCCCTATTTGTAGCCTTGGATGCGCTGTGGGATTGAAAGAGGTCCCAAGCGTGCACACACATTTTCCCTCTTTTTCAATGCCTTAAACATTACTCATGCTTGACAAAGGTTTCCAAATGGGAGCCTCAAAGTGGATGTGCCTCGACACGAATCAAGGAAATTGGAAGGTCGATTATGACTGTGGTCATAAATAGATGACATCATTATTATTGTTCATGACGAGAAACACCGATTCCTACCTTAAATGCTAAAGAGAAACCCTTATTGTAGATGTGCATGTAATTGACCACATACAAGACCTTAAACTTAGAGTTTTCATATCTAACATATGTAGAGTTCAAGATTCAAACATTAATGGGAGTCTTAATGGATGTGCTTGACACATATAAGGGAAATAAAAGGTCAAAATACAACGTCATCATGAATGTTGGTAAGGGGAAACCTTGATCGTTACCTTAATTACTTGAGAGAAATCCTAATCACAAATGTGCATGAAATCAACGATATAATGATTTTTAAATGTAGAGCTTCCATATCTAACATATGTATAATTCAAGATTCAAACATATGCAAGTTTACCTTAGAAGTATTCATCATCCAAAGTACATTGCCTCAACCCCTGCACTCCACACCTCCTTTCTCTTTCAAATGATTGAGAAAACTGACATGTGGTTTATATGTCTCTTTTCGTAAGAAAGAACAATTTCTCAAAATGGTTCCCCCATTATTTTCCATGTATTTTATTTCTCCTCTATTTAACCCCTACTTCATCGCCCTTCTTCCTTCTCCGATATTTTGCTCCCTTGGATTTTAATTCTTAGAACCATCTCCTTCAACATGTCTATCACACATTTCATGTGCCATGTCTAGTATGTACACTATATGGCAAAGTCCACCAATTAATTATGTGTTGCACATTATTAGACATAGGGGAGAGGACCCCATAATTGTGCAGGTACCAATATATGTACATTGATTTTCACCATTGGTTGTTGAAAAAATGACTAATAGTTGTTCACTATTTGATTAATGACACTTTTTAAGAGCCAATGACAATGTGACACATAGGGCGCTCGGTCATTGGTACCTCTTTCAAATGCTTTATATTATTTTTTTCATTTTAAATCAATTCAAAAACTACTTTTCCCTCCAAATAAACACGCGAAACGAAAATGCTGATGTGGCATGATGATACGCTATACGATGATATAATTTTTTTATGTTGACGAGACCCCTACATATATCTATGTGCCCCTAAAGTTAGGGTGCACGGTTATGGGGTCCTCTCCCCTAGAGGCAGATTGAGAATACGCTCCCGCCAATTTATTTTGTTTTGTTCTAAAAGCTGGGCCTGCCCGTATGCATTCCAAAAGATGTAGCCGATAAGAAAGGGAAAAAAATGGAGAGAGGGCTTATAGCCGTTGATGAATGGAACTGCAAGAGAGAAGCATATTTTATAACCCATTTGCACGCAGATCACAGCAAGGGCCTCTCTTCTAAATGGCGAAGGGGCCGTCTTTATTGCTCCTCTATCACTGCATCCCTTCTTCTCGTAAAATTTCCAGCCTTTGACAAAACCCTAATACACATTCTGGAGGTAGGGACGACCTCCTTAATTTCTCTCAATTCTGTCGAATTCCTGCTGGAAGTCACTCCAATCGAGGCCCATCACTGCCCAGGTAAATTTATTAGCTCTGTTTCTTTTATGCAATTTTTTTCAGAACCTGGCCAAGTTCTTATGATCAGAAAGAAAAAAAAAAAAAAAAACGTTCAACTAATCTACAAACTGCGCGATTACAATTTGAAATAAAACTAGATTTCATCTAATCAACAAGAATCAGCAAGCTACGTAAAACATTGAATTTTACAAATGGATGATATTTATTTAATGAAAGCCAAATCATATAGAAATGCCTTCCAGCAACACTACAGTGGCTCACATCAGGACCCAAGAAGCCACCACACGACACCCACAACTGAATTCAAACAGCATAGCCATACACTATCATTTTCCATGGACCAGGTAGGACTTGAACCTAGGACCTTCTCATCCAGTATACTAGCCCCTTTCTACAACGTGGCTTGTTTTCTCCCAGTGCTTTCCATCAAGCTACATTTCTGGGCTTGGGGTCCGTACCAGCTAGAACTCAAACCTAGGACCTCCCATTTGCGCACTGGGTTGCTCTACATGTTTCCTTCGCTGGTCAGTGTGTGATTTGTTCTTTCAACACCCTCCTCAAGCCACACTTGTTTACTCGGGGCTCTGTTTACCCCCGAATTTATATGATCCTATTTTTAACCCGTCTTTAAAATTTGGTCATTTTGAGTTCCCATGCGAGTCATCTACCATCAAGCCTTGCGTACATCACTATCCATCCTTCTTATTTTCAAGTTATCTTTCCCCTATCAGGTTCTGGTCAGTGATCCCATTGTAAAACACAAGATTTGGTTTACCACTGAAAAGAACACTGGTTTTCAGCTGGATTTCCTGGATTGAAAATTGGAAATGAAAATTCAGGGTTTTTTCTTCCTGGATTGAAGACTGAAACAGCCACCATATGGTATGTCAGGTTAAAAACTGCTCTGGAGCAGTCTGGCAGAATCATTTGTGGGTCAACATTGGGGAGGCATGTGACGAGGCAAGCAGAGTTGTTCTATGTGGAGGCCGGTTATTGCATCAATGGGACAAATGAACTATTTCAGGATCACCCGATGGTCCACTTGTAGCAATAGATTTTTCTGGCGTTTTAAAGAGAGGAATTGTGAATATCAATTCCGTGTATTGTTCGTGTTTTTATTAAAATACAAGGTTGTCTGGGTGCTTGCCCAACCATATTTGGGTTGCACTAGAGATGGACCTGTACCGGAAGCGCACCCACATGTGAATCCACACCCAAAAATATCCAAGGAAAACTAATGCACCTTAGCACAAAGGGTGAATTTCGTTTAATTTTATATGCACCAGGTGCTGCATACCCGCACCTTGCATATCTCTGCATCTACCCAAACAACCTTGTTACAATGCCAATGGAAGGTTCCCCATCCATTTTACATAAGGCTTCATTCTACAATAATAGTCAAATAGCAAACAATATTTGCTGTGATAGTTGATGTGGAAGTTTTATCAAGCAAAAACCGATTATTTCTCCAAAAGGATGCAAAATCTTTCATTTTATTGAGTTCTACAGACTAATTTTTGTCTAAGGATTGAAAGAAGTCCCAATTGTCAATTAACCAGGGATTATTCTTCCACGGTTCAAGGAAAAATAAAATAGGGATAATCATAAAGTGGTCCAAGTGCAGTCTTTGCAAACAATTTGAGCATGAAAAGGGAGCTTTGGAGTGGTTGATTTTGTCTTGTGGTTAAAATTTGAAGTTTACTCTAGGCAAGTTGAAGCAGTAACACTCCATCTGAATAATCTTATTTTGATAAAGTAACTTTCAAACTGAACGATTAGTTGTCAGAAAATAAAGTGGAGGCAGCGGATGGTACAAACAAATGATTTAATTTGCTAATCCTAGGCCTGCCACCGTTTAAAAAATAAACTTAAATTACCTCCAATGAAATTCTGATAGTTCTACCTTTTGGTTTTTCTTTTTAAAGCCATGTCATCCTTATATTCACTTCCACATGCATAACTCCATGTCCGCTTCTAAATGCATAACTCTAGCTTGACCTTTGCCTTCTAGACTTACATGTGGATATAAAACTTAAATGAAAGTGAAGTTTATTATATGAATATCGTTTGAAGTCGAAGATAACCCATGAATCCAAGTAAGCAAATTAAATGTGATCCTCACGGAAAAGTGAAAGATAACCTATGAAAACTACATGTGCTCCCTGCCTTCTGCCTTTTGTGTGCTACTACGTGTCTTTTCGTTATATAAATGATTCAAAAAGTATTGTCTCTATTTACATGGAGAAGTGGGTGATATGGTGGAATATCATTATGCGCATATTGATGAGTAGTTAAATCTTGTCTCTTGCCACTCAAGGCATGTTACAAAACTGTCCTAATTATCTGCAAGCAAGGATTCACTTTTGTCAACGGAGCATGCTTTTCCAGCATAACAAATGGCTGCATGACCTCAAGTAGAGATTGGTACAACGACCAAAATTCCCCTTTGCAAAATGTTGAAGACAATACTAAGAAACACCCAATTTTATTGGTGAAAATTTGTTGGAAGCCTTACCCTTGACATACTCGTCCTTATTAAAGCAATTACCGAACGGAAACGAATTCAAACAAAAATGAAGATGCTAGACTTGCAATAGAGAAAACTGGTCCATATGAGAGTGAAGAGCAATATGCATCGTGGGAAGTTGCATTGTTGTTGGGACAATTCACTACAATAGACCTCGAATGCAAGGTGCACATTGTTCAATGTGGTACAACCTCTTTCTAATATACTTAATATTCTTAATCCCTAATTGAAGGAGATGGCAACTTTTGCCTTGGTGGTAGATTATAAAATCCGTACAATGGGGTTAGCATTGTTCAAGATAGGGATTGTATGTTAGCTATGTTGGTCAATATGATTACCCTCTCTTCGTTCTCGATAATAGAAATTAGGATATAAGTAGAGGACCATTTAGGGCCAACACACGAGCCAAGCCTAGCACCTAAGGGCGTAATAGTTGTGGATCTAGACGAGAGTAGTGCACACTTGTATCAAAAGTGTAGGGTTCAAAAGCCTATGTCTAAGATAAGGGGTTGGGTCTTACTAGAATCCTCGTGCTGTAAGAGTAATGATGATGAACAAGAGCTAAGTCTGGACTAAGAGTTGTAATGCCATTTGGTGGTTACTCACGGGCATTTATGAAATAATGCAATAGACAAAGATATGCTACTCTATCATAGTCTAATACATGATACATCAAACATAATCAATCATACCAACATAAAGGAAAGAGAAGGGTTAGGGATACTTACTTTTGTGAAGACACTATTGGCACATTAATCCCTCTAGGGTTAGTAGCACCTTGTGAGAGAGTTGTCGTGGGTGGATCACAAGAGGGATAGGTAGAAGACCTAAGTAGACCAAAGTTGGGGACTTTAAAGACTTGGTAGACCTTGTTGGTATAGCTCCTATTCTTGTTTCTCCTATTAATACTCCAAAGTAGACCTCCAAGTATAAGCTGCATTTAAAAAGTATAAGAGGAAACATAAGATGTTACTACCGCATTAGTACGTAAAATTATAATATAAACATGGAAACATAAAATCATGCTATACATATTTAGCTAAGTACAAAAACTGAAAGAAAATTATGTATAAGGAATATATTAAGGATGATGGTAAAGTGGTAAGATGTTGGTAAAGTAACATGACAAACCTAAGAGGGAGAGTTGTCATAAAAGAGTAAAAGCTACCAAAGGATTTGAGAGGATGTGATGGCCAAAGAAACCCAAGAGGAGAAAGGCTATATAAAGTGAATAAATTACCAAAGTTGTTCAAAAGGGTACAATGGTCAAATAAACTCCAAGAGGGAATTGTTTATAAAAAGTAAATTTATAACCAAAGTTGTGCACAATGAGACAATGATTGAATAAACCCATATGGCGAGGGAGTAAATTAGAGTAATGTGGAGTAAGGAGATAAGATGTGAAAGTGATAAGAGGAGAGTGCAAATAGCTATGGCATGAGAGATGATATGCATATCTAAATACCCGAGAAAAACACATCTTTGGTGTGTTATACTCTTTGAGGATAGGCATTATTCTTTGAAGATGGATTAATTTGGATTGAATGTCTACAAGGTTCTTGGTTGAATGTACGATATTGGGAGATGGAAGACATTGATCTCTGCGCAACCTTGCAACCTACCTATTTCGCAACTCGTAGTTGTCAAAGCCTCCTCACTCCTCTTGCAAAACTTAGGCTCTACACCTTTACAACATCTTGCGACACCGCATGCCGACGACCCATCTACGTGTGGCATTCATATAACTTATGTCCTTTGCAGACTGACTCGCCTTTCCTTCGTGGCATCTTGCGGCAGGGATAGATCCTCACAACTATGTGTGTTGATGACCCAATTCTTTCGGCATCCCACATGGCTTACTCCCACAAAGATGCTTTCCCCTCACGGCATCTCGTGGCAAGTATACAACCTCGCGACATCAAACGTGTAACCCTTTGCATTATTCCGCACAACTTCCTACTCTTTCGTAACTTGCCTAACACTTAGCATCATTTACTAAGTCATGTGGCACCTTGGCGCTTTTCACTCACAATCCCTTGCGTCTATGCACTTGCTTCACAACTTATATATTATTGCATATTCAGATTTGTTTTGAGAAAAATGATGAACTAGAAGATGAAATCTGCAATCTGAAGTATGTGATACCTTGGATGCAACCTTGTATATATGATCATCTTGTGAGTGATAGATGGTGGCAAGTTTTAGCCCACTTGACAGGTACAGGGGCCAGGCTTTTGGATCACTTCAACATGTTTTGTCTATTGTGCATGACACTTAGACAAACGAGTTTGGAATTGCTTGAGGGCAAACAATTTTGGGAAGGGAGGACTGAAATGTCCCACTTCCTAAGATAATCTTGTCGAAGACCCTTAGCCCATTTTGTCTCCCGACGGCTAAGGAATAAACTCAAGGGGAACTTAAGTTATAATAATTTATTATAAAGTGCAAATAAAAAAGAAGAAGAAAATATTATAAAGCACTTATAATAAAGTATTATGGACTTAATAATAAAATAAAAATAGAAAAAGGAAAAGACATTTGGCAATGTTTATTTATTCAAGGGAAAATGCGACCTCCTTAGGAGATAAAAGCAAGTGGGAAAGACATTAAATAAGGAGGAAAAATCTGATTGGATGTTAAGGGAGGCAAGTTGGTCCATTAGCTCTATATAAGCAAGTTGACTTGCTTGAGGAGAGCATCACTTGTCTATTTTCTAAAATCAGATTTGTATGTTGAGCTTTGAGCTTACATCTTCAATCTTCTAAGGACGAAAACCCTTAGAGATTCACTCTTGAGGACGAAAACCCTCCAAGAGTCTAGTAGAAGGACGAAAACCCTTCTCCTAGTTGAGAGGATTCTCCACCCAGGGTTTCCATTGCAGATCACTTGGTTAGCAGTATATTTTTAGTATTTTCCAGCAGTATAGAAGGTTGTAAGTGTGCAGAATTGTTCTAGGGTTTGAAGAGGAAAGTGGTGGCTGAGTTTTCTCCTTGTTTCTAGCTGGTGCGACTTGCATAGTGGACTGTTTTGAGGTATTTTGGGGTTCTTTACTAACCAGATCTGATTGCTGATTTTTAGTGATTTGAATCAGCTTTTGTGGAGTGAAATTTGACTCTAAATTATCAGATTTCCAGCTGTGTCTGAAGGCAAGTTCTGCATAATTTTAATAAATTATTTCAGCCTCTTTTTGGCTCAAATGTGGAATTTTCTGTTTGTCTTGGCTTTATAAATTCCTTAGATCAGTTTATGGTGAAAATGTCATGATTTAACTTCTGATTTTTATAAGCTTTATACCCAGCCCTAGTCGCATTTTCTATAAATAAATCAAATCTGCATCATAAATAGTTGGTATATTTTTTATAAATTGCATTGGGTGTGTGAGAATTACTCCAAATCTATTTGGGGGCAAAAATAGTCCATTTGGAGACATTACAGTGGAATCAAAGCTGACTTTCCTCTACCCCGCATTGCGTAGCGAAAAGGTGGTCGAATATGGCAGATCAGAAAGATCTCAATGTGGGTTTTATGAAGAAAATGTTCATCAACATGGTGAAACAACAGAAACCACTAACCTTTATTTGAGCCAACTCACTCAAAATTTGAATCAAAGCAAATCTGGGGATAATAAGGAAAAATGTGAGAGTAGTAATTCAGGGCAGCGATCTCCCCATTCATCTAACAAGTCTTTTAGTCTTCATGAGCCCTCTTTCTTGAAAGATTTTGAAGCGTCACATGTAGGGCAGCCAACGAGGTGATTGATGAGGATTCTTGTTGGAGGAAATACCAATCTTTGAGCAAGGGTTTCAGAGATAATATGCCATTTCCAGATTATTGCATGATGAAGATTGGTAGCAAGCCCAAGAGAGACCATCATATTCGATACCTTGAATTACAAAGGCGTTTGGGGCAACAAAAGAACTCATTTGAAGAACCAATAAAAGCTCAACATGATAAGCAAGGGGCAACAGTTAGTGGGCAGCAAGGTAAGGCAAAGGAATGGGAAAGAAACAACTCCGAAATAGAAACAAGGAATGAGTTAAGGAGAAAAAAATTATGCTTTGATTGTAAGGACCCATGGACACCCAACCATCGTTGCAAAGGTAAGGGATCTATCCACTACATTGAGGTAGTTTCAGATAATGAAGAAGAAGAAAAGAATGTTGATCCGAAGAAGTTGTGCACGGTATGAGGAATGGTGTTCCTCAAGTTGTGGCAGCCAAGAGCATGGAAGGGCTGATTGCACAGGATAAGGATGGAAGAGAAAAGAGCATGTTATTGCAGCAGTTGTCTCATGAAATAATTCAGCCCATTGTTGATCATGAAGACATCACAAGGTATGAAACAAGTGAAATAATCTCATACATATTATTGCATATTTAGATTTGTTTTGAGAAAAATGATGAACTAAAAGACGAAACCTGCAATGAGGTATGTGATACCTTGGATGCAACCTTGTATATATGACCATTTTGTGAGTGATAGATGGTGACAAGTTTTAGCCAACTTGACCGGTATAGGGGCCAGGGCTTTTGGACCACTTGATAAGTTTGTCTATTGTGCATGACACTTAGACAAATGAGTTTGGAATTGCTTGAGGGCAAACAATTTTGGGAAGGGAGGACTGAAATGTTTCACTTCTTAAAATAATCTTGTCGAAGACCCTTAGCCCATTTTGTCTCCCCGACGATAAGGAATAAACTCAAGGGGAACTTAAGTTATAATAATTTATTATAAAGTGAAAATAGAAAAGAAGAAGAAAATATTATAAAGCATTTATAATATAGTATTATGGACTTAATAATAAAATAAAAATAGAAAAAGGGAAAAGGCATTTGACAATGTTTATTTATTCAAGGAAAATGCAACCTCCTTAGAAGATAAAAGCAAGTGGGAAAGACATTAAATAAGGAGGAAAAATCTGATTGGATGTTAAGGGAGGCAAGTTGGTCCATTAGCTCTATATAAACAAGTTGAATTGCTTGAGAAGAGTATCACTTGTCTATTTTCTAAAATCAGATTTGTATGTTGAGCTTTGAGTGCATCTTCAATCTTCTAAGGACGAAAACCCTTAGAGATTCACTTTTGAGGACGAAAACCTTCCAAGAGTCTAGTAGAAGGACGAAAACTCTTCTCATAATTGAGAGGATTCTCCACCCTGGGGTTTCCATTGCAGATATGGTTAGCAGTATATTTTTAGTATTTTCCAGCAGTATAGAAGGTTGTAAAAGTGCATAATTGTTCTAGGGTTTGAAGAGGAAAGTGGTGGCTGAGTTTTCTCCTTGTTTCCAGCTGGTGCGACTTGCATAGTGGACTATTTTGAGGTATTTTGGGGCTGCTACAAACCAGATCTGATTGTTGTTATGATTGCTGATTTTTAGTGATCTGAATCAACTTTTGTGGAGTGAAATTTGGCTCTAAATTATTAGATTTCCAGCTGTGTCTGAAGGCAAGTTCTGCATAATTTTAATAAATTATTTCAGCTTCTTTTTGGGTCTCAAATCTGGAATTTTCTGTGTCTTGGCTTTATAAATTCCTTGGATCAATTTATTTTGAAAATGTCATGATTTAACTTCTGATTTTATAAGCTTCATACACACCCTAGTCGCATTTTCTATAAATAAATCAGATTTGCATCATAAATAGTTGGTATATTTTTTATAAATTGCATTGGGTGTGTGGGAATTGCTGCAAATCCATTTGGGGCAAAAAGAGTCCATTTGGGGACATTACATACATAATCGTTTGACTCGAGCATTCACTCGTTGGCACCTTGTTGCCAAGTGCCGCTTTAAATGGCATATCTCGTACCCGTGCCATGTTAGAGAATCTCCGCGACAAACCATGTGTTGAAACCCAACCGCCTTACAAAGGAAGATGGAATGATGTAATGCCCCTTTTTAGGGCTAAACTAAAAATAAGGGTTTTGGCTCAAACCCAAATGCCAACTTTTGATTTTTATTATAGCCATCGGTCAATCACTTTAACCTTAGAGGAACAAACTGAAAATGACATTAGTATAAAAAAGAAATCTGAATATTTATGACAACAAAATAATTCATATGGCAGCCAACAATATCGCCACTTAGCCCTAGCGATGAACCTGATTTTCTATTTCTTAGGGCAGCGAACTGTATGGGCTTTTCAAGACAATATTCTCATGCAATATAGACTGAAAATCAATATAGAAATATCTCAAACACTTCATAAGTCTAACAAGATGAAATCTGGAGCAAATATATATTTTTATAATTTTAATTCAAGTGCAAACACAACTGAAACTTCGAAAATTCATAACTCCATCAATACTTGGAGTTTCAACACAAACAAATGCTCAAAATGATCTCAAAGAGACCAACTATCAAATAAAAGTGAAATCACAATTTTCCAACCATGGAAACCCCTCCAAAAGTGATCCCGAACTTTTCGGTGGGTAGATCAAGTGGAGGAAGGGTGCCAACACCCTTGAAAGTTCCCTAGCTGGAGTAGAAGTGCCCTATGCATGGATAAACACCTTGCTGTTCCAAAAATCTGCCAATGAAGTCCACTTGTGACTCCCGAATGAAGCCACCAATGCACACAAGAGGGTTTCCATCCCCAAGTGTGATCCTATTGAAGGTTTTCATCCTCAATAGGTAACCAAGGAAGGGGTTTCATCCTTCAATGGCAAGAAGAGAAGCTACACTAGCTCCAAATCCAAGTAAATGTCAAAATGATGAATGATAATGATATGCTCCTCCACCATTCGAACCTCCTTAAGTACCCCTCTTTGGCGCCAAGGATGAATTAGAGGACTAATTCCCATGGCCGACCTCTTAATGAAGGGGAAGTGTACTTTTAATCTTCACTTGGTCCTCCAAGAAGACCGACCTCATGTGGAGAAGATAGAAATTCCTTTTGCTTTGTCATTCACCCATCACCTAGTCAAATCACTCCAAGCCATAATTAGTAATTAAATAAATAAGGAAAATACAATCACTTACAATTATGGCAATGTTCACCTCCCTTGCTTTCCTTTCTTGAAGCCCACGGAAGGTGGAATGGGCCCAAGGCCTTTTTAGTGACTAGCTCGGAAAAAGGGGACATTACAAATGAGTGTAACGTCTCTCCAACAACCATTGTCAATCAGAATCGCCATTGTAACACTATGGTGGAAAACAACACTCACAAACTAGAGTTAGAGCTCGCACTCAATCGAGACACATTGTATAGTTTTGTTTTGTTTTGCTTCAATAATCAACTCATCTATTTATAATCCTTTGCAGTAGTCTAAACAATCAACAAGTATGCATTCCCCTTCCGATACAATAGCCCACCTTCTTAGTCTTGCTATTTGTTTGTTCACCTCTGTATTTCCTTACTCACCATTAATGAATAGAAGTCGTATTTCCTCCAAATAATTCTTTTGCTACATTGTTGTGCGTTTGATTCATTGCTTTTATTAACTTGTGTGCACTCTTATAATGCTTGTTGTAGGATTGTTCCCGCCCATGGTCCCGGGCTCTGTGGTGCGAATCATTCGTATCGTAGCTTAGTTTTTAATCTTTCCTATGTCTATCAACACACGAGTTCAACAAAAGAAAGAATGACAAGAAGTTGGCTTGGTGTCCACCTACCCGAAGAACGTTGTAGAGCAGTAAGATGATCGACACCTAGAGACAACCTAAGGTCGCCTTAGATGTCCAAAAGCTCATTAAGGACACTTTTGAAGCGCAACACAACGAGACTCTTTAGCTTGATTTTGCGAGTTGATGGTTCAACTCAACTTGATGGGAGCACCCTATTTCTCCTAGCTGTCTCATACACGATTTCGACATCAAACCCCTTTCAAGGTCCAAGTGACATCGATATCTCGGTGTTTGAAGGCAAGATTGACACTTGTGTGACGTTAGATAAGTGGTTGTGCTAGCCTAAGGCCTACTTCTCAGTCAACAACTTCACTAAGGAAGAGAAGATCACCTTCGGTGTTGAAGATGTCCATTTTAGGGACCCATTGATGGGAGACATTCGGTGCATAGTGTGACTGAGAGTTCCAGCGCATTCGGACTTGGGATGATTTTGTCAATGCTATGCAAGAGTGCTACCCCCTCAGATATTATGAGGATGAATACATGAAGTTCCAACAATTGTGACAATGTAAGTAGTAGTTGGTTAAAGACTACACCAATGAGTCCCATGACTATGTTTGCGTGAAGACCTCTCAAAGCAACAAGGTAATGAAGTACTTTTTTGAACTCTTACTCATCTATGCGTCAAGATGGAGTTATTGATTTTTGACTCCTTGAGTGAAGCATATTGTAAAGCTGCAAAGATTGAACTCAAGGCCAAGATGAAGCAACGCTTAACATTTTCATCCAACAACGTGTGTAAGGGCCAACCTACACACAATGCATCTGTTGTCACCCAAAAGTGCACCATGATAGAGATGGTGTGTGTACTCTCTCTCCTGTTGAAAAAATTGGAACACCTCAAGGTTGTGGGTAACCTATGTCTGAGGTGAACCTCCAGAGAGGGCTGGTTTCTTTGTGAATCACCTAAAAACTAAAATTTTAACAAGGAAAAGGGAGAAGGAATGCGGAAAAAGGGAAATGGAGGTGATACACCAATGATTTGACACATATGTACTACTACATACAAAGAAGACAAAGATCCACACACTGCACGACTTTAAGCTAATTTGCAAAATTATCTCAAAGATTTGGGTGAAAGGACAACAGTAGAGGGAATAATTTCCACACTAAGGCAATGCAATATCCTATTAAACACGATGAAAACTCAGAAAACCAACAATATGAGAAGGCAAATGGTGCTTTTTTATTTCAGAGATGCAAGTACAATCTAGGATTACAAAAGCAGAACAACTGAAAGTGTACGTTTCCTGATTTCCTTTAAAAAAAATTCCCTATTTGGACTACTGCGTCCAAAAACAGTCATCTGTGCATGTGAAAGTCTTCTATTTTTATTTATTAATTCCCTCTGTGGCATGGGCAACATTCATAATATTTTAATTAATGAAAATCCTTCATCTCTGCCCTGTTGGTGCCAAACCTGCTGCATGCTATTTCTTTTAATTATTCATTAATTCTTCTTCCATGCTTGGCGTATACTCCAAACTGGGCAGCAGCTTTATTTTTTTCGTTATCTGCTTTTTTGCTTTTGTCTTTTCCTGCCTTGTCCCTTTTGCTGACTGCTGCGTCAAAACTAGACTGCTGTTTGCTTTTATTTAATTTAATTTTTTCTTGTCTGCATGCTGCTGGCTGTTGTTGGACTGTAGCATGGCTTTTATTTATTTATTTTTTATCCACCTTGCTTGGCGTAGACTTCGACTAGGCAGGAACATGCTAATTTAATAAATACATTTATCCTCTTGTCTTTGGCGCCGCAGGCTAGAAATAGACAGCAGCATGCTCTAAACTTATCCTTTTCATTTTTGCCAAAACACTAAAAATAGCACCGCAGCATGTTGACTTATTTTATCCAACCATTGCTAAAAATAAGACTTTTACTTTTACCAAGTGCATGCTAACTCTCCTCTTCTCCCTTTGGCACCACAGGCTGCTATTTTTAACTTCATGCACTCTTACTTTAGCGCCATGACTGAATTTAGACTGCTGCTTTTATTTATTAAAAAATAACAAAGCTTGCTGCTGCTATTTTTAACTTCCACATGTGCAACTTTGGCGCCATAGTCTAGAATGATTTCTGCCCCTTCTATTTTATCATGCATGCACTCCAAACATTTCAACTTTTGGCGCAAATTCGTGGGTGCATGAATTTGTTGTAACATTTTGGCGACCTCACGGGATTGTTTGCTTGCTAAACACAGAGTTTAGTAGCCATCTGCATCAATTGGACCATGGAGTTACATACTCCGTCAATTTCTTGTATCCTTTGAAACAAAACCACTGAAATACCTTCAACAAAAGGAAAACATGTGCATGCAAGCACTTCTTGGAAAGAAAAGTAACTAAGAAAACTGGAAAAACAATGTGCATGCAAGCACTTATTGAAAGTAAACTACTCTAATGATGCTAAATCCTCAAAAGCAAGCTTTGAGGAAAATCCCATTAACCGGGATTGGTAGTTCTTTGCCATCCAACCAAAATAACTGAAAAGCATTGTGAGGCTTACACGCTGAAATAACACAAGGAGTACTCCAAATGGCGTCAAATTTGGTGTGATTTCCTGGTTTTTCTCTGTTTGCATCCTGTTAGCATATGGATTTGCACGCATGCAAATGACATGCAACAAGTGTGGGAACGAAGTCCCTCCTCAATGAAGGTGACGCTGTTTTTATTGAAAACCAAAACTGTATTTACATCTTTACATTCAAAATTGTATGTGGGGGGTGTTTTGGAACATCAATGGAAAGAAAAGTGAATGAAGGAGATGAAATGAAGGAAAGGAACATGCAAGAGTTAGGTAAAAGCAAAGCCTAATATTGCAGACGGAGAAGAATGATAAACAACCAACACAAATAAAACGGAGTTCGAGTTAGCTGAACAAGAATGAGTAAAGGGAACACACATGAGCAAGTAAACAACAGAGCTTGATCACTGTGAACAAGAACAATAGATTAATAGCGTTGACAATAAGATCCAAGACAATATTCGCATGCAAGATTTAAAACACTAACATCTAATGAACATAAGAACATCAAATGCTAAAAGAGATAATGAATGAGACACAAAGTTCATATTTCATTAACTCCAAAATGTCTTCTCAAAAGAACACAGTTTCTTTCTTTGAAATAAAACTTGCATACAAAAGTATTTTCTTCTCCTCTCTCAAAGTCACCCTTACAAATGAGCCCCTAACATTCTTTTATAACCCAAAAGTTGGTTACAAAGTAGTTAGGATTTTAAATGCACATTAAATAAGGCACTTAAGTGACTTTGAATTTCTCAACCAACTTTATTAAAAACGACTAAAATAGAAACCACTTAAGTTAAAAAGTCATTTAAGGAAAAAATACATAAATAAAAGAAATGGGTACATGTGGACTGGTGTCTCCAGATTTTACCTTGAAATCTGAGAGTACCCCATGTTTAAAAATTTTCGTTCTTTTTAAAATAACAGGTTTTTTCGTGTTTTTATTGCCAGAAGATGTATGTATTATGTTAAGATATTCCCAGTGAACCATATGAGCCAATTTCGACAAATACCTAGATGCTGAAACTCATTTTATCCCTCTGCCAAGTTTTGTCTGGGAAATTTTTATTTAATTATTTATTAAATAAATAAAGCCCGTTTGAAGTAAATTGTGCTCCGGTTGAATCCTGTTGAAGTTTTGCATGCCAATATCCACACATTTCAATAGGATTTTCACCAGGAATGAATTCAGAGCTTTGTCTGTGACTTCTGACAACGTTTTTCATTTTTATTTATTTCTTTTGCGTTTTTCTCTGGTTTTCCCCGTGGTCTTTCTGTTTAATTCCCTTGGGTCCGTTCTTTGTCCTGTATAGTCTGTTTAATTGCCTGGAAGCATTTGGAGATCATTTACGGCCGCTGCACCAGAAGGAATCAGCCTCAGAAAGCAAACTTCTGACCAAAAAAGATGAAGTCAAGCACAAAAAGCCTCTCCTAGGCAAGTCGCACTTTTGGAATGAATGGGTTTAAGTTGCAATGGGATTTTTTGTAGTGGCAAGCAGGCGAGAATTTTTTACTTACCTTGCAGGTACTTTTTCCTATGAAGTCAAAGTCACTTAAGATGTAATGGGAATATTAGAGGCGACAGACAGGAGGAATTTCTTATCTGCCTTGTAGGGTAAAAATTCCCATTATAAAATAAAGAAAAATCACTTAAAGCACCGATGAGAATTTTTGTTTGCCTAAGAGCTAACTTTTCCCACCAAAGAGGTTTATTCACCCATGCAAGTCGCACTTTATCAAAGGAAGCTATTTTTAATACAAGTCGCACTTTTTGGGAGATGTTTTAATTTGCCAGTGGGAATTTTGGTCAGGCAGGGACGGGAATTTCTTACCTGCCTTGCAAGGTAAAAATTCCCATGATGAAAGTCAAATCACTTAAGTGGAAGAGGGGATTTTTGGAGCTGCAGTGCAGGGTGGAAATTCCCATCAAGTTGACTTCTTATTTTTAGCAATTCCTCTTGCCAAAAAGTGCGACCCACCTTGGGTGAATAACAATGCATTTAATAATATTTATTAATGGTTTATTCACCCAATTTTGGCGCCATAAATAGAAGGAAAGTCAATGCAAGTGGAAGAGCTAAGGAGAAGTCAAGGATGCATGCTAAAAATAAATAAAATAAATTATTTAAAAAGCAACCAGCAACATGCAGACTTGGGCGCCCAAATTGGATGAATAAACATGGCTATTAATTAATTAAATTGCCAGAAATAGGAAGAGACAATTATTAAAAATAACATGTTGGAGGTTATATAAGCATGGGATGCCATAAGGGAGAGACAATTAATTCTTTTTGATGAGAATTGCAGTGCAGACAGGTTTTGGTGCCAAAAAGAGGATTTTGCATTAAAGTTTATTTTCCACTGCCGGGAAGCTTCCAGTTTTGGTGCCTAGGGTTGGAATAGCCTAATTTTGGTCATTTTGAGCATCTGCATGTTGGTATATGTGCCCGGGTGAATTAAATAATATTTTTGCTTGCTTTGCATGTAAGCAAAACCTCAAATTTTAGGGCAGCAGGCTTTATATGTAAATTTTGGTGATAAAAATCAAGTATTCGTGCCATGGAATCCATCTTTGTTTGAATAAAATTGCAGGTATTCATCACAGGTGCTCAAATCAATGTCAGGTACATTGAATATATCTTCCGAATCTGAAGAAGTTGCTAGATCTGCACAAATGGATCCAATTGTAAGGGATTCCAGCAGAATTAAAAGAAAAAGAGCTCAGATAAAGATTGTTCCAGCCATGTTGAAGCATGATGAAAGAGAAAGATCAGCAAAATCATGCATAGCTTCCAGATTTGTTGAAGTCAATGATACAGAAATAGGCCCTAAAACTATCACCAATTTAATTGACAGATCCAGATCTCATAATTGCAAAGGCTTCTAGCAAAAATTCATCCTCTTGTTTCTAACGTAGTCCATGTAGAAGTCAGTGCATGGAGAATTCCTTCCAGGATCTTGTGCATGTGCTCACAATCTTCCAGTTGAAGCCTTCATTGAATTTACTTGTATTTGCATTCACCTAGAGTGCTTTCCAGAATTTAAAATTGCTTATATGCAATTAAAAATAAAAAAGGAAGAGTTTTGTTTGAATTATTTACAACAAACATCAGACCGGTGCATGTCAAGAAGAATTGCAAAGCTTCAAGGATAGAAGGAAGACAAGTCAAAGGCAATACCCACAAGCAAATCACATTCATGCATAGCTTCCAGACCCGGTTTGGTGAGATAAGATGAGATAAGATAAATATATTAATGTCCAACGAATGACCATAAAGTAGGTCAATGGGACTGCAGCCCAAACAATATACAAAGTATGAGAGCGGGGCAACTCAAAACGAGTTCCCAAAAACAGAAGAAAGGAAAAGAGACGGAGCAGAAAGGAGACCCGAAGCCAATACCCCCACAAGCGGGGGTAATGGAGCAAGCGGGGGAGAAAGACGAGAGAAGCAAAGAAGGGAATGGAGGAAGGGGCAAATGAGGACCAGTGGCCTACTCGGGAATGGTAGCCACACGCCTCCTAACATTTGAGGCCGACGAAAAGAAGCTCCTGATGGACTGGCAACCCGAAGAGGGGGGCGGAAACCTCCTCCCCTGCTGAGATCTGAGACTGAAACGATGGCTAGGGGGAGCAACAGAGCTGGGTTGCCCTCTGGTACGAGTGTGCATCCGATTCTGTTGGTGGTGATCAGGGGAAATATGAAGGTCCAATCGGGGACGAACTGATCTATGCACTGTATCTGGGTCAGAAAGGCTTTGACGTTTAGTTCCTCCACCGCAGTAGAACCGAAAGAAGGTCAATTCATCTTGTGGAGATGACTCTTGGAGGGGGATGAAGAATCTGGTCCCGGAGAAAGCAGAGACTCACGGATGTAGAGGGCAAGACACCGTTGGTCAATATATCTGAAGAAAATCGGGAGAGTCTGAATCCCTCTGAAGAGGCAATGAAATTGTCCTTTGATCTCATAGTATATGGGGTAGCGGAAGATGAAATGAGTCGCGGTCTTCACCTCTTGAAGGCTACAGAGCCTACAAAGTCTGTCATCTCGATCAATGTGGTGATCAGTCTCACACCGAAGTCTGTGGGAGTCGACCCAAAACTGACCCAAAGGTATAAGGAGGGCATGCGCCCAGTGCCGAAAGGTGTACTGAGGGCGGATGATGAGTCCACCCTTGATCTCAAGAAAGTGCTCTGCATAAAAGGACATCTTAAGGCGCAAACCCCCAGGAGGGTTCACCCAAGTAGTCTGAATGAGGCTCCTGTAGATGTCTTCCCGGATGGACCTATTCAACACTTGTTTGGTGGGCAAGAGATGACTGGGAGCATTTAGGGAATACTAAAGGGGGAGATGATCAACTGGATCCAACCGAATCCAACAAGGCGTAAGTCTCAAAACCAACGGCCCACGTTTGGGCAATACTCACCGAGGAACAATAAGCGAGATATGGATACCTGTCCCGCTCATCGGAGAGATCACCAAACCTCCTGATACGGTGAAGAAAGGTTGATATGTCAAATATAGTCTCCAGATGGAAAGGTTGGGCTCCGAACTCTGCCAAAATAATATGCTTTGGGGGACCGTCTGCTTGCATTTGATGAAGCGGCGAAGGAGGAGAGTCTGAATCCTCTCAGCAGAAGCCCAATCAGTGTCTAAAAGGGAGGGCCCCTAGACAACAGACCCATAAAGAACAGTGGGGCGGATGAGGGAGTTCAAAAGAAACATCTTGGAGGAGATGTCCTGAAAGTGGTGCCAAAAGCATTGTCTCTCGAGAATGGCAAGAGACCCATACCCTTTATTCACCCTCGGCTGAAGAGCATGCCTCATACTAAATCTAGGCCCTGAGAATTGGACTCCCAGGTAGGTGTATGTATTAGTAATTTCAACCGCCTGCCCCTTGAAAAAGAAATGGAGGTGTGATGTCTTCAACCCGTTAAAGACCATGACCTTGGTCTTACCTAGATTGACCGTCAAATGCCGAAGATCACAAAATAGAGCAAGTGCATCAAGCTGCCTTTGAAGCCCCTCAGGAGAAGAGGCGAGTAAAACAATATCATCGGCAAATAGGAGAATAGAAATCAAGACGTGGTGAAGAAGACAACCATCCCCTTCTTGAATGTGGTCCCGAAGAAAAGATTCCATCTCATCAATGTAAATGCCAAAGAGGGTAGGAGACAGGGGGCACCTTGCTTAATCCCAATGGTGCTCTTGATGAGATCCGACAATCCGTGTGCAGTACGAAGATGACTAAGGATGGACTCATAGAGGCGCACATAGTTACCATGTTCGGGCGAACACAGGCGAAATTCGGTTCGGACCGAATTTTCAGGGAAAAGCGAACTTGTTCGCTAGGTTCGGTTCGGGACTAATTTTTTTTTTCCTTTTTTGGCAAAAAAGTTCGGTTTTGATTTTTTCACAAGGACAGAAAAAAATTTGCCATTTTTGGAAAGGGTCCGGGAAGATGTAGCAGCAAAAACTTGCATGTGCCATAACTTTCATTCTATGGCTCAGTTTCTAGTGCCGTTTTCTCCAAAAGTGTATATTTTCTCAAGCTCTACGCATTGATGGCAATATTTTTCTTATTTTCATAAAATCCATTTTTGCACCTTTTTGGACCAAGCAACTTCTTATTATTTAGAGACATTAATAATTTAATAGCAATATGTAGAGATTAATACTTAATAATAGTAATACTTGAATTTATTACCGAATGTTTAAGTTACTTTAGTAACTAGTTACATAAATTTAATTATTTTAGGTTTAACTTTTAGTATATTATTAATAAGTATTTTAGTTTTTATAATTTTTTTGGTAATTATTCATATTTTATATTTTTTAAAAATTTATAATTTTTTCGAGCCAAACCGAACCGAATTTTTACAAAATTCCGAACTTCCGAACTTTTTTCCCTATCCGAACAACCCGAACTTTTCGAACATGGTAATTCATGGAGGCGCATGATAGCGATAATAAGAATCTCGAAATACCAATGTCTCTGGAGCTGCTTTAAGAGGGCCATCCGAGTTACAGAGTCAAAAGCTTTTCGAAAGTCTACAAAACAACAATAAATTTTCGAAGAGCGATGACGAGCCTCCTCAATAATAGCCCGAAGGGTGAAGATGTGGTTGATGGTGTGGTAACCAGGGCGAAAACCAACTTGACCTCTAGCTCTGAGCTGCTTTTGCCCTAAAAACTCGGACAACCTGTGGAGGACTGTAGCATAGAGTTTGGAGAAAGAATGGCCCACCATGATAGTCTTGTAGTTGTTCGGATCAGAAAAGGACCCAACTTTGTGAATCGGGTGAATAATATGATGAAACCAAGTAGGAGGGAAGCCCACGCTAACCACCTGATCGAAAAGATCTCACAAATAGTTAACAAAGATCTCAAAACCTTGTTTGAAGAACTCAGTTTGGAAACCTTCCACATTAGCTGCCACTTCTTCAAAGTCCTTATTGCCTCTTTGATATTATGGTGAGTGAAGGGATTACCAGGCGGCGGGATGCTAATCTGGGTAGATTGCTGCCCCGGAACATCGTAAAGGGTAGAGGTGTGGGAAAAAATGGAGATAGGATCGATCGTCTGTGGAGGGGGAGTGGCGGGGAAAGATAGTACGCCAGAAGGACCGAGGGTTAGTCCTAAGGGAGGTGGAAAGAATATATCTGCGGTGGGAAATGAAGGATCACTTCTTACGGCGGAGAAGGCGCCGGTAGGCAACCTTAAGAGTGGGGAAGGAGGGGAGGGCATGGGTAAAGGCCTGGATGAAGGTGACGGTGAAGGGATTTGCACTCTACATCATACCATTGGTTCATGGGGAAAGATTTAGTAGTACTAGTGGCCGAGGGATGGGTGGTGGAACTGGGAAAGGATCTCAGGGCAGCCTCCCACATGCCAGAGGAAAGGCATGTGTACTTGGCCTCCACACTAGGCAGGTTAGAGAAGTGGGGCTCAGAAAGCAGAAGGTCGCGGATGTGGGATGAGTAAGATCCATAATCCCCTTTATCAAACTGAAAGGAGATCCGAGGTGGGTAGTGGGGAGGGGGAGTAGGGGTGGTGGTGGTAGGAGGACTGGCGATCAGAGAGAAAGATAGGACTGTATGGTTGGCAAGGGGAATGGGGGAAATAGAGGAGCAGAAGAGGGATGAGATCTCTGGGCTGGCAAGGACATAGTCCACCACACTAGTGCCCCTGCCATGGGGATGACATGTGAAGAAACGTGAATCCGGGAAGCGCTCGATCCCGTTAAAGATCACCATCCCTGTGGCTCCCCGAGCCAGGAGGAGGAACTGTCCATAAGCTGTGAAAGGGCCATCTGTATCCTCAGAGATCCTATGTAGACCAACTGACACAGGGTCAATCCTCTGTGTGCAGAATGTATCCTTTGATCTGTCATGGAGAGGGACTAGTAAGGGCCCAAGGTACGGGCATTAAAGTCACCTAAAATGATAACCTCCTTGCATGGCAGTCTTTGGTTAATACACTTGTGATATAAGTCAAAGAAAGGATCACCATCTGGGCCATTGTGGATGGCATAAGGGGAGGCATCCGGAGGAAAGTAACAAATTGCTATATAGAAATCCCTAGAGAATCGAGCGGCCCCACTGATACGAATCCACATGTACCTGGCAGACTCATCGAATCCGACCATTGAGATCCTCTCACGGAGGGAGTCCTTATAAAGACAGGCAACCCCACCAGAGCCTCTGACACCACCCGAACCTCGAGTCTTCTGTCTGTGAGCTGATAACCAAAGAAAGCCAATAATACCTGGGAGAGGACGAACCGGGCTCTTGTGTGTCTCTGTGATGAAGAGAATGTCGGCAGCCCCGAGAGCATCTAATAGAAGGCCAGGGGAAGACTAAAGGGAACCATTCCCATTCCAAAGAATCGATAGATAAGCCTCTCCGGCCCGACTCCTCTCCCACTTGGCCCGTCATTGGGAGCCCTCAGTGGGGCTCCCAGGAGGAGGAGAGTCTTTGATAACAAACAAGATTCCCGATAGCGCCCATTTACCCGCTTCCTCGCTGCCATGACTTGCTCCCTAGAGCATTTGAGTTCCCCAACTTGTGTCCTGGTCAGATCTTCATCAAGGAAGACCTTGTTTGGGTGTGAAAACAGAACCCTCTTAGCTCTTGAGAGCTCGCAGCTTGTCAAAAGCTGTCTTGAAACGGATGAAAAGTGTGGAATCATAGCCAACCCAAGCTCTTTCTAATGTAATGTCGAAATCCCCAAAGTATCGTTGATAAATGAGTTGCACAACCGTGGGTCTTGTGTTGGTGTGGGGGTGGAGACCCCTCACCTTGAGGTTTAATTCCTTGTCACGCCTAGTATGCTCCTCAATTAACTTGGCCTGCATAATGGCCTCAACCGCAGCCAAAGGAGGGGGAACGTTGCCTTTCCCACTAACAACCTTGGTCCATGATTCCGTTTCCAGTTTTAAGGAAGCTTGGTTATTTCTGATTTCCTCTTGTTGAGACCGGAGGTCAACAATTTCTGCGTGTAGGGCAGCATTAGGGGAGCTAGTATTATCCGTGTTGTTGGCTAATTTTTCTCTCAAGATGGCATTCTCACCTCAACATTTGCGACCTTGTCAATAAGTGTACAGACCTCGGTTTGAAGTCTGATTGGAATTTTCAATTTTCTGGATTCGGTTGAGAAGTTCCAATAAAATGTTTGTTGTGCTGCTAGAGGTGTTACCCAGGGGATTCCCGATCATGCCGTTGCCAGTAGGAGTTTCCGGGGCCATGATTGAACTAGGGTAAACCACTTGAAGAGGGAAGAGGCGAACTAGAGAGCATACCCAAAAGATTTTTTGTGTGGGCCCCGATAATGAGTCAAGACTGTGCATGCACGAGATAGGCAGCAGCATCACAACGTAGTGGAAGTCAGTGACCAGTGGTGCTCGAAGAAGAAAGAGGTATACAAAGGTATGTGAGAGTGAAGTCACGAAACCCAAGAGGCCACGAAACCAGAGATTCAACGTCTATAGTTTTCATCCAATCAAACAGCTTTTGTAAAAGGCGCCTCACGGAGAGAGCCACAAAATATAGTTGCAGGAGAGCCACCACAAGCCTGGACAGAGCCACGATGTACAGGAATCTTTTCAGGAAAGCCATGAAATAATTGCAGAAAAGTCTAGGGTCGAGGACCGGAGGATTCAGGAAGCTGGAAAAGCCGAGCCACAAAACCAGAAGTCGTGACTAGAAGAATGAGGAATAGACACGATTCTAGAGAGAAAACGAGCAACGAAGGTGCTCACAGGAACCCTTCACGAGTTGCAATAAGAAGAAACGTGACCTCGTGCACAGAAATACGAGCCACGATTTGCGAAAACCTAGAAAAACGTCCCCTTATGACCCAGAGGCACGAACCAAAGACAAATGTGCCCTCACGAGCCAATCCCGAGCCATTACGAGCCATTACGAGCCATTCTCGAGCCATTTCATGCCGATTTGAAGGAGCCGGTAATGGGATTCCCTAATTGTGAGTATATGATTTGGGCCAAGTTGTGACAATGGAGTAGCTAATTGTGAGAATCAAAGGCAATAGAGTCAACCGCATGCAGAATATGGAAGAAGAACAAGACTGGGAGGGTTGTAGCTTTCTTCTTATTTCTTTTTCTCTTTCTTTTATTTTCTCCGACATGAGTAATTGAACAATTAATTAAATTATAAAACTTAAGTGATTGGTTTAAAAGCTGTTACTTGAAGAAGTCAATTACTTGGAAATAAGTGGCAAACATGCAAAATAGAAGGTTCTATTTTTAGTTATAAATCATGCATGTCATGCAAAGAGGAATTCCAGGAGGAAGATTGCCAGCAGCTTCCCTTTTCATAGCTTTCTGCATGCGGGAATTCATTTAAAACTTCCTATTTGTAATTGCCCTTTATACACTATAAATAGAGGAAGAACCTACGGGTTAGAGGATCGGAATTTGTAATCAACATTTTTGTGTTCCAGACTTTGAGCTGAAACCCCTGATAGCTTTCTGCAAGCAGAGGAATAGAGAAGGGATTTCCGGAGAACTTTGTGTCAACGATGCATTCGTTTCTTATTTATTTATAAATCTATGCATAAACTTTGTGTTGTCTTAGATCTAGATATGAAACTTTCCCTTGCTTCAAATTCTGCATTTTAAGATCTATTTGTTTCGTCTATGTACATGTGATCAACTCTGTCAACTATTGGTTACGTTGCACATTTTCTTTCCTTTCTTCTCGCATTTAATTACTTCCATTTCCTGCACATATTGCTTACAATTGCTTACTTGCTGCAAAATTGCCTAGTTATGGTTCATGAGCTAAGCAATTAAGTAAAACCAACAGATAGATATTACAAAATATAATTGACAAAATCTTACACGGGAGTCTCACCGGTAAATGAGGGAGATTTATCTCATGACTGCCTAGGAAAGGAACATGCAAGAGTTAGGTAAAAGCAGAGCCTAATATTGCACGAAGAAGAATGATAAATAACCAACACAAATAAAACAGAGTTTGAGTTAGCTAAACAAGAATGAGTAAATGGAACACACATGAGCAAGTAAACAACAGAGCTTGATCATTGTGAACAAGAACAACAGATTAATAACGTTGACAATAAGATCCAAGACAATATTCGCATGTAAGATTTAAAACACTAACATCTAATGAACATAAGAACATCAAATGCTAAAAGAGATAATGAATGGGACACAAAGTTCATATTTCATTAACTCCAAAATATCTTCTCAAAAGAACACAAAGTTTCTTTCTTTGAAATAAAGCTTGCATACAAAAGTATTTTCTTCTCCTCTCTCAAAGTCACCCTTACAAATGAGCCCCTAACATCCTTTTATAACCCAAAAGTTGGTTACAAAGTAGTTAAGATTTTAAATGCACATTAAATAGGGCACTTAAGTGACTTTGAATTTCTCAACCAACTTTATTAAAAATGACTAAAAATAGAAACCACTTAAGTTAAAAAAGTCATTTAAGGAAAAATACATAAATAAAAGAAATGGGTACATGTGGACCCCACTTAAATGACTTGGACACACACATAGACATCCTAGTCAACAACGCGCCACCTAGATCAAGACACCTAGGGTCAGTGCCTTATCCATTGGGCCAAGAGTCCGCCTATCTTGATCGTAAAGGAATGAACTCATTGACCGTGCTCCGCAATCCTCCAGATGACAAGAGAGCCGAGCTTGAAACTTAAGCAATTCATTCACCCCTCCGTTTGAGCAACATCCTAGTGTGAGCAAGTTTTTCTTCATTCGTATTCGCATTCACAATTACACACAATTCTCCACATGCTCGAATAGCCCTCCATGGTGAATTATTTATTTGTCGCGAGACTATAGTCGTTACGCCACCTTAGCTTGTCAGAATTCAACTCTTGATCTTTCATTATTGAGAAGATCTTCCAAGAGCCAAAATTGCAATTCACTTCCCCGGGGTTATGTCTTTTTCTTTGTCACCATCTCGAAGTGTTACCATTTTGATCCGCTCACGATCATCCAATTTGAGAATGCTCCAACTTTAAGACTAGCCGATGAAGTATCGCGCCCATTGTTAATCGAGAGCTGATAGGGACATGCTTGAATGATGTGGCTTTGCTTGATGATCCGCGCAATTGCACTTATCATTGGTCTTGGTTTGTTGATGAATAAATCTGCCACAACGATCAAGTGAAGACAATTTATGTAGACAAGATTCTCCCATTATCAATCTTTGCCGATAACCATGACTTTTGACTTCGAAGAGACCTCTGCCAATGGCTACGACCTATACCGCATAATGAGGAAGTCAGAGGTTGCTTCTGCTTCGGAGTCGTTGGAGTTGAATCGCCACACTGTGCAGGTGTCGTGGTGCATCTATGCAATTCAGAACAAGCGTTAGGAAAATTGTGACTCACCTTCGGTTGATATGCGATCGCAGAACCGACTTATGTCGACGTGTCCCAAGTTGGTATCAACGATGTTCTCATACTCTGAATGGAGCATCGAGGTGAGTAGAATGCCCTGGAACTTATACCGCAACATCGTTTTGTTTGAAGATGACATGATTGTGACAGAAGCGTGATTTCAGGCTATTACTTCCATCTTACAAAACTGCACAAATCGCCTTGTAAAACTACCCTGGGAAAAATAGCAAATCTTGTTATGAGAAGTTCTCACTAGATGAGGGAGTTTATTAAGGTACCACAAGTTTGCATGTTAAAGGTTTTTTTTTCCAATCAAATTCTTCAGTCAAATATTAAAGGTCAAAGTTGACTCTTTTGAAACTACTAGGAAAATGCAAGTGTAAAACTCATGAAAATCTTATTTGGTTTTAGCTTGGGAAAATACCAAACGTCACCCTGGGCATCTACTTGGCAAGGGAGCATATGAAGGTGGGGAGAATTGAACGAAACAATTCTTTTCTCTTGACGATCATCTGAGTTCAAAATATCAACTCTCAAAGTGAGTCACCTTGACAGGCTGAAAACTGCATGCGTGGCAAAATCAAACAAATTGCGTTTTATTTGGCTCCGTGAAAAATATCAAACGAGGTGCTGCGCATTTGAAATTTGGCAAAGGAGTACATGAAGTTGAGAAGAATTCAACGAACCAAACCGTTTCTCTTGACGATCATCTGGGCTCGAGATACGGATTCTCAAAGTAGGCCTTCCGCCAAGCTGAAATTGTGCGTGCGGCAAAATCGAGCAAACTGAGTTTTTCTTGGGTTCGTGAAAAATATCAAATGAGGTGCTGCGCATTTGAAATTTGGCAAAGGAGTATATGAAGTTGGGGAGAATTCAACGAACCAAACTTTTCTTCCCGATGATCATCCGACTTTGAGATATCGAGCTCCAAAGTTGATTACTTCAACAGATACAACCCGCGGCACGTTCTTTCCGCATCTATCGTTTTCTTTATTAAATTCATTTTTCTTTGTGCCGATATACATCGGTAATGCATTTGAATGCATGATATTTTTGTTTGAATACTTCTCACCAATGCGTTGAAAATGATTTAATTTTTTTAATTAAATTCTCCCGATTTTTAATGACTTCACAGATCGATTTGAATTTTTTTAATTCGCTATTGCTCTTCGCGTTGCCTATTGCCTGAACTTATGAATGCGTAGACTTTGGGATTTCCTCCTTCCTCGTGGACTTCTGATCAATGCATGGGCTGCGTGTTATCTCTTTTCTGGACAAATGTGTGACAACTATCTTTGATTTCTGAATGCGTGGAGCTTGCAAACGAAACTCCTGTATTTTTCTTTCTCTTCTTCAACCAATGCGTAGAGGAGCTATATTTGTTTGGCATGTGTGTGGGAGGAATGTTCTTCTTTTTTTAGACTGCTGTCTTTTATCCCTCCTTACCAAGCATATTCCTCCTTCAAATGAATGCGTGGAAGTGTGCTCAACAAAACAAAATAAATCTCCTTTTTTTGGACTGTTCTTTCCTTTCTTCCACGTGGACAACTTTTAATGAAGACAGAACAAATTCCTTCTCACTTCTGCATTGGAAATTTGCTCTCTAAACCTGCGTGGACAATATGTTTTTGCTTTGAAAAATACATGGAAGATCTTTTCTTTATAATCAATGCGTTGAAATATGCTTTTCCTCCAAGGCGTGGAAGATGCTTTTTTTTGTCTTATGCTTGAACCTCTATCCTTGGCTGTGTGGAGTGTTTGCTAAAGCCTGCGTTGAAACTTGATTTCCCTCCTTGCTAGGCATTGAAACTTGTTTGGACTGTTTTGGTCTTCCTTTCCCCTCTGTGTGGATTCTTTCCTTGGGCGTGTGGCTCTTTGGATCAGAGCGCGTGGCACAGAGCATAGAGGATCTGTAGCAAATGAAGAAGGATGGCCTCTTGTGTGATTCAAAAATGGAGATAGCTACCTGAACTCTCAAGGTTGCCTGGCTCTAGCTAATGCCCGTGCCAGGTTTCCGTGTGAAAGTTGGGTAGTGCCTGTAGAATAAGCTTTTCCTTCTTCTGGCTCTGGATATCTGCAATATTTCCTTGTTTCTCCTTCTTCCCAATTTCCTCTGCTTCTGCAACCTCTTGTAACCGTCTCCTTCTCAATTTCCGGATGATAGAAGCAAAATTAAAATTGTCTATGACAATTGGAAGTGGAAGAATAATTGCCCCGACACTTGCTCACGGCAATTACGACAATTAAAAAAAAGAAAAGAAAAGTTCTTCCAAGTTTGTTGAACAACTTCTATGAGCATTAAATTAATATTTATTAATTGAAAAACCCTAAAATTTAATAAATATTAATTTTATTAAATAACAGGGTAAATATTAATTAAATAATTAAAACTTGCCTCGGATGGCTCAAATGATCATTAACACACTTAGAAAATACAGTAATGTCGTCTAGATAAATCAAAATGTTGACATTGATCAAACCTTGGAAGGCCATGTCCATGGCTCTTTGAAAAGTGGCTCCTGCATTAGTTAACCCAATAGGCACCCTTCAGTAAGCATATGTTCTCCACTTAGTGGTGAAATCTTTCTTGTACCGATCCTCTTCTTTTACCGATATCCGGTTATAACCACCGTAAGCATCTAGAAGAGAGATCCTTTTTGCACTGATACAATTATTAGAATTTGATCCATTGATGGTAAAGGATAATGATCCTTTAGTGAAGCCCTGTTTAGATCTCTGAAATCAACACAACCTTATTTCTCCATTCTTCTTTCTCACAGTACAAGATTTGCAACCCATGAGGAATGCTTAATAGGAAAAATGATACAAGAATCAATAAGCTTTGTTAGTTCATTCCTCATCAAAATTTCAATCTTTGGATTAACAGGTCTTTGCTTTTGCCTTACCGGTTTGGAATTAGGCTCTAGCTCAATGGTATGTTGAGCTAATCTGGATCAAAACCTTTTAAATCCTCATACTTCCAAGCAAAAACATCAATGAATTCATTGCATAATTGAACAAAAGCTTGTTTTTCTTCCAAATTACACAACTTACCATGCTTCAAAAACTTTCCATCGCTGATTTCTATGTCCTCATAGTTTTCTTGCTTTGTAGACATCTTGATTTTGTCTCTTTTCAGTTGATCATCACTGTTAAAAATACTCTCAAGGGTTACCAATCCTTGGGGCAGCCTGTTTGTCTTTAATTGCAAGATTTGTTCACCATACTGCTGCTGCAATTTAGACTGATTTTTGAAGAAAATTCAGCCTCTTCCTGAATAAAACGTACAATTTGTTCATCATTCTCAAACACTTGCCAATTAGTATTGTTATCAGGAATTGAAGGCCTTACAACCACCTTAATATGATGCTGATTATTCTTTCTTTTCACCTCATTAGGAATATCAAAATCAGCCCCTACAACTGCCAATCTATCAGCTTGTTTATTCTCAAATCTAGGTATTGATTGAACATTGAATGCATCAAAATCTTCTACAAGATCCCATACTCTATATTTATATGACTTCATTGAGGGATTCTTTGCAATGTTTAAATTTTTCACCCGGCTTATGACCAATTCACTGTCACCATATATGACCAATTCCTTTTTCCTAGCTCACTGTAAACCATAGATTAGTGCCTCATGTCCAGCTGCATTGTATGTACAACTAAACTGAAAACAAATAGAAGAAAAATACTTTTGACCCTCTGGTGATATCAAAACATTACCTCCACCTGATCCATTCTTGCTTCTAGAGCCATCAAAGTATAAACTCCATAATCTTGCATCAATCTCATCATTTTTGACCAACAATGGTAAAAAAGCATCCTCTTGATGCATGCAATAAATTCCCAAACCAACATCCTTGATGTATGTTTCTTCAGCATGTTTATAAGGATCAAAGCCATGATGGTCAGTTCCCCACTCATCCAATAATAGATCTGGTATGCTCTCGTAGGGTATCTGAATCATGATCATTTGGATGATCTTCTTGGTCAAAAATAGTACAATTTACATTGCATGCATTAGGTACATAAGGCTCAATATGAAACTTAGCAAGAGGCTCAAAATTAATTGTTACCTTTGTGCCATACCTTGTTCTGAAAAACAAATAAGACCAATTTGATGATAGATAACCTCCAATCTTAGCTGTAAAATATCTAGATAAACACAAAGCAAAGTATGGAGGTAGATCTACAACCATAATATCCTGGAGGATTGGAAGACTTGGACATGCATGCAAGCCCAACTTCTGATATCTTGATAATACCAATTGTTTTAGTAGTTGTGCCATCCAACTGCAAAACCCCTTTGTCATGTGGCTCATATTTGAGTCCCAACTTATCTGCAACCTGCTTAGGCATAACTATACTGTTAGCACCATTGTCAACCATGCAATTATGGACCAAATAATCACCAATAATCAAAGAAAGGTAGAAAGGAGGAGGCTTACCAACTCTTTTAACTTGAAAATCAGCCTTAGAGGGCTGATTTGTATTGGCAAGTACTATATGAATGTTATCCGATAACCCTCTGTAAGTGATAGCTTGGCCAACTCATCTTGTAACATGCTCTTTTGACCCGGAATGGTCAACGTATCCCACATGGATAAGCTCACATGAGCTTTCTTCATCTGATCTATGATATTGAGGAAGAGCTGCCCCCTTTTGCTTGCCCTTTTAACACACTTTCAACCTCTTTCTCTCGACTCTTTTGTGATTCCAAGCTGCCCTTCTGAATCTGATTTTTTTGTCCTTTTTCCACATTAGGGACAACAACCTTGTTAGCATTATCAGAAAATAAAGGAGATGAACCATGCAAATTATTTACCTTTGTGGGCTCTCCCACTGCTCTTCTTTTGTATACCCTTGTATTAGATGCATGTTGATCCTCTTGTTGCCAATTTATCAAATTGGCCTTTGGTGGCTTTGGTGCTTCTGTAGAATCCCCTTGCGGAGGATCCTCAACCGCAGAAAGTTGTGGAATCATCTCTGTCAGTGCAACCAAAGCTTGATTTAACATTCCATTAGCACAAGAAAAAGGATCATGCGAGTGATTGCATGGAGCACACCAAAAGGGTTCCTGAATAAGATTAGTTTGTACTTGGAACAAGAGCCATAGATGTAGAAGGAGCATTCAAGTTAACTTTAATGGTTGGTGGGCCTTGATATGGAGGCCTGCTTGTAGGATATGCTGGATATGAAGGTCTAGCAGATTGAAAGGGAGCCTAATATGGTCTGTAAGGCTGAGCAAGCTACTTCTTAATAGATACAAACTTATTTCCAAAAACTTGCAAGATCCCTTTTATTTCACTTAACTCTGAAAGCTGATTTGGATTAGCAACTGTTAGGCTAGCTATTGCTGGAATTGGGCTTGTAGCTGAAGTGGTTGAATAGTTGGAAAGATAGGCATGAGAGTTCTAAGTGCTATTTTGCCAGCTTGTATGAGGTTATTTTAAGCTCTAATGGCTAGATCAAAGGCAACAAGAATTGAATTACCCCCCATGGATTGAACTAGGACAACGATGTCACTGTTTAAGGATCTAAAATAATATAAGAAAACATGCTCTGCTTGTAGGCTTGATGGCACGGGAATTCTTTCCCAAGTTCTTTGGAATCTCAAATTAAAATCAACCATGAACTCTTGAGGGGCTCTTTTGATTGTGCTCAATTTCTCAATCAGGAAAGATGGTCAGATTTATCCTCAAATTGGTTACAAAAGGTTGTTCCTAATTGATCCCAAGTACAAAGAGAATTAATAGGCAGATTTCGGTACCATTGCAAGGCTTTATCTTTGAAGGAAGTTGCAAGAAGTCTCATGGCTACATTCTCCTGAGTGATATTATAAACAGAACAAAGATTTGCAACATCTCTAATGTGCTCTACAGAAGTGGTTTGAGTTAAACCGGTAAAGAATGGTAAACTCTTTAATGCAGAAGTAGGGATATCATTGTATACAACAATATTCAGGGGGCTGCCATCATTAAAGGTCACAAAAGCTTCAACTCTAGGAGCAGCCATTAGGAAATTTAGAACGGGAAGTTGTGGGATTTTAGGCAATTGATTTGGCTTGTTAGCTCGGGAAAAATATGGGGAAGATCTATGAAATCTGCTTCTTTTATAAGAATGTAAAGGTAGCTGAATAAATTCAAATGGTATACCTTTAGCTTTTGACCTGGTGGTCACCTTTGGCATTAGCTTTTACTAGTCTGCAACCAAAAGATGTCCAGTAGAAACCTTTGAGTCGCCAGATCTGATTTTTGAGTATTTTATGCTCTGCAAGCTGCTGAACCAACATCAATTATTTGAATAATTGCTCACACCGGGCGTGCCGGAAGCTGTTGTCACCCAAAAGTGCACCCTGATAGAGATGGTGTGTGTACTCCTATTGACAAAATTGGAACACCTCAAGGTTGTGGGTAACCTATGGCTGAGGTGAACCTCCAGAGAGGGCTGGTTCTCTTGTGAATCACCTAAAAACTAAAATTTTAACAAGGAAAAGAGAAAAGGAATGTGGAAAAAGGGAAATGAAGGTGATACACCAATGATTTGACACACATACGTACTACTGCATACAAGGAAGACAAAGATCCACACACCTGCACGACTCTAAGCTAATTTGCAAAATTAATTCAAAGGTTTGGGTGAAAGGACAGTAGTAGAGGGAATAATTTCCACACTAAGGCAATACAATACCCTATTAAACACGATGAAAACTCAGAAAACCAACAATATGAGAAGGCAAATTGAGCTTTTTTTAATTCAGAGATGCAAGTACAAGCTAGGATTACAAAAGCAAAACAGCTGAAAGTGTACGTCTCCCTGATTTCCTTCACAAAAATTCCCTAGATGGACTGCTGTGTCCAAAATCAGTCATTTGTGCATGTAGAATTCTTTTATTTTTATTTATTAATTCCCCTTGTGGCATGGGCAGCATGCATAATATTTCAATTAATAAAAATCCTTCATCTCTGCCCTGTTGGCACCAAACCTGCTGCATGCTATTTCTTTTAATTATTCATTAATTCTTCCATGCTTGGCGTATACTCCAAACTGGGCAGCAACTTTATTTTTTCTCTTTATCTGCTTTTTTGTTTGTCTTTTCCTGCCTTGTCCCTTTTGCTGACTGCTGCATCAAAACTAGACTGTTGTTTTATTTTATTTCTTCTTGTCTGCATGATGCCGGCTGTTGTTGGACTGAAGCATGTCTTTTATTTATTTATTTTTATCCACCTTGCTTGGCGTAGAGTTTGACTGGGCAGCAACATGCTAATTTAATAAATAAATTTATCCTTCTTGTCTTTGGCACCACAGGCTGGAAATAGACATCAGCATGCTCTAAACTTATCCTTTTCCTTTTTTGCCAAAACACTAAAAATAGCACCGCAGCATGTTGACTTATTTTATCCAACCATTGCTAAAAATAAGACTTTTATTTTTACCAATTGCATGCTAACTCTCCTCCTCTCCCTTTGGGGCCACAGGCTGCTATTTTTAACTTCATGCACTCTTACTTTAGCGCCATGACTGAATTTAGACTGCTGCTTTTATTTATTAAAAAATAGCAAAGCTTGCTGCTGCTATTTTTAACTTCCACATGCACAACTTTGGTGCCATAGTCTAGAATGATTTCTGCCCCTTCTATTTTATTATGCATGCACTCCAACCTTTCAACTTTTGGCGCAAATTCCTGGGTGCATGAATTTGTGGTAAGAACACCATCTCAAGCCATTGCTTGCAAAACAAGTAGAATGCTTCGTGCATAAGTGGGCAGCCTAAGAAGGCCACCCTAAAGAACCAAAAGGCTTCTACACCTTCTAACTTAGGCAAAGGCAAGAAGAAAATGGGTGACAAGTATTGGCATCGACATCACTCGCACGCCCATGACGATTTTGAATGTCACACACAAAAATCACTTCTTGTGTTGTTTGATCAAGTCTCACGCAAATGGATGACATTGATCCAAATAGTTTCGCTTGAGCACCAACACTAATGTCACCAATTCTTATGAGGAATGAGAGTGCCTCTTCCACACGAAGTTTTGGGTCAAAGGACAACCTCTAAATGTCATCATCGATAATGGGAGTCAAAATAACATCATCTCTAGATGCCATTCTCAGTAATGTCCCTCATTCTCGAATAGTTTGATCGAAGACCTTTGGCCCTTTTTGTCTACCCGACGGTTAAGGGGTGATTTCAAGGGTGACTTCGGTTTATTAGTTTTATTATATCGTGCTTAAAATAAAATAAATTATCACTAAAAGCACATATAATGAATTAATAGACTTAATAAGTGACTTCGACTTAGGAAAGTACATGGAAATTAATTAATAAATTATTTAATGTGCTTTCCTAGGCAAAAAGTGTGATTGGCTTTGGAGATGGGGAAAATTAATTAAAAATAAATTATACTCCTTTGGAAAAAGTGCGACTTGCATTTTGGAAGGGTTTTTTGGCTATAAGGGAAAAGTGCGACTTGTGCCGGCACTATGCAGATTATTATTATTTTTCTTCCCGGCAGTTAGCTCAAAGCTTTGCAGACAAAATCCAAGGACGGAAACCCTCTTGGATTATTCCTCTTGCGAACGGAAACCCCAAGAGCAGTGAGAGGAGTTCCTATTCAGGGAACTTCATTGTATTCACAGGTTATTTATCATTTCAGTAGTTCAGAAAGAGAAATAAAATTGCAGCAGTGGGCATTCAGACATCTTCTAGAGTGGGGCGACTTATTCTATAGTTGTTTTATGCAGTATCTGAGGTATTCTTCATGCTAGATTATTATTGTAGCTTCCAATATCATTTATATATCAAATCGATTTGGTTTGAATCATTTACGGCTGGGTTTTGGACAATCTTTTGTTATCAATCCTTTCGCAGATTTATGATTGTTTTGCCGTGAATATTTGTCAACATAAATCATTATTAAATTCACTGCTGAATTATTTATGAAGAAATCTGCCTGTTTAAACCCTAGGCGCCTTTTCTATATTCACCCGGTTTGCAGGGTTTGCATTATTTAATTTGTTTATGCAGTATGAGAATGTTGTTCCATGGTTTCGCTTGATATTATCAGTTCAGTTCCAAGCCTGAGCAATCTATTAAAAAAAAAAATTAGGCAAAAGGGGTTTGGGATCTTTCACATTTATCACCTTGCACTTCCTACTTTCACCCATACTTGTTTGGATTGCTCTAGTTAGGAAAAGATATCTAGGTTTGGAAGCAATGTAATTTTTAGTATAAAGTCAAGCTATTGGAGGACATTGTCACTTGCATATCAGCCTCTTGAACTTTCAAAGCACATATTGCGGGAAGACTCTACTTGTATGACTCATGCTACATATCAAAAATGGAGCTACAAAGATGGACTATTTGGGTGAGAGATTGCTTTTTCAATTTCTTTAAGTCATCCTAATAACTAAAGTGACATTGGTCTCTCCCAAACAATGCCGCAAACTCATCTCCCACATGTAGAAGTTTGTGTTGCTCATGGCCTGTTTAGAAACACTTGCTTGAGAGAGAAAACAAGCAACTCATGGCGTATTGTGCCAACCATAGATGGAAAACTCGCCGAAAACTCGCCGGTTTTTGAAAAACTCGCCAAAAAAACCTAAACCCGGTTAAATCGCCATAAAACTCGCCAAAACAGGGCTCGCCGAGTTTTGGCGAGTACTCGCCGAGTTAACTCGGCGAGTACTCGCCAAAACTCGGCGAGCCCGTGCTAAATACTCGCCAGACGCGGCCTGTACACGGATACACGCTTTTCACACGCAAAAAACATTCTTTTTACACGGTTTTGGCTCTTTTTAAGGCCCTCAACTCCCTCATTGTCACTCACACAACCATTTGAGCTTGCATTGCTTGTGTTGAGTGGATTTTGGAGCAAATTCGAGGAGAGAATTTGGAGATTTGCATTTGGAGGTAGGTTTTTTTTTTTTTTTTTAATTCTTTGAAGTTTTTCCAAATTTTGAATATATTATTTAGGTTTTATAGATTCCTATTGTGATTCTAAATCAATGCAATGTAAAATCGAATGCTTGTACTTTTTTTATACTCATTTGCAGCCAGAGGTATGTAATTTTATTTTATTTTAACGCAAATTCATTGTAAATTAGTTAAATTTTATGTATGTGCATTGTAATCGATTCGTTGTGTAATTCTAAATACATGTAATGTAAAATTGAATACTTGTAAATTTTTAATACTCATTTGCAGCTAGAGGTACGTATTTTTTTTTTAATTAACGCAAATTCATCAGAAATTAGTTAAATTTTATGTATGTGTATCAGAATCGATTCGTTGTGTAATTCTAAATACATGTAATGTAAAATTGAATGCTTGTAATGTATTTTTTTACTTACGCAAATTTGTTATTCAGGCATGTTTTGTTTTTAAAATTAAATTAAGTTTA
Organism: Taxus wallichiana var. yunnanensis; assembly: GCA_018340775.1. NCBI lineage: Eukaryota > Viridiplantae > Streptophyta > Pinopsida > Cupressales > Taxaceae > Taxus > Taxus wallichiana. The sequence goes on along the minus strand of CM031235.1, from coordinate 70,852,370 downwards.
CGTTTTCTAATTTTTTAAATGTGCATTGTGTTACGATTAGAGTTTAACAATGGCATCGCTCAAGATCGTGTTCGGCATCCGGATCACTACAGGACCGCTTCCTCCGAATGCCCGCTCCATAAAGATGGAAGTATGTCAGACGTGGAAGTCAGTGCGGGCGAAATTCTTTGCACTTTCTGTAACAAGAAAATGAATGGAGGCATCAATCGTTTGAAATATCACCTTTCAACTATTCCTTGCCGAGATGTTACAGTTTGCCCCAACGTGTCAGAAGAGGCAACGCGAGAGATTAAAGCAGAGCTGGCAGAGTTAGAGGAGAAAAAACTAGAGAACGCAAGGTTGAAGGCAGCCATAGCACAAGCTATTAGACCTGGGGCTGCAATGGAAGAGAATTTAGACGATGATGCAGCAACAATTGTGGGCTCTACTCGTGGTCCACGCATACGATCAGGAAGAGCCGGAAGAGGCTCATCTTCATCGAGTTCGAGCAAAGGCATACCGAGTTATTTTGTGGCAAGGAACACACCTGGAGCACAACCTTCATTGGATGGTGCATTCTGGAACAAAGATATGCACGAGGAAGTGGATAAAGCTTGTGCAAATTTTTGGTACTACAACAACCTGCCATTCAATGTGGCAAAGAGCCCATACTGGGAGTACTTGGTGACAGCGTTGACAGTTGTAGGGAAAGGGTACAAGGCACCCTCTCCAAAAGATTTGAGCGGAAAATTACTTGAGGGTGCGATTGCAGATGCCACTACCATGCTAGAAGAGCACAAGAAACAATGGAAAAAATTCGGATGCACCATTCTTTCAGATGGGTGGACGGATGGAAGGAACCGCACCCTTGTTAATTTTTTAGCAGCTTCAAACGGTGAGATGGTGTTTTTAAAATCTATTGATGCCTCTAACATAATAAAAATGCGTAAATTTGAGTGTTATGTTAGAGACAAATTGTATTAGAGGTTGGTGTACGTAATGTTGTGTAAGTTGTTATGCATAATGCAGCAAAGCAAGATATGTGGCAAATGTTGGAGACTATCACAGGAGAGACATCCATCACTCTTTTGGACTCCTCAGTGCAGCTCATCGCATTGACCTTCTTTTCGAGGACATAGGCAAAATTGATTGGGTGAGGCCGGTTGTAGAAGATGCAAGATCTATAACGAAGTACATATACAATCACCCTTGGGTTCTGAGCTTGATGAGAGTACACACAAAGGGGAAAGAACTTGTTCGAGCCGGTGTCACAAGGTTTGCAACTAACTTCTTGACGTTGCAAAGTATTTCTAGTTTGTTGACATCTTTGAAACAAATGTTTGTGAGTCAAGCATGGCTAGACTCACAATATTCAAAGAAAGTTGATGGAGAGAGGGTTGCAAAGATAGTTTTTGATGATATCTTTGCAAAGAGAGCTATAGAGATCATCAAGGTAATTTCAAACTTCGATTTATATTTCATTCCTTTATTTTAATTTGTTAAATTATAAATATTAAATATATTGTTCTACTTTTCACTTTTTTATTTCATTTCTAATATGTATTGTAAGTTTGCAATCTTACATTTTAATTTGTGTGTAGGTGTCAGAGCCGTTGGTGAGAGTTTTGCGTTTGGTTGATGGGGAGCAAAACCCCATGGGGTTTGTATATGAGGCCATGGATAGGACCAAAGAGTCTATCCAAAACTATTACAGGGGGGATATCGTCAGATATGGTCCCTTTTGGGAGATTATTGATCGGAGGTGGAACAATCAACTCCACCAACCTATTCATGCAACGGGGTACTACCTCAACCCCAAGTATTTCTACTCTGACAGCTTCACAGATGTGAATGGAGAGGTTATGGAGGGCCTTTCGACATGTATTGAGAGGATGATACCGGATGTTGAGACGAGGGACCTCGTTATTTTAGAGCTGCAGAGTTACAAACATGGTAGGGGGAGACTCTTTTCATCGGCCGCTTAGCTATTCGAGAGGAGAACCACACACACTGTAATAATACCAAGTTACTTAGAATGTTTACCAAGTTACTTATTAGTTACATATTTGATTTTATTAATTAATTATAAATTTTTGATTATCTTGTTAAATGTTTGTAGGTTCTTGGTGGGAGGATTGGGGAGGGAATACCCCAAATCTTCAAAAGTTAGCCCTCAGAATTCTATCTCAACCTTGTAGCGCTTCTGGATGTGAACGCAACTGGAGTTTGTTTGAGGCCATTCACACGAAGAAGCGCAACAAGTTGACTCAAAAAAGACTCAACGACTTGGTTTTTGTGCAATACAATCTCCGGCTTCGCACAAAAAAAGTTGAGGCGACATCAGAGGAGCTCATTGATTTGGATGAGATAGATCCATACAGTGAGTGGACTGGGCAAGAAGAGGAAAACCCTGCATTCACAGCGGACGAGATTGCTTTTTTTTGAGAGGGAGGCTATGGAGGGAGAAGCACTAGCAGACTCCGAGGAGATATTGAGTGGATGACATCTTTGGAGGTGATCTCCAACATGCAGCAGAGGAGCCACCAGCACCACCATCTAGTTCCATGATCGAGCCAGATTCGCAGCCTTCTAGGAGGAGCGTGGAGACGCAGCCGAGTGTGGGGACTAGTGGAGCCAGAGGCACTAGACCCTCTCCCCAATATTTCTCTAGATTGGGGAAGAGGAAAATGTAATTTATTGTATATTGTAACTTGCATAGATATGAAATTTATGATGATATTTTTCAATGTCAATCATCATAAATTCATATTACTTATCAGCCGGTTGTCGTATTTGCATGATGATGCGATTTTGTATTGTATTTGTATTCAAATCTAATAGAAAACACTTCTCCAACATTTTATGGGCTCATTTGATACATTTTGTAGCTATGTGTTGCTTAAAATTTATGTTTTTAAAAAAAATTGAGTATTTTTTAAGTTGTCGAATATTCCCGAGTATTGGCCGAATATTGGCGAGTTTTTGCGAGTTTTTTTTTTTGGGTCTGGCGAGTTTTTGGTTTTGGCGAGTTTTCCTACTATGGTGCCAACATTGTTGCATAGTAGTAACAACTCGAAAAATTGCTGAAGCGACCCAATGAAGTCTTCGTAAAATTGAAAGGCATTAACACACTACGCAAGAAAGCACTTGAATTGATGTGGTCCCCGGATCCTCTCTTCCAAATACCCCACCATACCGTAGATCACTTTGGGAGAATGATGAATTCTAACACCAAATACAAGAGCTCCTTGATTAGGGCAAGATCATGCCTAACTCTTCGCCTTGTAGAAACTCAATAGTTTTAGGGCCCAAGAAAGACGGAACATGTCGACCTTGCATAGACTATTGTGCTTTCAAAGCAAGATCATGGTGAAGAATTTGTATCCACCACCATGCATTGGCAACGTCCCCGATTAGCTTCAAGGTGCACAATACTTCACCAAGATTGACTGAAGTTTGGTTACCACCAAGTCCCAGTCCATCTTGAAGATGTTTAGAAGACAACTTTGAAGACATGTGAAGGATTGTATAAATGGTTGGTTATGCCTTCGGCTTGACCAACATGCCAACAAAATTCATGCTCTTGATGGATGCTTTACTTCAGCCCTTCCTCAATTTCTTCATCATTGTGTCTACTTGGATGACATCCTCATATTCAACAAGATTTGGGCGGAGCATGTGGAGCACATCTCTTGCATTTTAGACATTTTTTGCAAAAACAAGTTGTAGGAAAACTTTGTGAAGTGTACATTTGACACAATGAAGATTCAAGATTTGATCTACATCCTTGATCATGGAAGAATACATGTAGATCCACAAAAGATTGAAGTGATTCAAGATTGGCCTACTCTGTGCAATCTCATAGAATTGCAGAGCTTTCTTGGATCACAAACTTCTACCGCAGTTTCGTCCTTGGTTTCTCACACATGTCTTTTCCCTCAACCATGTAACTTGTGCCAAAACCAAGTTTGATTGGACTCATGTGCAACAATGCACTTTTGAGGTTCTCAATCAATGCCTTTGCGTAATGCCCGTTCTCGTAATGCTTAACATTGTCACTCCTTTGAACTTCACATCGATGCACGATAGACAATGCACTCGATGTACTCATGCAACATGGACATCCATTCGCATGCCATTTAGAAACATTCAATGATATGATCTAGAGGTACTCCACCTATGGAAAAGAGTTGTATGCTATTGTGCAAACAATTAAGCAATAGTGACATTATATATTGGGAACGAGACAATTATTCATTTTGGTCATAAGATACTTCGGTTCTTGCGAAATGCAAAACAAGTTGGAGAATACGTGACACATGAAGTCGATGACTTATCTTCACAGCCATCTTGTGATCAAGCACATAAAGGGAAGGGATAACAAGGCGACAAATTGCCTTAGCTAATTGTTGATACATGCACCTATCACGAGCTTTGACACGCATGGCCACAACTTTTCAGATTGGGTATCTCTTTACTCGACCGATAAGGACTTCTTAGATGCCTATACTATTCTCTCGCAGGTGAAGATAAGATAAGATAATGTTATTAATGTCCAACACATGACCACAAAAGTAGGTCAATGGGACTGCAGAGTACAAAGCAAACAAACCCAGCAAGAGGACCCAAATGGGTCACCCAAAATACAATGAGAGAAGGAGAGGAGAGAAGGAAACAACAGAGGCCGAGAGACCAAAACGAAGAAGAGAGAGATGACTGTGTGGGGAGGGAGCGGAAGGAGCAACATCCCCAACAACATCACCTAACACTCAAGGCCGGATGGGAGTAACTCGTAGTGCGCCGATGACAAGAAGCAGAGACTGTGGAATGCCTGGGGAGCCGGCGTCCGGGAGGAAGGCGGTGCCTCAAAGTAGGCCCGGTGGATCACCGCTGTCATGCAAAGGGGCCTTGAGACGTGCCCGAGATAGGGGGAGCCTCGAGTGGAAGGAACGAAGTCACGAGACCCGAGACAGACACTGACCGGGGTCTGACACGTGACCAAATGCCGCTTAGCACCCCTCACGGGGAGAGCAACGGGAAGAAGGAAGTGATCAGTCTAGTAGCCATCCGTCGGGGGGGAGGATGGAGGAGCCTGTCCCGAAGCCTGATGGCCTCCTAAAGGTAGAGAGCAAGACATCTCTGATCATAGTATTTGAAGAAAGTTGTGAAGGAAGGAAGCTCGCGGAACAGGCAATGGAATCGCCCACGAATCTCATAGTAAACAGGACATCTGAAAATGAAGTGTTCTTCGGTTTCAACCTCCTGGAGAGAGCAAAGCAGGCAAGTCCGCTCCGAGCGGTCTAAGTGATGATCAGTCTCAATACGGAGTCGATGTGAGCCCACTCGAAACTGACCCAGAGAGATACGAAGGGCCTGCAACCAATGCCGGAAATGTACATGGGTCTGAAAATGACCCCATCACGGATCTCGAGAAAGTGTGCCGCATAGAGTGACATCTTCGACACTACCCCCCGGGGGGTTGGTCCGTGTGTCTGGATGAACTATCTATAGATATCATCTCTGATAATCCTATGAAGATCCTGTTGGTTGGGTAGCGAGATGGGTAGGGGCATCCAGAGAATAGCTGAAGGGTGGGAGACGGTCCATCTGGATGCCAATGGACTCAAAGAGGCGTGAAACGCAGGCATACCAACAACGAGATCGTCTATTGTGATCCGAGGATGCAATAGCTTCAGAGGAGCAGTAGGCAAGATAAGTGTACCTGTCCTTGTCAATAGAAGAACTAGAATACCCCCGAATACGGTGCAACAACAACACAAGGCTGAAGATGGTCTCCAAACGAAAAGGGCGAGCCCCAAACTCAGCAAGGATAATGTTGTGAGGAACAAATTCTTTGCACCTGATAATACGTCTGAGCATGAGGATCTGAACGTGCTCGATAGTGGCCCAATCTGAGTCCAAAAGAGAGGGACCCCAAACTTCCGAACCATACAGAACCGTGGGCCTAACCAGGGAATCGAGAGGGACATCTTGGAAGGAATGTCCTGAAAGTGGTGGCAGATGAAAGAGGGTTTGAGAACCCGAAAGCGAGGATCACGAGGGACAACGTGCACATCAACGGACGTGCGAACGACAGCGTGAAGAGATCTCGGGAGGAGCGAGCATCAACCAAATGTGCATGCAAAGATTCGAAACACGGGCAGAACTTGGTTAAGCCATAAAACTCTCCTCTATCTCATAGATCAAATGGGGTGTACATATAGGAGGTGCTGAGTAACCCCCAGTGTTGCAATCATGACAACTTGAGTAGAGAGGGGGAGTTACATTCCCATAATAGAAGTGTAACTCCCAATGATGCATATGACGACTGACGCTGACGCACTGACACACACTAACGCGTAAGAGAATCTCATAATGACCCCTAAATGACACATGGACCTACGATCTCACCTAAGTGAGATGACTCACCTAATGATGTGGAAAATACACACACCAACACCCCCCTTCATCGTAACTTAGGATGAGGTGGTAAGTCAAAAACGAGAAATGGGTCCCAGCACAAAGCCTAATGAGGTACCCATGTACAAGAAAGAAGTCCCAAGTAGTGAAGGAAAACCCAGTGGGAAAAACATCCACCACAAGAGAACAAAACACACTCTCTAATCTAAGAAAGATGCCAAAAATGGGTCCTAGCCATAGACAAGCCTGAAAGGGTACCCATGTACAAAGAGGCAATCTCTCGGAAAGAAGAAGAAGAGAGAAGAAGAGGGAGACGAGAGGAATGCAGAAGATGCCATGGACGGATCTGAACTCTGCAGCTCTAGGAGGTCTCCCAAAAGAATGTCGATGATGAGATCCTCTGCCTTTGGACTGAAGAAGAGCCACCCGCACCGAACAGTGTGCCTGCCTTTAGGAAGGACAAAAATGATGTGCTGGAAGTCCGCCCACTCCACAAAGAAAATGAAGGCAAGCAACACGAAGAACTCTGAGTCTAGTGCACAGAAGTGTGACATAGGTCTAGCGAGTGAGTGCCAAGGAACCGAAGGTAATGCCACGTGCGTAGAAATGTCAGGCGTGAAAAGAGGAACACCGAGAAAGGATGTCCAAGTGATGTGAAGGGAACAAAACATCCTCCACAATGAGAAAAGGGATCCACAAATTGAGGGTGGATCAATGAAGGTCTCTCAGAAATGTGGAAGTGACATGATTCCCGGAAGGGGCACTCCCAACAACAAAGATGATGAACTCCTCTGAAACACCTGTAGATGGATGAGGGACCTGTAGTGCATCACAAGTAGACTCTGCGAAAAGACGACTAAGGTCAAGCAGATACTCGTCCCAATGAGGGGGCTCAACAAACAGAAGAGCGATGTCAGATAGGTATGAGTCATCCAATGAAGGTAGAGGAGTGAAATGGGCCTCGCACACTGGAAGTGGAAAGGAGGCGGGTGTGATGATGGTATGAGGCTGAGTAGAAGACTGCTCGATATCTGATGAGATGTGGGGGGTGACAACAATGTCTGGAATAGTGAGAGAAAGAGGAGAAGAGTCCTCTGTAGTACTCTCAACATTAGAACTGGGTGCACAATCCTCGTCATCAGAAGTAGAATCAAGCGAGTCTATGTCAACAAAACTGATCATCACACGAAGAAGAGGAGACAATCAAATCAGCAAGCGGGAACAACAACCGGCAGATGTGAAGTGAAGGGTCTCCATAGAAGGACTGAAGAATGCTCCAGACACGGTGGGGTGGATCTGAGTCTGCCACGTGAAACCAGAGAGAATGAGAGACATGCATCATCATGTGACCAAAGACATGGTCACAAGTGTCAAGGAAGTCCTCTAGATGACGATGATCAACGGGTGCAGGAACTGGCCCAAGCAAGAAGGGTAAAAGACCCTCGTGGGCGAAGTAACGTTCCATGGAAGCACGCCAAGCTGAATAGTTCCCTCTCTCGGTGAGAAGTGGCGGAGGCTGTAAGGCGATCCTATGACGCTCACGTCTGGAAAGAGCACTCTCCATGATGAAAAATGCAAGATGCACAAAAGCAAGACGTCGGACTCGGCCGATAATGCGTCTGCGTGTGAAAGCCCAAGAGTACAATCAACCCCCTACAATGCGGCACTTTATAAAGTAGTGCGTTTACAAAATTGGCAATGCCATCACGTAAAGTGCGAAAAATCATGCAACTTTGACTAAGGAAGTGCTCAAAAACGAGCAACGAGTCAAAAGTTATGGCATTAAAACGATTCCCGCAACTGATGGAAAAATACACTAGATGCTGCAAACGCATTAAAAAAGTGCACGAGATGGGTGCAAAGGGTATCGTGTGGGTACTCGTTGGAAATGGCACGAAATTTTAACAGGGTTTGTTTTGACTGCGAGGGGGTTAGCTTCTGCCAAGCTCGGACCTCGCCCTCCGTCTTGATGCTCGTAGTAGGGTTGATTAATCAAGCCAAAAACAACCTAGAAAATTAATACAATGCCATTTAATAAATGTTTGCCTCAAAACATTAAAAATGAGGAATTGTTTTGACCTACAAACAATTTTAAAAGGAAGTGGGCCCGAGATGAGTTGTCAAGCCATGTGTTGAGCAGCTGGAAATGGACCTCGTTGGCGAGTTGGGAAGTTGACCGAGCTTCCGTGAACACGTCCGAGCCTGCAGAGGTGTAACCGTCCAAGGATTCAACGCCACGTGGTGATAGTGTGTCAGATAGTGGTTCAATGTTGAATGGTAGTGAAGCGGTTTGAAGAACACTTGTCGAGGACGATGGAGAGAAGAAGAAGCGAGTCGATCCGCGAAATGAAGCCAAACGGTGAAGGCCAAACAATGCCGAAAAATGCGAAGAGAGAGAAACGGTTGATGCCAGAATGATTTGGCGAGTTACACGGTGAGCAAGAGACATGGTCGATGCCGCATGAGAGGTTGTGGAGCCAAAACGTTTTCCAACGTGTTCAACCGCAGAGTCCACGTCCGGAAGAAACAGTAATGGTGGGCTAGTAGAGGCGAGGAGGTTGAGGGAGCCATTGGAGGGGTCGTGCCAGGAGCTACGCTAGAGAGGTGTTGCGCTGGTGAAACCGAAACCGAGTCAAACCAAGCCGAGCAGGGCCGAAACAAACTGGTACAGTGAAGCACAATGGTGAAACCAAGTCAAACCAGCAAGCCGAGCGAGGCAAAAAACAAACTTGTACAAAGGAAGGAGCGAGCGAGGCAGAGGTCGAGAGGACAATGCAAAATACCCGTGCGGCAAGAAGAGAAAAACATGCTTTGAGTGAAGCAACAGGAGCCCAAAAAACCAACGCACAAGTCAGTAGATCAATGCACGAGTCGGATGTTGGGCGGCAATAGCAAGTGTTTAACGAGGTACGAGCTAGTGAGTCGAAGACCAATGTAAACCACGTTTAAACAAGGAATAGCAAAGGAAAAACCCAAGTCTGCACCTTGAAACGCAATACACTTCATGAAAACACCTCCAAAGTCACATGCAAACCGGAGAATCGAGCGGTCGAAGACACTAAACCCGAAAAACACCAGAAACTCGAACAACAACCCAACAAACCACGATCAAGCCCAAACAGAGGTATAAACGCCCCGAAATCAGTGCAAGTAGAGCATGGTCGGAATTTCCATTACGACACACGCAAAGAATCGAATATCACTGCCGCTGGAAGCCGGAAAACACGCACGGAAACGCTGATGAGTGCGGATCCACAAGATCCGCTTTGATACCATGAAAGAGGGTTTGAAAACCCGCAAGCGAGGATCACGAGGGACAACGTGCACATCAACGGACGTGCGAACGACAGCGTGAAGAGATCTTGGGAGGAGCGAGCATCAACCGAATGTGCATGCAAAGATTCAAACATGGGCAGAACTTGGTTAAGCCATAAAACTCTCCTCTATCTCATAGATCAAATGGGGTGTACATATAGGAGGTCTTGAGTAATCCCCGAAAGTGTTGCAAATCATGACAACTCAGTAGAGAGGGGGAGTTACATTCCCATAATAGAAGTGTAACTCCCAATGACGCATATGACGCACTGATGCGTAAGAGAATCTCATAATGACCCCTAAATGACACATGGACCTACGATCTCACCTAAGTGAGATGACTCACCTAATGATGTGGAAAATACACACACCAACAGCAGAAACACTGTCTCTCAAGAATCGCCAAAGAACCATAGCCCTTATTAACCCGGGGTTGGAGAGCAGGACGAAGGCTAAAACGAGGCCCAAAGAAAAGAATCCCCAGGTAGGTATAAGAGCAAGTGATCTCAATCTCCACACCCTTAAAGAAGAAGTGGAGGTCTGAAGTCTTCAGACAATTGAAAACCATAACTTTGGTTTTCCCAAGATTCACAGTCATTGTCGATGATCACAAAAAGGGCTAAGGCATCAAGTTGCCTCTGGAGACCCTCAGCAGAAGAAGCAAGGAGAACTACGTCATCTGCAAAGAGGAGGATGTAAATCGAACCTGGTGCAGAAGGCACCCATCACCTTCCTGTATGTGATCCCTGAGAAAGTCCTCAAGCTCATCGATATAGATCCCAAATAAGGTAGGAGAGAGGGGGCAGCCTTGTTTGACACCAATGGTACTCTGATGAAGTCGGACAAGCCAACAGAAGTGCGAAGGCGGCCAAGGACCTCCTCATAAAGTGAATAGGTTCAATAGTTTTACCTCGATGACAAGATTTTTATAGGTTTGGCGATTTTTATGTACTTAATGGCGCACCTTGCTAGAGACTCATTTGGAAGGTGCATACGCCAAGACATTGAGACACTTTGGTGTTACAAAGACTCTAAGCGCATCGCAATTACATTTCTACAAGCTTCACATATGTGCAGGCGTGGATTGCACATCAAGTCTTGCATTCCTTGTTTCATTGCCAAGCCCACGAACAATAAGTTGGGACTCTACACACCTCTTATGTCTCTCGCCCGGGCATGGGAATTTGTGAGCATGGATTGCATGATTGGACTTATCACGACAAAACACCAACACAATGTGACATTTGTTGTAGTGGATAGATTTTCTAAGATGGCCATCATGGTTCCTTACGAGAAAAACATTGACGTAGTTCCATGGTCGTGCATTCTTCACCTATGTATGGATCCACTTTGAACTCCCAACGTCCATTATATTCGATTGCGATCCTCGTTTTGTTGGTCATTTTTGGAAAATACTATGGGAATTGATGAGAACTCAACTGGATTAGTCAATGACATTTCATCCTCATACAAATGGACAAACAAAAGTTGTTAACCGCACTCAAGTTCATCTTTTGTGCATGTGCATAGTGCACATGATCATACTTGGAATGGTAACTTGCTTTACATCCAACATGCCTATAATAGGGTTGTTCATAGTTCTATGGGGCATAGTCCATTCCAAACATGTTTTGGGTTCCAACCAATGCCACCTCTAAACATCTCCTATTGTGCATGAGCCAGCAAAAGTGAGTGAGTACGCGCACAAGAAAAGCATGTAGACAAAGCGGAGAAGTTTTTGCTCCATGGTCATTTTGTTCATCATTAGGTTCAACACATTCTCTATCGCTCTTAATGGAAGTACAAAGAGTGCCATGATGCACATTCCACACCTCATGCATTCCAAGTTGGCGATAAAGTGTGGTTGCATCTTTAGAAGGAACGATTCATAGGTACACATTGGACGATCAAGCCTCGTGTTATAGTCCTTACACCATTCTCCGAGGACTTGGCGAGAACACCTTTGTTCTTAATTTTCCTCCATACTTGGGCAAGCACTCCTTTTTTAATGTATAGCTTCTCAAGCTTTACATCCGTCTGCTTCTTGAGCTACCAGTGACACACCATCCTTTTGATTTGGACCCCGGATATTTGCGCCCTATAGTACAAGGACCGAATTATTGAAGTGAAAAACACTTGTACTCACCATGAAAATCGTCAATCATTTTAAGTAGTCAAGGTAAGACAATATGTTGATCAAGTTAAGTGGTACAAAATTTAGCAGCTTTAGGTTCAATTTCCGTAGCTAACCTCCAAGGCAATGGAGACCATTACTTCTCAAGAAAGGGAGAATGATCTATGTATAACCTTACAACTTGTCTCGTGTAACATGCAACAACCTAATCCTCCTCACTCCTACAAAACTTGGGCTCTACACCTTCACAACATCTTGCGGCGAGGATACAACTTTGTTGTAGTGCATGTTGATGACCCAACTTCTCGTAGTATTCCACACATCTTATGTTCTTCACAACATCTTGTGGTTCGTGTGGTGACGACCCGATTCTTGGTGGCATCCCACATGGCTTATTCCCTTTACACAACATGCCTTACCTTTGGAGCATCAAACACAACTCTTTGCATCATTCCATGTAGCTTCCTACTCTTCCACAACTTGCTTGATACTTAGCATCATCTGCTAAGTCTCATTGCGCACTCGGTGCTTTTCCTCGCGATCGCTTGTGTCTTGCGTACTTGCTTCACAACTTGCGCAACTCTTTCGGTCTAGTACTAGCACCAAATAACCTTCGCGGCTTCCGCATTGTATTCACACCTTCGCAATGTAGTGCAAGCCTCTATAGTGTCTCGTAGTCTACCTTAGTGTTGTGTGACATCTCACAACTTTCTTGCACATTATCACACTTGTGTTTTGCTTCTTTGCATGGTATTTATCACCCTAGATTTGCACGGACCGTTTTACTCCAACATTTTCTTGTCAACACCTTATTGCCGTGCAACACGCCAGTGGCACATCATACCCAAGGCATGTCAAAGCATCTCTATTGCATGCTAATGTTGGAACCCAACTACCTTGCAAAGTGGGAAGATGGAATGATTATAACCATTTCTTCAACAACCGTCATTAGTTATTGCGATTGTCGATTGTATATAATGTATCAGAACCACTACGGTGGAAAACAACACTACACTCATGAACTAAAGTTAGAGCTTACACTCACGAACTAGAGTTGGTGCTTGCACTTGCTCGAGACACATCATATAGTTTTGCTCAAACAATCATCTCATCTATTTTTATACTTTGTAGTGGTCTAGACAATTAACAAGGACACATTCCCCTTTCCATAATTCTTGGTCTTGCTATCTATTTGTAAACCTATATGTCTCCCTATTTGCCATTAATGAATAGAAGTTGTCTTTCCTGCAAATAAGTCTTCTACAATATTGTTGTGTTTGGTTCATTGCATTCACTAACCTGTGTGCATTGTTATAATCCTTGCTGCTCCACCTAGCACATGATTGCCCCCTACACATGATCCTAAGCTCCATGGTGCAGATTAGGCCTCGGAAGATGCCTCCAAGCTTGAGGAAGAAGGGGAGAGGCCTCATAAGATGCCCCAAAGGTTGATATGACGAGGACGGTAAAAATAACATGTTATTAAGGTTAAGATAAAGCAAATGAAGGTTTCTAAAGATGCCTTAAAGTGTGAAATGAGAGAATGATAGTCATTGAAAGATGGCAAGATGGGGTTGAATATAGTGGGGGTTAATCTATCTCGCCCTGATAGGCAGTGGGGACAAGCTTGACCCCACCCCATATAGTTATATAGGTGGTCAGGTGAATCTTGTGTGAGCCTAACCATGCCCAACTAGGTGGGGCAAATATTGTATGCCGTGATCGAGCCTGATTGATGGGGTGGAATCTGTATGTTGTGACTGAGTAGATAGATATAGGTGGTGGAGTGAATGCTTGAGCCCATTAAGAGAAGTGTAGTCGAAAGCCTCGCAATCTACTGGCTCGGGTATAGGGGTGGTGGGCCCCTGTATATGTAGATATGTATCCCAAACAACCGGGAGTGTACTTTGAGTCTCCCGGTGGCTACCCGAGAGAGTCATAGAGAGGAGTACTAGAAGTGTGGACTAATAGAGATGGACATTGAAAGATGCCCCAAAGTGTGATGAAAGAGGATGGGTATTGGGAGATGCCCCAAAGTGTGAGAAAATGTAAGATAATGGACATTTGTAGGTGATATCGAGTTTGAGATCAACAAACTTTAATCAATGTGGTGATTGAATGCGTGGATTTGGATGAAATTAGTGACTTTAGAATTGAGGGTGATGTGTGATGTCTTTGTTGATTCATGGACAACAAACGTTTTTACATCATTGGCCATGTGTAATTAGGATGACCGATGTTGTTGTCCACAATAGGATGATTTAAAATCATATTGACCTTTTCAACAGGTTGGCATTGATATAATTTATTTTTTCGGGATGATTTATAATTGCATCGGGTTTTCCAACAAGATGGTTGATGAAGTTGTATGTCTGGTTTTGGAATTGATTTTGGAGGTATAATTTGAAATTTGTCGAATAACCCAATTTGTGTTTTCCATTATAGGGAGAATTAAAAAATGTAAAGTTGTTAATATCAAAGTGAAAATTGGTATGTTCATATTGGAATGGATCATAGAAATGAATGGAAGATCATCTTGTGGATCTTTGTCAAATATAAGAAGATAATCTTGTGGATATTTGTCAAAGATCGAAGATCATCTTGTGGATCTTTGTCAAAGATGGGAAGATCATCTTGTGGATCTTTGTCAAAGATGGGAAGATCATCTTGTGGATCTTTGTTCGAGATATACTTCAAAAATGGGAAGATCCTCTTGTGGATCATTGTCTGAAATATATTGAATATGAAAAGATCCTCACATGGATCTTTGATCATGTTACATTAGATAGTTTGTATAGGTTGAGATTGTGAGAAAGTTCACCATGAGTGGTTTCCTTCAATGGTGGGGACATGAGGAGAAATGAGCAACCCATATAGAATTAGAATGGGTTAAGGCTTGTTATTAAAAACCTAAGGGTGACACGACATAAGTGATGGCAAAGAAACTTAATAGTTAAAAACAAATAATTTAGAAAGATAAGAAAGTAAGAAAGGAAAATAATGATAAAGCTTAGGAGGTAAAATGAGATTAATACAATAAAAAGGTGGTGTGATAGGAGATAAGAATAAATGTGAATGTCTCAATCAAGGGCGGTGTAAGTTTTGTGTTGAGTTCACTGAGAATGTTATGATGGTGAAGACAATCATTATGGGATATAAAAGAGAACATGAAGATGACTTACTCAATGGTTCGATAAAATTAATGTCGGGTTCACTAAAATGTATGTTATCGAGGATGGTGAATATGATTAACCTCTCTCTCTCTCAATAATATAAATTAGGATATAAGTAGAGGACCATTCTAGGGCCAACACACAAGCCAAGCATAGTGCTTAAGAGCTTAATAGTCACTAATCTAGAAGAGAGTAACCCACACATGTATCGAAGGAATAAAGTTCCAAACCCTATGTCTAATATAGGGGTTGGGGTCTTATTGGTATCTTAAGGTTGTAAGAGTAATGATAATAAACAAGAGCTAAGTCTAGACTAAGGGTTGTAATGCTATTTGGCGGTTGAGCATGGGCTGTAAGTGATAATGTTAGACAAAGATATGCTACTCTATCCATGTCTAATACATGATAAATTAAACATAATTAATCATTTCAACATAAAGGAAAGAGAAGGGTTAGGGATACTTACCTTTATGAAGACATTGTTGGCGCA
Source organism: Taxus wallichiana var. yunnanensis (assembly GCA_018340775.1). Lineage (NCBI taxonomy): Eukaryota > Viridiplantae > Streptophyta > Pinopsida > Cupressales > Taxaceae > Taxus > Taxus wallichiana. The sequence goes on along the minus strand of CM031235.1, from coordinate 70,836,859 downwards.
TTATCTCCCTCCATGGTTAGTAGCACCTCGTGAGAGAGTTGTCATGGGTGGATCACAAGAGGGATATGTAGAAGACCTAAGTAGACCAAAGTTGGGGACTTCAAATACTTGGTACACCTTGCTGGTACAACTCCTATTCTTGTTGCTCCTAGTAACCCAATGCTCTAAAGTAGACCTCTAAGTATAAGCTCCACTAAACCCTAAATCTCTTAAACGTTTAAGGATAGTTTTGTGAGTAAAAACAAAATAGACTATATGCTGATGATATAGAGAAATGACAACAATGATGTTTACAAATAGGGGAATATAACCAAAAATCTTGATCTCTCTTAGTTGATAGATTGGAAATGAGTTCTACTAGACGAGATTGGAAATGAGTTCTACTAGACGAGATTGACCATGATCAATGTTGCTGGCCACATATAGCCTGACATAGAGGTAAGGGGAGGGGAGAGAATGGAGGCAAAGTAGACACTTGGAGTAGGTATGAAGGTGATCTAAAGGTGCTATAGGCAGATGATGTGAAGGTGGTAACATTGAGGATATTAAGTGGTCATAAAGGGGCAATAGGAAGGTAATATGAAGGTAGTAGAAAGACATGCTAGGGCAAGCTAGTGTGATGCCTATGACGATTCTATCCCCTGGTACTGCCATCCAACCCAACCTTGCTCCAGGTATTCCCCTTAACTCATGTACTTGAGGAGGTTAATGTACCAACAACCTACAAAGAGAAATCATTAGTAAGAGTGAAAAATAAGGTGTATATAGGGATTAATTCCATTGTTGAAGCTGCTTGATTCAAAGAAATTGTATCTCTTCAACACAATGCTGCTTGTGCTTTGTATTGGATTTCACTATAATGAGAACAATGCTTTTGGCATTGTATAAGGCTAAAGTAACTTATTTCTAGACATCATGCCTGTGGCCAGTAAGTAATAAGTCATAGAAAAGGGGACTTTTTGTTTAACAAAATGCATTACTATGTTTCATGTATAGTGATTGAAAAATATATTATGAACCCATGTCAAGAGCATCTTCAAAATGTTTTCAAGCTCATTGCTGCTAGTTTAATATCCTTGACCCGTATTTAAAACTATTTTCAAGGCAAGCAAGCTATATATGTTTTTGAAAGTGCACTCTTGGATCACAACTTGACAAAGATAAATTCATCTTTGTGAATAGTGAATAACCCTAGATATGATCAAAGTGGATCTGCAAAGGACCACATCTTTTAAAAAAAAATGTAATTGATGGGTGAAGGCTAGGGTCTTTCCCTCTTGTGTGCCATGATGATGTCAATGTTGAAAATGCACAAAAATTATAAACTACGATAAAACATCAATTTTATCATACTTCATCATGTCATATTAAAACACACAAACATACATTTGCATGTCATCTTGATTGTCATTCCTCTTTTTCTGTGCTTTCAAGCTGCTTTGCTACCATTATGGAACTTGACAATACCAGCCGCAATGAAGACTTATGAAGCAATGATCATGGATCATAAACTTGGCTTTGAGTGATTGATTTTTATGTTGAGTTTGGGTGGACCTTGTCTCAATTTGAGTTCATAATGTAATTACTTAAAAGTAATTTTATTTGAAAAGTCTGGTAGGGTTTTATTAGTAATTAGTTAGTGAATAAAGGGTTGTTAGTTATTAGTTAGGAGGCAGTTGTTAAAAGTAGTTATGTGCATATAACCTTTGTCACAAGGTTTGGTGAATTTTATCTGTGAAGTTTGAAATTCGTTTTTTTTTTAAAGGCTGTGAATGTAATGTCCCTCTTTCTCGGATAATTTTATCGAAGACCTTTGGCCCATTTTGTCTACCCGACGGCCAAAGGGTGAGCTCAAGGGTGACTTAAGTTTTATTAATTTTATTATATTGTGCTAAAATTAAAATAAAACATTACTAAAGCACATATAATAAATTAATAAACTTAATATTAAAATAGACTTAGGAAAGTGCAAAAAATAAAATAATTAAAAAGCACTTAATGTACTTCCTAAGGGAAAAATGCGACTAGCTCTAGAATTAAAAAAGAAGAAAAAAATACATCCCACTTGCCTAGGGAAATGCGACTTGGCTATGTGAGTGCTTTTTTCTCTTTAAAAGAGAAAGTCGACTTGCCTAGGCATCATTCCAGGTTATTATGATATTTTCTTTCCGGCATTGGAGCTCAAAGCTTTTTGCAGAAAAATCCAAGGATGAAAACCCTCTGGATTTCCCCTCTTGTGGACGAAAACCCCAGGAGAAGTGAGGAATTTCTACTCAGGAGATTCCATTGTTATTCACAGGTTTTTATTATTCCAGCAGTGTTTGTAGAAGAAATAAAATTGCAGCAGTAGATTCTAGATTTCTTCTAGTGTGGGGTGACTCACTTTGTGAAGATTCTATGCTATTCCAGAGGTATTTACATTCGATTTGTATTGCCATTTTTCCAGTTGCTAATATAGAGCAAATCGACTCAGTTTTAATTAATTTCCAGAAGGGTTTTGGCAGTATTTTCCAGTCTTTCCATATGCAGATTTCTGGTTATTTTGCAGTCAATATTTATCATTAAGAATCTGATTTTTAATCATGGCTGAGAGAGATGAAATTATTTATGAAATATTTGTGAAGGGTTATCCAATAAAACCCTAGTCGCATTTCCTTTTAGCTATCCAGTTCTGCAGGTATTGTTTTTATTAAATTGTGTGAAGTGTGTGGATGGTATTCTATCATTATCTTCTGACATTGTAAGCAAGGATCCAAGCCAAAGAATTATATATATATAAAAAAAGGACAACAGGGTTGGGATCTTTTAGTGGAAAAGTTTGATAATGTTTGATACAGGTTTGACTAGAAAACATAGTGAAAAATTAAAAAGTTTGGCTAAAAATAATAGTGAAAAACAAGTGGAAGATTGGCGAGAGGTCCCTGTTTTTGTGCACAATGTGTTGACCTATGAGGAAGTGTGTCCTAGGTGTTGAACATGAGCGAGTTGTGGAGTTGTGCGTTTGTAATTGTGTGGGAGGAGTCTAAGGTTTTACAACCAAGTTGAGAAGCAAGGAGGAAAAAACTATCCCAAAAAATCGAGTGGCTGCTTGTTTGTAATGGCGGCCTTAATAAACACTCCCAATTTCTGCAACTCCTCGGTGAGCTTTGGTCACATTACGGTGATGGTGTAATCGTAGGGTGAGGAAAAATAAAAAGTTTGTTTAGGCTATCTTTATAATGTTTAGATTATAAAGTTTATTTAATTTTATGTTTACTAATTTATTAGTTTATATTTATTTTTGAAGTTTTATTTTATTGATTTAGTTTACGTTATGGTTTTTTTTTAATATTTTTCTTTATTTTTAATTTAGAACTTATAATATATATTTGCTTTTATTTTTAATTTATTGTAAAAATATTTAAATATTAAAAAAATATTCTATTGGTTGAACTTTGAATTTGAACCGAAGTTTATCCTTGTCGAACTCAAACTCAAACCATGTGACTTAGCATGTAACTACTGGGGTTGTTGTACATTGAGCGTAGAGCTCTAATTGTGATTATCATGAAACCACCAAGTGTTGCTGGAATAATGTTATCAAGCCATATGTTGTAACCAAGGACTATATTGAATATCAATAAAAGGAGCATGATGAATTCCATGAAGGTTTCTATGCCATTCAATGTTTGTCATTTGTGATGTTGTCTTGGAAATTCTCTTTGCTATCTTTGTGAAGCTTTGTGTTTGCTACTTTGGTTGGTTTATAAGGTTTGATTCACCTTGGTTCTCTACACTATTCTGGGTGGATCTCTTTATTTCATGTCAAATCTGGCACAAGAGGAGCTCAATCAGTTTTCCTTCAATGATGATTTTTTTCTCCTTTTGATAAGTTTTAGCTTTTTTATTTTGAATGCTTACAATGCTATACTCGATCATGAATCTTTTTGTAAATATGTACATAAGGCTGTGAATGCCATCCTTGCACATTTGTCACAACAGTTCTTTAAAGGAAACCTCCCTTGCAAATAGAGAAGGGACTATTGTCTCATATTGCCTCATAATAGATTTGTCCTTTGACAAATTTTAGGGATAACGTGTTTTTAGTCTAGCTAGGACTCTAATCTAGGACCTCCCATTTGCATGTGAGGGTGCCATACCACTCATTGAGCTACTTCATACTTGTTATGTTGTGGTCCAAAGTGTGGTTTGTTTTTACCTGGATTTGGGTTTTTGTCCATCTTTGATACCATGTTATTATTCATTGACTTATTAGGACTCGAGCCTAGAACCTCCCACTCGCATGTTGGGGTGCTCTATTACTGAGCTATCCTTTCCAATTTGGTGTGTGGATTGTTCTTCCAACACCTTCTCAAGCTACGCTTGTTTACTTGAGGCTTCTAGTCTATCTCGATACCATGTTATTTCCTAAGGACCCAAGTAGAATTTGAACCCAGGAGCTCCCATTTGCATGCTGGGGTGCTTGACCACCGAGTTACTCATTCTTTGTTGTTTTGGAGTGTGGATTGTTCTTCCAATACCCCCTCAAGCCACATTTGTTTACTTGTAGCCCCTTTGCTAGTTCGAGTACCATATTCTTTTCTATAGACTGTTTAGGACTTGAACCTAGAATCTTCCCATGACTAGTCATACTCAGCATGTTGGAGTGCTCTACCACTTGAGCTACCATCACCTTTGTGGTATAGGTTGTGGCTTGTTTTCTTCTGATTCTTTTAGTGATTTACCACTTGAGCTACCATCGTGTTTGTGGTTTAGGGAACTAAAATAGGAAAACAATAAAAACAGTGAAAAAACTTTCACATTTCACCTTTATAAATTAGAAACTCCTCCTGTGCCCTCTTGATCACCATCCAATTTACAAGAAATTATAAATTTTATATAAAAGGTTTTTCTTGGATCAATGGGGTTAAAAAAAAGGCCCCTTCCTCTTGAAAAAGGAAGAAAACCAGAAGTGTAATTACTGTATTTACACCAGTTTGCAACTACAATAACACCTCAGAGACTATTTACCATAGCCTTATAATAACTACAGACCATCAATCCACATCTTTTTGAGGAATTTTGTCAAATGTTACAAGCACCTGCTAGAAATTGCCCCATTTAATGTACATTTCTAACATAGTTTTCACAACCAAGTCTGACAAATATCCACTTTGAACACATTATGGACATATCTTAAATCCTATTCCAAGGCTCCAGGATTTTCCCAAGCAAGGATACACTGCCCAAGACAGAAGAATTCGGCTTTACACTTACTTTTCTCATTTGCTTGTCCCTTGCCATTCCCAGCAATTCAAATTTCAAATTTGAAGAAGATGCAATTTCCTGCCAACTGCAAGAAATTGTTTTCCTATTTCACAAGCTCAACAATTGAACAAAGGAGAAATCTGCGATCACGAGTCTGGCCTTACCCCTGCAAACTGCAACAGTTAAAAATCTCTTGGCTTTATCAACTAGACCAAGTGGTGTATAGAGTCTGGCCTTACCCTTGCAAACCGCAACAGTTCAAAAATCTCTAGGCTTTATCAACTAGACCAAGTGGTGCATATTTTATATAAAAGTTGTAAATTCTGTATCTTTTCTAATAAAATAATTTGCTAAAGAATTTATTATTTTTCTTAGTAAAAGATACCCAAAAGAATTTACACTACAAAAACATTTCCATTCCATTTATTTTTTCATTATTCTATTTTAATAGTAAGATTCTCAACGAGTTTGTAGTTGTAATTTTCTTCCCCATCCCTTATAATTTTTCCAACAACTTTTTATAGAAAAGAACGTTAGGAAATTATAGGATATAAAAACATTTCCATCCCTTAAAAGTTTTCCATTAATGCTGTAATAAATAGATTTTCCAAAGAATTTAAGCTGGTAAATTCTTTTCTTTTCTATCATTTTTTTCCTGCCATCACATTTGAATTACATTTAAATTTAATATGCTTATTTAGATGTTTAAATTGAATTTGTATTTCAAGCAGGTGCTGTTATGTATTTGTTCCGTGGTGAGTCTGGATGCGAATTATACACTGGTGATTTTCGCTGGGAGGTCCACAGTCTGAGTTCAGGGACTGGTAAGGAGCAACTCCTTTGTGCACTTGGTGGAGACAAGATTGTCTGTCTTCATCTTGACAATACCTTCTGCAATCCGCGGTTTGAATTTCCTCCTCGCAGTGTTGCGGCCCAGCAGGTGTGATTTGTTTTAATATGCGTTTTGTCATATCTAGTCAGCTGTTTAAATCATAAAAAGTTGTATTTTTGTGTAATATCCCTTTTGGGGATAAAACTGAAAATGACCTGGGCTGATTTAAAACTCAGAAAATCAGACCTGTAGCTGATGTAGAAACCCTTGCAAGAACCCTTGATATAGCTGCAATTAATTATTCAAAAATGGTGACTTGCTTGGGAAGCAAAACACCCGTTCTAGGGCACAAACACACTCAAAATAACTTGCTAATTGCTCAGAAAATTATGATTAATAACCAACAACATTAATATGCAAGAAATCTGATTTTTAGAAGCCCACAATTGCAATTATGAATTTATTGATGAACCCTTACACAGCTGGAATAAATAAATACTTCAGATTTGAAAATAACATCCACAATGCTTCCAAATGATGATAAAAATGTAGATTGCACCTTAGAAAAATAGAGAGAACATGTCCATGCAATTCGCACTTGGAAGAAAGAGCCCAAACACCAAGATTTCCTCCTCAACCAAGTCGCTTAGGGTTGTAATTAATTATAATCAGCAATGAAGATCAATACAAATGAGATAATGTGGGTTTTCGTCCACACTACCCTCTCCTCAAGGGGTTTTGTCCTTGGGAGGTACTCAATTCAAGGGTTTTCGTCCTTGAATGAGGTGGAGAAAGTGCTTCAACAAGCAAGCCTTCACCAACAAGATAGATTCATCCAAAAACATGCCTTACAAATGACTAAGCGACCTCCTTTTATAGACATAAGGGGTGCTTATTACAATGCAATCCAAAAAAGCCGACCCCTTAAGAGAGGATCTTTTAAAAGTTCATTAAGTATTTTGGGCCTACATGCCACAAATACTTATTTTATTTCCTAATTACATAGCCATCTATTGGAGCGCTAATCGCCCAATAGGAATACATAAATACAAATGAAATAACTATTAAAATAATGATGCAATTACAAAGTTCAGATCTTCCCCTTGCTTTCTCCTTAGACCCACGGGGAGAAAATGGGTTAAGGTCTTCAATTGGAATTAGCTTGAAAAAGGGACATGACATTTTTGGGATTTTTATTTTTCTTTGAGGTTAAACGAGATGACTTTAATATCCTTTAGATGATCCGTCAACTTGCTGTGAGGTTGAGGAGCCTGGTCTAGAAAATGAAGCTTGAGAGGACGATACGGAAGAGGAGAAATTTATAGCGGATAGTGCTCAAGAGGAGGGGGATGAAACTATACCTAACACAACAATGTCAGAAAGAGAAGACATTGTTGCAGAAACGGACGTAGGAACAATGGAAAAGGAAGGGCCGGTAATGAAGACCGGCAGAACTGGTTTGAACTGAGGGTAAATTCAAATTTGCATGCAAATAGTGCGCGGTTAGATAGCAATAACGGTCAGACAGGAAAAGGGCAGGATTTATCGGGAAAGACTGATATGGAGAATGACATGGCAACAGGTTTGATTGTAGATCTAGGAAAGCAAGATATGCCACATGGAAATATCTCTCGGAATGAGAATTTAGCTGTAAACGAAGATGGGTGGACCAAGGTCTATTCTAAAAATAATTTTAGGCGATTAACTTGGAGTAGTTCTCGGACTATCTCCCGAGTTTTTTGTCTGTGTTTTTCGGTTTTTAGTTTTGGTTTGGGTTAGTAGGGAGCCAATTTCTCTTTGACTCTGGCCTTGGATTTTGGTTTTTTAGTTTCTTTCTGAGCTTTCATGCATATCTATTGTATCAGCTTTTGGAGCCACTTCCAATTTTAATCAATCAAAAAAAAAATTGCTCTGTAAGACTTATCAAGGCATGTCTTTGTTTAGAAGATTATTCTGTGTTTTCTTTTTAATTTTTTACTTGATTTAAGATTTGTCTACCGGATTTGCTAATGTTTGTCCCCTTCTCTTAAAATTTATATTCACTAGCTAAAAAAATTCCATAAGATATTAGCCAAGTATCTAAAATTTCCAAATGGTATCAAGCATTAATAGAAAATTCTGCATATTTTTTCAAATACTAACCTGTACAACATAAATTTCTTTTTCTTGGAAATAGGAAGCTTCGCTAACTATTCTATACTTGTAAACCTATTTTCATCATTTAAACATTGTCATTCACCAAATCATGAAAGAAGGATCTAACCGAGAGGTTGCCTCGATATTATCTATTTCCTCAGGACTTTCAAAGTTGTGGAATTTTTTTGTTGTTTCGAGGAAAGCTATTTAGAAAGTTTGGGCCTGTGCCACAAGGTTTTCCGAATTTTGCCAAACTTTACTCTTGTCGAACATGAACTTGAACTTTATCCATTATTTTTGCATGGGAAGTTTTTGACACGATTTTGCATTATTTTACAAATGTGTGTATATATACATATAACAACTGAAAGTAGCGGACAAAAAGCTCTCTCCACTCTGTCCCTCTGACATATTTATGCATTTTTTCATAAAATAAAATGATAGAAAAAAATGTTCGAACTTAAAGATGTTTTTTGTTGAGCTTTATCCCTTGGGGAGCTTTAACCGAACTTCATCCTTATCTAACATAAACACGAACTCGAACTTTGTGACTTAGGTTTGGGCAGTCTAAGATAATTTACCGCACAAGAACAATTTTCTAGTTCTTTGTTGACACATGAGTCTATCTTTGCATAATATTATAATTCAAATGAGCAAGATAAATAATAAGAAGAAAAAAGCTGGTTTGAATTTAAGACGGTTTTTGCATTATTGATTATAGTGTGGTCGATTGGAAGTTTAACATGGTAGAAAACAATAAAATAATTAGGAGAAAAAAGCCTTTGAGAAGACTAGAAAAATTGTCCATTTAGTATTTGATTTAGTTTCAGGTCTATCAGGTCAATAAACATTACTTTTTAAACCAGACGTTCTATGTGGGCTGTTAGGGGTTGTCATGATATGCTTGATTATAATGTGTTGCCATTTTTGGCTTGTAATGTTGTATGTAATCAAATGGCTTTCAGCTTTTTCACTTTTCTCAAGTGTAATGTTTTCATTATACTCGCAATCTTTAAGCGAGGAGTTTTTGCTTGAAAAATTAATTTGTCGGAAGGTATATATTTTTAATCAATCGGTATGTTTTGTGAAAGGGCCTTGCCTTATTTGCGGGGTGATGTTTTGTGAAAGGCCATCCGTTTGAGATTGTAGGTGGTTTGGCAAGGCTGGTTTTGTTCTCCATCCTAGTTGGTTGAAACTCGATGGGCACAAAATAAAAAATTCAATATATAGGTAAAGTGGGAAAGTGCCCTTGTCCATGCAAGAGGAGTCCTCGTAGATGATACCGTGTACTCTTTCCCATCGTGCACAGAGTGGAAGAGTTTCTCTTTCACTTGGCCCCTATTCTTCAGAACTGGGGAGATAGCCGCGAGGCCTCCTTAAGGCTAGGTGGAAGGACAAACAGTTTTCACCAGGAGCATTCCCTGGAGACTCCCACCTTCATGGTGGGGTTGGTATCGCTAATTGTAGACAACAAACGATGTATGAGGTGTCACCCAGATTTCATCTTGAAATCTGTGACTACCCTATCCGAAATTTTTTTCGTACTTTTAAAATAATGGGTCGTTTTGTGTTTTTATTGCCTGAAAGTTCTTGTATTGCGTCAAGATATTCCCAAAGAGCCATATTAGCTCTTTTCGCCAAATACCCAGATGCCCAAAGTTATATTCTGTCGTCGGGATTTGTCTGCGGGAAATTTGTATTTAATTATTTTGAGCCCCGTATGAGGCTATTTGCGCTCCGTTTTAACTCTATTATGAGCGAATATGTTATTATTCCTATGTGCTAGAAGGGTTTTAACTTATTTTAAGTTTTGGGCTTTATTTGTAACTTTTGGCAATTTTTCGTGTTTTTGTGTTGTCCCGTTTCGTTTTCTGTGAAATTTCTCTAGAGCAATTCCTTTGCCGGGTAAGCCCGATTTTTGGCCTGGAGCAGCTGGAAAACATATACGCACATTATGCCCGGAGGAAGTCGCCATCGGAGGTCCGGATCACTGGGAAAAAGCGAAGTCATGCACAGAAAAGCCCCTGCGGGGATGGGCGCATTTTTGGAAAACAAAGGATTTAAGCTGCGATGGGAAAAATATAAGCCGTGGCGGGGGAATTTTATACCTCTGGCAGGTACTTTTTCCCGTGTTATAAAAGTCACTTAAGCTGCAGTGGGAAAAATAGAGGCTCAAGGCAGGTGGGAATTTATTGCCTGCCTTGCAGGGTAAAAATTCCCATGATAAAATAAAGGAAAGTGACTTAAGTGAAATCATGGGATTTTAGTGCCTCCTTGCAGGTAAATAATCCCATTGTCAAAGTCAAATCACTTAAGTGGATCACGGGATCTTGGTGCCCGCCTTGCAGGTAAAGAATCCCATTATGAAAAATTCTTAAAAATAGAATTACATGTGCAAAAAGTGCGCCCCCTTTGGTGAGAGAATAAAAGGATTAAATTGATTATTTTAATTAATCTTTCCTCTCAAAAAGTGCGCCAAGCTTGAGGTCAACAAGTCAAAGATGAAATAAAAGAAAGGAATTAAATGCATTAAATTTAATTTATTTAGTGGCTGCCCTCTTCCTCTCAAAAAGTGCGCCCCATTTGGGAATTGTTTAATGTTTTTTAAAGCATTAAAACATTAAATTAATTTCTATTTTCAGTGGCTATGGTCAAAGCACACTGTGAAGCTTAAGTGAAGTCTGTGTGAAGGATTAAATTGGATTAATTTAATTTATTGGATGGCTGTCCTTAAACATGCTATTTTTAAAAGAGAAAAGCATGATTTTTAATTAATTAATTGCCTTTAATTGTTAGGGCAATTATTAATTATAGAATTATGAAGGTTATATAAGCATGGGCAGCCATATGGGTGAATTATTTAATTCACAGGTAAAGAATTGCAGCCAAGAGGAAAAGTGCGCCCCCATTAAAGGAAGGATTTTGTTCAGACAAAGTGCTAACAAGGCTAAAAGCTTCCAGATTTGGCGCATGCATTAGAGGAGGTTGATCTTTGTCTACATAATTGTTTTCACAGGTGTTACAGGAGCTCAGGTGTTGATTGAAAGGATTTATGCTCTCTTTATGTGCAAATTAAACACCAATTTTTGGGGCAGCAGGCTTGAAAAGTGCAGATTTTTATAATTTAAATTCACTATTCATGCTCCGGTGGCCATTTTTGTCTGAATAAATTGCAGGAATTCATTACAGGTGCTTTACAAAAGAAAAAGAGTTTTTATCAATGTCAAATACATTGCAAATATCCTTTGAATTTGAAGAATTGTCCGATTTGCACCAAAGTATTGAAGAAATCCGCCAAGTAAAGAAAAAAAAAAAAGAATTATTCGATTTAAGATAGACAAAGCCATGGCGAAACGAGATGAAAAAGAAAGCACGATGGAGTCATGCATTGCTTCCAAACTTGCAGACATAGGAGACACAAATCTAGGCCCTAACCTCTTGCTGATTTGATTGATAGATCCAGAGCGGAAAGACTTCACTCATGCGTGCGGTCAAAAGCAAAGGAATTATCCGAGCTACGACTTTTCCATGTGCTGACCCGGTTGCGAGAATTTGTTATGCGAGTGCGAGATCCATATCCAGATGCAGATGTAGATGCAGATGCAAATCCATATGTAGATCCAGATCTCGATCTCATAGTTGCAAAAGCTTCTGGCACAAAGGCTTCATCCTCTTGTTTCGAATGCAACCCATGAGGAAGACAAAGTGCGTGGAAAATTCCTTCCAAGATCCTGTTCGTGTGCTCTCATCTTCCAAGTTGAAGCCTTCATTGAATTTTCATTCACCCCGAGTGCTTTCCAGAATTTTTAATTGCTCATATGCAATTAAAAATAAGGATGATGAGTTATCTACGACCAACCTTGCACTGATGCATGTACAACAAAAGAATTGCAAAAGCTTCAAAGATAAAAGAGAAGACAATGCGGAGGCAAAATTCCAGCTTGCTTTCAATTCCAACTGCTTGCAATTCCAACTTGTTTCCAGATCCAGCTACTTCCAGATCCAGTTTGAATTAGCTGCATGCAAACATGAAAAAGGATAAAGTCAGCTTTCCTCTTCCTTCTTCTTTCCTCCGACAAAGTCAGCTTTCCTCTTCCTTCCCTCTTCCTTCTTCTTTCCTCCGACAAAATGATTGAGCGATCAATTAAATTATACAACTTAAGTGATTGGTTTAAAAGCCATTACTTGAAGAAGTCAATTACTTGGAGATAGGTGGCAGGCGTACAAAATAGAAGGTTCTATTTTCAGTTGCAAATCATACATGTCATGCAAAGAGGAATTCCAGGAAGGAGATTGCCAGTTGTTTCTTTTTCGACTTCCACATGTGCCAGTTCAATTAAAGCTTCCAGCTTGTAATTGCCCCTCTACATTCTATAAGTAGAGGAAGAACCGTCAAGGTTAATAATCGATCATAATTTATGAGAAGCAATCCCGAGTTCTAGACTTTGTGCTGAACTCCTGAGAGCAACTTGGAGCAAAGGAATACAAATGAGCAGGTTTCCGAAGAACTTTGTGTCACGGTGTATTGTGTTTCTTGCTTTGAATCTTAGATCTCTTGATAAACTTTGTGTTATTTTAGATCTAGATCTAGAGCTGCCTTTGTTTTATAATTCTGTGTGTTCATATCTATTAAGTTTCTTCTATGTGCATGCAATTAGCTCTGCTATCTACTAATTGGGATGCACATCTTCCCCATTTCTTCTTTGTATTTCCTTTACTTCCTTCTTCTATAAAATACTTCCTTTCTTGAACAGCTTGCTTACTTGCTGCAGAACTTCTTAGTTATGGTTCATGAACTAAGTGGTTAAAGTAAAACCCCTGATAGATAATAACACATTTTTATTGACAAATCTGACATGGGAGCCTCACCGGTTAAATGAGGGAGATTTATCTCATGACTGCCTAGGTTTGATGCTATGCAGAAAATCTAGCCAACAATATGTTACTCAGCGGGGAGCAACAAAGATCGGTTCCACTGTTGTGTACAAGATCAGAGTCGTAGAATCTGAAGTCGGGTGATTCCTGAAGATTGCACTTGCTCCCGACGCATGAGCAAGGAACTCTTCCAGTTCAGGAAACTAGGAATTTACAAATCTCCTTTTCCTTTTCGACTTTCTTATGCTCAAATCTGGAAGTGAAGTAGACAAATGCCTGTGCTAATTCATGCAGTCCTTTGGGGTGTGTTTATTGAAACTTCTAAAAAGAAACTGCACGTTTTGATTTTATTTTTTTGTTATGGTGTGGACATGTTTTCCAATTCAATTAATTAATAGCTTCTATTTGTTGACAAGCTGAACTAATTGCATTCTGAAGATTTCTACGTTCCTTAATGTGTATGTTTGAATCTGATATATGTAGTTTTATGTGTTCTTGCAATTTAGAACTTCAAGCGATTTATAAGTAAGATGAATCCTGTTTTTTTCCTAAGAAAAAGTCACATTTTCTATTCCAAAATAGAAGCACAAGGTGCACAAGGCACAGTACATAAAATCAGAATTTTGTAACTCCCGAATCAAGAGGAAGGATTCCAAAATGTCGTGTCAACAGCTCAGATATTCTACTAAATTCTCTAAGACATTATTTCGTAATAATATCCAAAAATATACTCATTCGACTGTTCAACAACACAAACGTACCAGATTTTAAAAGCACTCCTACATTAGATCTCCCACAACGAGAAACGTGTATGTGTTTTTAACATCCAAATACATTCTGTAAACTTTGCTGAGGAGAACAGTTTAGTCTTTGTGGTCTTCCTCAGAATCCCATCCTGAGATTCCAGAAGTAAAAATTCTGTGGGTTGTAGCTGCAATCCTTTCTTTGATAATGCATCAGCAACTAGGTTCAGTTCTCTGTAGATACGAGAGACTTTTAGGTCAGAGAAATGACCGGCAATTTCCTTCAAATGTGTTGACAGAGGGAGGAATGAAACAGAATGAACGTCCTATTCATTGTTCATCTGTTTGGTCACGAACATAGAATCACCAAATATCTGAAGAGAGTCCAGATTCTTCTCAATAGCCAGTTTCAAAAGAGACCTCAAAGCAACCAACTTGGCTTGGTTTTGTGCTGCTGCCCACACATGCTTTGCACTTATAATAATGTGAATTGGAAACATACAAGACACCTCCTATCCCACAACATTGTTCCAGCCCCTGGCAGGCACTGTTGAAGAAACCTCATGGTCTATTTTTATCAAATATAAGTTCACCAACTTGCCTGGGAGTTTTCTCCTTGTTTTCCATCTGACAGAACTTAAATAAAGAAACTGTTGTGCAAAAGTTTGAATGGATTGTACATGTCTATCTTGAAAAAGAAGAGCATTATGTGCAAGCCAAACCCCCACACAACCAACAAAGGAACAAATCTAAATGCTTTCAATTCAGATTTGTGGAACCAAGGGTGTAAGCATTGATCGATGCTTGTACCCTGCCAAAGAGCTCTCATTTTTAACCACTGTTCAACAGCCCTTCCAGACCAGTTGTGTATAAGTGCATGTGAACAAACAAGTGGGTTGTACTTTGCCCCCCTTTCATACAAAGGATACAAATACCAGGACCTTGCTTCTGTCTTTATGGTAACATTTCCCAAGTCAATACTTTGTTTCTCAGCGCCAGCCACATGAAGACCTTATTCTTTATTGGAGCTTTAACTTTCCAATTTTTTGACCCCCACCAACAGTGATCCCTATCTTCAGAAACCATCATTACTTGATAGCACGATTTTGCAGAGTAATTCCCAGGTGACTTGTTTTCTGACCATTCAATATGGTCAGATTCCTCCCTCAATCTGATATGAGCTCTTCTGAGTTCAGCCACAAAGTCATTCCAAGCTGTAATCCTATCCACCTTAGTGCCAAGGACTGGGGTGTTCTCCACCCTTGTGTGCAGATATCCGTGGACTAATGATCCACCAATTAGTTTAGAAAAATCAGCCCTAGCATCTGAAGATGCTGTAAAAGATCTGGAGGAGAATGATCTTGACTCCACACCCTATATTAGCATCAACTCCTGCCCTCACCAAAGAACCATCCCCAACCTTCCAAGCCAAATTATCCCCTAAGACATGAAAAGCTAATATTAAAGCCTTCCACTGGTTAGAGACATTTTTGATACTTTTTTCTATTGCGCCCTATCCAATCTCAAAGTGTATCAGGAGCAATGTATTTCTGAACGATGATCTTGTTCCACAAACTGTCCTTAGAAATAAAATTCCAGAGGCTTTTGGCAGCTAGAGATTTACCAAATATGTGTTTTTAACCCCCAGCCTCCTCCTTTGGGTTCGGCAATAGACTGCCAACTGGTCCAATGAGTACCCACCCACCTTGTTGTCCTTGCCTCCCCACAGAAAATTCAAACATGATTGCCTAATTCTCTCCAAAACCCCCTTAAGGATGTGTGCCAAAGAATACCAGAAGACTGGTAAGCCTATAGCACAGACTTGACCAAAGTCAGCCTGCCACCTCTTGAAAGCCATTTGTTGCACCAAAATTGAATCCTCTGCTCAACTTTACTCAAAAGCCAAGCCCAATCGCTCTTCCCATGGGCATTAGGTTTTAGTTTAAAACCAAAGTATTTGAAACCCTCATTCAATTCCAGTGTTCTGAAGGGAAATAAATTTCCCAAGGACTGAACCCACCTCACACTAAGCTCGTTAAAACATATAGCATATTTGACAATGTTAATCTCCATTCCAGAGGCTTTGCTATATGCCTGTAAGATCTCCTGAAGTGTCCTCTCCTCCTCTCCTCTTCAGAACCATTTGTAAACAGTTGGATGTCATCTACAAATAATAAACGAGGTAAGTTCACTTCTTCCCCTATCTTGATTCCTAGTAAGGTCCTTGTCCTCCTTGCTTCTAGGATAGTGTTGGAAATAATATCCTAACACCAAGTCTAATATTCACCACTTTAATAGTAGTGGTTGTAATTTATTGTAAATAATGCACATGCAAGGAAAGCTGAACAGTCATCCAGAAGATGAACCGAAGAGTCTCCCATTGTGGTTATTTATGCTTGTATGCATATGTGTATCATTAACAAGACCTTTACTGAATACACAAGAGCTTCATTGAATATTTTCTTCATGTCTAATTTCCTATCCATGTTATTCTGTCAATCTTTCTCTTGCATTTTAATTCCTGGCTTGACATCGGTGTCAGAGCAGGTCTGATATCTTCCACCCCCAAAGTTTCTGCAAAATCTTCTACTTCAAACCCCCTTCTGCCATAGCTCATATTCTTTTTTTTAGTTACAGAAGTTGCTACTTCTTGTCTGTGAGGAAATTGTTTGTGGAAGCCTCATTACTGCAAACAACAAGTTGAGAGAAAATTTATACTAAGAGAGCTGATGGATGCAAGCAGAGGAGAGACAACTTTATTGAAAAGCCTGCTGGTAATTTCTTCAAGCTAAATCTGATTGGCCATACAACACTATTGGGAGCTGCTCTTTGTTGGGGCTCTGAATTCTTCCTATTCAAGTGCTTAAGGAGGTAGGCCTGTTACTCTAATCTTTTTATGACCACTCTGCAATTGTTATTAAATCCTGCTATGAGTTGGAGGGAAAGTTTATAGTCTATTGTCAAAAGGCTATAGGAATACCAGTGATTCCTGCTAGTCCTCTTCTACCTCGTCCATATCCCATCAAACTAAATATTTTGCAAATAAAACCAGATATCCCATCCAAGTATTTGGAGTGTGGCTTTTCATTTTTCCAAGTTATTCTGACCAAAGTAAAAGGCAAATATCAACTCTGCAAGTAAAAATCTGTACCGTTTTTCATTCAATGGCTTGAATTTCTCATTCAGACCTGTGTGCTTCTGCTTCATTCTATCTACTCACCTGTCAAAGCATCTAGGTGGCATCAATTTTCTTCAATCTGATATCAAACTGGGACAGCAATCTCCTATGGTGTTTTGGCTGCATTTCTGGCTAACCGTTTCAACTTTGGCTGCATTTGGTATGAGTATTGTGTGTTGACTGCAATAGAATCCTTACAAACTGCCACCCTCTCCAAATAAACCCACATGAAAGTGATTTTAGTGGTTCTTTTGACTGCTGGGCTGCCTAGCACTTGAATGGGTGGAATTTTGGCTGCATATGGTGCGGTGAGCGTGGAGTGTGAAGGAGAACAGATAGCTATAATCAACCTTTTGCTGTTATAGAGGCTGTTTTAATCCTCACAAAGGGCTTATTGGAGGCCTCTAGGAGTGTGTGGTGGTCTCAAACTGACAAATCATCTGCCATGTGGTGCTGAGGCAATGAGAAAACTTTTAAAAACAGCAAGATAAGTCCTTTTCATTTTTGTCAATTATATAAAATAATGGTATAAATTGTCATAGGGCAGTTAGACATTCTCATTTTTAAGCCCTATCATTTCCAAGAGGTCTGAAGTTCAAAACGTGCCCCCTTCATTTTGTGAAAATTTGCAATTTTGAATTAATTGGCAATACTAGGAAAATTAGGACCTCTACCTGCTTTTGTCATCATATACATGTCATTATGTCAAATTTGTTTCTGAAACTTATTTGGAAAGTAGACGTGTCCACGATTCCAACGAGTACAAATATTTAGTGGTCCAACTTATCCACTTAGTATATTTTAATTCTTGTAAATCAGCCATGAGCCTGCAACCTTAGCATTTCTCTATGCCAAAACAAGACAATACCCATAATCTGAAGCTTAAATTTAATTTTTCTCTACTATGATGGCTGGCAGCCATGTGTAATAAAAATTGAAAATATTTTGAGCGGTCTTGGAATGTGTCGTTGTTCACACTAATACCTCATTTGCTATGAATTCCCTAACTTTCCCTCTCAATACCACCACTGCTCACAGGAGCACCAATGCTGAGGCAAATGGAGGAGGATGGATGGATGGAATAATGACCAACTCAAGCCTATGACTGTTTCATTAACAATCATGAATCCATTGGATAATGTTCGAAAATGTTGTCTCCTATAGGTATTACTCAATTTGTGTAGTTACAATAGAAATCAATTCATTCTTATATTCTACCAAATTAAAAAATTTGTGAATATAGGGTTGTAAGCTTAAAAACTGGGTCTTATGGCTTTTTGTAGATGTCTTTTACACCAGTTTAACTTAGTGTTTTTAAAACCGGTCGTCTTTGGAACCGGGCGTGCGGTTTGACTAGTTCAACGTTTTTTTCAAAGCGGTATACAAAAGCGAACCGGTGTACCGGTTCGGTACCAAACCGTCCACCCGGTGCAGTTACTCCTTTGTGTAATATCCCCTTTTGGGATATTATTTAAATCTGCAAATTAATTAACCAAATCGACTCTAGAAGGATTAAACCCTCCTAGCTCGACCTCAAATAACCCAATGTCAGCACTAATACAACCCAAATGGGGTTGGAGTAGGCCAAAGTAGTGGGTTAGATGGGAGAACTAGTTAGGAAATTAATCTTTTCCAAAACTGAAATTAATTGCAGCAATGAATTTAATTAGAAAGCACCAGAACAATTGAAACTTAGAAAATTCATAACTTACTCAATATTCCATATTTTGCCCTCAAATAAAATGCACAATATTCTAGAAACCAAGGCCTTTCCAATGAACCAACAAACTGAATTTTCTGATCACTATAACCACCTCAAAACAGACCCCAAAATCTGAATACAAGTCGCTAGGGTTAGGATTATTTGCATAAATTATTTCCAGCCCTTAATAACCCTCCAAAACCCTTAAAACATCAGCCCATATAACTGAAATAATTATTAAATTGCAGCAACTTGCAGATCTATCAAAATACCATAAAATATGATGCAAAATACCACAAACCCAGTCGATTAACCTTGGATAAATTGCAGCATTAGATATGAGCACAATAACCTTCAAATCATGAGCCCCACACTTGGAAAAATATATCAAAGCAGATCAGATTGTAGATCTAACTTGAAAGCCACCAAATCACACCAAAATAACCTCCTATGCAAGTCGACTTGGCATAAATAAATGCAGCAGTAGCAGCAGATCATAAAGCACTCTTAAATCCTCTAAAACTCATCAATAACATGCAAATATCCTTCTCTAATAAATGCGCCACACATAGGATGAATATATGATGCAACATTCATTCCATGCAAGCTTTAGAAGGTCTCACACTCTCCACAATAATGGTGGTGTTTAAGAACACCTTTTTGTGATCACATATGGGCATACATCCCTCTTCAAGCATGAAGAATTTTTAATAAAATCATCAACATCCTTCCAAGGGGATGCCACTTCTCCTTTTATAGATTTTGCAATTCAAACCTCCAAGCTTTCCCTCCAATTTTGGCAAAATCTCTAGATGGGAGAGATATCATTTAATAATAGCCTTCTTTACTTGAAAAAGTCCAACTCCAAATAGAATATTAATTCCCTCCAATTAATATTTAAATAAAACACAAGAGGGGAATTAAATATACATTTTAAAGCACATGGAGTAATCGACTTGCCCCAATAAAATTAAATATTAATTTAAAAGCACATGGGATAGTCGATTTTCCCCAATAAATTCCTTTAATCCAAGGGGAGTGGATTAAAGGTCTTCCATAATTATTTTTAATTAATGCCCAAAGAAGGGGACATTACACTTTGAACCGGCCGAGCCGAAAAAACGTTGTAATATGGCGCTAATTTTGCAAAAATCAATTTTTTAATTAAAAGTTCAGCTTTTTAGCTGACGTAAACCCTAATTTTGCTATAAACACCTTTCTTACATGCTATATAGTATATACATGAGCAAACTTTGCATATTTTGTGTGTAATTGTTTCAATATGGTTTCTAATCTTTCAAATATATTGTTTTTATTAAATATGTAATTTTTAATGTGTTTTTTAGTAAACCGGTTCATAAAGTTTGAACCGGTCCGGTTCCGGTTCTTGTTTGGTCCAACCCTCAACCGGTTCCGATTTTTAAAACATTGAAATTAGGGCAGTTTGTTGAAATCGGATTGGAGAGGGTTTGTCTTGCCTAAAACCGATCAAAATTTCAAAATACCATAACTTTTGCATACAGTGGCCAAAATTAGTTTATGACCACCCCTTTTTCATGTAAAAAGGATTGTGAAATCATTTGTGGATAAATTTTGATTTTGCAACTTTTGAAATATGTTTTAGAAAAATAAAGGTGTAAAAACTAGTTTGAACGAAGTCAAAGTGCAAAGAATCATCCAATCGAGATTTTTTTTTGTTTTTCTAATCAATTTTGGTGCTACCCGGCTCGAAATTGTTATTTTGCATACTCTAGCACACTACATACACAATGAGCACATTGTATTCAGATGACATACTATCTTTGCAACTTCATGTCTGCATAAATCAAGAAGTAGATTTGTTTTTAGAATGTCGGAGACAGTTCAAACCAATGTCCATGCAATTCTGCAACCGACATAGTTTGTTGTGATAGGATATGGTTCATTTGTAGAAGCAGATTGATTCTCACAAGTCTCATCCTCTTATCAACAATCCCATGGTCAAACATGTTGTAGAACATTGTAAGCCTTATACTAGTTCTAGCAAGGAAAAGACCAAAGTTATTGAGTCTAATCATGTTGTCTCAAAACCTAAGGTAATCTGAAAGCAATCCAAAAGTATTGTGGATAAAATACTTGTCAATCCCTCTGTTGTCAAATCTGCACTTGTTGTGTGAGTTTGGGAGACAATGAAACCCAACAAATAACATATTGGTCTAGGTTTTATAGGTGTTGTGAATTTTCATATACCAGAATATTCCAAACCTATCAAATTTGTGTCTAGAGGTATTCTAAACAAAATTCGAGTCTTCACCTGTTGGTCACCAAGTGAAATTGCCAAGTTGTCAAGTCAACCAAAACCAACTTGCACTAAAACCCATCAAGTCCAAAAATGTTGTCATTGTGGACGTCGTGGTCATACCTCCAATGATTGTTTTGACCTACATCCTTGTCTATCATGTGGTTAGCATACACATTCTGTTAAACAATGTTATCTCAAAGGTCTGCCTACCAAATCTATGAGGCATGTGCATTTTGGATGGATAAATCACTTGAGATGACAATCAAAGGCTCGTCTATTGTCAAAGTCTTATAGGCGAGTACACTCCACTATATCGATGATGATGAGCCTAACCTTGCAAATATTGTTGAGCTTGGTTATGTGAGTGTAGATTCTATTGAGCGACAACTTGTTTGGGAGATTTGCGAGAGTTGTACCCGGTTCCCACGAGCTTAATTACGCTCTCGGTACCTATTGTTTCTTGATTTGATTGGGATACTGATGATGAACATCTTGAGACCGCTAGACATGCAAGTTAGTACACATTATTTAAGGCTATGGATATTGCCTCTTGTTGATTATATTTTTGCAATCGAATTGTAAGTTGAAAACCGAAAAGGGCGGCTTACAAACTCTTCCCATTAAGTTGAAACCTCGAAAGAACGGCTTAATGGAGACTCGTGATGAAAACTTGAGAGGGCATCATTGAGTTGTGCATTTTCATTACAGGATGATATGTGTTGTTGCTAATCCAGGGGGGCTGTATATAGTACCTCTCCACTCTCTTCTTATAGGGGGAACATGAAGAGTCAGATTTTGAGTTCTTTGAGCAAATACTTCAAATATTGCAGCATATTGCAAATTATAGCATATCATTGCATATTGTGCACAATTTGAGTTCTTTGAGCTGATACTCCATACATTGTAGCATATTGCAAGTTATAGCATATAGCTGCATATCGTGCACCATTGTTTGTGCACTAAAATGAGTGATGGTTAGATCATGCATGACTTAAAGCACACACTAAATGATTTGACTTTCTATTAAGCTAATGGCAAGTGGTTCACATTTTCAGCTTGATAGAAAGTCAAGTCATTTAGTGCATGCTTTAGCACATTTTTCGGTTACTCCAGGGTGCAATCAGCCTAGGTTATCCATTTCTTAGGCAATACAATGTAGTTGCAACACACTTGGACTACTCATGGGTGCAATCAACATGGGTTCTCCAGTTTTCACTCTCTTTGGCACATGGTTTATTTTGAGCATCATCTGCATCATGAAAATTGTAGAGGACAAACAACACATTAGACTTAGTCTTATAGGGAGGTGTTAGAAATAATATCCTAATACTAAGTCTAATATTCACCACTTTAATATTAGTGGTAATTTATTGTAAATAATGCACACACAAGGAAAGTTGAACAGTCATCTAAAAGATGAACTAAAGAGTCTCCCTTTGTGGCTATTTATGCTTGTATGCATATGTGCATCATCAACAAGAGCTTTATTGAATACATGAGAGCTTCATTGAATATTTTCTTCTTGTCTAATTTCCCATCCATTTCATTCTGTCAATCTTTCTCTTGCAATTTAATTCCTGACCTGACAGATAGATTGGCTAAGACCTTCAGCCATCAGTAGCAAAAGATAATGAGACAAAGGACAGCCTTGTCTCAATCCTCTTGTGGATTTTAAGAAAACAGAGGCAGATCCATTTACTAATACAACATATGACATAGAAGTCACACAACCCATGATCCAATTTACAACTTGAAGTGAAAAACAACAATTTTTTTTTTTAGATATTACAGGAGTTAATGACCCAGCGATCTGGCACACTTCTTGGTGCGCTAATGCAGGGTGAGTCCTCCCAACCGGCTGTGTAAATGCAAGGGTAACCGGTCCCCTAGGGCCTGGGGATTAGAACTTGGGTGGGTGGGTGGCAAGCACTCAGGGCCCACCATCAGGCCACACCTTTGCGCCCAACATGGATCAAGAGGAGACAAACATACAACCAACAGGTTCTATCATAAGCATTTGATAGATCAAGTGTAATCACCATTGAAGGCATCTTTCTCGATTTGATAGTATGAATACCCTCCCCTGCAGTGCCAACCACTTCGTGTATCTGCCTACCTTTAAGGAAGCCAAATCGCTATGGAGAAGTTACCACTGACGAGTTTTTTCATTCTAACTGCCAGCACCTTAAAAAAATTCTCTTATACACACAATTGCAAAGTGCAATTGACCTAAACTCATCATAAGTTTGGGGCTTGTCAAACCTATGGATCAAAGCGATAAATGTGGAATTGAATGAGCCCAACACCTTCCCATAGTTTCACACCTCCCACAACTCTAAGTAGATCCTCTCCCAGCAAGTCAAAAAAGCCCAGGGAAAATTCAATAGTTCAGCCATCAGGCCTTGGACTCTTTATTTTTTTGTAAAGTGGTACTGTCAATAGCTCATCCATATTGACTTCTTTGAAAAGTTGCTGGTTGTCTTCTTCAGCAACTAATTTGGGAAAATATGAAGCCACTTTGACAATCTCAACTCTATTGGAAGATTCAGGCACGTTAAGTTTTTTAGAAAAATGTTTAACACCTACTTCAGCAAGATCCTTGTAACTTTTTACTGTGTGTCCTTCAGAGTTCTTCAATTGCCAAATAGTATTATAGTATTTTTGGTGGTTGGCAAACCTATGAATTTTCTGTGTGTTCTCATTACCCAGTTCAAGCCACAAAACACTGCTCTTCATACACCAGTCAGCTTCTCTATCTCTAAGCAACTTCATCTTTATGTTTTTCAGATAATTGAGGCTTCGCTGCTCCTCCTCCCTTCAAATTCCACAAATATTATTCTTAAAGAACTCTGCAATTTCTGATTCAACCTCTTTGAGCAGTCTATCTCTGTTCTTATACCTCTCTGTTACCTAAGCCACCACCTTCACTTTTACTGCCTTCAAAGCATCCGCAAACTGTCTGCCTATGACAAACATTAACCCTGGATCAAAGTGTTTCCAATATGTCTTTACAAGCGCTAAAAATTCGGGCTCCTCCAACCAAACTAGATTTAATTTGAATGGAGTCAAGAGTTTTCATCTTTCTACTCTATTTGTTGAATTATAGGGTTGTGATCAGACCCACCTCCATTCTCCACCTAACTTCTGATTTTGGCAACCTTCTGTAGAAAATGTTCTGTAACTAAAAATCTATCTAACCTTTTAGAAACACCAGAATGACCAGATCTTTTGTTCCGCTAAGTAGGCCTCAAAGAAACTGGTTCCACATCAACCAGACTAGCAAGCTCAAGTTTGCGAATAAAAAAATCAGGCAGATTATCTACACGAGCAGTTTTAGCCTAAATCTCCAAACGACTTGATGTAAAATTTAGATCTCCAATAATCAAATTATTGTCTTTATTAGACTGCAAATTGAAAAACCTTTCCCAAAAACGTTGTTGACCTTCATACGGCCCATACACATTCATCACTTTAATTTGTTGTCCCAAGCTTTTACACGTGAATTCTGTGCATAGGCCTGAAACCACAGAGGAACTGTTAGACAAGATAAGTCCAGATCTCCACCTTGTTAGTGTTGGAAATGTGTTGACTATTTTCCATGAGTTACACTCTTGTAGACTGTACAGCCCGACATGGCTGTGGGGGTCCGAGGCATTGCCCGGCTGGGGTTTGGGGGCTGGCCCCGAGAAATTTTGTTGGTGTCTTGGTGTCCCCAGATTTCACCCTAAAATCTGAGACTAGCCCCATGTTAAAAATTTCGTACTTTTAAAATAATGGGTCGTTTTGTGTTTTTATTGCCAGAAGATGCCTGTATTGCGTTAATATATTCCTAGTGTATCATATGAGCCAATTTCGACAAATACCCAGATGCCCAAACTCGTTTTATCTCTCCGCCGAGTTTTGTTTGCAGGAAATTTTTATTTAATTATTTAGTGAATAAATAATGCCCGTTTGAAGTAAATTGTGCTCCGGTTGAATCTTGTTGCGATTTTGCATGCCAGTATTCACTCGTCTCATTAGGGTTTTCACCAGGAATGAATCTTGGGCTTTGTCTGTGACTTCTGGCAACGTTTTTTGTTTTTATTTATTTATTTTTCGTTTTTCTCCGGTTTTCTCCTTTGTTTTTCTGTGAAATTCCCCTAGGTCAATTCCTTCGCTAGTACAGTTTGTTTTATTGCCTGGAACATTTGGAGAACATCTACGACCGCCATACCAGAAGGAATCAGCCTCAGGAAGCCAACTTCTGGGTAAAAAAGATGAAGTCATGCACAAAAAGCCTCTCCTAGGCAAGTCGCACTTTTTGGGAATGAATAGGTTTAAGCTGCAGTGGGATTTTTGGTAGCAGTAGGCAGGTGGGAATTTATTACTTGCCTTGCAGGGTGAAAATTCCCATGAAGTCAAAGTCACTTAAGTTGTAGTGGGGAGGAGGTAGGCGGGCGGGAATTTCTTTTGCAGGGTGAAAATTCCCATGAAGTCAAAGTCACTTAAGTTGTAGTGGGAAAATTAGAGGCGGTAGGTAGACGAGAATTTCTTACCTGCCTTGCAGGGTAAAAATTCCCATTATAAAATAAAGAAAAATCATTTAAAGCACCGATGAGAATTTTTTGCTTGCGTGGCAGGCTAACTTTTCCCACTAGAGAGATTTATCAAAAGAGGCCAATTTTAATACAAGTCGCACTTTTTGGAAGGTATTTTAATTAAATAATGGGAAAAATAGAAGTGGCGGTAGGCGGAATTTCTTACCTGCCTTGCAGGGTAAAAATTCCCATTATGGAAGTCAAACAATTTAAGTGAATGAAGGGATTTTTGGACCTGCAGTGCAAGGTGAATAATCCCATCCAAGTTGACTTTTTTAAATTTATAAATCACCCATGCTAAAAAGTGCGACCCCTTTGGGCATTAAATAATAACTCTAATTTAATTTATTAATAGTTTTCCTTCCTAATTTTGGCGCCAGGGATGATGGAAAGTCAATGCATGATGTGAAGTCAAAGAAGACTGAAGGAAGAAGGCTAAAAATAAATTAAATTAATTTATTTAATGGCTGCCTAGAACATGCTAAAAAGTGCGACCCATTTGGTGATTAAATAATGCTTTTTGTGGCATTTATTAATAGCTTTTATTCCTAACTTTGGCGCCATGGAGAAATAGAAGGTCAATGCATGATGTGAAGTCAAAGAGAACTGAAGGAAGAAGGCTAAAAATAAATTAAATTAATTTATTTAATGGCAGCCATGAGCATGCAAATTTAGGCGCCCAAGTTGAAGGAATAAGCATGTTTATTTATTAATTAATTGCCAGGAATAGGAGAGGCAATTATTAAATATAGAATGCTGAGAGTTATATAAGCATGGGCTGCCATAGTGATGGAATAGTTAATTCTTTTATCAAAGGATTGCAGCCCGGACAGTTTTGGCGCCCAAAGGAAGAGGATTTTTCTTAAAAAATGTTTTTCATTGCCGGAAAGCTTCAAAGTTTGGCGCCTAGGATTGGAGGAGCTTGATTTAAGCCTGTGCAATTATCTACATTTTGGTACAGGTGCTCAGGTGAAGTTGAAAATATTTATGCTTGCTTTACATGCAATGAAAGCCTCAAATTTTAGGGCGAGTGGGCTTTATATGCAAATTTTTGTGATAAAAATCAAGTGTTCATGCCTGGATCCCGTCTTTGTCTAAATTAATTGCAGGTATTCATTACAGGTGCTTATATAAGTGAAAGGGAGCTCAAATCAATGTCAGATACATTGAATATATCTTCCGAATATGAAGAAATCCCCAGATCTGCACCAATTGCAAAGAATTCCAGCAGAATAAAAAGAAAAAGAATTGCTCAGACGAAGATTGCTCCGGCCATGGCAAAGCGGGATGAAAGAGAAGGATCAGTGGAATCATGCATTGCTTCCAGATTTGCTTGATATCGGTGATACGGATCTAGGCCCCGAACCCCTCTCCGAATTGATTGACAGATCCAGGGCTGGAAAGACATCTCTCATGCGGGCAGTCAAAAGCAGTGGAATTATTCGAGCTTGACATTTCCACCACAACTCGGTTGCTGCATTCGTCATGGAGTGTGCAAGGTCGTACCATCCACTATCCAGATCAATCGAGGATGCTGCGGGAAAGACAATAATCAGGTTGGACGCTAGCAATAGGTGGAAGCGAGCATCAAAGTTTTGAGCGAAGGATTGCTACAATTCAGGATAAAGAAAGAAGCTGTGGCTAAAACAGATGGGAAATTGCTGAATTTTATGTTCGACAAGTATATTCAGTATCAGAACAAAAAGAAAGTATAGGAAGTTATAGTTGACGATCTTTTTTCTTCTTCTCTTTCTTCTTCTATTTTTATGTTCCCGGATGTAATTGTAAAACTTAAAAGTGATTGGCTTGAAAACCATTACTTTAAGTTATTTGGAATGATTCTTTAAGTTAAGTGACAGATGTGCACAATTTTGACTTGAACTCTTGATGCATGTCACTAAGAGAGGAATTAGAGGAAGATGATTGCCAGATGTTCTTTTCATTTCTTGTTTATGTTCTAGTTCAGTTATAGTTTCCCATTTGTAATTGCCCCTCTTCATTCTATAAGTAGAGGAAGAACCTTCGGGTTAAAGGATCAGAATTTGTAAGTGGCATTCTTGTGTTCCAGACTTTGTGTTGAAACCCCTGATAGCTATTTGAAAGCAGAGGAATAGAAAGGAGCATATTTCCGGAGAACTTTGTGTCAATGGTGCACTTTGTTTCTAACTTTCTGTCTTAGATCTATTCATAAACTTTGTGTTATTCTAGATCTAGATCTGAAAGTTTCCTTTGCTTATAATTTTGTATGTTAATATCTATCTGTTTTACCTATGTGCATGCGATCAACTCTGTAATCTATTGATTGGGTTGCACATCTTCCCCCTTTCATTCCTGTGTTTCTATTATTTTCCTTTTCTTCAGATATTTCCTTTCTTTTACAATTGCTTACTTGTTGCAAAACCGTTTAGCTATGGTTCATGAGTTATATGGTTAAAGTAATACCTACAAATAGATACTTGACAAATTTAATCGACAAATCTTACACGGAAGCCTCACCGGTAAATGAGGGAGTGTAACATCCCCATTTTAAGATACCGAAACAAGGGAATTTTTTTATTTTTATAAAGCGTTATTGTTATGAATTATATAATTCAAACACACGTTCAAGTTTTAATAATTGTTCTCTGCCCAAACAATGCAGTTTGGAACACACAATTTCCTTTTAAAACTAATGTTCCCTGTTCACATATTTGCAATATGGAACACACATTCAGTGCCATTCAATCATATAACAGATTCCATATGCTGCTGTAAATGACTCGAAGAACTACCGATCTCCCATTTTCATGGCTCGGAGTTTCAACGATCTCTCATTTCATGACTCGGCAACTACCGATCCTTCATGTTCAATCATGCATAGTATAATATATATACAAGGTTCTCTTACCGTTTCCGGTTATCGAAGTGATCCATTTAAGAAGCCTATCTGAATATCTGTTACTGATATTCATCTGACATCCTGCATCTTAAATTAGGTGATTAGGACAACGCAACCAGCACTTGCGATACTTTGGCCAAAGATTTTCACATGCTTTACATGATCATATTCCTGGATGTGATACACACCAATGGAATACGTCCTTCACCTCACTTCACCTGTTATCTAGAATGGTCTTTCCTGGTTCCTACCAGTCCTTCCAATTTAGGGTCAAACTCTAACTCCAACTAGCAATATGAACGAGTATAGGAAGTCACTCATGGTAACTAAAGATACGCAGACATACGGTGTCGTCCCTAGACGGCTCCGTGTGTCTAGTTATCTTTAGTCCTCCGGAGTCACTCCGTATACGTGATCATACTCCTATCCCCAGCCAAGAACTTAATATTCAGCTTATGTAATCTTGATGATTTAATTCGGGAGGGCATTGTAATATGTCAGCTATAACATTGTGTCGTCATGAAGACCCCGCCTTCATGAAGACACCGTCTTTATCAGGCGGCGTATGTCAATGTCCTACGGAATCCTCCCATCGAGAGTACACATCCAGCTCAAGTGATTTGGATATGATCTTAATATTTAAGATCATCTTTCAGCAGCCATGCTGATCCTTTATCCTCGTTCTTGTTCAGTTGTATATAGCTAAGAAAGACTAAATCCGTCTTCTAGCTTACTATGTATTTTCTCCTTCGTACCAAAGGGTTGCATTTCTCTACTTGGTTTTTTTCTTAATCATTGGATTAAGCAGCCCATTACCGACAGACTTAATAAGTTTAACCTATTAAACTTAACCAAGTTTTCCACAACTGTAACCAAATTCAGAATTCCAGCTTATTAGACGTTATTTAAACGAGGTCTAATTCTCAATAAATATATTCATTTATTCTCCTTAACCTTACATAGTTAAGGTCTATTAGCCCTGGATATATTTTTCCCATATCCTAACTTTCTGAATTTAACATTCGAGGCTATTAACGAGTCCGAATACGAAGTTCGGTTGCTCCTAAGTTATTTGATATTCCTTAGCTTTCAAGCTAATCCCGAATACCTTTCAGTTATGAGATCATGTTCTTCCTAATCCTTTTTAATGTCAATTAAAAATTCATCTTAACCCAAGTATGAACTAATTGCACATTTCAACGTAAAAGTTGCATTTAGGTAAGAATAGATATCAGTTCCTTTTAAATCCATCCAAGGACAATTGAATAATTCCAAATCAAGAGATAACATTATAATTCTAATTTAATCAACAATATCAAACTGATATAGTCATTAAAATATCACACTTGTATTTGTATTCATCAATCCATTTCATAATCCATACATTTGCCAGTCCAAATGACTGGACTTTGTTTATATTAAACAACGTTACAACTCATAGATAGAAGAATGTACTTTCTTCTTTTCACAATTCCTCGTAGAGGAATAATAACTAACAAATACAATTCATCTTCAGACAATCAAAAGAAGTATCAGAAAACAGCCATGTCTTCGTTTTACTCAAGTTCCATCTGCAAAATTACTTGCACGGGTCAGTTCATTGAACTGAGCATATTAAGCACTTGTCATTAAAATGAGGTGCTTCTAATTAACTGTCTCAATAAAAGAACCCTGCTTTTATGAAACGTTAATATGAACATCAATCAAGAATTAAGTATCAAAAAGAATGAACAACATGACAACTGAACCATCTAAATACCATCCCAATCAATCAAAGAACTACTGTCCTTTTTCCCAAATGATCATTACAAAAAGTAATTTCCTTCAACAGTTCTAGATTACAACATCTGTAAAAACTAGGAATACAAGTATGCATACTGCTGTTATAACATTAAATGCAGTCAATTTCCTTTCCTTACATTAGTAATAAATTCAAAGGATAAAATCTAACTGAAATATAAACCAATTACTTTCCTTTCAGTTCATGCATCTCCTTTGATTTCAAGTAATCAAATACAGATGAGAAAGTAAACAACAATAAAATATAGATGCTTAATCCCAAGCAATACAAAATTCGTTTCTTAATGATTACAGATTCCCAACTGTATGAGAGAAGAAATGATCATTATTCCAAGTTATCCATCCACATTCCTATTCCTTTCCTCATGACTGTACTGAAAATTGAATCCAAACGAGACACAAATCAAGATAACAGTTCAGAGTGAAACTTACAAAATCCATTCAGAATTCACTTTCCAACAAAGATAGAATAACTCCATTCATATTCAGCTTTAAATGAAAACAAGGAAGAATTTATCGTCCTTATCAATACTTCTTTTAAATCAGGCTCATACGAATACCAAAAATAGGTTAGTAAGACATCGTATTCATCATAGAACAAGCAGTATAAAGATGCATACTATGTACTTACTGTACTAGAAGGATTCATACTTCCTTCACTGTATTTTAACCAAATAAACAGTTATACAGTCACTTAATCAATTATTCACACAACTTTCTATATCCATGAATGCACACAGTTCATAAATAACCATTTGCACATTGCTGTTACCTACAGCAAGTCCAATCCGTATTGTACAGTAAGCTCTATTGCTGCTATATCCAGGACTCAAACAGCAAAAGAGAAAAATTCATTCCTTTAACTATTTCAATAAGAAAACATCCATTTTCTTCAAACGCAACAAGAATCACTCAAGTCGGGTTCATTCCCTTTTCTTTTTTGAATGACAGTGTAAAATCAGAGATCACACGAAACATTTCAATCTTCCGTTTTTACGAAAGAAAACAACACTCAGAAAACAATCTAAATGCCACTGTCACTTCCATCAAGCCGAACCTATAATGTTCAATAAATCCCCCAATTAACATTTCTTCAAAATTTAAAACAGCAAAGGAAGAAGAACTCGTTTCTTATTAATTTCAGAAAAGAAACGATGTCAAATCCAACTCGCACAGCATGTACAAATTTTATTCAATATACCATATGCAATGAATACCCAGATCGAGTTCCTTCTCGATCAATCATTTAAATCCGAACACAACATTCTCCTATTTCACAATGATGTACAAAACTCAAAATACAATATTCATATATCAATACCTCTATCAAGGCAAACCCGCATAGGGTATTAAATGCGTAAGCTTGGTACAGTCAAGACAGACTCAAACAACAAGCTAATTCCCATGTTTTTCCATTTATTTGCACAGAAATTCAAAGCCAAGTTCGTATTCACGAAAACAGTTCGAATCAGAAGGTCAAACCGCAACCACAAAACGCAATAGAATCAACTTTCCATCACAGCAAGGAGAAAATATAATCATTTATAATTTCAGAAGAAAAACAATTACTTTCTCCATCTCCCACGAATACCCAAGTCGTATTCGTTCATTTTTACAAAAGAAAAAGCACAACAATAAGAATATTACTATCACTTCCTTCAAACCGAGCTCATAATGCTCAAATAAAACCCATTTACCATTTCCTCAAAATCTAAAACAGCAGAAGGAGGAGGAACTCATTTCCTTTAAAAATTTCAGTAAAGAAACAATGTCAATCAACTCGCATAGTTAATACGTTCCATCACTCAAGTTCATATTGGCAAAAGAACAATTGCTCAACAATGAAAAACAAACTCATACAACCTGTATAGTTTCATTCCATATAATCATTTACAAAGAAATACCCAGTTCGAATTCTTATCAACAGACATCTCAAAATTGATTCACGCACAGCTAAGTATTCATAAGCATAATTTCCTTATAATTTCAGTAAAGAACAATCCTCAATACTGTCAAACAAACCAACACAGCATGACAGTATTTCCAACTCAATAAATATGCAAAGACTGTTCAAATCGCAACAGCAAGACAAAATGACTCTACCCAGAATCATTTCAACATGACAGCAAAATCGACTAAACCCAAATCATCTCAGTCATGACAACGCAATCAAATAAACCCAAAACCCCCTTCATCAGAAGAGCAGGGTTGTTTTAATGAGACGTTTAAGCAAAGCAAGTAGTTTTAAAGAGAAGGGCTTAACATGCCTGCAATTTTTCCTCGAAGCTCGAAGAAAACCGCGTCTACAGGAGGTATTTCCTTCCACGGCGACAACGCAACAAGCTTCCCAACAATCACCTTCTGCTACAGGCTCGAAAATAGCCTTCGATTTCCAAAGAAACAGAGATAGCAACCAAACACAACTGGTTCGACTGAACCAAGAAAAACCAAATGCAGAGCAACTTCCCAAAAATCCGAACAAACACAATAAACAACCAAAAATTCCTCCATACTCTTTCCAAGGCGGGCTGGTCATGAAGACCAAGAAATTAAATGCATTAAAGGCTCTGCCTTTTTCCTATTTCCTCACGCCACCGCCGACTTGGGTTGGCGAATTACCAATTTCAAATTTTGCATGCAAACAGAGTTTAGTCTCATGACTAACTAGATACCTCTAGCTTTTCCTGTTCCCGCCAAACTTGGCGCTGTCCACGCAAGGACTACATTCAATGCCATTAAATTTCCTTCCATCCTTATCCTTTCCATCCCCCATGGGTCTGTGCGTCCCCTTCCTTAGGTTAGGATTAGTTTAGGATTAACAATAGTGTTCATACCTAGGTCATAGGTTAATAGAACTTAGGTCTATGTTCACCCTTAGAATTTAACAATCCACTTAGGATAGTAATTAGGATATAAGGTAGAACTTAGGAATAGGTTAGGGTCTAATTTCCCCCTAACACTAATTAATCGACTTCCAATCAAGTCTTCCGACTGACATCCAATTTCAACACTGTGCAGGACATTTCGTCCCATGTTATACATACCTGAGCCACCCGCATCCAGGCCTTTATCGCCTTACGGGATCTGGCGTTACACAGTGTATGGTTCGAGAATCGAACCTTTTCCGTTGGCATCTACGTGCGGTATTCATACCAAATCAAAATGCTTTGCACATTCATATCAACCTTCATCTGTTTAAGAGTAAATCGGCAAAGCGATTATAAGAAGGCCACAACATATCTTGGATCAATGGAATTGATTCAAGGTGTGTCTTAATCGGCGAATAGAGTTCAAAGAAGCATACGACAAATTTGTTGTCACATCAAAGAAACATACAAGCAAAGAATAATCGCTGTCCCATGTAAACAAATTAGAGTATGCAAGAATCCAAATTAGCAACACATTCCTTTAAGATTAAAAATATATCTTAACATGTTTGCCTTCATTTCAGCAAGCATAATCATTATGAAAATAATCACCATGATAACTTACAAAAATCGTGGCTTTACAGGAGATTTATCTCATGACCGCCTAGGTTTTCAGCTATGTAGAAAATCTAGCCAACAGTGTCCCCTTTATAGGATTTTGGGCCCGTTTAGGTAATTTAAACCTATGTTAATTATGGGTGGTTAGATCACTCATGTTTATGGGGAGCTGTTATGGGTTGTATTCTTGGCCCATGGTTTTGGTACCCATTTTTTTGTAATACCGCTACGACGGTTACCTTCGATGTGCTCATATATGTGGAGCCCTTCATTTCATGCTCATATATAGTTGAGCATGTAGTAGGATAGAGCAGAACCGAGAGTAAATTATTGTATGGTAAAATGGTTGAGTTAATACAACAAGGAGATAAGTTATCAGCTGAGTTTTTTTTTCCGAAAAGGTTTCCTAGGATATATCTTGTGTACCATGTTATTTTGTGTTTGTCATTTCTCTATTTTTGTTTGTCTTAAAAAATCTGTGAAGTATCTCTTCTCTCCTATTTGCTTATCGGATCAAATTCTCTTCAATTAACAAGCCCTGTAATAGACCTGACTCCCAATGAATTAGAAGCCAAGAATTCCCAGCCTTTAAACAAAGTCATTATATTCCTAAAGATTGCCTCCCCCTTCCACATGGTCTCCTGCACTAAGATGATATTAGGAAATTCCAGTTCAACTAACCTATATAGGGTCAATATTTTAGTTTGACTGCCCAAACCCCTAACATTTAGTGCGAGGATCTTCATTTAACGACCTTCTCTTGGGGCTGGTCGGCTCTAAGAACCCCTGTAATAAATTTTTGTTTGCCTTGCTGTACTTCAATGACAGTCTTTTCTTGAGCATGATGTAGAAACAACTTCCTACTTGCTGTTCCTGTATCCACCACCTTTCTGCTATCAACTCCCAATCCTCCAGATAGAATCCCCATTGATGACCTCATCATTTTTTGGATCTTAATTGGTTCTTTGTATTGATTGTACTGTAAAAATCTTTGAGAGGTTATTGCTGAAGAATTGAAGAAAGATTGCGCCATTGCTCTTAACATGTTAAGACACTGAGGGTCAATATATTGAAGGAGGAATTTGCAGCCTTGACATGACAACTTCTTGGATATTTTGGCCAGTAAAGCAGACAAAGGAAAATAATCACAAAACTGATGATAATTCTTGACTTCCTATGTTCTCCTTGTGTGCTGCTACGACTCCCAAGGGCACAATTCCATTTGCATCAATTCCCGCAGTCAAAAACTTGGAGGCCATAGTGTGGGCTTAGCCAAATGTAGCCACTTGTCTTCATGTAATATATCAACACTGGATCATCTATCTACAATCCAAAATGTAAATGGAAAATCAACATGAAGCAACTATTTTATACTATAAGCAATAAAAACTATATGCATAACGTACATAGGAAACGCAATTGAAAGCTATAGACCATGTAAATGTGATAGAATTTATGGGATGGGAACGGGAATATCTTCATTATGTATGAGAGAATTTTTGGGAGTGGGATTATCTTCATTATGCACATTGAAATGGATGTGAACTTCAATAAACATAAGCGATCCAAGCCTTGTAGAACTCTAAAAGAGGTCCTTCAATGATCAACACAAGATGTTTATATAAAATACACTGCCACAAGTATGCTGGTCGAAGTTTGAAGGCAACCACCCGTACACCATCAACAGTACCAACAGAAAATATAATGAAGTGTATGTACATCACTTTGTACTCATTTATTCCCATGAAAAATAATGCTTGATTTATTGATGGGAAGTCTTAAAAATGTCAAAGATTTGCCTATAAGTGTGGGTTTTGTAACATATATAAACAAACCAAACATTGCAATCAATAAACAATCTAGAGAAAATCTACAAATTTGTTGTATTAAACTTGATATTGTAGATAAATTTCATTTTATACGTTCTCAACATTCAAGATTATATATCCTGATAAACAATCTAGAGAAAAACGTCAAATTTGTTGTAGTAAACTTGATATTGTAGGTAAAATTCATCTTATATGTTCTCAACATTGAAGGTTATGTTTCCTGTGATTGGTTACTAGTTAAATATTATTTTACTCACAAAAGTGCATTGCTTTATTGCATGAGTAGTGATCTTCATCTTCCTTTATTTCTGCTCATTTTATTCTTATACTTACATCCAATTTGCCATAAACATGCAACTTTTGATACCTGCCATTTGATTATCCATGATACAAATTTCAATAATGTGTTTGACATTAATCATTGCATATTATTGAAGTGAAATTTTAACTATTCTTATGTAGAAGTAGAACTAGTAGGTCTTTGGATTGCATATTAAAAGATACATCTATGTTGGACAAACAACACTGTTTTATTATTTATTTTCACAAGGTATTGATTCTGTATTTTGTATGTTTGGGGAGGATTGCAGGTAATGAACATTATTTCCCTTTATCCCGAGCATGATATTGTCATAGGAGTTGATACCTTGGGTAAGGAAGAGTTGTTACTTCATATTGCAAGCACTTTAAAGACAAAGGTATGTTTATAAATCAATTTTCTGGTTATATTTATATTTAAGTGAAAATTCATATTTGTAGAACTTCAGAGTTAAAATATTCCAAACATACAATTTATTGTGTTTTTTCGATAGATAAAAGAGGGGGGATCCCACTAGCCGGGTAGGAGAGACCCACAACAACTAATAAGTCATTGTTTAACTCTGCTTCAGAATGTCCACTGCCCCCAACCCACTGTTGCCATCTGATTTGCCATATTGTCCCCAACCTTTTCATGCCTTCTTCGGTTTTATCTTCATCCACTTCCAAGAGATGGATGCATAATGATTTGGTTCGTCATCTTTTCTTCAACAGAACTAAGAAAAAATCAGAGTTCCTTTTGTTCCATTTAATCACACTGACCTGACCTTCAAAACATGGGCTACCTTGGCTGCCATTTCTGTTTTTACACCCATGAATTCCAATTCCTCAACAGATTTTTGATTTCCCAGCAAGCTCTTCAACACCTTCAAAGGCTTAGGACCTGTTTGACTGCCACTTAACGGAGGGGGAAAATGGGCCTCTTTTCTGCTTGATGCACTGCACCTGAGAGAATAGAGCCTGAGTCTGAGAGATGTGACTGCCCCAAGGAAATTGGTGGAGGATTGGCCTTGGGAGATTACTGGCTATAATAAGTTTCCTGTCGTTATCTATCATGTGTCTTTGCTTGTTCAAACTTGAGAAATTCATTATAGTGGGAGTGTGTACTTTCAAACCTCTTTCCCAGAAATTGTAGTTGGGAGAGAAGGGATTGGAATGATTAATATTTGTTTTCTTTGGGTGCCCTGCTTCCACTTGGTTCCTTCACTGGCAGCTGCTTCTCCTTTCTACTTGCACTATCTATCTCCTTCATCACGATGCTGATTAAGTGTGCACTATTCATTGGACCTTGATATTCCCTTTCAGAGTAGGCTTCCTACATAATTTTTAATTTTGAAAAAATGCTTCATACATTAACAAAGAACAAATATTTACAAACAAAGAGCTATAAAGATTACGGAACCCTACAATGGTATATAGTAATATACAATGAAGATTGCAATTTCTTTCTTAAAGGAATTGGGACAGCAATGAAGTCAGAATAGTCCCCAGGTTCAAGCTTGTTGGCTTCCTTTATCAAATGAAAACCTTTAGCCAGCAATTACAAACGAACTTCTTCTTTCCATGTGTGATAAAAATCATCTGAAGTGCATACCTTATTCCTGAAAGCCTGAAAACATAGTTACATCAAAGTTTCCATAGGATAAATAAGGAAGGAACCTAGGCACAATTTCAAATACTCCTAAAAAGACCTTGGATAATAGTATTGGAATCACCCAAGAGAGCTGCCCACAAGTGAAGATTCCCTTAAAGGATGGTTGTCGGTTTGGATTGAACAAATCTGCAACAGGATCTTGCAAGAAGACAGTCCCACAGAAGGTGTTTAAATATTTCCAACTTAGAACATAAGAGACACCAACCATCCGAAAGATTACTCTCGGATAAATGAGATTTGGTGGAAGCCCTGTTATCAGCCAATTTTGACTTCGCAAAATTGGATTAAAAAAATAAAAATAAAAATGGAAATTTTGAATTTTTTCAAAAGTGTTACTTTGCGTGGTTTATCACCCTCATGACGACCATCTCATTTTTGTGATCGATCCGGTCTTCGTTTCGTCCATTTCGGTGAGCTTTCCTCCCGCCAGGCTTTAAATTGCATTAAATTACATTAAAATTAATTAATTAATTGCTCTTTGTTTGATAAAATTAATTTTTAAATAACTTGGGAGTATTTAATTAAATAAATATTAATTAAAATTCATTCGACAATTTTTTTATTTTATTGTCGGGAAGTAAGCTTTGTGCTTCTAACTGCCGGGAATGCCAATTTGGCTTCCCAAGCCCGGATTTCCCTTTTCCTGGCAATTTTATTTTAATTTCCCGCTTGTGGGATTTTCTCCACCAATTGCCAAATCATGGATTGGCAAATGGGCAAGAAATCTCCCAATTTCCCACATGGGGAAATTGAACGGAGATTGCCAGCCCACTTTGCCAATCCCGTTGGCAATTGGCCGTTGCTTTCCCCATTCCCCTAGCACTTAATTCCACTACCCGAGAAGAAGGGAAGTTGGTTTAGGCTTCATAAATTCCTCCGTCGGACTCGGTGGAAAGAGTCGTACGAAGCTTCTCACTTCTTCTAAGAACATAATATTTTATCACATCCCACAATATTGCGAGACCATTGCAAAGGATAAAACATAGCCATAGAAATCAATGCATTCACCAGGCAGTGTAAGAAACAAGAATATTATTTCCTAAAGCTTCACGCAGGATCTAAAGCCAAAGCCATCAAGGAGGACAGTTTTTCAAAGGAGAAAGAAATAAAAAATTAAAACAAATTCAAAGGAGGTTGGGCGCTGAAGAGGCAAGGAGACAACAAAATACAAAAATGCGCAGGTTTTAGAGGAACAGTCCAAAATAGCAAAAATACAAAGAAACCATTATTTCCACGCATTCTTCAAAAGTCTGTCCACACACATCAAGGGTTTACAAAGCTCCAAATTTCCATGCAGCAGGGAGAGGGAAAAGTCATTTTCCACGCATAGGCTCAAGCAAGAAAGGAGTCTTCAGCAAATTCCACCAAAGACCACGCAAAATAAGAAGAAAAGACCACGTGAGGTAAAAGGAATCACCACGCACAGCCAAAACCCAGCAGAAGCCGCGCCAAGGAGAGGGAATATAAATTTCAATGCAGGCCATAGAGAAAAGCAATTTCCCATGCCCAAGGAGAGAACTTCAACACCTTTTTCAGGAAAACACATTCCTCCACGCCTGAGGATAGAAGGAGACAACAGGAAGTTTGAGCAAATCCAAGCCAAAACCAAAGACCACGCAGCTGTAGGAGGGTTTCCACGTGCCAAGAAGTAAGTTGGGCGCTGAAAATACAAGGAAGACAGCAAGAAAACAAAACAGCTCCCATGCATAGAGTAAATTCCATGCATTTTGCTCTAATTTTTGTTTGTTTTTGCAGCAGGAGATCACCACGCACCCATCAAACAAGTTCCCACGCATACACAACCAGAAAACACAAAGAATTCCAACGCCCAGCCAGAAAGAACAAGCCCACGTGGAAGATAAGAAAGGCAGATTGAAAATTTTAAAAAAAAGACCTTCAATTCCAACGCATTTTCCAGAGAAGATTGCCACAGGGAATTCACAGAGACTGAAGTTATCTTCAAGTTCGAGGATTTCAGTTCATGTTACATGCAAAAACATCGATGTAAGGGAGAGATCATGCATGATCAAAAACGTGAAGAAAATCAAAACGAGATATTTTTATTGCCTCCAACGTCGAGTTTCATCTCAAACTGATCCGAGCTCTATATCGAACTCATATTGCCGCTTTATAAAAATTGTAACCCAGAATTGCTCGACTTTATTTTAAAAATAAAAATAAAATAAATAATAATAATTTTTGTAATCGGATTATTATTTATTATTATTATTATTTTTAAATAATAATAATAATAATAAAATTAAAGTGAATCATATTTTTCTTGCACTGACGGGGGTTTCAAGACTGAGACCCGACCCCGCTTGCGTTGTTTTGCGTGCCTGAGTCATTCTTTTGTGAAATTCATAATGGCCGAAAAATCTAACAAATCTAGGAGATCGAGGAAGCCAGTGGAGAAATCAAACAAATCCGCCCTAAAGTATGAATTTCAAGGAATTATCCCTCCTAGTTCCATTAAGTCAACATATGACAACATCACTGATACAAATCTGGGTCACATCAATGTGCAACAATTTGCTACATGGGCGGTGAAAACTGAAGGCAAAACCATTTTCTCAGATAGACTTTACCATAGTGGTCTACCCCAAGCAACAACATTTCCTATCTCGGTGCAGTGTCCGGAATTGGTTATCGCTTGCGCGAGCATTATGATCCTGAGAGACGAGGAATTTTTAAAGATAATCGCGAGCCTTTCCTCTTAATCACACCAGAGCACATTGAGGAATTGCTCGGCATACCCAAATTTCCCAAGAATGTGGATATCACTCGCCAATCAGCACAAGAATTTTGGGATGAAGAACCCATGAGATGGAGCAAGATGGTTAATAACAACTGGTTAGTAACCAAGAGACCTCGAATTGACAGGCTTCCCAAAGAACTGTACAGCATTGAGTTTATGGAAGAAATCGGGGACATGATTACTCTCATAAGTCGAGTTTTCTCTACCTTCTGCTAGGATTTTCCACCCATGGATGTATCAATTTATCTATATTATCCTAGCCAAGAAAGAGTTTGTGGATCGGGCCACCATCATCGAGAACACCCTTCACAAACAATTGATAGAATTAAGATGACTGGATGCTTCTACATGACATCGTATTTGACTTATGCGCAAAGCAAGAAGAAAGCTATTTTCGGGACTTGAAACAAGAGGAGTCATGGGGCCGTCAAATAGTGTTTTTCATTATCACCCTCATCTCGGCTTTCAAAAATAGTTCTCACCATTTTAGAAGAGTCAACGATGCATTCACTTTTTCGCGTGATTCAAACCCGAATCGGAATACTTGAGGAAAGGTTTTCAAAAGAAGCCATGAGTGTCATTTCCCAATGGGGAACCTGGTTTATTCAATTTCATCTTTTTCTTACATTCACGTGAGTGGCTTTGCTGGTACCCCGTGGAAACTTCCTAAGTACGTCAGTGATAGATGGGCATTAATGGAGCTGACGCGACAATTATTCCAAGTTCACTGCCTTCTTAGTGACAAGCACCGTTCAGGAATTCATTTCCCAATCCAAATCGGGGAATACCAATGTCCAAATCTTTTCAGTGCACAACTCATGGAAAAAGAGTTCGCTCTCATAACCATCCATCCATATGTGAAGAGAGCCCAATTTGATATCAATGGATATATGCAAAAGATTCTGGGAGCAAAGTATCAACATAATCCTACCATGGAAGATTTCTGGGCTGCTTGTTCGGACAAACATGAGGTAAGAAGACGAGAGTACTCTCGCCTAACACTTGCTCAGATCAAGGCCTTCCGCATCAAGAGCCCTCCCGATTCATTCATAAATGATGATGAGGATGTCATTGATCCCTCATATGATGTAGTTGCTTTTACCCCATTGCCTCGAATCGACTAGACCAAAAGAGATGAATTTTCTCTTGATAGCAAGAATCAACCAATTATTGAAAGAAGCATATCTTGGTATGACAGAGAACTTGCCAAGTTGTAATCAATTCCAGATCATGCTTCGGGATCACAAAAATTGCCAACACGAGGAGGCCTCCATTCGACCAAAGTCTCTTCTCGATCGACCTCTGTACCATCCAATCATACACAACAAGCAAGAAAGGAGTGGTTGCCAAAATCCACTTCGCCAAGTAACGTGTCACGAGGAGAAAGATCTAAAGATCCTAACCCCGAAGAAGGAAGAGAGCATGTGTCCGGATTTTCTACCTCGAGTAGAGATTCTTCTACCCACATCGTTAATAGTGCTCAAGCTAGTGGCAAACAAACGATCCACAACCTTTTTGAACAAGCATCCACGCAGTGTGCAGGTAATTCAAATATCAAACACTTCGGAGCATGTAGTTCATGAAGGGATTTCCCAAAATCTCCTGAATAATCAGGAAGTGGATATTGAGGTTGTGTCTCCTCAAATCGAGGTCGTAGATAGGGTTCTTGCAGGATCTCATGATGTCGAGGACAATGAGAATGTTGTTTCGAGCTCCAGGATTTTGTATGCTGAAATAGTGAATGATACTCCTTCCTGGGTTGATTCCGAAGTGAAGAAAAGGAAGAGAGTTGTCAAGCCAATTGACATTGATTTTGATGCCCTTTTCAAACTTTCGAATGATGCCATTCCTAAGAAGCCTAAGGTGCTTTCTCGAATAATGGTGGATAATGATGGAAACAAATTTGCAGATCTTGCCATTCCACAAGTTGATAAAGAGCGTGATGCTATGACACCTGCCGACTATGAAGTTTCCAGACTTGGACTTGGGAGGTCTACATTAGAAAGTGACATGGCGATGGCTCGAGATTCAATTGATATCGTGCTAAAGAGACTTGAGAAATACAAGTCTCAAAACTCTTAGCTCAAGGCCGAAAAGAATCAATTAGTGGAATATGTTCAACATTTGATAAACCCCATATCATCCACTTTCCCCGTACCTAATGCAGTGGCTGCCCCAGATGAAGATACTCTCAATTTGTCAAAAGAAATAAACACATTGGCCATGTCACTAAAAATTAGCTTTCGAGAGATTCTCGTTTTAGGCCGGGGACGATCAAGACCGCGGTTACGCTTCATGAAGATGTAAGTGCGTATCTTGATCCAATTCTTTCTTTCAAAGAAACTTTTGTTTCTATTATATCAAATTTGGATGAGATATTGCCCAGTTTATAGGAGATGACAAGTATGGAATCTTCAGTTTTAGCTATTGAAGGAATTCTCGAATTTGAACATCGAGGGACACGTTTTCTTTGGTGTCTGCATCTCAAATCAAGAAAGACGCTTCTCGAGGATTCTATGATCCATTATGAAAGCATGTGCAATGAAGCCTTCACTTTACTCTCCTTGATTCAAGAATTCATAGTTGAGATTCCTTGTAACCTCGTAAATGAGCATAATCAAAGGTGTTCATCGAAGCAGGTGGAAGAGCAATTTTCACAATTGTTTAAAAGAATGCACACTCCCGCCAACAATTTCTCGTCAGTTTCAATGGAGTGGTGCATCAAATT
This sequence comes from Taxus wallichiana var. yunnanensis, assembly GCA_018340775.1. Lineage (NCBI taxonomy): Eukaryota > Viridiplantae > Streptophyta > Pinopsida > Cupressales > Taxaceae > Taxus > Taxus wallichiana. The sequence goes on along the minus strand of CM031235.1, from coordinate 70,793,838 downwards.
AAAGAACTTATTTGAGAACGCTCAATCCAAAATTGTTAATTTAAATGATATGCTAAGTAGAATTCTTGAATCACGGGTATTTTGTGAGGCTATTCTTAGACCAAGTGAACCTTAGGAAGAAAAAAAGATATTTGAAACTTTGGGAAGGTTTAGATCCTTTCAACCGGGCAAAAGCAGTAGATCCTAATTTCATCGGCGGTTCAAGGAGTTAATTTTCTTGGTATCTAATGAAGTGGGAGAGTCCATTTCTCATACGCTTGAGATAAAGCGGACCCCATTTCAATGGATAAGGCATTGTTATTATTGTATATTTTAAAAGGTGTTGTTATTTGTTTTCGGGAAACTATGGATATTTTAAGTAATTTCTATTTTTGGGTTGTCTTTAATAAAGTTGTTGAAAAAGTCAAAGGTCACTTAAGTGCCTTATTTAATGATCATGTAAAACCCTAACTACTTTGTAACCAACTTTTGGGTTATAAAAGAAAGTGAGGGGCTCATTCAGTAAAGGGTGACTTTGAGAGAGGAGAAGAAATACTTTTGTGTGCAAGCTTTGTTTTTGGAAGAAACTGTGTTCTTTTGTGAAAAACATTTTGGAGTTAATGAAATACGAACTTTGTGTCTCATTCATTGTCTCTTGTAACATTTGATGTTCTTATGTTCATTAGATGTTAGGTGTTTGAATCTTGCATGCAAATATTATCATTGATCTTATTGTCAACGTTATTAATTGGTTGTTCTAGTTCATAGTGATCAAGCTCTGATTATCTACTTGCTCATGTGTGTTCCCTTTTACACGTTTTTGTTTGGCTAACTCAAACTCCGGTTTATTTGTGTTGATTATTCATCTTTCCTCTTCATGCAATATTAGGCTCTATTTTTACCTAACTCTTGCATGTTCTTTCGGTTCATTCCATTTCACTCCTTTCCTTCATCCCATTCCATCTCCCTCATTCACTTTTCTTTCCATTGATGTTCCAAAACACCCCCTACATACAATTTTGAATGTATAGATGTAAATACAGTTTTGGTTTTCAATAAAAACAGCGTCGCCTTCATTGAGGAGGGACTTCTGCCCACACCGTCGCATGCGTGCAAATCCATATGCTAATAAGCCCTTAATAAATTACTAGCTAGGAAAACCCAAAGCATGTAGGAAGCCTTCAAAGTGACCACTAGGCAATCGATAAACCCACAAGACTTCGCATCGAGCCAATCCATCTAAAGATTGAGATCAAGAGTTTTGAGCAATTTTTGATGCAAAGTATGATAGAGATGTTGGGTATCATATCGAGATATGGGGTGGCTATAGATCCATCCCCAATCTTGCCAAATGGGACCCTTAATAACCTAATTTAACTTAAACAGTCTTCAAGAATAATATAATAAATTTCCCTTATGTAAGACCAATCCACGTAAGATAAAGCAAACTCATGAAAATATAAGGCTCAATATAAAGGCTTATTTATTAGTGTTATGTTAATATTAGTTAAGTGTTAACTAATAAATAGTCAGAACCACTTCGACCACTTTGTAACCATCTTTCACATAATAAAATGAAGGACACACAATGATAATGTGTGCATTCCGGTTTCTTTTCATCCGTTCTTTGACATTCTATTCTTTCGTATTCATTCTCTCTTTGCATATTCCAACATTAGAATCGGAGCGGGCAAACAAGGAGAAATAGAAGGTAAGAAGTTTAAGTAAATCCCGTTAGGGCACAATTCGGGTTTACGATCATCGCAAGGGCCTTTTACCGATTTACAAGGAACATTTCGAAAGCCTATCACACAGCTTTGGACAACATACAACCAAAGAATTCATTTTTGCCATTAACAAGAGAAGGAAAGAGGTCAAGACAGGTTCTACATTTTAGTCACGATTTTTGAAGCACCAATCACCCCATTATTATTGCCATTACACATACGTGAATACATACAAATGGAAATACGTTGATTTAAGGCACAATTGACGGCATTGAAAACAACTTAGATGCCTTTGAAGGCACAGTCGACGAAGTCATCATTTGCGCCATGAATAATAGTCACGAGGATAAGTAATACTCACATTCGCGAATAGGCCACAAGATACAAATTTCACCGGTTTAATATAGTTGCAAAAGACTCATGTCGTGAATCCTAGGGCATAAAGGACAGCTCATGATTCTCATGAAGGAAATACAATATATAGTCATGTCGGTGAGGAAATACAATACATAGTCAATTCAGCTTAATACCAAATCGAGGGCACAACAAAGAGTTTTATTTGAATACGAAATCAAGGGAGAATTTATAGTCGTGATTTTTGGATTTTGAAGGGCACAAAATTCAAAATGAAGGGAACACTAGTCAAACAAGGGCAAAATACATATATAGTCGAAAAGGAAAACATTTAGTCAATCGCTAAAACCCTAAGGGCATGTTTTTTAGTTGCATGTTTCAATAATCAATGACACGAGAATGACTAAAATGTGAACCTTGAATTTTGTGACAAGCCAAAGATGTTACTCTTGGAGCCAATGATAAAGAATTATGAAGAAAGTTTACATTATCAAGTTATTGAAAGAAATATTTTTCAAGAGATGGATAAGATTGTTGAATATCCACTAGATGCTGAAATTGATGAACTTACTGATAGAGAATGTGTATTTTAAAAGAATCCCAACACTTTGAAGACATGAAGGAATCCAGTGTAGGTAAAACTTGGCATGGATGGTTGTTAGATAGTTTGGGAGTCTATGAATCTTGGGAATTTACCCTTACAAGGGTCATGAGACAACTTGATGGAGCACTGTGGGAGTAGCTCAATATGGATGGTTGTCCAACAATTCGGGAGATTCTATAATTCGGGAGTTCGGGAGGTGGAATCCGGGAACTCGGGAATTCAGCTCGGGAACTACACCTTTATGAGGGTTAGGGAGGCAACTTGATGGAGTTCTACCTAGTCAAAACATTGTTTTCAAAAGGAAAGCTTATGAAAAATGCGTGCTTTTGTTTGGTTCTGTTATTTTAATCTTCTGTCAGTATGTTCTATAGTGTAAGCCTTAAGAGGTGGTATTAAAATATAAGGTTTAATATAAGGCTTATTTATTAGTGTTATGTTAATATTAGTTAAGTGTTAACTAATAAACGGTTGTAACCACTTAACCACTTTGTAACCCCTCTTTCACATATTAAAATGATAGACACACGATGATAATGTGTGCATTCCAATTTCTCTTCATCCATTCTCGTACATTCTATTCTTTCTTTATTCTTTTGCTCTCCGCATATTCTAACTCATGGGCTAAAGACCGCCAATCTTTTCAGTTGTGAGAGTTTGCATTAAGAAAATCCCTTTCTTACTTCATCTATGTGCCTGAAATTGGGGGATGTTGGTTATACAAATATCTTGTAGGTTCTAGTTCCAAATGGGTCTTTTTGCGAAGTCCCAACTAGTCTGACTTTCAGACATCCTCCAAGCGACCAAACTAGCACTTTTCCTCCAAGCAACCCAAATAATCTTGAGAATGAAAGAACCTTCAATTTGGAATTTTTTTGGAACAATAATAATGTCTGACTTTCAGACATCCTCCAAGCGACCAAACTAGCACTTTTCCTCCAAGCAACCAAACTAGCACTTTTCCTCCAAGCAACCCAAATAATCTTGAGAATGAAAGAACCTTCAATTTGGAATTTTTTGGAACAATAATAATATCACATAGCCCAAAGGAGCCTCTGACCTTACCCAAATGTCGGATGGTGAGTAGTCTGTGTCTCATAAGGATTTGCCATGGAGAAGATTCCTCCAAGCATCGGATCACCCACTTGGCTACAAGAATACACCCTTGAGTGGCAATATCAATTAACCCCAAACCACCCTCCTCCTTGGGTAAGGTACAAACAACCCATAAAACCATAGGAAGACCTCGAGTGCCACCATATTTGGACCACAAATATGATCTCAAAATCTGCTCAAGAAGAAGAAATTGAGTCTTGGAAGGAAGCCAACAAGAAACATAATAGATATGGGAGGCCTAAAGTATTCCACTCAAATGAGAGGTCTTTATTTTGTCGAGAGAGGAAGCTTATTTTGAAGATGTCGAAGATCCCAGTCCTATATGCAAGCTGGGGAGAGATCCACTCAAAAGGGATGCTAAAGTATCTCACAATAACCCTTGGGTGGACAAAAGACCACTCAATAGGAATCCAATGAGGTGGGTTATCCCAACCAATCAGCCAAAATTCAGTTTTATGATGACTGACTATAGCCCCAAAAGTTGTGCAAAATGAATCCAAGTAATCTCTGGCTCCTGCAACAGAGTCTTGGGTTGCTTGAATCGAGAGAAGAGAGTCATCTGCAAAGTGATTGTTAAGCATCTCAAAGCCATCAAGCAGAGAAATACCTCTAACTCTATTGTGAATGCGGGCAGCTTCCAATAAATATCCCAACACATCTGTTTTCAACACATAAAGATAAGGTGCTAGAGGGCAGCCTTGTCTTATTGATTGATGGAGCACAATACGTGGGGAAAGGACATTATTGACAGAAACAAAGGAGGCACAAGAGAAGAGAGTGTTCACCATCTCAAATCCAAGACAAATTAGCATTTCAGTGATGAAAGACCAATCAACCCTGTCATAAAATTTATCAAAGTCAATCTTCAGAAAAAGAATATGTTGTTCCCTCTCTCTCTCACACAATCCATAACTTCCCATGAAGATAAAATTGTGTCCAATATGAAACGCCCTTTGACAAAACCTGTTTTCTCTTTGCGAACAATCCTGCTAGCAATACTTCTCACCCAAAGTGCAATTTCCTTGGCAAGGATCTTGTAAGCAACACTTAGAAGAGTGATTGGCCTCCACCCACCTATGGAGTCTTTGGTTGAAGATTTGGGAATCAACTTGATTAAACCTTGATTAAGGAACACAAACAACAAGATTGTAGAAAATATTTCTCTTGCTAAGCAGCTGAAATCATCACCCACAATATCCCATATCTCCTTGTAGAATTCAGAAAGGAGCATCAATTCATGGGGATTTCCCATTCTTCATTGTAGAAAGAGCAACAAACAATTCTTCTTTGAAAAATTATCATCCAATTTGCCATGGTGGCAAGCTGTCACCTTATTGGAAATCGCCTTGTAATATGAATTCTAGGCAGCCATAACCAAAGCTGAAGCAACATATGAAGAATTTTTTTTTTTTCTGGAAGTGTTGTTGAAACAATGATTTTGATCCCCTTTGGGTCCTCTTCTAGCGAACCATTCGATCTACGCAAAACAAGAACCCTTTTAGAAGACAATTTTCTCTTTAAATAGTCAAAAAGAATTTTGATCCCTCATCACCCTCCTGGATCCATTGCAGACGGGCACGAATCTGAGCTTCCGTAGTAACATACTCCTCTTCCTTGCGATTCAAATCTTCTAAGCAGGCAAATTCTTCCTGTCAAGACTCATTATGAAGATCTTCCTCTAAGGAGATCCAAGCTGTCTCTAGCTTGTGTTTAGCTTCTTGAAGAACACATCTATGTCATCAAGCAATCGTCTGACCCCAACCTGTAATAAATTTTATGGTTCGTTGAACAACAACCTTCCACCACAATATCCAACCTCTATCTCCACTAGGCGAGGTACTAGATTCCAGACATGATGTACCCAAGCATGAGAGTCAAGAGATTGCAAATGAGCAATGTTTAATTTGAACATGGAAGATGGTTTGTCTTCTTTTGAATGTCCCAATGCAATGGAAGTCTGAATTGGAAGGTAATTCAAACCAGTTTCTTCAACTAACACCTCAATTGGATGAGAAGGGCTTGAAAACAAAAATCTTGAGGGCCATAAATCCAATCCAGTCTAGCTTGTATTCTATCCTTTCCTCTTCTGAAATTGGACCAAGTATACCAGCTCCCCTTTAGGTAAACCTTTTCCCTCCAATTGGTCGAAGAGTTGGAGGGAAGCCTTGCATTTGAACCAAACATTTCTTTTCAAAACAGATACAATGTAGCTCACACCACCAACTCGATCTCCCTCCTACTCTACCATATTTAAAATCCCCACCCATAAACCACTCAACAATGGGCAAGTAAGGGGCTAGCCAATCCCATAAATGAGTACAATCTGAACTCAAATTGGGAGCATAAACAAAGAAAACACCAAAAACTCTATTTTGAAGTAGGAGTGTAATCCACACACATCTACTATCCATATCAATACCATGTCCCACAACAAATCTCTACAAAAATGTAGAGATCGCGATCAACTCCACTACCTTGAGGGTGATCGATGACCAAAACTAACCATTCCAACAATAATTTATTCTTTTTCTTAGCTCAAAACCAGCTGATTTAACTTCTTGAAGGAAAACCAGATCCGACTTAATTCTTTGTAACACACCTCAAACAAACTGCTTATGACCTGGGATAGTGTGTAATGTTCCCTTTTCCAAGCTAATTCGCTCTGGAGACCTTATGCTCACTCCTCTTCCCGTGGGCATCAAGGAAGGAGCAAGGGAGGGAACTCGCCATGGTTATAAGTGTTGTACTTCATAATTATATATTAATCATGGCATTGGAGTGATTCAACTAGGTGGTGGAAGACTTGCCAAACAATGCAAGGTGGATTTCTATCTTCTCCATAGGAGGTTGGTCTTCTTGGAGGCCAAGTAAAGATTAGAAAGTGCACTTTATCCTTCATTAAGAGGTCGGCCATGAGAATTGATCTAATTCATCCTTGGCGCCAAATAAGGTGGTTTGACTTGCTAAAGGAGGATTATGTTATTTTGGATATTGATTTCTCTTGGAGGTGGAGCAAGTAGCTTCTCTTCTTGCCATTGAAGGACGAAAACCCTTCCTTGGTCACCTATTGAGGACGAAACCCTTCAATAGGATCACACTAGGGGACAAAAACCCTCTTGTGTGCAAGGGTGATCTCACATGGAGGTCACATTGGAGCTTCAAAGTGATTTTATACAGCTGTTCTTCATTTCCAGCCTTAGGTGACTTGCTTGGGGTTGAGTTTGGTGCCTTCTAGGGACAATTTAGTATTTTGAGCTGATATTCTTGTTCTTCATATTTTAGAAGGATGGAAACTACATTTTGGTGATTTTTGGAGAAGTTTATCTATTATTTCTAGCCCTTGGTTTTGGTTGTACTGTTGTTGTCATAAAAGTAATTACATTTGTGATTTATCATTCTTTTCTCCATTTTTGATATATTTGAGATTGATAAATATTGTCGTGGTTGGATAAATTATTTGGTGGCATTTCAGCTCTATTTGTGTGGTTATATGTTGATGTGAATCCCATATGCAGTTTGCTGCCCTAGAGGGCTAAGTGATATTGTGTGTTGATTGTTTGAAGAGCATTCTCAGTTGTTTCGATTGATGTTTGTGTGTTTGAAGGTGCAATTTCAGATCTGATCCATTAGGGTTGTGGAGAAACCCTTTTTCCCATTCGCTGCCCTAGAAAGGACATTACAGTGATATTAGAGCATCAATCTTCCTAGCTTGAGGGTATTCGTGCAAGGCGGTGACAAAGAATATAGACATGGATTGGCGACCTAGGTTCTTACCAAAGAAAGAAGTCATTCCAGAGGCGGAAACACGACATTCAATGGGTCACAACATTGTGGCTATCTATGAAGAATATAGGGCTCTTCCGAAGGAGATCTATGATGCTATTTCGCTTGCCGAATTCATAGGGGTAAGCAAGGGTAGGTCAAGGCCCAAGCCTAGATCTCAAGCGCCACAAGAGGATCTTCAACATGCCTTGGGAAGGTGATGCTCTCCACATTTGATGGTTCCAACAAGGGGACAATCGGAGCATGGATGAAGATGCTAGGGTTAAACCCTAGACCACAAGAAAGCGCCAAAGAGCCAAACCCAAAGGGGTTTCTCTTGAAAGAAGAAAAAGAAAAATCAGATCTGCAAGAGGGCTTTGAGGTGGAATCCCAAGAAGACCATGTTGAAGAACATGGAGAGGTGTTGTTAGATGAAGAACCAAAAAGGGTTTTTGATGTAGTAGAACCTCCAAAGAAAGAGGTAGAAATATCTATCATTGTTCCTAAGGGCGAGCCATCGATTGTGTTAGTGCTCAATTTGATTTCGCCTTTTATCCAATGTGTGTCTTCAAAAATTTCCTTTGATTGGTTTGTCAATGTTTAAAAACGTATGGTTGAAATATGTAGTCATGTTTAATGCGAACAAAATCCCGTGTTTAGGTTGTGAATTAGGTGTGAATCCTCTTTTTCGGTCGAGGAATGTGATAATCATGTCATCCTTGAAAATCCTTGTGAAAAAATCGATTATTGATCGTGTTTAACCTTGAAAATCCTCCCTATATATCGTCCTTTGGACCTTCATTGCAAATTTCATATTTTATTCCGCCACCCAAAGATATGTGGCGTGTTTCCATTGGTTGCGTTACAGCAGGCTTGGTTTGCTAAATTACACTATTCACATAAAAACTACAAAGTGCAAACCTAGCCCCGAAGCCCGATGAATATTCCCATGAATATTCGAGTCAAAGGATGCAAAAGAAGAGATTGACCCCGCTCCCGAAAAGGAATGTGTCAAAATGAGATTGGAGTGGAGAATCAAGGCAATAATGTATTTTTACGGCAACGAGCGAGATGGAGTGAAGTGCAATAAAACCTCCGAGACCCGCCAAGGACACTTGTCGTGTTCTCAACAAAAGTCGAAAAGGTGGGTTTCGGGTCAACTTAGTAGTTGTGCACCTAGTCGAGAAAACAAACAAATATGCAAACAAGCCCCACGACTCCGCTATTCCTAAGATTTGGCCATGTGTCATACTCTCAGTAAAAGTCAAGAAGTGGGTACTTAGGTCAAATGTGTGAACTTGTATGTGTTTGAAAGATAGTGCAAAAGTGCAAAAAGATTCCCTGAGCCCGCAAAGCATCAAATTGATCCATGTGGATGATCCACATTCAAATGGAAAAAGCAGGATAAACAACTAAGATGTAATGCATTTATGGTTTCCGACATTAATGCATTTTTGCATGAATCAAAGCAAAATTATTTGAAGCATTCAAACACTTTGAGTCTTTATTATTACATACGAATATTTGGGTGCCCTAGTTACTAAAATTCACAAAGGAGCAAGGAAAAATCAACTAAAAGGTGTTGATATTGAGCTAGAGAATTCAGGATCAAAGAAGCAGGGAGAATTGCACAATACTTGCACGAAAAATGGGTAAGGCCTGTATTGTGTTCATATTTTCATTGTTTGACTTACAATTTGCAAGAGATTAAAGGGAGAAGTTAGGGTATAGAAAATGAAGCCATCTACAATTGGGTTTTCACGTCACATCCAAGTATCACCAGTGACTTGGATAAAATCACAGACATGAACTTGGTAAATGCTGATTTGAATGATTTCTTGCAAAGACTCAATAATCTAGATAAAAGTGAATTCATGAGAGAAATTGAGGCCAAGTAATATTTCCCTAGCTGCACAATTATACCTCCTTAGTGCATTGTCCCGAGCTAGTAAGGCTTTGTGCTATAAATTATGATCCGAAAAAGAGGGAGGTTTTGGATGGAAGTGGTGAGGGAGTTTTGACTCTAACACCTAAAGCTTTTAGGGTAATGCTCAAATTACCAAGAATCACAACCCCAGTAACTCTAAGCATTGAATCAGCTCTTAAGGATTTCAAGACTAAAAAGGACTATGCCAGGGTTATAAGCATTGAATGGTTAACAAATAAGAAGGTTACCACTAGACTCCCTAAAAATTGGTTAGGTCACAGTTTGTGGAGGAAGTAGAAGACTTAATTGTGTTACTAAGTAGAATGGATGGCCTAGAATCAGCTAGTGAATTCAAGGAGTGGATGTGCCCATACATTTGGGTTATTTTAGAAAAGAAGGGAAGTATTTGTCTGGGAAACACTCATAGCTGATTCAATTCATGCACATCTTTTAACACTGGCCACAAAATCAACATGGGTGTTACTTAAGGATCTTGAATTTTATATGATGTCATACTTGATATACAATATTGCAGGTCATAAGCGTTTTCTTGGCCTCCCACCATAGACACGTTTCAAAGAGTGTAAAGTTCATGAGATTTATCCCCAATTACAATTGAGTAATTGAAAAGAAATGTGAGACTAGTAAATGATGCATTTTTTTCACACCTATAATATGTTTATTCAAACCTAAATGGGAACAATATAGAATGTATGAGGAAGCTAAGAATGCAATAATGGAATATGGTTGTTACTTTATCCAATATAGATTCTTCACTTATATTAGAGCTAGTGGGTTTGATGGGAAGCCATGTAAACTTACCTAGATATTTAGATGATAAGATGGCTTTATGTGAGCTTTCAAGGAAATTAACACCAATACACAAATTGATTGTAGGAAAGCATAAAAAAATATCAAATTCCCTATTAAAATTGGAAGATACTCATGCCCCTCCATTACAAAGGCTAGATTAATGGAGGAGGAGATGGAAAGGTTTGGCATGGATAAATTTGAGTCAAGATCTAATTATGATATCAGATGGGTTGTCAACACTTGCCTTGGGAAGTTCTTTTGAACATGAACCTCACTTTGAGGATTATTGGATGAATTGTAGAGATGAAGAGGAGGTTAGGCTCGAGACTTCTCAAGAATGACTCTCAGGAAAATTATTGATTTTAAAATTATTGTGATACCTCAGGGATTATGGATGACCAATAATAGTGAGTCAATACTATATTGACCACAAGATTGAGGCACAACCAATGGCTCCCATAAAATGGGATGAGGAAGAGTCGAAAACCAATATGGTAGAATTGTCAATGTAATGAGAAGGACCTTGACTTGGCTGAAAGGAAAAGGTATGGATTTATCCATACAAAATACAAAGATACTTAATGAGTTCAGGGATTTGGGAGTTTTGAAAGAATATCTTCCCCTTTTGAGAGAAGGAGATGATAAGATAGATCCTTTGGGAGGAAAGGCTCCTCAGCTTCCATGAAAATACCTACCACAGGTATCATTGATGAATGGACTACTACTACTAGTGAGACTGAGACTCCATGTCTTCTTTGAAGAAGAAGACAAAAAAGAAATGCTTTTGAAGTCCATGCAAAATGCCCCATCACTTTTCAGTACCAATACAAGCTAAAGGAACTTGGTGTGACTAAAAAAACCCCACAACAATATTGATAGGGAATCCAGTTCAACCAAGACAATGAGGGGGTCTATATCAGGTGTGGACCCGACATCTCTAGTACAAGGTGCAAAAGGAAGGGGAGGCCCTGAAATTAAATGTTTTGAGAGGACTTGCAAAGAGAGTCCAGAGTAGAAGTGCCTTTGGAGAGAGATATGGGTGGTCACCATGAAAGGAAACACAAAATAAGGGAGCTAGAAGTGATTGATCCTCTTGCTCTATCGAGGAACAAAAGAGAGTAGTGCTTCCTTAGCTCATCAAGTAACATCACCACAAGATCAAAGGATACCCCAGGTTGATCCAATTGTACAACTAATGTCTTCAACTTCAGTCTTGTTTCTAGAGGAATAATGGCTAAATTAATCCAAGAATAGGTAACTCAAGGTAATCCCCTATCTAACTAGCCAGATAGTTCTGAGACAGAACAAGGGTTAGAAAAATCTGATGCAACACTATTTGAAAGTATGGATTTACCTCACTCTAATCAACCACATGAACAAACAAGGAGTCCAATTGAAATAATGGACACAAATGTAGTAGGAGAGGTGCCTATACTTGAACCCTTTGATGTATCAGTTGAGACACATATGGTAGAAGGTACAGGTGCTTTTCAGTTGGATGAAAGAATGAAGGAATCTACCCAGTTTCCAACTATTGAAAAAAAATTCCAATACAAGAGATCTCTATTGAAATCCAAATAGTTTTAGAAGTAGATGGATCAAAGATTCAAAGAATTGCAAGTGAAACACCTATGGACACTATTGCACTAACCAAAGAATATCCTCAAAAAAAAAGTAGAAGTCAGTAAAAGCAATGAGCCACCTCAAAATGTAGACTTGCTTTGAGGAAGTGGTGGTGAAACCACAAAAAGAGGCCACTAAAAAGTGGAAACCAATGATAGTCAAAATGTGCAAAATATTGATAAGGGTGAAGAACCAGTTATTGGATCTCAACGCACACAAAGCAACAAAAGGAAGAGCTGATAGAGAAAAAGGTTGTTGATATACCAGCTCAAGAAAATGTTTCTACTAAACATCAACCTCTAAAGGAGGCAGATAGTGCAATAGGAGAGGAATTGCCCAAGGTAGCAATACTAGTCCAAGAAACTCCAAAAAAGACCATAAAAGTGATTACTACCCCAACTAAAGATACAAACAAGGAAAATGCACCAATTGACAATATGACCCAGGAAGCAATTAATCAATCCCAAACTTCGGGATCGGGAAAGGAATAACTTGGAGGTAATAGTAATGTAGATGAATCCAAAGAGTCGGTATTTGGGAGTGGACAAGGCACAACAAGAAATGCCATTGGTACAAGATATCCAAGAAACATCTAAACAATTGGTGGTTTTCTCTGAGAAATCCCAACCTACATCACAAGAGGCAACAATGGGGACTACTCTCACAACTGGTTGGTTGGGAGGATTGATTTTAGAAGAGGAAGAGGAAGTTGTACTAGAAAAGGTCATAGATATTACAACTTTAGCCTTCCCAAAGCCCAAGAAGACTTCAAAAAAGGAAAGAGTTATCACTAAGACTCATGTAGATCCATATGGGTCTAGAACCTTGAGATTGCAACCCCACACCAAGGCAAGTCAAGGGATGACATTACAACAAGTGATTATGACATCAAACACATCCCATTGGGAAACCCTCCAGGAAACATTAAAGTAGGAAGTTTACAGTGGCAGTCGAAGGTTTTCTACACAAAGTTGATGAGGAAAAATATCAAAAAGGAATTAAAAGACTAGGTCAAATCTTTGAATTCATGCTTACAACAGTTAGTGGGCCCATCAAGTGAAGATCAAGAAGATGTCTCTGCCATCACTCCTAAAGTTGTTGGAAGCATTGAAAAGGTTGTTAAGAAGGTCAAGGTTAGTTGATAACTGGGTTGAAAAGTTAATTAAAAAGGGAAGAAGATCTTTGAGAAAGCAAGAGAGAAGTATGAAGAACTTAAGACCAAGCTCAGTGAAATTAATGATTTGATTGAACAATGTGACAATGAGCTTTTCTACTTTGAAGGAATCCTTCCCAAGCTAAACCTTATCAACCAACTTGATGAAGATCTAGTTGAAAAGGAAGGAATTATGCCATTAGATAAAATGGGAACCCAGTATGCAATAGAAGATTTGTCTAAAATCAGGATTGAAGTTTTGAATCAAGTTAGAGAAAAGATGGAGATAGAAAAGAAATGGGTTGAAAAAAGCATTGATACCATAGATATGAAATTGGAAGACATGGTGTTAGATAAATGCAAAAAGAGTTATGGTGACTTGAAATTGACTTTTTAATCAATTCCTTTGAGAAATACATCCGAGATGAAAACTTTTCCTATGAGGTTATCAAGAGGCTAATGGCTATGGAGAACAAAATTGCAGAATTTAAAGGAAAGTCATGGGAATATAAGCAAAGAATGGACCAATGTGTGGAGGCATTGAACATGAGATTCTGATATTCCAACATCACACAGGTCCAGAGGAAATGACATAAGGCAATTATTCCAAAGATATGATGCTTACAGAGAAAGACAACTAGCCGAGGAAGAAGATGACAAAGATGAAGATGTAACTATGATTGACTAGTGAGCAAGCTTAGGCTTGTCTTTTTAACACTTCTCATCTTTTCATTATTGATACTCTTGTTTTATGTTGATTAAAAACTACTTTGAAATGTTAATTTCAAGCATGTATGTAACTTGATACAATACAATAGACTTTTATATTGCTTTGATATAATTCTAAATCTATTATGAAGCATGTGTATTAATGTAACAATTTGAGTTTTCTGCATTGTTGAAAAAAAAAAATAGGGGTTCTATAGGGGCCCCAACCCATGGAAAAAGTTCACATATATTCTTGATATTACATCCATTAGAAAGCAAGAGAAAATACCTAATCATCTACTTAATTAAAATCCTCTCTAAAGAGGAAGTTTCTTCACAAGCCTATTCTTTCTAGGAACAAATTCCTTGTTCCCACCATTTGAACAAACACAATGTCCCCTTGCTAAATACAAGACATACCCAAAGACATAAGCTCATCAATGCTTTCCATAGGACCATCCAACAAACTAATCAATTTTGATCTCCTCTCATAGGAGGAAACCCATTCAGTAATGTCTAGACCACCTTTAGGAAAGGCCTTCTTCCCTGTTGCTTTGAAAGTGGAGGATGGATTGGTAGTCCATGAAAAATGGAAGTGCAATTACAACTGTTCTGGAGCAGATGGAGTAGGAGGTTTGGAACTAGACTCACCCCTACATTTCTTCACAAAGCTTGGTGATGTCCCAGGAGGCTATGAAGACATAGTCTTTGTTGGTTTCTTTTCCAGAATTGAAACACGTTGCTCCAATTCATTCATCTTGCAAAAGAGAGTAGGCACGGTACCTAATGAAATCCCTTCATCAAGCGCATAATATTATAAGGGATTTCCTTTATAGTGAATCCCTCATCATAGATGAAAGGGCATATGTTTGTTAGATGCACCTTCCATAAAGGCCTGCTCTTGAGCCAAAATTGTTTCAACACTTCAAGAGTTTTCTGGTGCTCTAACTGAAGAGATGAAAATACATCATCTTGAAAGGTAGAAAACACAGGACTGATCCTGATCAATCTTCGTATCAACGCAATTGAAAAGCCTAAGTCATTGGTGGTCCCATGTAGTCTTCGGGGATCCACAATCTCAAATAACATTCTCACGAATGCTTCATCTGGGCCTGATAGATCAAAAATCGAGTGTAAGTCTTCAGAAGATATGTCTTTTAAGATAGATGCTAATGGTGTTCCTACCATATTCAGTATAAAATCTCACCAAGCCTCTTGCACTCGTAAGAAAAGATGTGATTTGTAGGAAATATGTGAATTTATAGGAAATGAGAGGTTGGCGAGTTGAACAAAGAAAATTCATGGTGAGATGACTCAAGATTGTTTGTGATACTCGCATGAAGGAAATAAACTTGAAAGAAACTGACATCATTCAAAAAGGGAGTGATTGGCCTGATGTGACTTGATCCATGTGGAAACACTCAGCTCAAAAAGATATGTTAATGAGTGTGTGTCTCGAGGAAGATTCCCAAAAGGAGGGAATGATTAGTATCAAATCAACTAGATTTTGGGGATACTAAAAGATAATAGAGAAATGATTAAACAAATAATATCAAAAGGGTGACATGGCATCCCAATCATTCTAAGAGAATGAAAATTGTAAATCATTTGTAATTCCTCCACCTGGCAACATGAAAGAGAAATATTTTCAAAAGGAATAATAAGTAGATTAGATCGTGTGCCAAAGGAAGAATATTCTCTAAAAAGATTCATGTTTTTGGGGGAAAAAGAAAAGGCGAGAGAAAGTGAGTTGTATACATACGAGAGGAATGTTCTCGTATGAGAGGGGGGTTAAATTTTTCTAAGCTTTTAGAGAAAAAAGAGAAAAACCGACTATACCTTTCTTGAGACACTTGAATCAAACTGAGAAACCAGTAAGTTGTTTTATTTGGTCCAAATCTTCTCATGCCAAGATGATTGCAAGTGTATAGTCATTGGAAAGCATTGAGGCCATAGGCTTTATAGCCCCTTGCTAAGAAATTTGAATTTCTTGAAATTAATTGTGTTATCTCTTGAGCAATGTTCTCTTTTTCTATTAGGTAGGAATACTTTGAATCAGCTACTTGTTTGTCCCTATTGCAATCTTAGGTTGATAGCCTTTTTCAATTACACTAGATCTTGTTTGGATTTGTGGCATTTTGGTAACTGCAATTACACTACAAATAGAGCTTTCTTTATGTAGTATGATAAACAAGTTTTAAATTCATGTTGTTGTTGTTCATTTGAGAAGATTTTAGTAAGCTTTTGAGTGCATCTTGAGCGTAGTTGAACAAGATTTGTTAATGTTTTGTTGAAAATTTAGCATGAGCTTTTTATGTTTAAATTCTCAAAGGTTGTGTGAAATCTTGTACTCTTGGGCTTCCATGAGTGCATACCTTCTGGTTAAAGGGCTGCCATTAGTTGTGTGATGTGTTTTTCTTGCCTTGAGGCAATTACCAAACATTTGTAGAGGTTTTCTTGAGAAATCTGTATAATCAACTTTATCCTGCTTTAATCTCCCACTCATACACACAAATTACAACTTAAAATTGTTAAATCCTTTTGAATTCTCCATGTTTTCCCTGCTTATAACCATTTGCTAGGGATTTTACCATTTCTACCCTCCCTTTCATAAATATGCAGAAGAAACTAAGATCTATACTATATAGAGTGACTTGAAGTCCTATTTTGAAAGACATGCATTATTTAGAGTGACAACTCGTGAGAGTTAAATAGTGTTTGCATTGACCATGTCTTTCTAGGATTACCTTTCATATTTTAAAGAGAACGTTTAGAAACTGCAATTTCATCCATTATTCTCATAATTACAGGTCACAAAATGGGTCCTCTCACCTTGGTTAAAGGCAGAACCTAAAGTAGTAGGGAAGGTCATCCCCTTTTGTGAGTGCAACCCAATCTTTTCCAAAGTCAAGTCCTAAAGAGTTTGTCAGATATATCCCCGGCTACAAAATGACCATATCTTCGGTTTGACTTCCTCTAAGTATCCACTTCAGTTTGTGAATGTTGTTTGGCTCTCAAGGTGGTGTAGATTTGGGTACCAACAGATGGATTTTTAGAACAACAATATAAAGCGTCAAGGGTTTGATGAAATCTTGAAGCACGAGCCTAGGAAAGAGAAGGAAATCATGAAGCACGATTTTGAAGGTAACGATCCTTTGATCTTCAATGATGATTCCTTGATTTCTAATGATGACATGTGGCAGAAAAATGGAAAAGAAAAATCAGATTTGCATGAAGTATATGAGAATGACATTATGGAAGGTTATGTCCATGAAGGACGGGCACTTCCGGTTCTTCATGATTACTTACAATTTGCTGAAGTTTACCAAACAACAATCAATGATGGGCAAATTGAAGGAATCATAACCTTGAAGAGAGTTCCGAAGATGCTCCAAACAAGTATCAACAAAATAAGGGCGAGCTCTTTGTTAGTAGCCCAAGGTATGATAAAAATGATCACATTTTGTCTCCTCCTATGTCGCTGCCATACTTGTGTCATCATGGGCAACTTGTTGAAAAGAATGATCATATGTCATGTTTGATGCCTCATAATATAATTGGTGATAATGTGAAGAACTCGTTGAGTAACATAGGGCACATAGATCTTTCCATGCAAGTTCAAGATTATGTGAACATAAAGTTTGGGTTCCAGTTGATTCTTTGAGTTATAAGAAAGAGGAAGTCCTTGTTGAATTCAATATTGCTACTCCATGCATATGGCTAGAAAGAAATTTTATGAAGGATCGTTTTGAACTTGTTATGTATCCTAACAAAGTTGTGAAGGGTTTACTCCTAGAGTGTTCCTTGAAGCCAAGTTCTACACTCCAAGGCAAGGTTATCAAGATAATCAGAGTTGCCGCAACAAGAAGCTTGGTATGGGAAAATGGTAAGATGTTCTTTCTGAATTCATATTTTGGATGGATAGTACTCTCCTTGGACAATTGTAGGTTGACATTTATGATGAAGCTCTTTGGGTTTAATATGATGTTTGAAAGGGATTTCAAGTATTGCAGCTGTTGCACCCTTCCTATGTTACTAATATTTAAGATTTTTGAGTTGGAAATGCTATGCTACAACCATGATGGGCTGTTCTTCCCAAATTTATGTATGGAGCTGTGCATATCTTCCATGGACAGCAAGAGATGACAGGTTTGGAGACATTCTTTCCACTTAATATGATGTGTAAGAGGGTTCACTCATTGAGATCAAGCAAAGCCAACATCCCAACATCTTTGGCGTTGCTTGGGAAGAAATTTAGAGCTGTACATGGCTATTACACCCACTCATCTGCACTCCTATGGTCTGATCCAAACCAATTTGTGAAGAAAATTCAGTGGGGCAGCTTGGAGGCAACATTTGGAATCCAAAATCAACAAGGTAACAACAATCAAGAAGAGGTGAGCGTAAGTATTGGTATGCATTGTTCACATCTTATGTTGGAATTCAAGAAGAAGGCAATACTTCAAGGTAGAGTGGATGGAGTTCCAAGCATGGCTACCATGAAGAAGGAAGAGGCATATTTTCAGAGCACTCAATGCATAGAGAGAAGGGTCTACTCTTAGGTAAGGTACTCCATAGTGATAATTTTTGGTTAGTTCTAGGCATTCACGGTGTTACTTCTTTGTGGGGAAACTTGAAGAATTATGTGCAAAATGGAGCTTTCTTGTTGAAATCCATCTTCTACACCAAGTTGGGGTAAGTGTGAGCAGTAAGAGTCTTGAACTAAGGGCCAATATGTCTACTGATTTCAATTGTAGACCTGCTGTTCTTAATTTTTCAGCTCATGTAAGACAATTTTTAGTCCCTACATTACTCATGAATTTGCCTTTTTCCATAAGATTTTAGTTTGGTAGTTATGCCATTGTCATATGGCTGAACATGCAAAAATCAGATTTGGGACTGCCATTAGCAGTCATGAACAACTGTGAACTTACATTTTTGAAGGGAATTCCATCATGGGTTGATGTGGGAAGAAGGTTATAGCTGAAAGAAAGAAACAAATCAGATTTGATAGCCCTGATTTGGATAAGATTCCATGTGATTTATGGCTGTAGTGAATTATTACCAGCCCATCCACAATTTGATTTGCATCTTGTAATAACAATTTGAATTGCATCTTGTAATAAGAGGGATAACTGGTCAAGCTGATTATTCATCCATTTCTTGCTCTATGATGGATTTTGGTACAATTGAGTATGCAAAGGAGTTGTCACTATTATTTTTGATGTGGAAAATGAAAAATAATTCAATGGAGAGGGGCAACCAAGGTATGAGTTTGTTTGGGTTGAGGCTCTTTCATTTGACAGGTACAAGATCCAGATTATTGGAGCATCCAAGTTTGCAATTGCTTAATGGGAAACAATCTTGGGAAGGGAGGACTGTATTGTTTCCAAGCTAGTTCGCTATGGGATACCTTATGTCCATTCCTCTTCCCGTGGGCATCAAGGAAGGAGCGAGGGAGGGGAACTCGCCATGGTTGTAAGTGTTGTACTACGTAATTAATTATTTTATTTACTAATCATGGCATTGGAGTGGTTCGATTAGGTGGTGGAAGACTTGCCAAGCAATGGAAGTAAGATTTATATCTTCTCCATGGGAGCTCAATCTTCTTGGAGGCCAAGTAAATATTAGAAAGTACACTTTCCCCTTCATTAAGAGGTCAGTCATGAAAATTGATCTTCTAATTCAGCCTTGGTGCCAAAGAAGGGTATATAAGGTGGTTTGACTTGCTAAAGGAGGATTATGGTATTTTGGATATTGATTTCTCTTGGAGGTGGAGCAAGTAGCTTCTCTTCTTGCCATTGAAGGGGAAAACCTTTGGTCACCTATTGAGGATGAAACCCTTCAATAGGATCACACTAGGGATGAAAACCCTCTTGTGTGCAAGGGTGATCTCACATGGAGGTCACATTGGAACTTCAAAGTGATTTTATGCAACTGTTCTTCATTTCCAGCCCTAGGCAACTTGCTTGGGGGTTGAGTTCGGTGCCTTCTAGGGCACAATTTAGTATTTTGAGCTGATATTCTTGTTCTTCATATTTTATAAGGTTGGAATCTACATTTTGGTGATTTTTGGAGAAGTTTATCTATTTTTTCCAGCCCTTGGTTTTGGTTGTATTGTTGCTGTCATAAAAATTAATTACATACTGTGATTTATCATTCGTTTCTCCATATTTTTGATATATTTGAGATTGATAAATATTGCCGTGGTTGGATAAATTATTTGGTGGCATTTCAGCTCTATTTGTGTGGTTATATGTTGATGTGAATCCCATATGCAGTTCGCTTCCCTAGAGGGCTAATTGATATTGTGTGTTGATTGTTTGAAGAGCATTCTCAGCTGTTTCAGATTGATGTTTGTGTGTTTGAAGGTGCAATTTCAGATCTGATCCATTAGGGTTGTGGAGAAACCCTTTTTTACCCATTCGCTTCCGTAGAAGGGACATTACATAGTGATCCCGCTAACATTCCAAGAAAGAACAGAAATCTTCATTCAAGGAAATGAGGGTCACCCAACGTATTGAACCTATTGTTTATCACTAAGGCAGAGACATTATTTTCAAGAGAGAAAGTTATATCCTCAAAAGATTTATCGTGGTGTGTTGAACTCTCTGTTAAGTATTGAATTTTTATTCATTCTACAGAGGAGAGCTCTTTTTGTTTATTGGACTTTTCCGTCCAACCTGTTTCAAAGTCCGTATTCTAAGGTGCTCTATTAAAATATGCTGCTGAAGAGGGAGTGGGATCTAGACCTTTGCTATTTTCAAAAGCTCCTTTGGATGTCCGAGAAGCAAAAACTCCATTGTTTTGAAAAAAATCAGATTCTTGTTCCCATTAGCTGCTCTGAGTGAATCAAAGAGTTATTTAGCTGCCCCTTATATTTTTTTTTCCTCATAGGCTTCTTTCTCCCGTGAACCACAAGAAGCTTTATATTTCTAGGCTTCCCACATAATTTCTTGCTCTTCCTTGTCTCAGGTAATCATTTTGAAGAAAGAAGTTGGGCAACCATTTGAAAAGTTTTCAAAGAAAGTTGTCCATTGTAGAAAGTTTGTTCTCTTAACTCCTAGGCATTCCTCAATCCCTTTATCATTTGCATTAGTTGCCTTAGATAAGATAAGATAAATATATTAAATGTCCAACAAGTGACCACAAAAGTAGGTCAATGGGACTGCAAACATACATGGAAGGCGGAAAAGAATCCAGCCGAAGATCAAACGGTCCTTGAAAATAACTAGAAAGAGAAGGAAGAGAAGAACGAGCGGAAGAGAAGCGCAGAGGAAGCTTGGAAACCAGCCAAATCCGGTCATGCGGGGAGGGAAAGGAATGAAGAGGAAGCAAGAGGCACCCTCAATTAACACCCAAGCTTGACTGGAAGAAGCTAGTAATGTGCTTTGAAGTCCAGTATCCGGAGTTGTGGAAGGTCTGGAATGCCGATGCCTGAAGAAGGATGAACTCTTTGTGTTCGTCTGGTGGATCTCGAAGTCCATCGATGGGAGGGTGGCCTCGACCTCGTAGGTGGTGAATGTCCCTGATCTGTGAAATAGCACCTCGAGTCTAGACAGATCTCGTTTGGTCATTAGGATTTGTATCACTTTGCCGCTTAGTGCCCCTCCTCGGGGAGAGCATTGTAAAGAAGGAAGTAATTTGCGGAGTAGTCGTCTGTCTAGAAGAAGGCAAAAGAGACTGGAGAGACTCATCCCAAAACCTAAGGGTCTCATGCAAATAAAGAGCAAGGCACCTCTAGTCATAGTATTTGAAAAATTCAGTGAAGGTAGGACGCTCTCTGAACAGGCAATGGAATCTCCCTCTGATCTCGTAGTAGATGGGGCATCGAAAGATGAAGTGTTCCTCTGTCTCGACCTCCGGAGGGAACAAAGCAGAGAAATCCGCTCGTAGTGGTCAATCTGACCGCGCACTCAATGCGGAGCCTGTGAGAGCCAACTCTGAACTGACCTAGGGAGATGCGAAGGGCATGCATCCAATGCCGGAGATATACTTGGGGTCGAGAAATAAGCCCATTATTGACCACAAGAAAATGCTCAACATAGAAGGCCATCTTTGGCCGTAACCCACCTGGGGGTTAGTCCAGGTGTACTTGAATGAATCGTCTAAATATCATCTCTGATGATTTTGTTCAGGTCTTGCTTGCCCGGAAGGAGGTGGGTGGGGGCGTCCAAGGAGTAATTGTATGGTGGGAGGTGGCCTATCTGCATACCAATAGATCCAAGTAGTTGTGAAACTCCAACATACCAACAACGGGACCGACCCGAGTGATCAGCTGAGGCAATGGCCTCCAATGAGCAGTAAGCAAGGTAGGGGTACCTGTCCCTTCCAATAGGGGAATCCGCTAGCCTCCGAATGCGATGTATGAAGGAAACAATGCTAAAAATTGCTTCCAACCTATAGGGACGAGCGTCGAACTCTGCAAGGATGACATTGTGGGGAACCGTCTCCTTGCATCTGATGATACATCTGAGGAGGAGGATTTGAACTCTCTCCACTGCAGCCCAATCGGACTCCAGGAGGGATGGCCCCCAAACCTCCAAGCCATAAAGAACCATGGGCCTAACAAGGGAGTCCAAAGGGAAAGCTTGGACGGAATGTCCTGGAAGTGATGACGGAAGCACTGTCTCTCCAAGATTGCCAATGAGCCATAGCCTTTGTTAACCTGAGGTTGGAGTGCTGGTCGTAAACTGAAGCGAGGTCTAGAGAAGAGCACTCCCAAGTAAGTGTAAGAGCTGGTGATCTCAAGCTCCTCTCCCTTGTAGAAGAAATGAAAATCAGATGTCTTCAGAGTATTGAATATCATAATTTTGGTCTTACCTAGGTTGGTCAACTGTTTGTGGTCGCAAAAGAGGGCTAGAGCATCCAGCTGTCTCTGTAGACCTTCCGCCGAGGAGGCAAGGACTACATCGTCCATGCAAAGAGGAGAATATAGATCAAAACCTGGTGGAGAAGACAACCATCCCCCTCCTAGATGTGATCCTTGAGGAAATCCTCTAACTCATCCATGTAGATACTGAACAAGGTAGAGAGAGAGAGACAACCTGCTTGACTCCAATGGTGCTCCTGATGAAGTTCGAGACTCCGAAAAATGTGGAGACGCATGATGGCAGCTAAAAGAGTCTCGGAGATGCCAATCTCTCTGAGCCTCTGGAAGAGAGCTTCCTGCGGAACAGAGTCAAAGGCTTTCCGAAGGTCGACAAAGCAACAAAAGACCTTGGAAGAGCGATGGCGTGCCTCCTCAATGATGGCCCAAAGAGTGAGGATGTGGTCAATGGTTTGGTAGGTTGGTCGAAACCCCACCTGTCCTCTAGCTCTGTAGTGATTTTGGTCCAAAACTTTGAGAGTCGCATGTGAAGTACAATAGCATAAAGCTTGGCGAATGTGTGACCCACCATGATTGTTCGGTAATTGTTAGGATCAAAGGTAGGACCCGATTTGTGTATGGGATGAATAATATGGTGGGACCAAGACCTCGGAAAACCTGTGCAAACCACTTGGTTGAAGAGATCCACTAAGTAGCTGTTTAGGATGCCAAGTCCCTACTTGAAGAGTTCTAGCTTGGAAGCCCTCCTCATCCGCTTGCTTTGCTGCTATTCATGGTTGAGATGGCATTTTGAACATTCGTGTGGGTGAAAATGTGGCAAGTGGAAGGTGGGGAAACAACACGAATTAGGGCCTGGCCAAGAACGTCGTAGAGAGTGGAAGTATGAGCAAACATGGAGCTGGGGTCCAGGTCCTGCAGAGGAGGGGAATGGCGGGGAGAATAGTATGCCAGAAATGCTTGGGAGAGTGTAAAAGGGACTCGCGGAGCTCCCGCCTCCATCGAGAGATGAAGATATGTTTCTTGTGGCGGAGGAGATGGCGATAAGTAGACTTGAGAGAGGGAAAGGATGGGAGAGCATGGACAAAGCAAAGCGAAGCTGCCGGTGAAGGGCTTTACAATCCTCGTCATACCATTGGTTCATGGGACAGGTTTTCCTGCTATGATGGGTGAGAGTGATACGGGGTAGGAATTTGAAGCAGCCTCATGGATAATGGAGGAGAGGAGGTTGTACTTCGTGTTTGTGGGGAGCAAGGTGAATTGATGTTCAGGGGGAAGAAGTTGACGAAGGTGAGATGAAAAGGTTTTAGGGTCACCCTCGCTAAGCTTTAGGATAGTGCGTGGAGGATAGTGAAAGTGAGGCAGGCGTAGGGGGTCAATTTGTAAGAAGGAAAGGGTAGCATGATCGGCAAGAGGGATGGGGGAGACGGAAAGGTGGTGAATGTGAGGAACTAGGTTGGGGGTGGTAAGAATGTAGTCCACTACACTAGCCCCCCACCGTGAGGTGTACAAGTGAAGAACCTAGAGTCGGGAAAGCACGGAAGACCATTCAGAATCAACAACTCATGAGACTCTCCCATTTGTAAGAGATGCCGGCCATAAGACGTCAAGGGCCCCAGCAAAATCTTCTCGATTCTCTCTCGAGTACCAATGGAATCGGGATCCATCTCAAAGGCACAAAGCCCATCACTAGTTTTGTCGTGAAGAGGGACTTGGAGGTTTTGGTTCGCGCATTAAAATCCCCCAAGATGAGGATCTCCCCAACCATTGAGAATCGATGGATACCTATATAGAGGTCAAGAAAGGATCCCCATCGGGGCCATTATGAATGGCATAAGGGGAGGAGGTCTGGGGGAAGTAGCAAACTGCTATATAGAAGTCCCTAAGGTGGGGTGAAGTTTGTCTGATCCTGACCCAAAGGAAGCGGGCAAACTCATCAACAACGACCACTGAGATGCTATTCTGGAAGGTATCTCTGACCAAGCAAGCAACTCTGCCTGATCCTTGGCACCACCTGAGCTCCTAGTCTCTCGCTGCGGTAGAGATCCAGTGATACCCCCGAACATCCGGGAGAGGATGGACAAGGGTCTCATGGGTCTTTATGACAAAAAGAAGGTATGAGAATCCCAGAGCGTCGTAAAGTACACCTGGGGAAGACCAAAATAACCCGTTACCATTCCAGCAAGCAATGGAAATATCCTGCTCCGCTCGTCTCTCCCGGTGAAGGTTGTCATATGGAGCCGGATCCGGGAGGAAGGAGTCCTGTTGGCTAGATTTTCTGCATAACATCAAACCTAGGCAATCATGAGATAAATCTCCCTCATTTAACCGGTGAGGCTCCCGTGTCGATTTGTCAATATAAATGTGTTATTATCTATCGGGAGTTTTACTTTAACCACTTAGTTCATGAACCATAACTAAGAAGTTTTGCAGCAAGTAAGCAACTGTTTAAGAAAGGAAAGTTATAGAAGAAGGAAGTAAAGGAAATACAGAGAAGAAATGGGGAAGATGTGCATCCCAATTAGTAGATAAGCAGAGCTAATTGCATGCACATAGAAGAAACTTAATAGATATGAACACACAAAATTATAGAACAAAGGCAGCTCTAGATCCGATCTATAATAACACGAAGTTTACTTAAGAGATCTAAGATTTAAAAGCAAGAAACACAGTACACCGTGACACAAAGTTCTCCGGAAACCTGCTCCTTTGTATTCCTTTGCTCCAAGTTGCTCTCAAGGGTTCAACACAAAGTCTAGAACACAAGATTGCTGCTTACAAATTCTGATCGATCCTTAACCCAGAGGTTCTTCTCCTACTTATAGAATGTAGGAGGGAAAGTACAAATAGAAGACTCAAACTGAACTAAAGCATGAACAACAAGTAAAGATGACATTTGGCAATCATCCTCAACTAACTTCTTCTTAAGTGACACATGTATCACTTAACTAATAGAATGGTTCCACATGACTTCAAGTAATGGTTGTAAAACCAATAACTTAGAAGTTTTACAATTTCATCCGGAACATAGAAAATAGAAGAAGAAAGAATAGAAGAAGTCATGCCAGCTGTAACATTTATGTCTTTTTCTTGTTCTGATATCGGATATACTTGTCGAACATGTAATTCAGCATCTTTCCATCTGTTTTAGCTACTGCTTTTTTCTCTGTCCTGAATTACAGCAACCCTTCATTCAACACTTTGCTGCACGCTTCCACCTCTTCCAAACTCGGCCCAAACCTCGCAATGTCTGCCTGCAGAGCCACCAGTCTACTGATAGAATTCATCGTGAAAGGCTTGGTAGCTTTATCAATTCTCTTTTGTACCATCAGAAGAGAACCTTCCAGGGAATTAGGCACTTCGTTAGAAACAATCCGCACGTATGAAGTAACACCTCCGTCCACTCTTTCCTCAGTGAAAGAAATGATACTGTCTGGTAAATCTGATGTTCTACTCTCAAGTGCCTGCATCCTTTTCAGCAAAACTCTACAGATTTCCAAACGGAAAGATACTGCAAACTCTAGCTGCTTCCCCTTCTCGACTGATCCGTCTGGTACAATCTGTTCCGCAATCAATACATCTCTCGGCAGCTTGTTGATCTCGGCCAAAATACTCAGGTTACTCTCTGCAACTGTATTCATGCCTTCTACGCTTTCCATCAGTTGCTTTAGTTGATTTGTTGCATCGTTCATAACCTTTAGGTAGGCTGGCACTTCCCAAGTTATGATGAAGCTTGGACGAATAATTAGATCCTTCCATTCGTCAATAGCCTTTATTTGATTGCTTCGTCCTCCATTTCCCCGCATAAGATGATCACTCACCTGCTCTGAAATGGGCTGAATGGAAGGTTTAGCAACCTTGGCTATGATCTCACATAATTGAGATACTTGCTTCTGCAGCTCTTCTTTCTCCGCCTTTTCACTGTCAAGCCTAAGGAATAAAGCGTCTATCAATGTCTGTGTGTCTTGCTTTAATCCTTCAGTGGTGGCTTGACCGAGTGGTACTTTGGTCACTGTCACATCTTCTGCCGTGAGCTCCTCTTTTATCTTTCCTTCTGCCGGAATTGATATCTTAGCAAACTTCTCTCCCGAATTCTCAATGATCAACCTAGAAGTTGCTTTGACAACTTTAAGCCTTCTGTCCTTACTCGCTTTCGCCGATCCTCGGAGTAGCTGCAAGTCGTGCTTCTCTAAGTTCATCTGCATTCTCACTTCTGGAACCAACTGCAAAGCCAACCATTCCGAGAAATTACTTCTCGGAGAGTGAGAAGTCACTGAGTGCACTACCATCTCCCGCTCTGCATCCTCTCCGTCAGAAAGTGCCACAGTGTTATGGCTGCCATCCTCTGAATCATCCAAGGACAAAGCTCTTTCGAACTCTGCCATCTGCAGCTTCAACATCTCCTCTGGAACAGGTGATGAACGAAGTGGCTGAGGAGAGAAGATGAACGTCGCCGGATTCAATGAAGGCATGGAAACGTCTTGCTGCTGCGGTGCAATAGTTGGTGAAGTACTGGGTACTGGAGAAGCCGGAGTCAAAGCTATGGTCGTAGAAGTGATCTTCTCTTTCTCTTGAGATCTTCTGTGTACTTTCAACTTCTCGGACCTTCTGCTGCTTTCTCCTTCATGCTTTCGCTTGAGGGAATCTCCTGCGCCGAAGTTGCCCGTGATTTGATTCATCAATGCTTCATCAAGGCAATATCCCTTCGTCAGCAACCAGTTTGAAGTATTCACCAACACAGCTCTCGACCTTTCTTCAATTGTGTTGCAGCCTCCTATGTTATTCTGCAGTATGGCTTTATCTCCTCCCATTTGATGGTAAGTGTCAAGTACCACATTCCCATCATCTTTAAGATCCGCAGGTATCCGCGCTAGTCCAAAGTCGAACACTTGCTTTGCTGACAACCTGCTGAAATCTCTCTTTCTAACCTCGTACTCACTTCCGCACTTCATTCAGAAATCTTCTAACGAAGGCACATGTGCGTACTGCTTTGGGAGATTGTCTTTCTGGCTACTCCAAATGGATCGAAGTTCAGCCGTGTAGGGAAGAACTCTTGCTCATACTCGGATAACATTTGCGCTTCCATCCCTCGAGCTCTGTGAATGCTAATGCAGCTATAATATCCCAGGATCGGGAAGAAACCCGTAGACTTGTGCCGCTTTGACTGTAGGTCGTGTAACTCGACAAGTTTCCTGCTCAGCTCCATGGTGATCAATCTATCATTCGGATACCTAGGCATCTTTATTGGTTTTCTAGAAAAGCCCGTAACCCTGAGGTATGTGAAATCTGCAAATTGAATGAATAGACTGCCAATCTTGGACACGGCTTCCCACGCTTCTTTGCTTACCCTGTTGGCCTTCAAGTCTTTGTCTAGCCTGCAGATGAAATCGTAGAAGAAGTCATCGTTGATCACTTTGAAGTCTGTCTCGCCTGTAGGTGCAGTAAGCTGCGGGTAGCACTCGAAAATGGGGTCCTTGGAAAGAACACCACATCTATCCAGCTTGGAAAAGACACCTTGTCTAGTTGCAACATACACCAAGTATGAAGTCATCTTGAAGCTGAAAGTACGCTTCACGTTCCGAAGTTGCTCACCAATGTTGCTGCTAATAATTTCCGACCAATTGATAATAGAATCAACCTTGTTGATTTCAATGGTCTTGATGAAAGCATACATCCATGTATGGAAAGTGTAGGCATTCGCTTCGCCATTCAACCTGCATAGCAATTTGATGACATCATCTGCCTCCTGCACCAAATTGGACCGTGGAAGAGTTGTCGGGAACTTTGAAGGGGATCTAGGCTTCTTCATAAACCGGCTATTCATGATGCTCACACAATCAACTCTATGCTTCTCCCACCTACCACAAAGATCCCGAATGCTAATAGAAGTCACCACCTGTCTTCCTGGAATCTTCAAACAATAATTGATGAACTCTGTGTCCAAACGAATTATTGGCTTTCCCGAAGCGCCACGCACCGATCTGGATGAAGGATGATAAGATCTAGCACACTCCATCACGAACTCTGGCAATTGGGCTGTACATGGGAAAGCTGCAGCTCGGATAATTCCACTACTTTTGACCGCACGCATGAGTGAAGTCTTTCCCGCTCTGGATCTATCAATCAAATTGGCAAGAGGTTCCGGGCCTAGATCTGTGTCTCCTATGTCTGCAAGTTTGGAAGCAATGCATGACTCCATCGTGCTTTCTTTTTCATCTCCTTTTGCCATGGCTTTGTCTATCTTCGTCTGAATAATTCTTTTTCTTCTAACTTGGCCGGATTTCTTCAATACCGGTGCAGATCTGGACAATTCTTCAGATTCAGAGGATATTTGCAATGTATTGACATTGATAAAATCTTCTTTTCTTTTCAAAAGCACTGTATGTAATGAATTCCTGCAATTTATTCAGACAAAAATGGCCACCGGAGCATGAATAGTGAATTTAAATTATAAAAATCTGCACTTTTCAAGCCTGCTGCCCCAAAAATTGGTGTTTAATTTGCACATAAAGAGAGCATAAATCCTTTCAATCAACACCTGAGCTCCTGTAACACCTGTGAAAACAATTATGCAGACAAAGATCAACCTCCTCTAATGCATGCGCCAAATCTGGAAGCTTTTAGCCTTGTTAGCACTTTGTCTGAACAAAATCCTTCCTTTAATGGGGGCGCACTTTTCCTCTTGGCTGCAATTCTTTACCTGTGAATTAAATAATTCACCCATATGGCTGCCCATGCTTATATAACCTTCACAATTCTATAATTAATAATTGCCCTAACAATTAAAGGCAATTAATTAATTAAAAATCATGCTTTTCTCTTTTTAAAAATAGCATGTTTAAGGACGACCATCTAATAAATTAAATTAATCCAATTTAATCCTTCACACAACCCTTCACTTAAGCTTCACAGTGTGCTTTGACCATAGCCACTGAAAATAGAAATTAATTTAATGTTTTAATGCTTTAAAAAACATTAAACAATTCCCAAATGGGGCGCACTTTTTGAGAGGAAGAGGGCAGCGACTAAATAAATTAAATTTAATGCATTTAATTCCTTTCTTTTATTTCATCTTTGACTTGTTGACCTCCAAGCTTGGGCGCACTTTTTGAGAGGAAAGATTAATTAAAATAATCAATTTAATCCTTTTATTCTCTCACCAAAGGGGGCGCACTTTTTTGCACATGTAATTCTATTTTTAAGAATTTTTCATAATGGGATTCTTTACCCTGCAAGGCAGGCACCAAAATCCCGTGATCCACTTAAGTGATTTGACTTTGACAATGGGATTATTTACCCTGCAAGGCAGGCACTAAAATCCCATGATTTCACTTAAGTCACTTTCCTTTTATTTTATCATGGGAATTTTTACCCTGCAAGGCAGGCAATAAATTCCCACCTGCCTGCAGCCTCTATTTTTCCCACTGCAGCTTAAGTGACTTTTATAACACGGGAAAAAGTACCTGCCAGGTAGGTATAAAATTCCCACCCTGCCTGCGGCTTATATTTTTCCCATCGCAGCTTAAATCCTTTGTTTTCCAAAAATGCGCCCATCCCCGTAGGGGCTTTTCTGTGCATGACTTCGCTTTTTCCCAGTGATCCAGACCTCCGATGGCGACTTCCTCCAGGCATAATGTGCGTATATGTTTTCCAGCTGCTCCAGGCCAAAAATCGGGCTTACCCGGCAAAGGAATTGCTCTAGAGAAATTTCACAGAAAACGAAACGGGACACCACAAAAACACGAAAAATTGCCAAAAGTTACAAATAAAGCCCAAAACTTAAAATAAGTTAAAACCCTTCTGGCACATAGGAATAATAACATATTCGCTCATAATAGAGTTAAAACAGAGCGCAAATAGCCTCATACGGGCTCAAAATAATTAAATACAAATTTCCTGCAGACAAATCCCGACGACAGAATAAAACAATTTTGGGCATCTGGGTATTTGGCGAAAAAGGCTAATATGGCTCTTTGGGATTATCTTGACACAATACAAGAACTTTCAGGCAATAAAAACACAAAACGACCCATTATTTTAAAAGTACGAATTTTTTCGGTTAGGGTAGTCGCAGATTTCGGGTGAAATCAGTGACACCAAGTCCCGAATAATGCTTCTAGGATTATGAATTACCGCCCACTTGATTGTTTTCCTAATCGCCACCACTACTTCACAAGATTTCTTGAGTTCGGCAACTTGGGTTTTGGTAAGGTCTTCATCAAGGAAGATCTTATTGGGGAGGGAGAATAGCTTGCGTTTGGCTCTGAGCGCTTTAAGCCTGTCTTCTGCTGATTTAAAATGGAGGAAAAGAGTTGAGTCCAATCCAAGCCTTGCCCTGTCGAGTTGCACCTCTGGAAGCTCTAATGTTTCCGTGAGGAAATTAGACCCAATGACCATCGCGTTCGAAGCGAGCAACCTTCTCACCTTGAGGTTGAGTTCTCTAGCCCTCTTGGTTCGTTCCTCTATCAGCTTAGCTTGCACCACTTCTTCCACTCGCCGCCGACTACGGGAAGCGTGCCTTTTCCTTTCACTACTTGGGTCCATGAGGCTGTTTGTTAATTCAAATTCTTGTGTTGGGTTTTGAACTCTTCCTATTTGTTTTTAAGGTCCAGGATTTCAGCTTATGCAAACGATCGTTGACAATGTTGGGAGTGGAATTTGATGCGTTATTTGCTAGTGATCTCCGTAGAGAGATATTATCAGCTTCCACCTTCTCCATCCATGAAGTAAGCTCGAAGACCTCCGTACAGAGAGCCCTGTTGGAGGATTCAACAATTTCCAATTTGTGTAGAAGTTTCTCAATTATGCTTGATAGACCCCCTCGAAATGTCCTTGCTTTGTCCTCCCTATGATAAAATTTGCCTACACAGCTAAGCTGGACAGAGACATAGTTGGTGGGTGGATTGCCTAGAGTGGAGTTAGAGAAAGGGGGATGCAAGGGGAACCACCCAGATGATCAAATAGCCGGGGTGTTGGTGTGGGAATAGAGCCAAATAGTTTGCTGGAATGAGTCGAACCCTGCACACACCTGCCACAACAAGGCTTAGGTTGAGGGCTCAGTTTTTGTGGCAAGTGAGGGTTCGCATGGGGAGACTAACAATCGAGCAAATCGAAAGGGAAGATCAACAATGGAAGGAAGCTCGTGTGTAGAGGCCAAGGTCATGGGAAGGAAGGAATCACGAGGGTAGAGCTCGGAAGGCACAAACGAACAAAGAGGGCAGCAACGAGGTTGTAGGTCAGAGGGGCAAAGCTCGTGAGACTTCGAGCAATGAGGGCACAAACTAGGGGCGAAAACATTGAAAACAGCTTTGAGGCGACCATATTTGATTGGCATCTTGAAGAAAATTTCCTTTTGAAGAATATTGAGATTGTCCTTAGATTTGGAGGCCATTCTGATCTTTCACAAGAAGCTCAAGTAATCCTAACACTGTCCCGGGCCGCTAACTAACAATCTTGTTGATGGTGAATGTCTTGAATGTCATGAAGGTGATGTGGGAAATGGAATCAATGGCTGCCCCTAAGCAATCTTTCTTCACTATTAATCGTGACAAGGCATCACCATCATTTTATATTGAAGGGGAGTTGATGGTGGCGGAAGGTAGCTATAGCCTAGAACTATCCCCAATAAAGTCCACATTCCACGAAAAATCTTCCAAATCTTTTTCAGAGATTTATCGCGGGGGTAGGGTGTGCTAAGTCATGAGAGCGTCCATAAATATACTTATATAATCATGTGTAATCACATAACCTAACCAATTTTCCAAGTATGAATACTCAATCATAACCTAAACTACACTACACAATCAATTATTGCGAGATGAGGTGCAAATCAAGGATATAGTGGCTTGTTCTATGTTGGCTTTAGCTAACAAATTTGTTGGATTTTTGGCCTCATGGTAACAATGGCTGAAAGAAATATTGGTGAACCAGGCAAGAGATCCCGGCTTATGAAGGATGTTATTGAGTTTCCAATCTGTAGTTGAGCTACTCTTCATAGTGTGAATTATCAACAAAGAGTCACCCTTGAATTATAGAGAAAATGTTTGAAACCCGACTTCTCTTGGAAGATCCTTTTGGTACACTTTAGCTACAAATTCGGAAGGACAAAGGAATGGGTCCTTCCAAAGGGACTCAATTTGGAAGCTCGTTTAGGCAAGGCCATGATTGAGAAGTACATGGATGGAGATGGGGATAGCGTTGGAAAAATTGAACTTTTAAAGACCTAATGCCACATTTTTATGAGTATTCTTTAAAATGTCGTTTGGCATCTTCATTAGCCTCATGTGGCATAGTTCATATTTGCTTGGGCCTTGAAATCTTGTGTTTGGACATAGTTCGTATTTTCTTGGGTCTTGAAATCCTCTGTTCAAAAGCTTATTGAAAGTTAATATGTGGTGGTTGGTAGTTAATCAAGCAAAGGAGTAAGCTTTGGGGACACCTAACGTTTTCCAATTTTTTTCCGTGGCGATTTTGATCAGCTCCGCCCTCAACTAGACTAGTATATTCTAGATAACTTGCTTTTATCAAATTTTTGCCATCCACCAAGGCAACCCATTGGAGGGTTCCTCATCATCGGTTAAATTTATTCTTTTCTCCTCATAATCTGCATAAGCTCGTTACTGTTGTTGTCGGGGAGGGCCGAGGGAGAGGAGGGTCAATGACTTTAACACATCCTTCTAAACAGTGCTCGAGAAACCCAAATCGTTGTTAATGATACACAAATCCTTAACATTTGATTCCATGACTCTGCTCAAACCTTTTTGATATCCTTTAGGTTTCCCCTTAGTCGAATAATGGGGAGTCTTGCCCAAGAATCCTCCCAAAAATTTGCCTTTGCCCCATTCCCAATGTCCCAAGTTATCCTCTTGGAAATAATATCTTTTATTTTCGGATGAAGTTCCCCATGTGGGAACCTTTTGGAAGGGGATCCATTGAAAAGAATCGTTCTTGGATCATTTGAGTCCATGTCCTTAAATGGAAGAAGTTTCGACTCCTTTGTTGTGGGTCTGTATTCTAGGATTCACCAAGCAAGCTTAACCCCTAGGGCCTGATGTTTTGTTTCTTGGTCCTTCACTTGAACCCTTCCCCGAGATTTGGAAAAGCATGCTATGTTTTAGTGATGAGCAAGAGTGTACACCATAGATGGAAAACTCGCCAAAAACTTGCCAAAAACCTGCAAAACGGTTTAATCGCCGAAAAACTCGCCAAAATCGGAAAAAGAAAACTTCGCCCACTTTGCTTTTACACGCAAAACACGGTTTTCACACACAAAAACCGCTTTTTTAAAATGGTTTTGGCTCTTTAAAAAGCCCTCTACTCCCTCATTGTCACTCACACAACCATTTGAGCTTGCATTGCTTGTGTTGAGTGGATTTTGGAGCGAATTCGAGGAGAGAATTTGGAGATTTGCATTTGGAGGTAGGTTTTTTTTTTTTTTTTAAAAATTCTTTGAAGTTTTTCCAAATTTTGTGTATATTATTTAGGTTTTATAGATTCCTATTGTGATTCTAAATACATGTAATGCAAAATTGAATGCTTGTAATTTTTATACTCATTTGTAGCCGAGGTATGTATGTTTTTTTTTTAACGCAAATTCATTGTAAATTAGTTAAATTTTATGTATGTGTATTGTAATCGATTCGATGTGTAATTCTAAATACATGTAATGTAAAATCGAATGCTTGTAATTTTTATACTCATTTGCGCTTATTTAGAGGTATGTATTTTTTTTTTTAATGCAAATTCATTATAAATTAGTTAAATTTTATGTATGTATAGTAATCGATTCGTTGTGTAATTCTAAATACATGTAATGTAAAATTGAATGCTTGTAATGTATTTTTTTAATTTACACAAATTTGTTATTCAGAGTACGTTTTGTATTTAAAATTAAATTAAGTTTACGTTTCTAATTTTTTAAATGTGCATTGTGTTGCAGATTCGAGCTTAACAATGGCATCGGCTTGCATCGAGTTCGACATCCGAATCACTAGTAGGGACCGTTCCTTCGAATGCCCGTTCCATAGCATGGAAGTATGTTGTACGTGGAACTTGTGCGGGCGAAATTTTTTGCACTTTCTGTAACAAGAAAATGAATGGAGGCATCAATCGTTTGAAATATCACCTTTCAACTATTGTTTGCCGAGATGTTACGGTTTGCCCCAACATGTCGGAAGAGGCAAAGCGAGAGATTAGAGCAGAGTTGGCAGAGTTAGAGGAGAAGAAACTAGAGAACGCAAGGCTGAAGGCAACCATAGCACAAGCTATTAGACCTGAGGCTGCAATGGAAGAGGATTTAGACAATGATGCGGCAACAATTGTGGGCTCTACTTGTGGTCCACGCATACGAAGAGGAAGAGCCGGAAGAGGCACATCTTCATCGAGTTCGAGCAAAGGCATACCGAGTTTTTTTGTGGCAAGGAATACACCTGGAGCACAACCTTCATTGGAGGGTGCAGGTTTGGAACAAAGATATGCACGAGGAAGTGGATAAAGCTTGTGCAAATTTTTGGTACTACAACTTGCCGTTCAATGTGGCAAAGAGCCCATACTGGGAGTACTTGGTGATAGTGTTGATAGTTGCAGGGAAAGGGTACAAGGCACCCTCTCCAAAAGATTTGAGTGGGAAATTACTTGAGGGTGCGATTGCAAATGCCACTACCATGCTAGAAGAGCACAAGAAACAATGGAAAAAATTCGGATGCACCATTCTTTCAGATGGGTGGACGGATGGATGGAATCGCACCCTTGTTAATTTTTTGGCAGCTTCAAACGGTGAGATGGTGTTTTTAAAATCTATTGATGCCTCTAACATAATAAAAAATGCAGAGAATTTGAGTGTTATGTTAGAGACAGTTGTATTAGAGGTTGGTGTACAGAATGTTGTGCAAGTTGTCACGACAATGTATCAGCATATGTGGCGGCTGGGAGACTACTGTAGGAGAGACATCCATCACTCTTTTGGACTCCTTGTGCAACTCATTGCATTGACCTTCTTTTGGAGGACATAGGCAAAATTGATTGGGTGAGGCCGGTTGTAGAAGATGCAAGATCTATAACGAAGTACATATACAATCACCCTTGGGTTCTGAGCTTGATGAGAGTACACACAAAGGGGAAAGAACTTGTTCGAGCCGGTGTCACAAGGTTTCTGAACTAACTTTTGACGTTGCAAAGTATTTCTAGTTTGTTGACACCTTTGAAACAAATGTTTGTGAGTCAAGCATGGCTAGACTCACAATATTCAAAGAAAGCTGACGGAGAGAGGGTTGCAAAGATAGTTTTTGATGATATCTTTGCAAAGAGAGCTATAGAGATCATCAAGGTAATTTCAAACTTCGATTTATATTTCATTCCTTTATTTTAATTTGTTAAATTATAAATATTAAATATATTGTTCTACTTTTCACTTTTTTATTTCATTTCTAATATGTATTGTAACTTGTAAGTTTGCAATCTTACATTTTAATTTGTGTGTAGGTGTCAGAGCCGTTGGTGAGAGTTTTGCGTTTGGTTGATGGGGAGCAAAACCCCATGGGGTTTGTATATGAGGCCATGGATAGGGCCAAAGAGTCTATCCAAAACTATTACAGGGGGGATATCGTCAGATATGGTCCCTTTTGGGAGATTATTGATCGGAGGTGGAACAATCAACTCCACCAACCTATTCATGCAGCGGGGTACTACCTCAACCCCAAGTATTTCTACTCTGACAACTTCACAGATGTGAACGGAGAGGTTATGGAGGGCCTTTCAACATGTATTGAGAGGATGATACCGGATGTTGAGACGAGGGACCTCGTCATTTTAGAGCTGCAGAGTTACAAACATGCTAGGGGGAGACTCTTTTCTTCGGTGCTAGCTATTCGAGGGAGAACCACACAGTCACCAGGTAATAAAAATTAGAATGTTTACCAAGTTACTTATTAGTTACATATTTGATTTTATTAATTAATTATAAATTTTTGATTATCTTGTTTGTAGGTTCTTGGTGGGAGGATTGGGGAGGGAATACCCCAAATCTTCAAAAGTTAGCCCTCAGAATTCTATCTCAACCTTGTAGCGCTTCTGGATGTGAACGAATCGGAGTTTGTTTGAGGCCATTCACACGAAGAAGTGCAACAAGTTGACTCAAAAAAGGCTCAACGACTTGGTTTTTGTGCAAAACAATCTCCGGCTTCGCACAAAAAAAGTTGAGGCCACATCAAAGGAGCTCATTGATTTGGATGAGATAGATCCATATAGTGAGTGGACTGGGCAAGAAGAGGAAAACCTGTGTTCACAAAATGGACGAGATTGCTTCTTTTGAGAGGAGGCTATGGAGGGAGAAGCACTAGCAGACTCAGGAGATATTGGACTCGGATGACATCTTTGGAGGTGATCTCTAACATGCAATAGAGGAGCCACCAAAGACAACCATCTAGTTCCATGATCGAGCTAGATTCGCAGCCTTCCAGGGAGGAGCGTGGAGACGTGCCGAGTGTGGGGACTAGTAGAGGCACTGAGACCCTCTCCCCAATTTTTCTCTAGATGGGGAAGAGTAAAATGTAATTTATTATATATTGTAACTTGCAGATAGATATGAAATTTATGATGATATTTTTCAATGTGAATCATCATAAATTCATATTACTTATCACCGGTTGTCGTATTCGCATGATGATGCGATTTTGTATTGTATTTGTATTCAAATCTAATAGAAAACACTTCTCCAACATTTTATGGGCTCATTTGATACATTTTGTAGCTGTGTTGCTTAAAATTTATGTTTTTTAAAGAAATTTGAGTATTTTTTAAGTTGCCGAGTATTCCCGAGTATTGGCCGAATATTGGCGAGTTTTTGCCGAGTTTTATTTTTGGGGTTCTGGCGATTTTTTGGATTTGGCGAGTTTTCCTACTATGGTGTACACTATTCCAAGGGGCCTTTACAAATAAAGTTTCTAAGGTGCCATCGCAAAGACTTCAGGAAGCTAGAAGGGACTTTCATGATTCCGAAGAGGTATATAGGGAGGGTTGGAGGATTGATTTGATCAAAGTTATTCTCCTTGCGAAACAAAACTGCTTTTTCTTCTAAGAGGATACTTTGAGTGAAGGTTATTTAGTAGCTCTGACATGATTGTTTTTTTGCTTGTTTAAATAAAGAAGGGGACCCTACGCATTTGTTGGATAGCTGTCGATCTTGATGTGTAGCTCCCCCAGTAATGGACTGTTGATTGCGAATGTTCTTCAAAAGGAAACCTTTCAACTTCTCATTGATGACTTCCTGCTAATGATCTTGAGTATGCTTTCTAAGATGACTTTTAGAATCCCGGTTTCCCTTTTTGGGGCTTGCTTGAGCAGAATTGTGCCATCTACAAAAACAAGTGAGAGGCAGCCTCACTTCCCTTTGCAGGCATAAGATCTTGAACCAGCCCTTGGTTTTTACAACAAGGCGTCTAATCAAAGCTTGAGCTAAACTAATTGAAAAATAAGGAGAGACGGGGTCTCCCGTTTGTTGTCTTGATTGGATGGGAAGAAATCTGTTGGGTAGGCCACTAACAAGGACTGAAACTCGGGAGCGTCAAGATGCAACGCCATATCCATTTGCATGAATCCAACAAAACCTAAACTTTTCCAAGATCAGTTTGAAAAAGATCAATTGACCCGATCGTAGGATTTATTGATGCCTAGTTTAATGATCATATCTTTTTGTCATCCTACCTTCAAACAATGCATAATTTTGTAGGTTATGATGATGCCATCCAAAATAAGCTTTCCTTATATGAAGCCGCCATGTTCTTGGGAGATTATGTGCTACACACCCTTAGCCTATTGGATGTCTTGGGATATGTGTGTCCGACTTGTGGCTCGCATAACCTTTGACTAAGTCATTTGATAATTTCAATATTTCATGTTAGGAGTTGTCAACCTAATTGGACTATTGAGTCCACAACCTAATTACGGTGTATATAGGGGTAGTGTTTGAGTATTTGATCATCATATTATGATTTTATTTTCTTATTGTAGGGATTGTGGAGGCTGCTCCTCAAAGTTGCTCATTCATATATTTCAATATCTTGCTCTTTATTTTACTTGTATTGTGTGGCTATGTTCTATCCTACTCTTATTTGTGAGTTATCGTTGTTATTCATGCATGATTTATTTGATTTTGAGTTTGTGATGCTCAGGGCTCAATGCTCGCACATGCTTCTTACCATCCGTTGAGTTCTAACCTAGATTCTTGTGGAAGCCTTTCTACACTCAAATTGTAGTTCGAACCCCCAACGTACACTATTGCTCTAGTTGCATCCAACCGACATGCAATCCTCGAAGAAATGGGAAATTCACTAGTACGTGGTCAAGAGCAAGGGGATTTGCAGTCAAATCTTGCTCTGTGTATGCCCATTAAGTTCCAATTTCCATCACCTTTGCATATCCAACAAGAGGGTTTTCCATATGTCGAATTTGCAATATATTGTTGTGAATATTCTCTTGTGATATAGTAAGCTCATTACAAGGTGTATCACATATACTATTTGGGAAAAGTTGGAGACCTTTTTGGACATATTTTTAAACGAGAAATAGGCCATCTTGTAAGGATCGTTGTCATCACACACATGCTTGATTGAGGTGATTTTTAAATTGTTGGAAAGATTTTTGTGAGCTTTCCGAAAAGTGCTCACAATCATTTTCGAGAAATAGCGAGGAAATAAATTTGTGTAAAGTTGATCCTATGAATATGTTTTTGAGAAAACTGTTTCGGTGTGGAACTAGGTCAAAGGAAGTCAACTTTATAAGCTTTGCTCTCCTTGCTAGAATTTTTGATCTAGACTATTCTTGTACCATCAAAAAGAGATTTCTGAGAGCTTTCTAGAAAATGGTCACACAAAATTCTTAGAAATGAAAGTGAAAATTGATCTCTATCCTACCTTATCTATGAAATGAAAATTGATTATATTTCTAGCATCGTGCCTTGAAATATAATCAATTTTGCAGATCCGTCAATTTTTCAAGGCACGACGCTAGAAATATAATCAATTTTCATTTCATAGATAAGGTAGGATAGGAGATCTAGTTAATTGTCATATCATGGTGGGGGCTTCTACTAGAGGTAGAGGCAAGAATATGGTCACACTAGGGAAGACTTCGTCCTAGGATGATCTAGAGTTGATGGTGGATATGAGATAACAGAGTGAGGAGGCTACTAAAGAGGAGCTGCTAAAAGGGAGATATTATTACATGGCTAAGGAATTGGATAAGTTTAGAGCAAGTATGGAAAACTTGAGTATCCAAGGGAAATGATGGCCACACATGCAGATATTTTATGGATCAATGTAGAACTAGAGGGCATGACTACCAAGGAACAGCTCAAAGGGATGTCTAATCTAGAGGATATATCGAGGCTTGAATCAAGCATGACAACCAAGTCAAATCATAACAACCATAAACAAATTTCTGTAGAAGATATTGCTTTTGGAGACATGATTCTACTGCTCCTAGTAGACCATTGAATCAACACAATGCCAATTCTAATTTAGTGCCAAATCAGCAAATTGCAAACTTTAGTTGAGCTTTAGAGCAACACTCGTCCAATTCAAACTTTGGGTCATGAGGCTTTTTGTGAAAGATGGATATGTGAAAAGTTGATGGCAAGGACCCTCCCAATTGGATTTTCGAAATGGAGCATTGTTTTGAGTTACATCAAGTCCCATGCATGCAGAAGGTCACAATGACATCCTTATAGTTTGAACCAGGTCTATTTATTCGGTATTGTTGGCTTTGCGATCAAAAGAAAAGCAAGTGTATTGTCACATGGTCTGAATCACACTATAGTAGTATCTTGGTGGATAACTATTTCAACCAATTGGCCAAGCTAAGACAAATGAGTACAGTCAATGATTATATTCAGCAATTTCAGACGCTATCTATGAGCACGAAGAATGTTATGGAGGAGAACTTTCAAGGACATTTTTTTGGGCTGACTGAAAGACTGCATCAATATGAGGTATACTTGTCTGTTCCACCTTCATTATTTGAGTCTATTACTAAGGCACGAAGAGTAGAGGAAAAGGATTTGGCTAATAGGAGCCACATATCCACTAGCATCAAAGATCATAGTGCCTTGATAAACCATTTCCCCAACCTACTAGATGAATGCCTCATTAGATTGAAGAAAAAAGGGAAAAATATTATATTTCAATTGTGATAGCAAATAGAATAGACATTAATGAGTAGAGAAGAAGCCAATCGACACTGAAGGAGCAACCAAAGTGGAGGAATAAGGATTTGAGGTTGGAGAGGAACCAAAGGAAGCACTAGAGGATACACAACTAACTATCTCTTTCCATGCTCTATTACGAATTAGTACCTCACAAACTCTCAAGTCAGTGGGATTTTTGAAGAAACAAAGAGTGACAATGTCAATTGATTCAAGGAACAATCAAAATTTCATCAACAATTTGGTCACATGTTTGAATTGCTTTGCTGTACAACGCCAGAATTTCAAGTTATGATTGCTGATGGTGGTACAATTAGCTGTTAGG
Organism: Taxus wallichiana var. yunnanensis; assembly: GCA_018340775.1. Classification (NCBI taxonomy): domain Eukaryota; kingdom Viridiplantae; phylum Streptophyta; class Pinopsida; order Cupressales; family Taxaceae; genus Taxus; species Taxus wallichiana. The sequence continues at coordinate 70,752,727 of CM031235.1, read as the reverse complement.
AAATGCCACAATATCAAACTAGCAAGGGGAGAATGCCTTTTGAATGGCTCCTTGTTTGCCATTCCCATGGGTGGAGCAAATACTATGTTGGGAATCAAATGGCTCACTACTCTAGGTACAATAGACACAAACTTGTACAAGCTCTTTCACTTCAAGGGCAAGACATTCAAATTGCGGGGACTGCAATTAAAGGATCCATAGATGGCAAATTTTCATCAAATGCGAAGCTCCTCAAAAAATGATTTGCTAGATTTGTGGGACAATTATTTTCACTATAAGCTTATTAATCACATGTATCCAAACCACCGAATCTTCAATCTACCATTGCCAAACACCCAACCATATTTGGAGATATACTGAAAGGACTTCTGTTGTGTAATAAGGGGTGGAATCGTATCCACCTAGGTCCATGGTATTGTGATATGTACAGAGGTTATGGATATGTCGACATGTGGCACACATAACTAATGGTTCATTGTATTGAGACATAATGGTCACTTGTAATGGATAAATTGTGGGTTAAGGCACCCTACCCCAATGTGATTATATTAGATATTATAACTAGGGTCATAACAATCATTTGGACGAAAACAAGAAGGATCCTTTTGGTATTAAGAGATATTGAAGATTTCCCCCTGCAAATGGCATTCTCATAATGGGAGATCTTTTGGAGTGATCCCTTAAGGAATATTGTATGGTGTTGTCCTACCTCAAGAATATGTTTATTTCTATTTAGGAATTATTGAATATCAGAGGAAATTGGGCCACAAAATATCTCTTGTCAATGTGATTTAAGTTGTATTGTACATCATTTATGTATTTTGAATATTTCTATCTTAACAAGTGTTATCAGAGCAGCGTTTTGGGCAAAGTTGGGAGAATTATTTCAGGGAAATTGTGAAATGTTCCAGATTTTTGTCAAGGAAAAAAGTCAAACTTAAAAGTGGCTTGTTTTTGCAGTTGGAGTATTAGATTGAGGGAGTCCACCAACATTGGAAAGTAATTTTTGGGAGCTTCGTAAAGGTGGTCACATTTAATATTTTGAGCAATATTGACGGAGTATGCTTGTGTAAAGTTGACCTTGTGATTCAAATATCCTGGAAGTTTACTTTGGCTCATAATTAGGTTAAAAACAATCATCTTCAAAAGTTTCATTTTCTCTACCGTATCGTTCAATTCAGTCAATTTCCACGCCATCAAAAATACACTTTTATGAGCTTTCCAAAAAGTGGTCATACTAAAACTTGAGAGCAATATTAAGGAAGTTGTGGTCATATAAGAGGTCCTTACCAATCCCAGAGAGCGGGCTATGGCATAAAGCCAAAAGAAACAATATGCTTACCAACATAGGAGTGATATACATCTTGAAGTAGGAGATTGAGTTTTTTTGAGGTTTCAGCCGTATAAGAAAATGTCCTTGAAGGAATAAAAGAAGGATTAAAAAATTCACCTAAGTATTATGACCCTTATCAAATCTTGTAGAGGATTTGGTAACGTGGTATACAAATTGAAGTTAGAAAAATGCATCTAGTCTTTCATGTGTGCAAGATCCCAAACCCTTTTGCTGAATATTATTATTATTAATTTTGTTTTTATGTTATATATTGCTCAAGCTCGGATCTGAACTGATAATGTCAAAAGAAACCATAGAACACCATACTCAAACTGCATAGATAAATTAAATAAAACAAACCCCGCAAACCGGGTGAATATAGAAAAGGCGCCTAAGGTTTAAACAGGCAGATTTCTTCATAAACAATTCAGCCGTGTATTGAATAATGATTTCTGATGTTAAATATTTACGGCAAACAATTATAAATCTGCAGATAGTTTGATAACAAAAGATTGTCCAAAACCCAATCGTAAATGATTCAAACCAAATCGATTTGATATATAATTGATGCTGAAAGGTACAATAATTATCTAGCATGAAGAATACCTCAGATACTGCATAAAACAACTGTAGAATAAGTCGCCCCACTCTAGAAGAAGTCTGAATGCCCACTGCTGCAATTTATTTCTCTTTGAATCTGAAATGATAAAACTCGTGATTACAATGAAGATCCCTGAATAGGAACTCCTCTCACTGCTCCTGGGGTTTCCGTCCACAAGAGGAATAATCCAGAGGGTTTCCGTTTTTGGATTTTGTCTACAAAAGCTTAGAGCTAACTGCTGGGAAGAAAAATAATATTAATCTGCATAAGTGTCGGCACAAGTCGCACTTTTCCCTTATAGCCAAAAAACCCTTCCAAAATGCAAGTCGCACTTTTTCCAAAAGAGCATAATTAATTTAAAATTAATTTATTCCCTCTCCAAAGCAAGTTGCATTTTTGGCTTATTTAATTTCTCCCCAAAGCAAGTCGCACTTTTTGCCTAGGAAAGCACATTAAATAATTTATTCATTTATTTCCATGTACTTTCCTAAGTCGAAGTCACTTATTAAGTCTATTAATTCATTGTATGTGCTTTAGTGATACTTTATTTTATTTTAAGCACGATATAATATAATTAATAAACCAAAGTCACCCTTGAAATCACCTTTTGGCGTCAGGTAGACGAAAGGGCCAAAGGTCTTTGATCGAACTATTCGAGAAAGAGGGACATTACAGTCCTCCCTTCCTAAGATCGCTTGTCCCCAAGCAACCGTAAAGTTGGATGTTGTAATATAGACTCCCCTCCCATGTAGCATCCTCTATTGGCAACTCTTTCCAACTCACCAGAACTCCCCGAATAACTCTATTCCTCAATCTCCTCTCTCGGCTATCCAAAATCGTCAATGACACTAAATCCAACCTCCCTTCCTCATCCAAAGGTGGTAACTCTGCAGAAGAAACAACGTGCTGCCCCAAAGCCTTTTTCAAGCAAGATACATGAAAGACATTGTGTATCTTACTCTTAGAAGGTAATTTCAGCTCATATGCCACTTCACCAACTCTCCTCAACACCCTGTTTGGTCCATAGAATCGCGGCTTTGAGCTTTTCACTCCACTCTTTTTGAGAGTACTCTGTCTATAAGGTCAAGACATAGAAATACCATGTCTGTTACCTCAAATGCTCTCTCTACCTCGTGCCTAATCGCATACCTCTTCTATTGATTTTGGGCCCACAATATTATCCTTAAGTACCTTAAGGATGTCTTGACTATCCTGTAAACTCTCCTGAGCCTCGGGAGCTCTACCGTCCTCAAATGCCAAATCAACAAAAGATCTTGCGTGATCATATCCATATAATGCTCTTAATGGAGTCATACCAATAGACATATGGTAAGTGGTGTTATAAAGAATACTTACATGAATATAACAACTTTACCCATGCCTTCTCGCTGTCCCGCAACATAGTTACGTAGATAACCCTCTATCCACTTGTTCACAATCTCCGTCTCGCCCACCGGGCAAATTGGGGTGATAATTCATACTCGAGTCAACTCAAGTTAACCAAATGGAAAAGTTCCCCGCCAAAATATGCTCAAAACCTCGCTATGCCGATCACTAATGATGTTCTTCTAAGTCCATGCTACCCGAATTCGTGACGGAAGAACAAATCAGCCACATCAAAGTGCCCGAAATCGGGCAGTGACAGCAAAAAGTGTGCATATTTTGTCAACCGATCAACTACCGCATAAATGCGATCATTCCCTTGTACCACGGGAAGACTCAGAATGAAATCCATCAAATACTTTCCCACTTCGCCCGGAATCGCAATGGTCAGAATAAACCTATTGGGAAAGTATGCTATGACTTGTTCTCACGATGTCATACACTCGCGACACATGGTGCAAGACATCATCTTTGAGACCCTTCCAAGTGAATCTCTCTCTAATTTGCCTGTATGTTTTAAAATATCCTGGATGTCCTGCAAGTGGTGCATCATGGAAAACATGCATAATTTTCTCCTTAAGCTTAGATTCAGAACTAGGTAAATTCTGCCCTTATACAAAATCAAATCAGCTATTACCTTATATGTTGAGATTTCCAATATGCTGAAATCTTGCTCAAAGAACATAGGGCAGCGAGATGGGGTTTTATGGAAAGCGCATCAGCCACTACGTTCTTTGTCCCTCGACATACTCAATGTCAAAATCATATGCTTGGATTTTGTTAAACCATTTTTATTGCCTTGCTCATTGAGCTCCTTCTATTCCAGAAATATTTCAAGCTATCAGTGGTCGGTTCTCACCACAAATTTCCCACCCACTAAATATTGTCTCGAACTTTTGCCAAAGCATGCAAAATGGCAAGCATCTCCTTATCATGGTGGAGTACAATCTCTCATTATCTCTCAACTTCCTACTCTCGTAGGCAATAGGATGGCAATCTCGCTAAGAAAGCTGCACCAATCCCTAGTTCCAAAGCATCACATTCCAAAATGAAGGGTCGCGAGAAATCTGGAAGAGCCAAAACTTGAGAAGTTCTCATAAATTTACCTTGAGCCTCTCAAATATTACCCGTGCCTCATCTGTCCACCTGAATGCCCCCTTCCGTGTAAGATCTGTCAATGGAGCTACCAACTGAGAATAGCCCTTCATGAACCTCCTGTAATAACCACATAACCCCAAGAATCCACGCAAGTCAGAGATATTCCTGGGTGGTGGCCAATCCTGCATTGCCTGTATCTTCTCCTGATGAACCTTGACCCCATTGGCCCCAATGACGTGCCCAAGATACAATATCTCAGTAAGTCCAAATTCGCATTTGGACATCTAAGCAAAGAAAGACTGAGTCTCCATTATGCTAAGTACCTCATGAAGATGCCTCAAATGCTCATCCCATGTCATGCTATATATCAAAATGTCATGAAAGAAGACCGACATGACACTTCCTCAACTAGTTGAAGAGATGGTTCATACATGACTCGAAACGTAGCAGTGCATTGGTGAGTCCAAATGGCATCACATAGAACCGATAGTGCCCGTAGCGACACTCCGAAGGCTGTCTTGTGAATGTCCTCATCCCGAACGTGAATCGATGGTATCCTGATCGAAGATCAATCTTCGAAAAATAGATAGCTCCATGCAACTCATGTAAAAGCTCATCTATGCGAGGGATAGGATACTTGTTCTTTATGGTTTTCTTGTTTAGTGCACGGTAGTCAATGCACATCCTCATGGTCCCATCCTTATTCACCAAAACAATTGAAGAAATAAGGGGACTAGAACTAGGACGGATGTGTCCCATCTCCAAGAGCTCTCTAATGGCCTTTTCTATCTCATCCTTATGTCTTAGGATGGCGATAAGGCGTAGTCATCACAGGTTTAACACCCTCCTCAAGCTCTATAAAGCATGCTCAAACCCTCTGTTTTGTGGTCTACCTAGAGGAATGTCACCAAACACCGGTGTGCTTATCCAATTTCGATTGATATCTCGTATGAAAGGGTCTTGACTATCTCGAAGAAGGTTTGGATGAAATGAAACATTGGGCTGCCCATGCAACCTCTCCATGCTTGACTATAGATTCCATCCTGCATGCTGAAACAACTCTAGGCCCACCGTCAGAAAGAGCTCAAGCACAATCTTCTTCCTATCCACCATGAACTCCTTTTCCATCCTTCGAAGTCCCGAACGTGTCCGCCAAGGGAGTGCAACCACCGAATACCCAATCTTTGTATCAATCTCACCAAGTCCAATAACATAGAAGTCACCACCAATGTGTAGTCCCCATCCGAATACTAAGCCGCAGAATCCTCTTGGTGCAACTAATAAAGAAACCCATCTCGCTACTCTCGTACACTAAACCCCTCAAAATCCTCAACTCGTAATCCTCGCCTCGCAGCCCAACCCCTCATCAATGAAGTTGTGCGTAGCTCCACCGTCAACCAAACAAACAATCCGGCTGTCCCTTAAGCATTCTCTTCACCGAAAGGGATGGTACTGCGAACTCCCGAGAGTGTAGCAATAGTTACATGAGATGAATACAATGCCTTACTCTCGCTAAGCTCTACTGGGACTGCTCCTTGTGCATTATGGCCGCTGTCCTCTTCCTTTGTATCTCGTATCCGGCGAGTGATCATCATCCTCATCCGAAATCACCTCAATGAGATGCACCTTGCCTTTACCAAGGCAACGATGTCCAGCTCCCAATGATCTTTGCGTAATGAAAGCAAAGATCATTACGAGACTCCTCAACTCATTACGAGACTCCCGATCCACCTTAGGAGGTGGTGCACTCTTCTGTTGAATGGTAGAGCGCTGAAATTGCTTGGAGTTCGTGGGAAACTTCTTATTGGGCTGATAAGAAGTGGGGGATGTGTCCAAGTCTAATACCTTCCGAATGGCATCATGCAATGTCCTAGGCTTAAGTGTCTTGACTAATCCTCTCATCCCGTCATGAAGTCCCTCTATGAATAAGATCACTATCCTCTTCTCAGGCATCTCTGGAACTATGACTGCTATACGCTGAAATTCGTTGATGTATGAATCAACGTGTCCACTCTGTCGGAGCTGTGCCAAGTCCCTGTAATAAAACTCCACATCCTTGCGATCAAATCTCGCAATCAACCTCTCGCTGAAGTCCCTGTATGACCGTAAAAGCTCATGATTCTGTGTAACTAATCCATGGTTCCACCAATCATAAGCCACCCCCTCAAGGTGTAAAGTACCGAATCAGTATAGCCTCTGTTCCCGCATGGGTTTCGTGGTAAGATAGGTGTCGAGCTTGTGAATCCAAGCCCTAGCCTTGATCTTTCCGCTACTATCAAAGTGGAGAGGGTTACCTTATTGGTAACTCGCCGCATTCCTGCTCTGGCCGTGCTCTGGCCTCTTGTCTGTCCAGCCCTCATGCTATTTCTCCTCTAAGCACAATACTGTGGGAGGGGAAATACATCCCTCACATGTTGTGGAAAACTCCTCCACTCATCACTGATTGCCATAATAGTATCCGGAAAAGCTACTCATTCGGCCGCACTCAATCTCTCGGTGGGTCATCTCTAGATAGGAAGTTAGGCCGCATAGGCCTCTCTCGCAGATCTGTGTAGCCTCGCTCTCATCCGTATGAGTGTGCCTCCTCTCACGGCATGGTGATTCCCTAACACTTCAAATCTCTCAAGCAATTTGCTATGATCGTTGTAACCACCGGCATCCGATATGGATCTATCCCTCCTGCCATGTCTCTGTCCCATGGCCTATCTAGTGCCAACTCGCCAAGGTAGAGCCTATGCGCTCCATAGTCTGAATAACCGTCTCTCGAGTGGCTGCCATATCTGAATGAAATCCCTATTTGGATCTGCATGCTCCTCTCGAGGAGGACTCTTCGGTCTATCACCCAAAAAATCCATTCTTACCTCCTACAATACCGGCTTTCGAGTCGTGCCCATTTTGCGGGTGTAGTACCTGTGTGGACCGTCCTCTTTATGTTGCATTCAAGGTTGATTTTTTTATAAAATACCCTCCGCTTCCTTCCCACACAGCCGGGAAGATACATTGCTCTGATACCACCGAAAGATCCCAAACCCATTTTGCCTCGAATATTATTATTATTATTATTATTTTTATGTTATATATTGTTCAAGCTTGGATCTGAATTGATAATGTCAAAAGAAACCATGGAACACCATACTCAAACTGCATAAATAAATTAAATAAAACAAACCTTGCAAACTGGGTGAATATAGAAAAGGCGCCCAAGGTTTAAGCATGCAGATTTCTTCATAAGCAATTCAGCCATGTATTGAATAATGATTTATGATGTTAAATATTTATGGCAAACAATTATAAATCTGCAGATAGTTTGATAACAAAAGATTGTCCAAAACCCAGCCGTAAATGATTCAAACCAAATCGATTTGATATATAATTGATGCTGAAAGGTACAATAATTATCTAGCATGAAGAATACCTCAGATACTGCATAAAACAACTGTAGAATAAGTCGCCCCACTCTAGAAGAAGTCTGAATGCCCACTGCTGCAATTTATTTCTCTTTGAACTGCTGAAATGATAAAAACTTGTGATTACAATGAAGATCCCTGAATAGGAACTCCTCTCACTGCTCCTGGGGTTTCCGTCCACAAGAGGAATAATCCAGAGGGTTTTCGCCTCGATTGTGTCTCGCAAAAGCTCGAGCTAAGTGTCGAGAAGAAAAATAATAATAATCTACATAGTGCCGGCACAAGTCGCACTTTTCCCTTATAGCCAAAAAACCCTTCCAAAATGCAAGTCACACTTTTTCCAAAAGAGCATAATTAATTTTTAATTAATTTATTCCCTCTCCAAAGCAAGTCGCATTTTTTGCTTATTTAATTTCTCCCCAAAGCAAGTCGCACTTTTTGCCTAGGAAAGCACATTAAATAATTTATTCATTTATGTTAATGTACTTTCCTAATCGAAGTCACTTATTAAGTCTTTTAATTCATCAGTATGTGCTTTAGTGATACTTTATTTTATTTTAAGCACGATATAATAAAATTAACAAACCGAAGTCACCCTTTGGCCATCGGGTAGACAAAAAGGGCCAAAGCTCTTCGATCGATCTATTCGAGAAAGAGGGACATTACAATGTGTCTTGTTTGAAGAAAGCCCTTAGCGAGAAGATTCCAGCCCAAACAAAGTTGCTAGATCTTGATGAAGAGGGAAGAATCATTTTGGAGCCTCAAGTGATTCTTTAGGCATGCACAAAGAGGTCATGCGAACTAGAGTGATCAAAGATTATCTCATCAAGCGGATGAACTTGCGAGATGAAACTTTCATCCAAAAGCATCTCGTAGATGATCAACGTTGAGTACAATTCTTGTTTAAGGGGGCATACCACGCCCTTATCCTTTTAGGTGCCTCGGTATGTGTGGTCGACTTGTGGCATGCATAACTTTTGACATATTCATTTGATAATTTTAATATTTCATAAGAATATTAGTTGGCCTAATTGGATTATGGAGTCCCCATAGCTTGATTGTGGTATATATAGGAGGCGATTTGAGTGTCGTATAATCATATTACGAATTCTTTTCTTATTCTAACGATTGTGGAGGTTCCCCCTCAAGTGGCTCGATCATATATTTTGGTATTTTGCACTTTGTTTCAATTATTTTGTGTGGATATGCTCTATTACGCTCTTATTTGCAAGTTATTGTTGTTATTTTGTTTATGCGAGATATGTTGAATTGTGATTTATTGTTGTGAATCTACTTTTGTGATATTGTGAGTTAATTACATTTTGTTTGTAGAACTTCTCTTAGCCTCTTTGTCATAGCCTTCATGATTATTTTGTAGATTGTAATGTAGAAAATAATAGGCAAAAAGTTGTCAAAGGAATTTTAGTCTTCCTTTATGGGATAAGGGATACGGGATAGAGTTCATATCATTTAAGACTTTCTTCAATCTTTGGGATTCTTTAACCAATCTTGTTATCTTTGGACCTAAGATATTGTAATATGTATATTAGGGTTTATGTTTCTAATAAGATATTACTTGGGTAAATATGATTCGAACAATAGAATAATAATCCAAACAATCCTAAATTGTTTAAATTAGATCATGCCAATGAACATACAATTAGGGTTTAGGGTTAAAGAGATGTTACTTGTCTTTATCAAGTTCGAAGTGTGACAGTGCCTTGAAATTGGGTGCAAAAGTTGGGTGAAGTGTTGTCGAGGCTATTTGTAAAATTTGGGTATCGGAAATGTGTGCAGGATAGGTTTGTTGGAAGGAGGGCAGGTTTGTGGTTGAACTTGTTTGTGAGGCTACAAATCTATCCCCGATGCTCGAGCTGAATTTTGATTTAAGGATCTAGTTCGCCTAAGTCAAAATATGTGGAATCTAGGCTTGCTTTTGTGTCATTGTTGTGTGACTAAATATGGCTCCTCCTCGCTTGTTAAACCCTAAAAGGAGGTGGTTAGTTATGCCTTGAGTTGGATTGACCTTACCAAACCTCCACCGATGTGATGAGTGCTACACCGTGTGTTGGTACCCAAATTTAATCTCCTTCACAACTCGAGCAGCATCATGGATTTTACAGGGACACTCGGAGGTAGATAAATGATTTATATGTCGTTTTGTAGGCCGGGAAGCAATTTATCGACTTGTTAAAGACTCGGGCTTTGAAGAAGTGGGTAGACCTTGAAAGGATTTTGATCTAATCCTCACTATTTTAGGTTGTGCCTTTTAACCAAGGTAAGAGAACCTATATTGCAGCCTCTGTTTTGTGAAGGAGCCGGAGATATCCTTATACTTTGTGCATATTGTATGGAGATGGCCTTGAGAAAAAATGATCAATTTTCCATTATTCAAATTCAACAGAGCTATCACTACTAAATGATGGAACTGCTTATCAAGATCAGAACAACATGGAGTCGCCACTAAGGAATTTCACCCTAGTTGTGCAAATGCACTAAAATACTCTGTCAAATATCTATCAACACTGAAAATCTTGCCAAACTTTATAGATCAAACCTTCCTTTCTTTGAATTTATCAATCACAAATGCAAATGAAGTGCAACTACTGGGCTGAAATCAAAAATTGGCAGTAGAACTTATATCTTCACTCAATTCTTGCAAATCTGATTAGAAAATGATACTCAGATTTGTAATTGCATATAAATCACAGAATAAGTATTACTGGGATCTTAAATACCAAATACCGAATAATGTCCTCGGCGACGCGCCGTAAAGGTGTTGTTGACGGGCTAAATAGACATGGACTGGCAAATGAATCAACAACTCAATCTCAACACTGCAAATTATTTCCTAGGAATTCAAAACAGTCCCTCGGGAACGATGCCATTTCGGTGTTGTTGACGGGCTAAATAGACATGGACTGGCAAATGAATCAGCAACTCAATCTTAGCAGTGCAAATTATTTCGCAGGAATTCAAAACATTCCCTGGCAACGACGCCATTTTGGTGTTGGTACCCAAATTTAATCTCCTTCACAACTTGAGTAACATCATGGATTTTACAAGACACTCAGAGGCAGATAAATGATTTATATGTCGTTTTGTAGTTGGGGAAGCAATTTATCTGACTTGTTAGCACTCAGGTTTTGAAGAAGTGGGTAGCACCTTGAAAGGATTTTGATCTAATCCTCACTATTTTAGGTTGTGCCTTTCAACCAAGGTAAGAGAACCTATATTGCAGCCTCTGTTTTGTGAAGGAGGTGGAGATATCCTTATACTGTGCATATTGTATGGAGATGGCCTTGGGAAAACATGATCAATTTTCCATTATTCAAACTCAACAGCTATCACTACTAAATGATGGAAATGCTTTCAAGACAAGGCTGAGGCTGCTAGAGACATGGTATGATCCTGATTTGCTTTGTGCATTTTTGTAAATGGATTGTGTTCTTTTGTTGACACACAATGCAATGCAGGGGTAGTATGGGGTAGGATTAGTTATTCTGAATGAATTTTTGGTGGGAGATTTTAGACAAGACTAACCAGAATTTGCCAGATTCTTTGAGGACCTTTGCAAGAAATTTGTAACACCTAAACAACAGAATGCTTCAAAGGGGTTAAGGTACTCCTTCAACCAGGATATGTGCACCAAATGGAGGCCTAGATCTGCACTCTTCCACACAATCTTTGACAACCTGCCACAAAAGCTTGAAGTAGATGAACCAACAAAGTATCTAGAAATCTCTATTTTATCATGACCTAAGGTGCACCCAAAGGCTTACAAACAATCTCAAAATTCAAAGAAGCTAAAGTGATTTAAATCTGTTTATCTCTTTATCGATGAAAGCTCTTCCGAATGTGAGACTCAGCAGATGCCACTAAACTATTAACAAGAAATGAGACCATGTATGATCAAGAGATTTTAAACACAAAACTGCAACAAAGTAAGAAACACAAATTGAAAACATTCTGAAACATAAGTGCATGCAAATTTTGCTAAGAGACAACACAAAATAATCCAAAATGACCAAATTTATTAGCAGGGGAATGTTATAAGAACAATCTTAGAGCTTGTTGATGGCTTTACAACTGAAACCAACTCAACATGATACAAATTTGATGCAAAAAGGAATTAGAAATGGTTCTTAGGCGGTTTCTCAGAGAATGGGCTTCTTCTCGATTTTCTCGTGAATTTATAAGTTTCTCCGACCTTTTGCATGTCTCAAAACATGCATTATATAACTTTCAATTACATTTGATCCTTCTTTCCCAAGAAAAGAATATGCCCAACATCAAGTTTGTTACAAAATTCCAACATGATTCGCAGATAGGGACATTTAACAAATTTGCAACAAGAGTTGCTAGGTGTTTCTAAAATGGCGAATCATTACAAATCCTTCATCATTATCCATTGTGGAGGCACGTTTTTCATTCTCCAAGCATACAGACCCCTTTCATTTCATCATTTCATCCTTATCATTCCAAAATTTGATTCTGCAACTTTATAATTTGATATTTCACGTTTTGCACGGGCCTGAGTAAAAATTTATTTCAAAAACACCTCAAATCTGCAAATTAATCCCTAAAACCACTTGCATTGGTCTTTGTAGGCACAAACAACATGAATTCACCAAAGATTCGATGAAAACGATGCAAAATTCACATCTCCAAGCTTCCTGGAGCAAAAATGGCGGCCAAAATGAAAATGTACAGTTACCCTTGATCTGCTCTTTCTCCTTCAATCTGGGCCCTCCACGTGTCAAAATATGATTGGGAATGAATTCGGGCTCACTTTTTGACTTTTTAACATTTTTGGAAAAATGGAAAAAATTGACTTTTTTCTCCGCCCCTCCGCCCTTGAATTTTGGTGATGACACGTGGCATATGGTGGGTCCCATTGGGATCGCGGCTCAATTCTGCGCATTTTGACCCTTTTTGGAGTTTGGAAAAATTTCACTTTTTTCCCCGTGCAGCTGCACCTTTGCCTCTGTCCTTGACATGTGTCATCCTCTCTATCGCTAAAAATCCACGGGCTTATTTCATGTTTTAACCCCTTTTTCGCCAAGGGAAAATTTTCAACTTTGCCTCCGCAGGCCCGCGCCTCCGATCTCGTCCTCGCCACGTGTCCTGTTCTGATTTGTCGCGAGCCACGTCTCAAATCTTCCATTCTAAGTCTTTTTGTCAAAAGGGAGAAAATTCCCTTTTACCTCCGTCGGCCCGCCGACCCGCTCTGCCCGCCACGTGTCTTCCTCTGCTTCATTCGGACCCGCGGCTTAATTTTTTGCTCTAAGTCTTTTGCAAAAGGGAACAATTTCCCCTTTGCCCCCACCGGCCCGCACTTCCTTCTACGCCCACCACATGTCCACCCCTTGCTCCATTGCGAACCCGCGGCTTTTCCACACTTTTTTTTTTTTTCCCTTCGTAAAAAAAAGAAGGCAAAATTTGCCTAAGTTCCCCGTCCGCCTTCCATCCCGCCTTGGCATAAGAACATGACACGTGTCCTCTTGCTGAGTTATGGGGGTAATTTTGAATTTTTTCCCAAAGCCAAAGACATTAAGTTTTGCAAAGAAACCTCGCCGATCCTTGTCCAACCGTAAGCGCCACGAAGGAGACGTCGCAGAGCTTAATTTTCACGGTCAAATGACACCCGTACGACCGTAATAAAACATAGAATCTGCTAAGGACGTCCGAATTCAAATTTTTCATCGTGGGTAAAGAATTTTTTGGTCAAAAAACATATGGGAAGTGGTTTTAAGCAATTTTCAACCATGGAGAAGGATTTTTGAGGGCAAATAAGTAGAAAACGAGCAAATTCAAGTTCCATAGGCCGGAAAAAATGGAAAAAACGACAGAGGCCCGTGGATTTGGAAATTTAGGGCATAAAACAGAGCCTGCATGTATTTTTCTTTCAAGTTGGGGCACAATAATAGCTTTATGAGCCATTTAAAGCATTCAATCTGGATGGGGAAACTTGTAGACCACCAAAGTCAAAGAAAAATATTTTTTGAGCACGTAGAACAAAGGGGAAAGATGGGAAAATAACAGAGATCAAAATGGTCACCAACACACTATGTACCAATACTTTGAAGAGGGATCAAGCAACTTGCGGTTCTCCAATACCATTATGAGATGGAGAGCGATAGACAATATAAAGAAGATGGAGCTCGTGATTTGGCCCTCACACTTAGCAATAGACACTTGTGACTCGATCATAGCTCATTAATTTGTGATATAGAGAATCAATAGAGATGAATTTAAATTTGAGTACTTTCTTTATAATGGTTCTCTAAGGGATGGGTGCTTTTAATGCTTGGTCATGTCCTTAGAGCGTGCCTTTGATATGAGATCCCTAGATGCCCCTAAAGAGTTAGGGTGGATGTGTTTATATAGGTGACTATTCAAATGATTTCTTGCTCAATCGACCCAAAAGTACCACCTAGGTTGACTAAGCTAAGTTGTGCATTTGAAAATATGACCGTTGCAAACACAAGGGACATGTTCATAGTAGGTGGGATATGGCTGAAACTGTCTTGAACTCGTGAACTTGTCTCGGGCTAAAGATGGAACCAGTTTTGAGAAAGGTGACATCTGTAGACATGTTTTGTAAAGTGTGTAGTGGTTCTTGAATTGCTAAATCAAGAATAGTTATGGACAAGTGGACTTGAGAAACAATATTGAACAAGAGCCTTAAGCTGGTTAATTAGTAGGAAAATGGGAATAATGTCAGGATAAATGCCAACGTGATATCGCAGTGCATAGGACCAAATTTTGGATATTACAAATTTTTAAAAAGGCTTGGGAGAAGGCTAGTGGGAAGACCTCTAGGCCTTACCTTTTTTATATTTTGAAAACTATTCATTTGATCTCCTCTAATGAGAAAGGGTGGATCGGGTTTTGTTTAGAGTTTTCCAAAACCAAATGGGGAATCTTGACAACCACTTGTGCTTTATCTACCTTGACATCCATATTTTTTTGTTAGGATCTTGGGGAAGAAATTTATTTGCTTCTTGGTTGATGTTAGCCGGATCAAAGAGGGGGTGACTTGATAATGATATGGTTGAGCTAATCCGGTTCGCTTTCCTTTTAGTGATCATAGCTAGATAGAAGAATTTAAAGTTTTGTCCCCTTGTTTGGCCATAGTTTTATGGATTTCTATTTCTAGAAAGGTTGTTCTTTAGCATACACTTCTTCTAGAGCAGGGCATTGTGGCCTTTTTTCCTCGAGGATTTCATTTGATAGCCCATCTTATTGGATTTACTCATTTATGGCCTCCGACTTGCCTTTCTATGAAAATATTTCGAGAGATGTTTGGGAAATTAGTGAAATTGCATTCTTTGAAGCAACCTTTCATGTATTTTAGTTTTTGTGTAAATTTGAACATATTTATTTCAACATGCCACCATTTTTCATATTGTTGTGAATTTTCGATCCTTAAGCCACATTGATTCGATTTAAAGGGGCAACACTGTGGGACATAATCTGCTGAACCACTAGCCAAATTGGGGGACATAATTTGTTGTAACCATAAGTAATAACTACAAGCCTCACATCCGGATTTGAATGTCTCAAAAACCTAGGACTAGCCAAATGGATCATCAAAGAATTCATTGCAAAAAACACCACTTGATAATCCGATTGCTTTACCATGGACAAACAATTTGCAACTTCCTCCAAAATGCTAAGCAACACATCTCTCGAAAGGTGTGGAGGATCAAGCCATTTCCCCAATCTGTAAAACTGCATTTTCATTTCTCCTTCACTTGTTAACCCCATGATTCATACACTATGTATCCAGATCTGCAAACACAAACCCCCACAAGAGTAGAGGAAAGTTGCTCTGATACCACTGTAATGTCCCCTTTTTGGGACAAGATGGAAAATGCCACAAATGGATAGAAATCAATTCAAGGAGTAAATCCTTTTGAATCAACCTCAAATAACCCAATGTCAGCTAATTACAACCCAAAATGGGGTTGGAAGTAGCCAAGGTTGTGGGTTAGATGGGTGGATCAATTGGAAATTAAATCCTCTTTACTTTTGATTTTTATGACAACAGTAATTAAATAAATCAGGCTTGCAGACAGCTGAAAACTTCTAAAATCCGTAACTTCACCAATACTTCTCCTTTTCAAGTGAAATAAATTGCATCAAAAACTAGATTTTTATCTCTTTCAAATGAACCAACAATCAGATTTTTCTGAGCACTTAAACCCCACCAAAATAGCATCCAAACTTTCAGATCTAGGTGCTAGGGTTGAGAAAAATAAATAAAAATATTTCCAGCACTTTCCTACCCCCAAACACACCAAAAAGGACCTCCCTTGCTCAAAAATAAAAGATAAACAAATCAGATTTGCAGATCTTGCTTTATGATCACCAAAAACATGCCAAATACACTCCTTATCAAGTCGCTTATAGCTGGATTTATTCCAGCAGTGACCAGCAAGGATAAATAAGCAAAAATGATGATTCTTTGCATTCAAACTTGGCACAATAAGTTGGAAATTAATTGCAAAACACAACAGATCTGAAAACCAACAAGTATGCTCCCAAATCATGCAACAATAACCAGATTTGCACCATAAATAAATGCGCTAGGGCAAGGAAACTCTCCTAGTGCAATTCGCCACACCAATAATCATAAATTTGATCATAAAACACACTAAACCAGCAAGAACAAGTGCAAGTAGTCTTCAAATCTCCACAAGATGGGTGGTGTTGATCAAACACCTTTTAGTAGATCACATGGGCATACATCCCTCTCTTCAAGCATGAAGAAATTTCAAATAGAATAATCAACATGTCTTCAAGAGGTGGAGCTCATCTTCTTTTATATCCTCTCTCCTTGATGCCATTGCAGAGTATGTTCCCGCTTTCCTCTTCAATGTCTTCTTCCTCCACTTCTACAAAGATAGGTTACTCTCATTATTATCGGCAACAAGGAATGTGTACAACACGAAGATGGTTTACCCAACGTTTATGCAGAATTAATTAACAGATTGGAATCCTTGGAATCTTCTAATAGAGCTCTCTGGACTGAAGCTTTCAAGCTTACGCCACGAGATGGAGATGGTTGAAGATGACAATATCTCTTTACGGAGACAACTTGCGACACTCGTGCATACTCCACACCAACTACAACCAATGATCAACTGCAGGCTGAAATCTGACCTTAAACACAAACAAGAGGAAATCTCGAATCAGCATGAGAATTTCAAAAATAAGCATACACATGGGCCCAAATTGTGAAGGGGAAAGACAAGAACACCCCATGGCAGCGGTCGAAAAGGTTGTCATGGCGGGTGGAGGAGAGAACTAGATGGTCAAGAGAACTTAACCTCAAGGTGAGAGGGCTGCCCACACCCCCTCCTTCTTCGGATCCCTTGGCCATTGCATCAGATTTTATCACAGGAAGTTTGGGGCTGCTTGATGTGCAGCTTGATAGAGCTTGCTCGGTTTGGATTCCACCCTCTTTCTCCGCTTCAAATCAGCAGATGACAGCTCAGGGCACTCAGAGCCAAGCGCAAGCTATTCTCTCTCCCCAATAAGGTTTTCCTTGATGAAGACCTCACCAGAGAATAGATGGTTGAACTCAAGAAATCCCGGGATATTGTCAGGGCAGCCAGGAAAGCGAGGAAATGGGTAGTAATTCGTAACCTCAGCTTGTCATTCGAGACTCTACTCCAGGGTTGGGTACACGGGTCCAATCCCGAATGAAAGTTCCATTGAGAGAGGTGTCGGAATAAGGCCATCTTTATTACATGCTTTGGAATAGGAATGGGTCCCAGTGGTCTTCTCCGTATTCTTTATGATGCTCTTGGGTCTTCGAGACCTCTTCTTTATTCTTGAAACTCATGTGAGCCCTATTCTTCCTCTCCCAGACATCAGAGGGTATTATTGGCTCTCGGTTTGCAGACAGGAGACTCGGAGTTTTGGAGGATTCAAAGGTTCGGTGGGGTTGCTTGCACAGTTGGGATTCACGCCGGAGCAGCAGAATTCGTGGCCACCGAGGAAGGGTTTGCCCGCTTTCTTTGGATTAGGATCAAGCGGACCTCGTCTCACCTCAAAGATATCTTCATTGCAGTCTGTTACTTCCCCCAACCTCCTCTTCTTTTGCCATTCATAATGGCCCAGAGGGGGACCCTTTTTCAACCTTTATATAGACATTTCTCGGTATTCGAGAGTGTAGAAGTCATCATCTTGAGAGATTTTAATGCCCGTACCAAAAACCTCCAGATTCCACCACACGACAGGACCGAGGATGTGCTCTATACTTCTGAGGTGGACCCTGTTTTTGTTGGCTTTCAGCGGGATTCAGAGGATATGGCTGGTTCTTTGACATCATATGGCAGACACCTCCTACAGATGGGGGAATCTCATGATTTGCTGATCCTGAATGGCATTCAGTGTTTTCCTGCCTCCCGCTTCTTCAGATGCAGACCCCATGGTGGGGGAGCTAGTGTGGTGGACTACATCATGACTACTTCCAATCTTATCCCCTATATTCACCATTTGTGTGTTTCCCCCATTCCTCTTGCTAACCATACGACCCTTTCCTTCTCCTTGCAGGTTACCCCTCCTCAATCTCGACCCCACCGCACACCCCTTCCCGTCACTGTTTGGAAGTTTGATAAAGGTAACCCTACTGATTTTTCTCTTCACCTTCGCCAACTTCTCCTCCCTTTTCCCCATTTTATAGCCCTCCCCTCGATTTGATGTTTGACACCCTTTCCTCCGCCATCCGCAACGCCGCTTTGTGTTTCTTCCCCATGTCACTCCCACCCTCCCTTATAGACGGACTTGTCCCCGGAACTGAGCTGGTATGACGAAGACTACAAAGCCCTTTGCACGTCGCCTTCGCTTTGCTTCCACACATGCTCTTTCCTTCTTCACCTCTATCAAATCCAACTCATCGTCGCCTCCTTCGTCATAAGAAACACACCTTTATCTCTTGCCTTGAGCTTGGAGCTACGTGCATCCCTTATTCACTCTCCTAAACGTTTTGGCCTACCATTCTTCCCTATCCTCCTTACCCCGGGCATGCTTCCCGAGCTCCATGTTTTCTCACATCTCCACCCTCTGACATCCCTAGCCAACCCTAGATCCATGTTGCATCCCCTCCCTCTACCTGTCATATTTTTACCTACATGAATGCGAAGAAAGCCATTTCTGCCATGAATAGTAGCAAATCTGCAGACAAGGAGGGCCTATAGGCGAAATTCTTCAAACACGGTTTGGACACTCTAAACAACTATCTAGTGGCTTTCTTTAATTAGGTGGTCTCATGCGAGCTTTCCAAGTCGTGGTCCCACCATATCATTCACCCTATCCACAAGTCAGCCCCACTTCGAACCGAACAACTATAGGACAATCATGGTGGGCCACATGTTCTCTAAGCTTTATGCCACGGTCCTCCACATGTAGTTTTCTCGATTTTGGAGCAAAGTGCCATTTCGAACTAGGGGCAAGCGGGGTTCTAACACGCTACTGCATAAATCGATCATATCCTTACACTTTGTACCATTATTGAGGAGGCACGCCGCCGTTCCTCCAAGGTTTTTTGTTGCTTCGTGGATTTTTGTAGAGCCTTTGATTTGGTGCCACGAGAAGCTCTTTTCCGTAGGCTTAGAGACATCGATATTTCTGAAACTTTTCTTGTCGCCATTATGCGTTTGTACGAGGAGGTTTTGGGCCGCCTTCGTAGTAATCTTGCCGGTTACTCGGACTTTATCAGAACACCATTAGGGTTAATCAGGGCTGACCCCTCTTGCCTACTTTGTTTGGTATTTACATTGATGAATTGGAGGAATTTCTTAAGGATCATATTCAGGAGGGCGATGGTTGCCTTCTTCACTAGGTATTGATCTACATTCTCCTTTTGCGGATGATGTCGTCCTCCTTGCCTCCTCTGCGGATGGACTCCAGCGATAGTTGGACGCCTTAGCTCTCTTTTGTGACCACAAAGAGTTAATAGTTAACCTTGGTAAAACCAAGGTCATGATCTTCAATGGGTTGAAGACTTCTAACTTCTACTTCTTCTACAGAGGTGATGAGATTGAAATCATCAGTTTCTACACTTACCTGGGAGTTTTATTCACTGGGCCCGTTTGCTCTCCTCCACCTCCCCTTTAGCCTCATGTCAACAAGGGGTATCGCTCTTTGGCAACTTTGGAGAGACAATGTTTCCGCCACCACTTCCAAGACATTGTCGAAGATGTCTCTCTCGGATTCTCTTGTGAGACCCACAGTTCTCCATGGCTGTGAAGCATGGGGCCATCCTTGCTTGACTTTGGTTGAGGCACAGTTGAGCGTGTCCAGATTCTCATGCTCAGACGTATCATCAGGTGCAGAGAGACAGTTCAACACAATATTCTCTTGGTTGAGTTCGGGGCTCACCCCTTTAGACCCTTTAGACTGGAGACCATCTTTAGCCTTGTTTCGCTCTTGCATCACATACGGGGTCTTTCAGCTTCCTTCGCAGGCAGAGATAGGTATCTCTACGTTGCACACCGTTCTTCCAAAGCTATTGCTCTTTCTGACCACAATGGCCGCTCTTGATCTTTGCTGGTACGCTGGGGTCTCTCGTCTTTCTGGTTTATTCGGGATTCAGATGGACCGCCTCCCGCCATACAGATATTCCATGGATGCTCCTGCCCATCTCCTATCGAGTAAGCATGATCTACACAAAATTATCAGAGATGACATCTACAGCGCGTTCATCCAAAGACACTGGTCAGCCCTCTGGGGGGTTACGCCCCAAGATGGCCTTCTATGTTGCACATTTCCTTGAGGTCAATGATGGACTTATTAGCCGGCCCACGTATATATCCCGACACTTTGGTCACGCCACTTCGCATACCCCTAGGCCAGTTCGAGTGGGTTGTCATAGACTTCGGTGTAATGTCCCACTTATAGGATCAAGGATAAATGGCAAACAAGAAGTAAATCCAACACCAGGAATGATTAGAAATCAACCCCAAAATGATCAAGTCCAGCCCATACATCAATTAACAATTCCAAAACTGCCTCCAATATACTATGCACAATTCATACCATTGTTGCTCCATAATATACTACAGCTGTGGCTCTAAGTGCAATATTCAGATCACTGCCTTCGTGCTTTTAAGCACACTAAAATAGATGGTAAGCTTAACATACAAATCGCTGCCAAGGACTCTGAATACCCATCAAACAATGCATGGGTTGGCAACAAAAGGTACTTACTATTTTATCAAACACCTGCCTAGGTCGCTGCCATCATATATCAACCCCAATCGATTCACTTCCCAACTCCTTAGCTATGCATCACATTCACATCTGCAACAAGAGACTCCAAAACACCTTAATAATATGCAAACTGGGACTGGAATATATCAGCCATCAAGAGGGTATTCAAACAAGTAGAGTTAGCACCAAAAATGATTGAGCCCAGCCAACAATACTTGTGTCTTCAATTCACAATTCAAATACCACTTGGAAAATCATACAAAATGTGTAAACCCAGCTGTGTCATATCTTGATCCAAACTCTCTATTTTCATACACACCCAATCCTCTATATAAATTCAGTTTCTTAATGAGTGCAAAAGAACTACTATTCGCTGTATATAATAAAGAAAGACAGGGTTTTAAATGCATATACTCTCCCTCAGATCGCTGCTCCCAATACTCCTGAATCAGGTATGAATATAGCAGCACAAAGGGATCTAATCTTCTCTAAGTTGGCGCTAGACAAAGGAGAATAACAACAACACTCAAACACCTTCAGAACATGCACAATACAAGTCGCTGGAGATAAGAAATGCATACACCACAAATGCACAGGTAAATTCGCTGGCAATAGAAAAGTATAGAAAGCCTTTCAAATCAGATTTATAGCATGCTAAAGGCAAAGACCGGATCTCTAATCACCAAATTCTATTACCAATACGGATCGCTGCAAATAAAGACTGTAAAACACCTCAATATCATGCACTAGCCGAGTCGACCTTCTTGGTTAATATTGCAAGAATACACCACCACTAAATCTGTGAATTGGAGATCTCACAACACCCTCATATTATGGAACTACAGCTCGCCAAATGTGGAATTACATTAGCTACAAAATAGAATATTCAAATAAGAGAGATCGCTGCCAGTATCTAGCATTTACACACAGATCTGTCCTTGAACCAGTCACCAAAGCCAAGCATGCATTTGCTAGGGTTAGAGAGGTTTATATAATAAAATATTGCATTTAAACAAGTTGCTACAGCCTGCAGATCACTCACAATTGACACAATGAATTCAAAGAGGGCATAGAACACAAATAACTCCTTCGATTTGATCTTCAAAACCAGGTGCAAGGAATTGCAAAGATCTTTAATGGAAGAGAGAGCAAACATCAGATTTGGGCATACATCCCTTCTCCACGCAGGGAGCCAAATATCAATAATTCATCAACATAACATCCCAAGGAAATGTGACCCCTCTTTTATAGAAATAAGAGGTGCAATCTCCAATGTTCAATCATTTAATGTTTTCTCCCTAAGGCATAATTAAAATAAAAATATTTAATGACTATTACCATGTGCACTTTATTATTTTTAATTAAATAATAAATATACTATCCTAAGTGCACTTTAATTAACTAAGAGGGCGCCTCAAGGGGTTACAAAAGAGATGATAAATATCTCAAGACAAAATTTGAGTGCAATCCTTAAACCCATTGGGTTGAGGGCCTTCAAGTCTTCAATGCAAATAATGTCCGAAAAGGGGACATTACATTCGGGTTGAGGACCATCGACTAGACCGCTCAGAGAGGATTTGCCAGCTTTGTTCTCTCCAGAAGTCAAGACGGAGGAACACTTCATTTTCAGATGCCCCATCTTTTACGAGATCAGAGGAAGATTTCATTGCCTCTTCCGAGAGTGTCCGTCTTTTGCAACTTTCTTTAGGTATCATGATCAGTGGTGTCTTTCCCTCTATCTATAGGAGGATCTCAGATTTTGGAATGAGTCCCTTCAACCCCCTCCCAGGCAGGTTGTTACTCGACAGATCACATCTTTCTTTACGTGCTCTCACCTGAGAGGGGCACCAAGAGGCACCTTGACATCTGTATAAACTCTTAGACCAGATCCATCAGGACCCGAGATGCTACCTCCCAGTTCAGGGGCTTTCATGTTCGCACTTAGTTAATGTCCCCGCCCATGTACCATGGTCAGCCAGGAGAGTACAAAGGACTCGTTCGGCCCGTCCTTCTCCCAGACATCGACATTCCAAACTCTCCATAGTTTCAGATACAAGACACAGGCATATCGCCAGCTACTTCCACTCGGCCTCGATTGCTAGGTGACAACCTCGGAGTTGGGGCTTTTCTTCAGCTCCGCCCTTCTGCACTTTTGTTGCCGTTGCAACCCTTTCTTCTCATTCTTCTCTCCTTTCTCTTCTTTCTCTTTTCTTGTTGTTCGAGGGACCTTTTCGGGTCTTCTTGCTGGCTCTTTTGGCATTGTCTTGTATAGTCCCATTGACCTACCTTTTGTGGTCATTTGTTGGACATTAATATTATTATCTTATCTTATTTTATCTCTTTTAAAAGATCCAAGTTTCCCTCCTTAGCTTTGGCGCATTTCCTTAAGTGGGAGAGTCACTTTTTAAAAGAGTCTTCTTTTCTCTGAAAAGTCAACTCCAAATAAATGATTAATTTCCCCTTTTTCTTCATTTGAAATAAAAACATAAGGAGGAAAATTAATATTTTATTTAAAAATCAAGGAGTTATGACATTTCCCATTATTTTACCCTTTGATCCATGGGAAAGTGGATTAAAGGTCTTCAATAATTTATTTGATTAATGCCCCGGAAAAGGGGACATTACAAGATAACAAAAGGCAAACATGAGTTTCTCCTCCTATGCAGTTTGGTAAATTGAATACGGATGGGGCTTCTAGGGAATCCCAGAAATGCTGCGATGGGGGTATTGGAAAACTCATGATGGGAAAGTTGCTCTTATGTTTGCTTTGAAAACCTGGAACCACTACTAATAATACTGCGGAGGTTAGAGTAGTTTATCGGGGACAACAAGAGGCTATTAAGTGTGGGTGGACTCAAGTGCAGGTGGAATCTGATTCCAAGATCATTGTTAGGATGTTGACCATTACTGAGAAACAAAGGAGCTCAAAATGCCAGATTGAGAGAGAAATAAGTAAAATCAAATGTCTGTAGGTAAAGTTTTAGCCTATGCAAATCAAACATATTCCTAGACAGAGAAATCAAGTGGCAGATGCATTGGCAAATTGGGCTTTGGATAATCACGATATAAGTTATGGTGATCCTCCTCTTTGGTGGCCTCAACGAGATCAGGAAGATATGAGAGCTATTATAAAATTAGACTATCCTCAATGATTCATGATATGTTTGGTTTCCTTTATAATGCTCAGGATTGGACTAATAGTTTCCAAGCTTGGCATAATCGAAATTGTAAAAATGTATTTCCTTTGAAATAAATTTTGTTTTTAAAAAAAAAGTGCACAATATATTTTTGTGGATGCATAACCATGAACATTGAGATGAGATTTGAAAGGGAAGAAAACTCCACGTGGAAGAAAAACCTATGTTTTTGAATGTGAAAAAAATTACAATGGTCTCCATCTACGATGAAACCTCCAAAGGATGTAAAGATCCTCATGAGAGTTTACAAAGTGTGGAATAAGTTTCATGAAATGTTCATGCTTAAATGATATTTATATTTACAATCATCAGTAGAGATTATTTGCAATAAAGAAGAGAAAAGGGAAACATGTACAGAAGGGAATAGAAGAAAAAGGAAGAATTGCACAGTAATACTGTAATAACATACTTGCTGTATGTATCACTTGAGCCAATATATTTCGTTTCAAGTGTGCACAAGCAGAACAAAAGTTACAGAACGACTGGTAACTCTTGTATTCCCTTTTGAAAGGAATATTTTCACTTCAAACAAAAAGATGACCTAAAAGTAGGAGCAAACAACACATTACCCCCTATATATCCCCTTTAATGTGGACAATCTTTTAATTTTACGTAGAAATTAGAGAAAATAGGTCTTTAGAGAAATAATTCAACATTAGGACATAATTAATAAAGTTATGGCCTGGCATCTAAACCCAAAGAAAAATTCTAAAATTCTTACAGGTGGGCCAGTCCTCTTTGTTGGCCAATGTTATGGAGGCGAGTCATTGGAGTGGTAGAAAAGTAGAAGGTTGGTTCGAAGTTAAGACTTGGAGTGTGTATTTAGATCCAATGGGAGCGAGGTCAATTTTGAGGCTAGATCCAAAAATATTGAGTGACAACATCTTCAGGCTGCCCATGAGTGGTTTGATATGTAAATCCCTTGAGGTCAAACTGTTCCTCAATGATTTGTGTGAACGGGAGAGAAAAACTTGAATGCTCGAGGGAATACAAGATCTGGTTGCACCCTAGAGGATATTTTGTTGTAGTGTTTGCGATTGACATTTTCCAAGGAGGCGCTTAGTTCTTCCAAGAAGCAGGATATTTTTATGAAGTGTTGGCTTCATACCAATGAAGAGAATTTCCTCCTCAGCTTCGGTATGGAATAAATTGTATGCCTTTATCAAAAAGCATCATAAATTAGTATATGTATCAAAAAGATCCAACATATTGATTTTGATTGCATTCTTTATTGTTGTAGGTCATGTCAAGAATACAATCATTTGGTAATTATTTCCCCTTTGGCTCCAAACTATGGGGATGTTCCAAAGTAAGAGCCATTTAAACATAAAAATAAAAAAGTTGAAGATGAAATTTGGTGGCTAGGTCAAAAGCAAAAGAGGAGATGGATAAAGTATTGGAAGATCCATCAAAGGAAAAGTGCTTTGTAGTTGGATCCACTCCTTTTTGAGGCTCGTTTGCATTCTTTTGGGACTCGTAAGACCTTTGCAATCCTTTTGCACACCTATCGCAAATTACATGCTGTGAAGTTTTCTTCATCTCAAAGCAAATCCTTCTTTGTGAATCTCACTTCTTTGTTGCAATGCTTCTCCATATTGAAAACTTCGTGCTACATCAAATCTCTTTGTTGTAAAGCTCCTGTTTTACAACTGCCGAGAAAACATTATTTTCTCTTCACTCCTAAAGGGACGAATCACTAAATATAAGTCAAGGTGTTTCCCTCGAGTCGAGGGACGGTGCCTCCGTGGGGTGTGGGAAATACCCTACGAGCTAGATTTGGACTGTAAAATTTTGACGATGTTCAACTCAACCGTCAAGAGGTGAAGACTCACACATGAAAGTGCAACTGTTCCAACTTCCATAAAGTTCTATAGCCTTAACGGCTTTGGAATATTATGTAAACATATCTGCATAAGTAGTGTTGGTGCCCATTTTGATCCTCTGTTATATTGCCATCTTTCCCCTTTGTTTTGTGTATTCTAAAACGTTTTTCTTTGAATTTGGTGGTCTGCAAACAAGTTTCCCCTCCAGATTGAATGCTTTGAAACGCTCACAAACTTATCATTTTGCCCCAATTTGAAAGAAAAATACATGTATGCCCTAGTTTTACAAATCCATGGGCCTCTGTTATTTTTTCCACTTTTCCCGGCCTTTGGAACTCATGGTTGCTCGTTTTTGCTTATTTGCCCTCAAAAATCTATCCCCATGGTCGAAAATTGCCTTGAATCATTTCCCATTTGTTTTTTGACCAAAAAATCCTTCACCCACGAAGAAAAAATCAAATTTGGGCATCCCTGGCAAATTTTGTGTTTTTTTGATTATATGGGTGTCATTTGCCCATCAAAATTAATCCCAAACATCTCCTCATACGTGGCCATTTGTGGTTGGACGAGATTCGGCGGGTTTCTTTGAAAACTTAATGTTTTTGGTGTTTTGACAAAAATCAAACTTTCTCCCGCAACCCCGCAGTCCCAGGAGGAGGACACGTGTCATGCTCTTACTCAAAGGCGGGATGGAAGGCTGGCGGGAACTTAGGAAATTTTTGCCTTTTTGGCGAAAGGGATGAAAGTTGCAAAGGGGCCGCGGGTCCACCAAATGTAGAAAGGAGACACGTGGCGGCTTCAGAAGGCGGGGAGTGCAGACCGTCGAGATGCAAAAGGGAATTTTTCCCTTTTAGCAAAAATGAGTTAGAGCAAAAAATTAAGCTGCGGGTCCGCAATGAATCACGGGGAGACACATGGCGGATGTAGAGGGAGTGTGCGCTGCCGGAGGAAAAGGGAAATTTTTCCCTTTTGGTAAAAAGACTTAGTGCGAGAATTTGAGGCATGGCTCCGCGACAAAGCAGAGGAGACACGTGGCAAGGAAGAAATCGGAGGCACGGGCCTGCGGAGGCAAAGTGAAAATTTTTCCCTTGGCAAAAAGGGTGTTAAAATGTGATTTGAGCCCGCAGATCCTCAGCGATAGAGAAGGTGACATGTGTCAAGGACAGAGGCGGAGGTGCGGGCCCGTGGGGAAAAAGTGAAAATTTTCCAAAATTCCAAAAAGGGTGGAAATGTGCAGAATTGAACCGCGACTTCAATGGGACCCACCATATGCCACGTGTCAGCACCAAATTTCAAGGGCAGAGGGGCGGAGAAAAAAGTCAAAATTTTACATTTTTAAAAAAGTCAAAAAATGATCCCAAATCCATTCCCAATCGTATTTTGACACGTGGAGGGCTCAGATTGAAGGAAAAAGGGCAAATCAATGGTAACTGTGCATTTTTCATTTTGGCCGCCATTTTTGCTCTAGGAAGTGTGGAAATGCGAATTTTGCATCAATTTTCATCAAATTTTTGGCAAATTCATGTCGTTTGTGCCTGCAAGGACCAATGCAAGTGGTTTTAGGGATCAATTTGCAGATTTGAGGTGTTTTTGAAATAATTTTTGCCCACTCGTCAAAACGTGAAATATCAAATCAAGATGTTGCAGAATCAAATTTTGGAGGGATAAGGATGAAATGATGAAATGAAAGGGGTCTGCATGCTTGGAGAATGAAAAACGTGCCTCCACAATGGATAATGATGAAGGATTTGTAATGACAACTTGTGAAAGTCGATTTGGAGTATTGATCATATTTTCCCGAGGCCTTCTCATACTATTTGCACAAATTGAGGGATATCTTCATCTCCTTCACCATTTGAGGGTTACAAAATAGGTCCTCTTACCTTGGTTGAAAGGCACAACCTAAAACAGTTAGGACAAGATCAAGTCCTATTTGAGTGCTATCCATCTCTCCACAAACTGAGTGCCACTGGATCACATCCCCGCTACAAAACGACACACATCATGATCTATCCGACTTCAAGCTTCATGCCATATCTCTCGATCTTTGCTCAGATCCGAAAAGGAGAACAAATTTGGGTACCAACAAATAGTGGGCATAAAATGGTAGAACATAGACAACCATAAACCCCCTCGAGAGTATGCCATATATAGGACACAAATCTATATAATCTATTGTTTGAGTACTAATATCTTCTCTAAGCTTCATTTCCTAAACATTGTTCATTATTTCGATTTACTTGTTCAATATTGCTTCCACATATATAGACAACATATCTAAATTTTCATTTAGAGCTGTCATCTAAATAACTCATGGGATTCATATTAGAAATTGAGAATACACGGGACCTTATTGAAAGCTAATCATAACAGGATCATATCAAAATTGAAGGGGATGCTCGGAGAGGCAGAGAGGATAAGAGAGTAGGAAAAACAATTCATTAGTGGGAAGAAAGCTTCCCACATAGGTCGGAATAAAAAGGTAGACAACATGCATGCAAAAATTAAAAAAAGAGACCAATATAGAGATGTAGTGGCAGGTTTTCTATCCTCTTTAGAAGATATATGGGTAGAGAAAATAAGGTATGTGCATGGAAATGATGATTAATTCCTATAATGTTAAGGGGTTTATTGGCTCTTTATAAAACAGACGATTGAATGGACTTATTATTTAGGCGAACCTTGACATTGTGTTGTTACAAAAGACCAAACTATGCTTAGATCTCTTGAAAGAAACTAGTCCCGCAATATGGAATCATTTATATGTGGTGGGGTTAGAGACATGAAAGATCCTAAACCCCTTTTTGCCTGAATATATATATATATATATATATATATATATATATATATATATATATAGATTGCTCAAGCGTGGAATGGAACTGATAACATCAAGCAAAACCATGGAACAACATTCTCATACTGCATAAACAAATTAAATAATGCAAAACCCTGCTAACTGGGTGAATACATAAAAGGCGCCTAGGGTTTAAATGGCAGATTTCTTCATAAATAATTCAGCCATAAATTCAATATTAATTTCTGATGATAAATAATTATGGCAAACACAACTAGAAATCTGCAGATGGAATGATAACAAATATTGTCTAAAACCCAATCCGTAATTGATTCAAACCAAATCGATTTGATATATATTTGAGGCTGAAAGATACAACAATAAACTAGCATGAAGAATACCTCAATCACTGCATAAAACAACTGTAGAATAAGTCGCCCCACTCTAGAAGATGTCTGAATGCACACTGCTGCAATTTATTTCTCTTTCTGAAACTGCTGAAATGATAAATAACCTGTGTCAACAATGAAGATCCCTGAATGGAAACTTCTCTCACTTCTCCTGGGGTTTCCGTCCACAAGAGGAATAATCTAGAGGGTTTCCATCCTTGGATTTTGTCTGCAAAACCTCAGAGCTAACTACCGGGAAGAAAATAATAATAATCTGCATAGTGCCGGCACAAGTCGCACTTTTCCCTTATAGCCAAAAAACCCTTCCAAAATGCAAGTCGCACTTTTTCCAAAGGAGCATAATTAATTTTTAATTAATTTATTCCCTCTCCAAGCAAGTCACATTTTTTGGCTTATTTAATTTCTCCCCAAAGCAAGTCGCACTTTTTGCCTAGGAAAGCACATTAAATAATTTATTAATTTATTTACATGTACTTTCCTAAGTCGAAGTCACTTAAAAAGTCTATTAATTCATTATATGTGCTTTAGTGGTACTTTATTTTATTTTTAGCACGATATAATAAAATTAATAAACCGAAGTCACCCTTGAAATCACCCTTTGGCCGTCGGGTAGACAAAAAGGGCCAAAGGTCTTCGATCGAACTATTCGAGAAAGAGGGACATTACAGTCCTCCCTTCCCGAGATTGCTTGTCCCCAAGCAACTATAAAGCTGGATGTTGTAATATAGACTTGCCCTCCCATGTAGCATCCTCTATTAGTGGTGTCCCTAGATTTCATCCTCAAATCGAGACTACCCTATCCAAAAAATTTCGTATTTTTAAAATAATGGGTCATTTTGTGTTTTTCCTCCATAAAGTTCTTGTATTATGTCAAGATATTCCCAGAGCCATATTAGCCATTTCAAGAAATACCCGGATGTCCAAAATTGTTATATTTTGTCGTCATCGGGATTTGCTACGGGAAATTTGTATTTAATTATTTTGAGCCCGTTTGAGGCAATTTGTGCTTTGGTTTAACTCTTGTTGTGATCGTAATATCATCGTTATTCCCATTAACCAATGTGGGGTTTTAAACCAGAATGAATTATGGACTTTATTTGTACTTCGGCAACATTGTGTTTTTGTGTTTTTCCGTTTTTTTTTAAGTGAAATTTCTTTGGATCAATTCCTTTGCCGGTTTGGCTTTGATTCTTGGCACTGGATTATGAGATCACATACGCACGTTGTGCGAGGAAGGAATTTGCCATCGAGATCTGGTTCTCTCGGGAAAAGACGAAGTCGTGCACCAAAACCTCTTTTGCCGCATTTTTTGGAAAAAGGGGTTTGAAGTGGATCATGGGATTTTGGAAGCAACAGTGGAAGTTTTGTAACGCTAGAATTTTGTACACGCCACTTAAGCGGGTACTTTTTGCCATGGAAACAATGCCACTTAAGTCATAATGGGAAAATTAGAAAATTAGGATAGGCGGCGAGAATTTCTTACCCCTTGCAGGTCAAAATTCCATGTGAAATAAAAGAAAAATCACTTAAGGTAATAATGGGATTTTATTACCCTGCTTGTAGGGTGAATAATCCCATTATGAAAGTCAAACAACTTAAGTGAATCATGGGATTTTTAGGGCTGCTTTAAGGTAAATAATCCCATTGTCATGCGCACTTTTAACAATAGAAATTCTATATTCCAAAAGTGTGACCCACCTTGGGTGAATAATAATGCATTAAATAAATATTTGTTAATATTTATTCACCCAATTTTATTTGCGCCTGTGCTTGTGGAAAAGTCAACAAAGGGAAGTGGACAAAAGAAAATTGGAAATAGACAGTTCTAAAATTAAATAAATATTATTTATTTAATGCAGCCCCTCCATTCAAAAAGTGCGCCCATTTGGGAGAGAAATAATACTTTTTAAAGTATAAAATGATTTAATTAATTCCTATTTTCAAGGTGGCTAAGGTCAAAGCATCTTTGTGAGGCTTGAGTTAAAAGGAGGTGAAGGCAGAGTCTAAAATTAAATAAATTTAATTTATTTAATGGCAGCCATGAGCATGCACAAAATAGGCGCCCCATTTGAAGAGTAAAGCTTATTAAATAATTAATTAATTGCCAGGAATAGGAAAGACATTAATTAATTATAGAATTATGAGGATTATATAAGTAGGGGCTGCCATAAGGATGAATTAATTAATTCAAAAGCAGAGAAGTGCAGCCTAGACAAAAAGTGCGCCCCATTTGAAGAGGATTTTTGCTCAAAAGAAGGTGTAATTAATGCTGGAAGCTTCCAATTTTGGCGCATAGGTTGAAGGAGGTTGATTTGTGTCTGGATAATTGTTTGCATAAGTGATATAGGTGCTCAGGTGAAGTTGGTAAAATTCATGCTTGCTTTGCATGCAAATAAAACATCAAATTTTGGGGCAGCAAGCTTGAATTATGCAGATTTTTATGATTAAAATCCACTGTTCATGTTCCAGTTGCCATCTTTGTCTGAATTAATTGCAGGAATTCATCATAGGTGCTTTTATAAGAGAAAGGGAGCTTAAATCAATGTCCAATATATTGAACATATCCTCCAAATCTGAAGAATTATCCGGATAGAAGATTGCACCTATTGTGAAGAATTCCGGCCGAATAAAGAGGAAAAGAATTGTTCAGACAAAGATTGCTCTAGCCATGGCAAAGAGGGATGAAAAAGAAAGCTCAATGGAATCATGCATTACTTCTAGATTTGCTGACATTGGAGACACTGATTCAGATCCAGATCTCATAATTGCAAAAGCTTCCAACAAAAATTCATCCTCTTGTTTTTGATGTAGCCCGTGTAGAAGTCAGTGTGTGGAAAATTTCTTCCAGGATCTTGTGCATGTGCTCCCAATCTTCCAATTGAAGCCTTCATTGAATTTGCATTCACCCGGAGTGTTTTTAGAATTTTTAATTGCTCATATGCAATTAAAAATAAAAAAACCATGAGTTATTTACGGCGACATTGCAGTGATGCATGTAGTGAGAAGAACTGCAAAAGCTTCAAGGATAAAAGAAAAGACAATGCGAAGGCAAAATTCCAGCCGCTTCCAAACAAATCCAAGATCAACCGCTTCTAATTCCGACTTGTTTTTCTTTCCAGTTGCTTCCGAGATCCGCTTCTCCAAGTCGAGTTTGGTGAGAATCAAAGGCAAAAGAATCAGTGCGTGCGAGAATATGAAAAAGGACAAGACTACTTTTTTCCTCTTCCTTCTTTCTCTTATTCCTCTCGAAAAGTAATTGAGCGATCAATTAAATTATAAAACTTAAGTGATTGGTTTAAAAGCCATTACTTGAAGAAGTCAACTACTTAGAGATAGGTGGCAGACGTGCAAAATAGAAGGTTCTATCTTCAGTTGCAAATCATGCATGTCATGCAAAGAGGAATTCCAGGAGGGAGATTGCCAGTTGTTTCCTTTCCCACTTCCACATGTGCCAGTTCAACTAAAAGCTTCCGACTTGTAATTGCCCCTCTACATTCTATAAGTAGAGGAAGAACCTTCGGGTTAATGGATCGAGAATTTGTAAGCAACATTCTTGTGTTCCAGACTTTGTGCTGAAACCCTGATAGCCACTTGAAGCAAAAGAATATAAATGAACAAATTTCCGGAGAACTTTGTGTCACGATGCATTTTGTTTCTAGCTTTATATTTTAGATCTTCTAATAAACTTTGTGTTATTTTAGATCTAGATCTAGAGTTGCCTTTGCTTATAATTCTGAGTGTTGATATCTATTGGTTTCTTTCTATGTGCATACAATCAACTCTGTATCTCTATTGATTGGGATGCACATCTTCCCATTTCTTCTCTATGTTTTATATAACTCCTTCTTCTATAAATATTTTCTTTCTTAAACAATCAATTACTTGATGCGTAACGAACTATCTGACTATGGTTTATGAGCCTTTGAATAGTTAAAGTAAAACCCCATATAGATACTAGCATATTTTAATTGACAAATCGACACGAGAGCCTCACCGATAAATGAGGGAGATTTATCTCATGAGGTTTTCAGCTCTAGGTTTTGTCTTCCTATGCAATCGTAAAGTCGGGATGTTGTAATAGACTACCCTCCCAACATCCTCTATTGGCAACTCTTTCCACCTCACCAGGAACTCCCGAATAACTCTATTCCTCAATCTCCTCTCTCGGCTATCCAAGATCTCCTCTGGCACTAAATCCAACCTCCCTTCCTCATCCAAAGGTGGTAACTCTGCAGAAGAAACAATGTGCTGCCCCAAAGCCTTTTTCAAGCAAGATACATGAAAGACATTGTGTATCTTACTCTCAGAAGGTAATTCCAACTCATATGCCACTTCACCAACTCTCCTCAACACCCTGTATGGTCCATAGAATCGCGGCTTGAGCTTTTTAGCTCCACTCTTCTTGAGAGTACTGTTTGTAGGGCTGAAGACGTAGAAATACCATGTCTCCTACCTCAAATGCTCTCTCTACCCTGTGCCTATCTGCATACATCTTCTGCTGATTCTGGGCTGCTGAATATATTATCCTTAAGTACCTTAAGGATGTCCTGACTATCCTGTAAACTCTCCTGAGCCTTGGGAGCTCTACTGTCCCCAAACGCCAAATCAACAAAAGATCTCGCATCATATCCATACAATGCTCGGAATGGAGTCATACCAATAGACATATGGTAAGTGGTGTTATAGCAATACTCACATAAATATAACAACTTTACCCATGCCTTCTGCTGTCCTGCAACATAGTTACGTAGATAACCCTCTATCCACTTGTTCACAATCTCTGTCTGCCCATCAGTCTGAGGGTGATAACTAGTGCTCGGAGTCAACTCAGTGTGAACCAAACGGAAAAGTTCCTGCCAAAATATGCTCATAAACCTACTATCCCGATCACTAACAATGTTCTTCGGAAGTCCATGCAACCTGAATACCTGACGAAGAACAAATCAGCCACATGAGGTGCCTTAAAGCTGGTAGGGACAGCAAAAAAGTGTGCATATTTTGTCAACCGATCAACTACCGCATAAATGCGATCATTCCCTTGCACCACGGGAGACCTGTAATGAAATCCATCAAATACTTTACCACTTCTCGCTCTCGGAATCGCAATGGCTATAACAAGCCTGTTGGAAAAGTATGCTCTGACTTGTTCTGCTAACAAGTCATACACTCATGGACATGGCGCAAGACATCATCTTTGAGACCCTTCCAAGAGAATCTCTCTCTAATTTGTCTGTATGTTTTAAAATATCTTGGATGTCCTGCAAGTGGTGCATCATGGAAAGCATGCATAATCTTCTCCTTAAGCTCGAATTGAACTAGGTAAATTCTGCCCTTATACAAAATCAAATCAGCTATTACCTTATATCGGCCATCCTGAATTTTTCCATCCATAATGTCACATGCCCAAGTATTTTTGGAATACTCAACTAACAATTGAGATTTCCAATCTGCTGAAATCTCGCTCAAAGAACATAGGGCAGTGAGATGGGGTTTTCTGAAAGTGCATCAACCACTACATTCTTCGTCCCCTTGACATACTCAATGTCAAAATCATATGCTTGGATTCTGCTAACCCATTTTTGTTGCCTCTCATTGAGCTCCTTCATTCCAAGAAATATTTCAAGTTGTTGTGGTCGGTTCTCACCACAAATTTCCCACCCACTAAATATTGTCTGAACTTTGCCAAAGCATGCATAATGGCAAGCATCTCCTTATCATAGGTGGAATACAATCTCTCATTATCTCTCAACTTCCTACTCTCGTAGGCAATAGGATGGCGATCCTGCATAAGAACTGCACCAATCCCCAATCCCGAAGCATCACATTCCAAAATGAAGGGTCGTGAGAAATCTGGAAGAGCCAAAACTGGACAGGTGCTCATAGTTACCTTGAGCCTCTCAAATATTACCTGTGCCTCATCTGTCCATCTGAATGCCCCCTTTCGTGTAAGATCTGTCAACGGAGCTACCAGCTGAGAATAGCCCTTCACGAACCTCCTGTAATAACCACATAACCCCAAGAATCCACGCAAATCAGAGATATTCCTGGGTGGTGGCCAATCCTGCATTGCCTGTATCTTCTCCTGATGAACCTTGACCCCATTGGCCCCAATGACGTGCCCAAGATACAATATCTCAGTAAGTCCAAATTCGCACTTGGACATCTTAGCAAATAAAGACCGAGTCTCCATTATGCTAAGTACCTCATCAAGATGCCTCAAATGCTCATCCCATGTCATGCTATATATCAAAATATCATCAAAGAAGACCAACACAAACTTCCTCAACTAGTTGTTGAAGAGATGGTTCATACATGACTGAAATGTAGCAGGTGCATTGGTGAGTCCAAATGGCATCACCAAGAACTCATAGTGCCCGTAGTGACACCTGAAGGCTGTCTTGTGAATGTCCTCATCCCGAACGCGAATCTGATGGTATCCTGATCGAAGATCAATCTTCGAAAAATAGATAGCTCCATGCAACTCATCTAAAAGCTCATCTATGCGAGGAATAGGATACCTGTTCTTTATGGTTTTCTTGTTTAGTGCACGGTAGTCAATGCACATCCTCATGGTCCCATCCTTCTTCACCAAAACAACTGAAGAAGCAAAGGGACTAGAACTAGGACGGATGTGTCCCATCTCCAAGAGCTCTCTAATGGCCTTTTCTATCTCATCCTTATATGTCTTAGGATGGCGATAAGGCGTAGTCATCACAGGTTTAACACCCTCCTCAAGCTCTATAACATGCTCAAACCCTCTATCTGGTGGTCTACCTGGAGGAATGTCACCAAACACTGGGCCGTGCTTATCCAGTATGGACTGGATATCTATATGAAAGGGCTGCTCACTATCTGAAGAAGGTTTGGATGAAATGAAACATTGGGCTGCCCATGCAACCTCTCCATGCCTGACTATAGATTCCATCCTGCATGCTGAAACAACTCTAGGCCCACCGTCAGAAAGAGCCCTAAGCACAATCTTCTTCCTATCCACCATGAACTCCAATTCCATCCTCCGAAGTCCTGCACATATCTGCCAAGGGACTGCAACCACTGAATACCCAATATTGTATCAATCTCACCAAGTCCAATAACATAGAAGTCATCGGTCAATGTGTAGTCCCCCATCTGAATACTAAGCCGTGGAATCCTCTTAGTGCAACTAATAACAAACCCATCTGCTACTCGTACACTAAACCCCTCAAAATCCTCAACCTGTAATCCTCGCTTCGCAGCCAACCCCTCATCAATGAAGTTGTGCGTAGCTCCATTGTCAACCAAACAAACAATCCGTTGTCCCTTAAGCACTCCCTTCAGCCGAAAGGGATGGTACCTAGGAACTCCTGAGAGTGTAGCAATAGTGACATCGGATGAATCCAATGCCTCACTCTCGCCAAGCTCTACTTGGGGCTGCTCCCCCTGTGCATCATGGCCGCTGCCCTCATCCTCTGCATCTGTATCTGGCGAGTGATCATCATCCTCATCTGAAATCACCTCAATGAGATGCACCTTGCCTTTACCAAGGCAACGATGTCCAGGCTCCCAATGATCTTTGCAATGAAAGCAAAGCTTCTTCCTCCTCAACTCATTACGAGACTCTTGATCCACCTTAGGAGGTGGTGCACTCTTCTACTGAATGGTAGAGCGCTGAAATGGCTTGGAGCTCGTGGGAAACTTCTTATTGGGCTGATAAGAAGTGGGATGATAAGAAGTGGGGGACGTGTCCAAGTCCAATGCCGTCTGGATGGCCTCATGCAATGTCCTAGGCTTAAGAGCCTTGACCAATCCTCTCATCCTGTCATGAAGGCCCTCTATGAATAACATCACTACCCTCTTCTCAGGCATCTCTGGAACCATGACTGCTATATGCTGAAATTCGTTGATGTATGAATCAACGTGTCCACTCTGTCGGAGCTGTGCCAAGTCCCTGTAATAAAGCTCCACATCCTTGCGATCAAATCTCGCAATCAACCTCTCACTGAAGTCCCTATATGACCACAAAAGCTCATGATTTTGTGTAACTAATCCATGGTGCCACCAATCATAAGCCACCCCTCAAGGTGTAAAGTAGCGAACTGTATAGCCTCCTGTTCCCTCATGGGTTTGAGGGTAAGATAGGTGTCGAGCTTGTGAATCCAAGCCCTGGCACTGATCTTTCCGCTACCATCAAAAGTGGAGAGGGTTACCTTATTGGTAACTTCTGCAATTCCTGTGCTTTGCTGTGCTCTAGGCCTCCTGTCCTGTCCAGCCCTCATGCTATCTCTCCTCTGAGCACAATACTCGGGAGGGGAAATACGTCCCTCACATGCTTTGCGGCAAACTCCTCCACTCATCACTGACTGCCATAATAGTATCCGGAAAAGCTACTTCTTCCGGCCGCACCTCAATCTCTGGTGGGTCATCTCTAGGTAGGAAGTTAGGTTGCATAGGCCTATTTGCAGTCTGCATAGCCCTCCTCTCATCTGTATGAGTGTGCCTCCTCTCACGGCGTGGTGATCCCCTAACACTTCCAATCTCTGAAGGCGATCTGCTATGATCCCTGTAACCACTGGCAACTGATACAGATCTATCCCTCCTGCCGTGTCTGTCCCGCGGCCTATCTAGTGCCAACCTGTCCAAGGTAGAGCCCATGCGCTCCATAGTCTGTAACAACTGCCTCTGAGTGGCTGCCATATCCCGAATGAAATCCCTATCTGGATCTGCATGCTCCTCTCGAGGACTCTCCGGTCTATCACCCAAAAATCCATTCTGTCACCTCCTACAATACCAGCTTTGAGTCGTGCCCGTCTGCGGGTGTAGTATCTGTGTGGACCGTCCTCTCTATGCTGCATTCAAAGCTGATTTTTTTAAGAAATACTCTCTGCTTCCTTCCCATACAGCCGGGAGGATACACTGCTCTGATACCACTGAAAGATCCCAAACTTATTTTTACTCGAATATATATACTTTTTTAATTTTTTTAATTTTTATAGAATGCTCAAAGGAATGGAACTGATAATATCAAGCGAAACCATGGAACAACATTCTTATACTGCATTAACAAATTAAATAATGCAAAACCCTTCTGAAAGATCCCAAACCCGTTTTTGTCTGAATTTTTTTATTTTTATTTTTATATAATGCCCTGGCTCAGATCTGAACTGGTAATATCAAAATGATTCATGAAACATCACACTGAAACTGCATAGATAAATTAAATACAACAAACCCGACAAACCGGGCAAATGCAGAATAGGCGCCTAGGGTTTAACTGGCAGATTTCTTTATAAATATTTCAGCTGTATATTTAATAATGATTTATGAAGCTAAATATTACAGCAATACAAATATAAATCTGCAGAAAGATTTAATAACAAAGATAGTCCAAAAACCCACAGTAAATGAACCAAAACCCTAGCCGATTTGATATATTTGCTGCTGGGAATTACAATAAATATCTATCATGAAAAATACCTCTGACACAGTAATGAATAACTGTAGAAGAAGCCGCCCCCACTCAGATAGATGTGCAAAAGCCCACAGCTGCAATTTATTTCTTTCTCTGAAACTGCTGAAATGTTGAATAACTGGTGTAAACAATGAAGATTCCTGGATGGAAGCTTCTCTCACTGCTCCTGGGGTTTCCGTCCGCAAGAGGAATAATCCAAAGGGTTTCCGTCCTTGGATTCTGTCTGCAAAAGCTCTGTGCTAACTGCTGAGTGAAAATAATAATATTTTGAATGCTTTACCCAAGCCGCATTTTTCCTCATATAGCCAAAAACCCTCCAAAGGCCAAATCGCACTTTTTGGCTAACACCATATAATTAATATTTAATTAATTATTTTTGCTTCACTAATCAAGTCGCACTTTTGGGTATATTTGGCCATTACCCAAACAAGTCGCATTTTTGGCTAGGAAGGCAATTTAAATAATTTATTAATTTATTTAAATGCACTTTCCTAAGTCAAAATCACTCAAACAGTCTATTAGTTCATTATATGTGCTTTAATGATATTTTACTTTAATTCGAGCACCATATAATAAAATAATAAACCGAAGTCACCCTTGAAAACACCCTTTTGGCCGTCGGGTAGACAAAACAGGCCAAAAGGTCTTCGACTGAACTAATCGAGAAAGAGGGACATTACAGTCCTCCCTTCCCGAGATTGCTTGTCCCCAAGCAACTGTAGAGCTGGATGCTGTAATATAATCTCGCCTTCCCATGTAGCATCCTCCTCTGCAATTCTTTCCACCTCACCAGGAACTCCCGAATGACCCTGTTCCTCAGTCTCCTCTCTCGGCTGTCCAAGATCTCCTCTGGCACTAGGTCTAATCTCCCTTCCTCATCCAGGGGTGGCAAATCTGTAGAGGAAATAATGTTCTGCCCCAAAGCCTTTTTCAAGCAAGACACATGAAAAACATTATGTATCTTACTCTCAGAAGGCAACTCCAGCTCATATGCCACTTCACCAACTCTCCTCAACACCCTGTATGGCCCATAAAATCGCGGTTTGAGCTTTTCAGCCCCACTCTTCTTGAGAGTACTTTGCCTGTAAGGCTGAAGTCGTAGAAAAACCATGTCCCCTATCTCAAATGATCTCTCCACTCGGTGCCTATCTGCATATATTTTCTGTTGATTAGGCCCGCTGAATGTTTTCCTTAAGCACCTTAAGGATTTCTGAATATCTGTAAAATCTCTCCACGAGCCTTGGGAGCTCTACTATCCCCAAATGCCATATCAACAAAGGATCTCGCATCATACCCATAAAGTGCTCGGAATGGAGTCATACCAATAGACATATGGTAAGTGGTGTTATAGCAATACTCACATAAATACAACAACTTAACCCATGCCTTCTGCTGTCCTGCAACGTAGTTGCGAAGATAACCCTCTATCCATTTGTTCACAATCTCTGTCTGTCCATCCGTCTGAGGGTGATAACTAGTGCTAGGAGTCAGCTCAGTGTAAACCAGACGGAAAAGCTCCTGCCAAAATATGCTCATAAACCTACTATCCCGGTCACTAACTATGTTCTTCGGAAGCCCATGCAACCTGAATATCTGACGAAAGAACAAATCAGCCACGTGAGGTGCCTTGAAGCTGGTAGGAACAGCGAAAAAGTGTGCATATTTTGTCAACCGATCCACTACCGCATAAATGCGATCATTCCCTTGCACCACGGGAAGACCTGTAATGAAATCCATCGAAATACTTTCCCACTTCTGCTCTGGAATAGGCAATGGCTGTAGCAAACCTGCTGGGAAAGTATGCTCTGACTTGTTCTGCTGACAAGTCATACACTCACGGACATGGCGCAAGACATCATCCTTGAGACCCTTCCAGGAGAATCTCTCTCTAATCTGCCTGTATGTTTTAAAATACCCTGGATGTCCTGCAAGTGGTGCATCATGGAAAGCATGCATAATCTTCTCCTTAAGTTCAGATTCAGGAACTAGGTAAATTCTGCCCTTATACAAAATCAAATCAGTCATTACCTTATACCGATCATCCTGAATTTTCCATCCATAATGTCACATGCCCAAGTGTTTTTGGAATATTCAATTGACAGTTGAGATTTCCAATCTGCTGAAATCTCGCTCAAAGAACATAGGGCAGCGAGATGGGGTTTCCTGGAAAGTGCATCAGCCACTACATTCTTCGTCCCCTTGACATACTCAATGTCAAAATCATATGCTTGGATCCTGCTGACCCATTTTTGTTGCCTCTCATTGAGTTCTTTTTGTTCCAGGAAATATTTCAAACTGTTGTGGTCGGTTCTCACCACAAATTTTCCACCCACCAAATACTGTCTAAACTTTGCCAAGGCATGCATAATGGCAAGCATCTCCTTATCATAGGTGGAATACAGTCTCTCATTATCTCTCAGCTTCCGGCTCTCGAAGGCAATAGGATGGTGATCCTGCATAAGAACTGCACCAATCCCCAATCCCGAAGCATCACACTCTAAAATGAAGGGCCGTGAGAAATTTGGAAGAGCCAAAACTGGACAGGTACTCATAATTACCTTTAGCCTCTCAAATACCACCTGTGCCTCATCTGACCAACTGAATGCACCTTTAGTGTAGATCATCGAATGGAGCTACCAGCTGAGAATAACCCTTCACAAACCTCCTGTAGTAACCACATAACCCTAAGAATCCTCGCAAGTCAGAGATATTCCTGGGTGGTGGCCAATCCTGCATTGCCTGTATCTTCTCCTGATGGACCTTGATCCCATTGGCCCCAATGACATGCCCAAGATACAATATCTCCGTAAGTCCAAATTCACACTTGGACATCTTAGCAAACAAAGACTGAGTCTCCATTATGCTAAGTACCTCATCAAGATGCCTCGAAATGATCATCCCATGTCTGCTTTATAAATCGAATATCATCAAAAAACACCAACACAAACTGCCTCAATTGCCTGTTGAAGAGATGGTTCATACATGACTGAAATGTAGCAGGTGCATTAGTGAGTCCGAATGGCATCACCAAGAACTCATAGTGCCCATAGTGACACCTGAAGGCTGTCTTGTGGATATCCTCATCCCAAACTCTAATCTGGTGGTAGCCTGATCGAAGATCAATCTTCGAGAAGTAGATAGATCCATGCAGCTCATCTAACAACTCATCAATGCGGGGAATGGGATACCTGTTTTTGATGGTTTTCTTGTTCAATGCACGATAGTCAATGCACATCCTCATGGTCCCATCCTTCTTCTTCACCAAAACTACTGAAGAAGCAAAGGGACTAGAACTAGGACGGATGTGTCCCATCTCCAAGAGCTCTCTAATGGCCTTCTCTATCTCATCCTTATATGTCTTAGGATGGCGATAAGGCGTAGTCATCACGGGTTTAGCACCCTCCTCAAGCTCTATAACATGCTCAAACCCTCTATCTGGTGGTCTACCTGGAGGAATGTCACCAAACACTGGGCCGTGCTTATCCAGTATGGACTGGATGTCAATATGATAAGGTTGCTCATCGTCTGAAGAAGATTTGGATGAAATGAAACACTGGGCTGCCCATGCAACCTCTCCATGTCTCACTATAGACTCCATCCTGCGTGCTGAAACAACTCTAGGCCCACTGTCAGAAAGAGCCCGAAGCACAATCTTCTTCTTATCCACCATAAACTCCAGCTCCATCCTGCGGAAATCCTGCACATATCTGCCAAGGGACTGTAACCACTGAATACCCAATATTGTATCAATCTCACCAAGTCCAATAACATAGAAGTCATCGGTCAATGTATAGTCCCCCATCTGAATACTAAGTCGTGGAATCCTCTTAGTGCAACTGATAGCAAATCCATCTGCCACCCGTACACTAAACCCATCAAATTCCTCAACCTGTAATCCTCGCTTCGCAGCCAACCCCTCATCAATGAAGTTGTGCGTAGCTCCACTGTCAACCAGACAAACAATCCGTTGTCCCTTAAGCACTCCCT
The DNA here is from genome assembly GCA_018340775.1 of Taxus wallichiana var. yunnanensis. Taxonomy (NCBI): domain Eukaryota; kingdom Viridiplantae; phylum Streptophyta; class Pinopsida; order Cupressales; family Taxaceae; genus Taxus; species Taxus wallichiana. Next base: position 70,710,016 of record CM031235.1, on the reverse strand, counting down.
TCAGCTGAAAGGGATGGTACCTAGGAACGCCTGAAAGTGTGGCAATAGTAACATCGGATGAATCCAATGCCTCACCCTCACCAAGCTCTATTTGGGGCTGTTCCCCCTGTGCATCATGGTCACCGCCCTCATCCTCTACCTCTGTATTTGGCGAGTGATCATCCTCTCCATTTGAAATCACCTCAATGAGATGCACCTTGCCTTTACCAAGGCAAGGATGTCCAGGCTCCCAATGGTCTTTGCAATGAAAGCAAAGCTTCCTCCTTAACTCGTTGCGAGTCTCCTGTTCCACCTTAGGAGGTGGTGCACTCTTCTGCGGGGCTGGTAGAGCGCTGAAATGGCCTGGAGCTCGTGGGAAACTTCTTATTGGGCTGATAAGAAGTGGGTTGATAGGAAGTGGGGGATGTGTCCAAGTCCAATGCCGTCTGAATGGCATCATGCAATGTCCTAGGCTTAAGAGCCTTGACCAATCCTCTCATCCTGTCATGGAGGCCCTCTATAAATAACATCACCACCCTCTTCTCAGGCATCTCTGGAACCATAACGGCTATCCGCTGAAATTCGTTGATGTAAGAATCAACATGTCCACTCTGTCTGAGCTGTGCTAAATCCCTGTAATATAACTCCACATCCTTGCGATCAAATCTCGCAATCAATCTATCACTGAAATCCCTGTATGAATGTAGAAGCTCATGACCCTGCGTAACTAACCCATGGTGCCACCAATCATAAGCCACCCCCTCAAGGTGCAATGTAGCGAACTGTATGGCCTCCTGCTCCCTCATGGGCTTGAGGGTAAGGTAGGTGTCGAGCTTGTGAATCCAAGCCCTGGCACTGATCTTTCCACTACCATCAAAAGTGGAGAGGGTTACCTTATTGGTAACTCTTTGCAAATCTACTGTTTTGTTGTGCTCTCAGGTCTCTATCTTGTCAGCCCTCATCTTTGTCTCTCCTCTGAGCACAATACTGTGGGAGGGGAAATGCATCCCTCACATGCTGTGGCAAACTCCTCCACTCATCATTGACTGCCATGATAGTATCCGGGAAAGCTGCTTCTTCCGACCGTCCCTCAATCTCTGGTGGGTCACCTCTAGGCAAGAAGTTAGGGCTGCGTGGGCCTATCTCGCCGTCCGTGTGGTCTCTCTCTCGTCAATGCAGTATGGGTATGCCTCACTCACGGCGTGGCGATCCCCTAACACTCCCAAGCTCTGAAGGTGATCTGCTATGACCCCATAGCTCTTGGCGAATCGATACGGATCTATCCCTCTGCCATGCACATCCGCGGCCTATCCCAACCCGACTTTGTCCAAAGTAGTACCCATGCGCTCCATGGTGCATAATAACTACTCTGCGTGTGCTGCCATATCTCGAATAAATTCCTATCTGGGACTTGCATGTTCCTCTCGAGGAGGACTCTCAGGCCTCTCGCCCAAATATTCCATTCTTTCACCTCCTGCAATACCAGCTTCGAGTCGTGCTCGTCTGCGGGTGTAGTATCTGTGTGTACCGTCCTCTCTGTGATGCATTCAAAGTTGATTTCTGTTTTAATACCCTGTCTGTTTCCTTCCCACACAGGCTGGGAGGATACACTGCTTTGATACCACTGAAAGATCCCAAACCCGTTTTTGTCTGAATATTTTTTTTAATTTTTTTTTTTTTTATATAATGCCTGCTCATATATCTGAACTGGTAATATCAAAATAATTCATGAAACATCACACTGAAACTGCATAGATAAATTAAATACAGCAAACCCGGCAAACCGGGCAAATGCAGAATAGGCGCCTAGGGTTTAAATGGCAGATTTCTTTATAAATATTTCAGCTGTATATTTAATAATGATTTCTGAAGCTAAATATTACAGCAATACAAATATAAATCTGTAGAAAGATTTAATAACAAAGATAGTCCAAAAACCCACAGTAAATGAACCAAAACCCTAGCCGATTTGATATATTTGCTGCTGGGAATTACAATAAATATCTATCATGAAAAATACCTCTGACACAGCAATGAATAACTGTAGAAGAAGCCGCCCCCACTCAGATAGATGTGCAAAAGCCCACAGCTGCAATTTATTTCTTTCTCTCGAAGCTATTTGAAATCTTTGAATAAGCTGGTGTAAACAATGAAGATTCTGGATGGAAGCTTCTCTCATTTACTTGGGGTTTCCGTCCGCAAGAGGAATAATCCAGAGGGTTTCCGTCCTTGGATTCTGTCTGCAAAAGCTCTGTGCTAACTGCTTTGAGTGAAAATAATAATATTCTGAATGCTTTACCCAAGCCGCATTTTTCCTCATATAGCCAAAAACCCTCCAAAGGCCAAATCGCACTTTTTGGCTAACACCACATAATTAATATTTAATTAATTATTTTTGCTTCACTAATCAAGTCGCACTTTTGGGTATATTTGGCCATTACCCAAACAAGTCGCATTTTTGGCTAGGAAGGCAATTTAAATAATTTATTAATTTATTTAAATGCACTTTCCTAAGTCAAAATCACTCAAACAGTCTATTAATTCATTATATGTGCTTTAATGATATTTTACTTTAATTCGAGCACCATATAATAAAATAATAAACCGAAGTCACCCTTGAAAACACCCTTTTGGCCGTCGGGTAGACAAAACAGGCCAAAAGGTCTTCGACTGAACTAATCGAGAAAGAGGGACATTACAAAATGCTCTGCTCCGATACACTCCTCTGATACCACTGAAAGATCCCAAACTTCTTTTTGCCCGAATATATATATATTATTTTTTTTAATTTTTATAGAATGCTTAGGCATGGAATGGAATTGATAATATCAAGCGAAACCATGGAACAACATTCTTATACTGCATTAACGAATTAAATAATGCAAAACCCTTCTAATTGGGTGAATACATAAAAGGTGCCTAGGGTTTAAATGGTAGATTTCTTCATAAATAATTGAGCCGTAAACTCAATATTAGTTTTTGATGATAAATAATTATGGCAAACACAACTAGAAATCTGCAGACATAATGATAACAAATATTGTCTTAAACCTAGCCGTAATTGATTCAAACCAAATCTATTTGATATATATTTGAGGCTAAAAGATACAACAATAAACTAGCATGAAGAATACCTCAATCAATCACCGCATAAAACAACCGTAGAATAAGTTGCCCTAGTCTAGAAGATGTTTGAATGCACACTTTGCTGCAATTTATTTCCCTTTTTGAAACTGCTGAAATGATAAATAACTGTTTCAACAATGAAGATCCACTGAATGGAAACTTCTCTCACTTATCCTGGGGTTTCCTCTACAAGAGGAATAATCCGAGAGGGTTTCCGTCCTTGGATTTTGTCTCATAAAAGCTTAGAGCTAATTGCGCAGAAGAAGAATAATAATAATAATCATAGTGCCGACACAAGTCGCACTTTTCCCTTATAGCCAAAAACCCTTCCAAAATGCAAGTTTGCACTTTTTCCAAGGAGCATAATTAATTGTTAATTAATTTATACCCTCTCAAGCAAGTTGCATTTTTTTGGCTAGAAAAGCACATTAAATAATTTACTAATTTATTTACATGTACTTTCCTAAGTCCTCACTTAAAAAGTCCATTAATTCATTATATGTGCTTTAGTGGTACTTCATTTTAGTTTTAGCACCACATAATAAAATTAATAAACTGAAGTCACCCTTGAAATCACCCTTTGGCCGTCGGGTAGACAAAAAGGGCCAAAGGTCTTCAATCAAACTATTTGAGAAAGAGGGACATTACAGTCCTCCCTTCCCGAGATTGCTTGTCCCCAGCAATGTAAAGTCTGGATGTTGTAATATAGACTCGCCCTCCCATGTAGCATCCTCTATTGGCAACTCTTTCCACCTCACTAGGAACTCCCGAATAACTCTATTCCTCAATCTCCTCTCTCGGCTATCCAAAATCTCCTTTGGCACTAAATCCAACCTCCCTTCCTCATCCAAAGGTGGTAACTCTGCAGAAGAAACAATGTGCTGCCCCAAAGCCTTTTTCAAGCAAGATACATGAAATACATTGTGTATCTTACTCTCGGAAGGTGGACCGATTTGATGATGGCCAATGGGCAGCCCTTTGTCTGTTGAGTTGCAGGTTTGAAGTTTTACAACAACAGTCAAGTAATGTGGGTATTCAACCCATAATAGATAGACAAGACAAGATTTCTAACAAGGAGTTGGGTGCCAAGCATTTGGGCCAAATTGCTAGTATTCAAGGCACACAAAAGAGTGTCAAACAAGGAGCATATGAGACTAAGTTTCAGGACAACCTTATTGGAGAGTTTGCACATGAGAAAAGCACCTTACCGTAACAATGCTAATGTTCAGTTTGCTGTACTTTTCGGAACAGCAAGCAATAAAAGGCAAGTTGATGGTTTTTACAACCTTGTTAAGGCCCATGAAGGTGTCACGTGCATGTATCAACAAGTTATGGGTGTAGTCAAGGAAAAAGAGACTTCATCAGGTGTATACAAGACCATGTCCAGCCATTACAATTCCCAAATTGTAGCTGTACAAGTGAGTTCAGTCATAGAGTTGCTGAGTAGTGAGAGATTTTTGGGAATCCATCATTTGAATGGAAATTATGAGGTGATGGCAAGCAAAAGAAGGGAGCTAGCTATCATGTCCATAAGGCATGATGAAGAGATTGTAAAAGTGTTGTTAAACACTCTTGTTTTCTTTGATACATTTGTTCCTTGTGCAGGTCCAAGAATGACGGAGAAGAAGGCTACTTGCAACTTTGCATACATTGGTGAAAAGATCCAATTGTCAGACCTGAATTCATGTTGGTACGAATTCTCTGATTTTTCTAACACATACTAGAAAATTGTGGAAGATTCAGAGACTTTCCAAGTTGGGCATCATGAGGGCCACATACAAACCAAGGCTCAAAATTTAGAATTTAGATTTTGGCAAGAGCTCTCTTATTTGACCTGCACGGATCTAGGCCTGTAGAGTACAACATGTTTTACCTCTTGTACATGGTACTTGGGCATATGAGCTTGTATTTGCTTAAGGGCAAGTAAATTTATGAAGGGAGGATTGTAATGTCCCCATTTTCGAACTTTTCAAATTAATGGACATCGATAATATTTCTTAGTTGGGCTTGGTCAATTCATTATCTAAGGGCAATTTATTATATTATTATAAGAATAAAATGTATTTTTAAATACTTGACAAGTAGAAGATCCCTTTTAGCCTATTTTCCATTGTATTAAGTCGGTTAAATGGAGAATAAAGGAGTTAATAATCTAATTTTAGTACTAAAGTAATTTTTATTATTGGTACTTTAATTAATAATTAAAGGTTGGTGGAAAAATAAAGTAATATTAAAATAAGAAAATAAAATTACTTTATTAATCCCACATGGAACACCCCACTTGAAGAATAGAGACCATAGTTACCAGAGATGTGCGGGTACATGGATACATGTACGCAATCTTGTACGACATTTTTTAGAAAAGTGGGAGACGGGTATGGGGAGATGGCAATATATATGAAATTACTAGAAAAATACTATTGTACATTATTAATTTATTTAGATTCAAAATGCACTAAAATTTAAAAATAACTATACTTTTTGAAGTAAGGAAATCAAATGTTGACAAAAGATGAGTAATTCTATTGATATTTGATATCTCACATATTGTGGGAAGAGTACATTGTAACAAAAATATGCAAAGAATCCTTGTGTGTGTGCGCGTGTGTGTGGGGAGACGGGAGGAGACGTTAACAAAGGTTACAGTGTACAACAGACTTACCCGATATGTGTCCTGTCTGGGTATGCGTCCCCAATAGGTGGGGGACACGTCTCCCTGCAACTATGATAGAGACAAAAAGTAAAAAAGGAGGTGAAGAGGGGTTCATTTGACATCTTTTGGTCATTTTGATATCTATTTTTTGGTTTGGGCTGATTGCTCTTCCATTTCTACACTGAAGGACGAAACCTCTTGGTGTACTTGCATTAGAGGACGAAAACCCTCTCTTGCTAAGGTTGAAGAACGAAAACTCTTCATCCTTTGTGTGAAGATCCTCCATTTCAGGAGTTTCTATTGAGCTTTCAAGGAGTATTTCAGATTTTCAATAGTGATTGAAGACCCAATATTGCAGATTTGAGGCATTCTAGCTAGGGTTTGAAGACAAAAGTGTTTGGGCAGATTTCTACCTTCATTTTCAGCCATATCTAGGGTTATCTACACCCTTGTGGGTGGAGTTTGACACATTCTAGGGCACGGCTGTCCCGGATCTCATCACCAACAACTTTGCCATAATTTTGGAGGCCATATTCAACTTTGTTTCAGTGGATTTGGGCTTGGGATCACTTCTTTCCGGCCACTTTTGTAAGTTGTATTTCTGTAGATTTATAATAAAATTCTAGCACTTATTTTGGGTCCTAAAATTATATATTTTGGTATTCTTGCATGCATAATTCATTTTGAATAATTTGCTAAGAGATTTGAGTAATTTTAGATCAGATTTGAGGGTTATTGATCTCTAGAACAACTTGTGATTTCTAGGGTATTTCAGATCTGAAATTTGTTTATAAATTGCATTGTTACCCTAATATTTCTTCATCCAGATTGCTGTTATAAATCAAAATTTCAGGTGTTCCCTTTTGGGTTATAATATATCCCATTGGGTACATTACATTATGTGTTGCAAAGCTCACTTCTTCATTGCAAATCTTCGCTCCTTAGAGGGCAGAGACCCATATATAGTTCGAGTGGCAATGCCCTTGTGGGCTGTGGGGAAACGCCTCATAGAACAGGTTTTGAAAGTCAAATTTTGACATTGTTCAGCTCATTCATTGAGAGGTTAAGAGGCACACATGCAATCACAACTGTTTTAACTTTCATAACAGTTCATTAGCCTTCACAGATTTGTAATATTACATAAACGCATATGCATGAATAGTAAGCATATAATAGTAGAAGGTAAATAGGCATACATCTCCCTCAAGTGTATGGCATGTACATGACACACAAATTAAATAATGTTCTGTTCGAGTTCTAATATCTTCTCTATGCTTCATTTGGTAAACATTGTTTGTTATTTCGAATTTATTGTTCAACACTGTTTTTGCATACACATATAACACATCCAAATTTTCATTTCGAGTGTTTTCCCTTAGATACCTCTTGAGATATGGACTAGAGGACAAGAATACATGGGATCTTATTGATAACTAATCATAACAAGATCAAATCAAAATTGAAGGGGATGCTTGAAGGGGCTGAGAGTAAAAGAGAGCAGGTGAAATTAACCTATTAAAGAGAAGAAAGCTTCCAATATAGGAGACAACATGCATGCAAAAATTAATAAAGGAGACCAATGTAGATGTAGTGGCAGTTTTCCTATCTCTGCTACAAGATACTTAGGGTAAAGAAGCTATGTGCTAGGGAATGATGATTAATTTATAAAATATTAGGGGGTTCATTGTCTCTTTAGAAAAGTGACTACTCAAGAGACTTATATTGAGACATGGACCAGAGGACAAGAATACATGGGATCTTATTGAAAACCAATCATAACAAGATCAAATAAAAATTGAAGGGGATGCTTGAAGGGCAGAGAGGAAAAGAGAGCAGGTGAAATTAACCTATTAACGGGAAGGAAACTTCTACTAAAGGAGACAACATGCATGCAAAAATTAAGAAAGGAGACCAATGTAGATGTAGTGACAGTTTTCCTATCTTTGCTAGAAGATACTTGGGGCAAAGCAGCTATGTGCTAGGGAATGATGATTAATTTATAGAATAGTAGGGTTTCCTTGTCTCTTTAGAAAAATGACTACTCAAGAGACTTATTATTTAGGCAAACCGTGACATTATGTTGTTATAAGAGACCAAACTATGCTCGGATATTTTGAAAGAAACTAATCCCGCCACATGGAATTGTTGATACGCGGCGGTGTTACAGTAAGGAGTTATAACAATCCTTTGAATGCTACCTCAATATTGTGCTACATCATAGACTTGTCTAGGAGTTTTAGATAATATACAAAGTCCAAAGTAGAAACATGTGTTTGAGTTTTTCCTTAACTAATTTTTATGGTTTGAGGAATGTTGGTCAATGATAGATGTGTTGGGATGAATTAGAATCATACAAAGTCAACAAGATTGCAAACAATCATTAAAGGAGATTTAGATTGTATCCTTGCTTCTTTGGAGAAGCATCGGGTAGTCACTCTCTAAGTGAAGATAGTCACACATCCCTTTTAGGCGACAAGTGGAAACGAAAGACCTTATCCCATTCCTTCCTCGTGGGACTAAGGGTTTGGAGCTAGAGGAAAGTTGTGTAAAGATATTTGGATTAGTTTTAGGAAATATTGCACTTTTTATGTTGTATTCCTATTGGATGCCTAGCACTCCAATAGATGAAATAAATTACTTAGTTAATTAGTTGTTTGGTGAGCATATATGCTCAAATTAGAAATAGACTTTAATATTTGGCCATAAGTTATGATGTAGCACCCCTTATGTTATAAAAGGAGGATGCTTGGCCATTATGTTATATGTTGAATCTTATTATTTCTTCTGGGTAAAGGTTGTACCTTTTCTTTCTCATCAAGGACGAAAACCCTTGTTTGAGACGCGTCATCAAGGACGAAAACCCTTGTTTGAGACCACTTCAAGGACGAAAACCCTTGATATTGGAACTTGTATTGGGGACGAAAACCCTCAAGAAAGGATATTTGGAACTTATTGAATATCTCAAGGAATTTAGAGTTGATATATTTCTATCTAGCCCTAGGCGACTTGCATCATGAGCATTTTGGATGCGTTTTGATGGATGTATGGTATGATTCTTGCATAGATGGACTTGTACTAATTATTAAAGATGAAAGCAATCATTTTCTTGCTTGTTTGAGCCACTAATTCAGTATTTCCAAGAGGGCCAAATTGCTTGTAAGTCAGATTTGGGAAGTTTGGGGGCATGTTTGGGTAAGCTGATTTGATATTTGCATTTTTCATATTTTTAAACCCCAAGATCCCAAGTTTTGTGAATTTTGGAGCTTCTTAGGTAAAGTTATGAATTTTTAAAGTAATTATGTAGGAGGGTTTATAGAAATTGATATCTTCATTTATGGGGCACTAAAAATTAGTTTTCTTGCATGATATGATTTGCACTTGGTAATATATAATAATTTCAGATACTTAAGGATAGCTGATTCTAAAGTTTTTGAGGGCACAAAAGTGGGTTTGAAACCTCAAAAGGGATTGCTTCCCTAGAAGGAAAGGTGTTGATCTTGCACTTTTTTAGACCCAGTAGTTAAGGGTTTTTATATATTAATTTTTGTCACTAACAACCTACTAAAAATCTGAAAAGTGTTGTTTATCTTCAGCTTTGTATAGTTTCTATGAGTCCCCTAAAAGGGACATTACAGTGGAATTAGAGCATCATTCTCCCATCTTGTGAAGCATGGAAGAGAAGTTAGAAAGGTTCATAAGATCAATAGAAACCCTCACCCTAGCCATACAGAGTGGTGGCCAGTTCAAGGAGGAAAGGATTTCAAGGATTGACAAATTGACAAAAGAATATCAAGCTCTTCCGGAAGAGATGCGTGATTCCCTTTCCTTAGAGGATTTCGTGGAAATAGAAAATTATAGAGTGGGAATTGGCACAAGGCATGATGCCCCCGAACCTCATTAAAAGACCATGGCAAATAAGTCTTAGCCATAGAGGAAGAAAACCCTCCATTGTGAAGAAGCAAGTCGAAGAGCATGTAGTGGATCAGCTACAAGGTGGAGAAGTCATGATGAAGTTTGAAGATATAACTTCCCTTTATAACAACCCTTCCGAGGTGACAAAAGAGGAAGATATCCACCATGCTAAGGAGGAAGAACCATCACAACAACTACTTATGGTGATGGATCAGCCTTTGGGAGCCCTAGAAGTACCCACCACCATTGTCAAAGGTGATCCCTTGACTGATTTTCCTTACAGCCCTATGAAAGCACAAGAGGATGGAGAAATTGAGCCAAGAAAAATGGAAGGTAAAGAACTTTTGATTGTTAATGATATTCCCTTGATTTCTAATGGTTGCATGTGGAAAAATACTAAGGGAACTTGGGAGCATGAGCAAAAGGATGAAGGGAAGCATGAGGAGCAAGATGATGAAGTGAATGTTGGAGATAGCCCAAGCAATTCTCATATGACAATAGGAGTTAAGCATATTGGGGATGGCCAAAGGTATGGAGGTGTTTTGAAATCATTGCTTTCTTCTACACCAATTCAGTTTTGTTGTCTTGAGCCATTTGATGAAAAGAATGACAATATGTCATGGTTGAGGCTCCATTGTAAACCATGGCAAGTGGTTGTACATCATGATCATCAAGCTGAAAATGGGGAAAAATAGGATCTATGAAGCGGAGTTTCCAAGTGAAGTATTGGAGGAAAAAGGCATTTCCGTATGACCACTTTTAGCCTGTTGTAATTTTCAAACCAACAACTAATGGTAAGCCCTTGATATTTTGTTTGATCATGACAAGAGTCTACTGGTTACACATTGCCATGCTTTAGATCATAACTATGCTAAGGAGGTAGAGGAACAAGGGCATTTCTGTGTGCCCATGACCACTTTCAGCTTGCTGTAATTTTCAAACCAACAACTAATGGTAAGCCCTCTGATATTTTGTTTGATCATAACAAGAGTCTATTGCATCATTATTTGTCATTGTCATGCTTTAGTGATCATAACTATGCTAAGGAGGTAGAAGAACAAGGTTGGGAGGAGAATCTTGGCCAAGGATTCACTATACATCTCCCAAGCAATGCCTATGAGATTGTTTTTCATGACAACCCAAGGTGCAAACATATTTCAGATTCTTTGTTTCCTATTTCATCATCATGTTGGGCTGGTCATCACAAACTCTTTGTCACAAGTTTGGGCTTCAAGATAGAGGTTGCTTTGCACATGTTGATGAGAGAAGAAGAGGTATGGTGAAGAGTTACATAGATTGCTTACATCCTTGGGATTCGGTAAACCCTTGAAGCTCAAAGAAGGTGAAGGTAAAATTTCAGTTTTGATTTTTCTCTCTTTGCTTATGGAAGGGAAGAAAATTGATGAGTTTGTATGAAGTTGGGAAGAATTCTAGCATGGCATGTTTGAGGCATCATAAGTATGATAAGAATTCTGATTTTCTTTCCCATATGTTGCTAACCTATGGTTCCATGGAAGGACTAAAGAATAGGAGAGAAAAGAATAACAATCATGATGACTATGATGCATGGCTCCATTCCATGATACTGTTGTATTTTTATCTTCATGATCAACTTGCACCAAGTAAAGAGAAGGCCAAAAATGAATGGTGTAGCAAAAGGTGTGTAGATGCTTTGGTGCAATGTCAAACTTGTTTTTGTGCACATGAAGTGGGTATCATTGTGGGCTGCAAAAGGGGAAGGAGATCTGATTTTGAGATCAACATGATGGATGACATTTTTGTGCATTGCAAAAGGAACAAGGTACAATTGTCATACCTCATAGAAAAATACAAGGTATGTGATGTTCTCTTGAAAATTAACCCAGCTGAAGTTATTCTTGTTTGTGGGGTACTTTGGTCTCAATTTTTGGAAAAACTCAGCCTCAAATATTATGGTGAAGGACTGAATTTCTGGGTTAAAAAAAAAAATCAGATTTCATGGCACAATGAATAAAGGGAGCACAGTGGCAAGGAAAGATGAGAACCATGGTCCCATACATACAACTGAGTTTAGAGAGGGGCCTGATTTTATTTATTTACCAGCTGATCATTATTTTTCCAGCTCCTTTCTTGCTCTATGGACTGCTGTAAATAAAAATTCAGCAGTGTTTTGGATAGTTGTTGGGGCAACCCTCTTTGAGGATATGTATCCAACACTTTGGGGGATGATTTCAGTCACTGTTAGCTTCCCTTTGGAGAGGGAAATGCATCATTACAACAGTAATTGGCATGGCAAGTGAAGGATTGTTGGGTGTTTGGGTCTTGTGAACACAAAATGCATTGGTCACCCATGTGTGAAGATACTAATCACATTCATATGCAGCTGTATTTTGGCTTGTATGGGCACCTACCAACCAATCAAAGGAGAAGAGAAGTCTAAGGCACCTAAGAGAGGATTGATCCACCAAACTATGGAGCATATGGGAAGGCTAATAAGAGCCTCTATTTTTTCTAACATGTTTGTTCCATGTGCAGATCTGAAAATAAAAAGAAGGTTGCAGCTGAAGACATCCCTTATTTCTAGAGTGAAGAAGGATGGTAACCAAGGCATGTTCTTGCAAAAGCTTCTCCACTTGACCGGTACCGGATCTAGATTGCTTGCTTGGATCAAATTGAAGCACGAGAGCTCACTTTTGCTTGGGGACAAGCAATGGGAAGGGGGGACTGTCATGTCCCTTTTTGGTGACAAGTGGAAACAGAAGATCTTATCCCATTTCTTCCTCGTGGGACTATTGGTTTGGAGCTAGTTTTAAGATATTTGGAAATATTGCACTTTTTATGTTGTATTCCTATTGGATACCTAATGCTCCAATAGATGAAATAAATTACTTAGTTAATTAGTTGTTGGGTGAGCATATATGCTCAAATTATAAATAGACTTTAATATTATAATGCCGACTATAAGTTATGATGTGGCACCCCTTATGTTATAAAATGAGGATGCTTGGCCATTATATCATATGTTGAATCTTATTATTTCTTTTGGGTAAAGGTTGTACCTTTCCTTTCTCATCAAGGACGAAAATCCTTGTTTGAGACCACTTCAAGGACAAAAACCCTTGATATTGGAACTTGAATTGGGGATGAAAACCCTCAAGAAAGGATAATATTTGGAACTTACTAAATATCTCAAGGAATTTAGAGCTGATATATTTCTATCTAGCCCTAGGCGACTCGCATCATGAGCATTTTGGATGTGTTTTGATGGATGTATGGTATGATTTTTGCATGGATGGACTTGTACTAATTATTAAAGGTGAAAGCAATCATGTTCTTGCATGTTTAAGCCACTAATTCATTATTTTCAAGAGGGGCGAATTGCTTGTAAATCAGATTTGACAAGTTGGGTAAGCTGATTTGATATTTGCATACTTAATATTTTTAAACCCCAAGATCCCAAGTTTCATGAATTTTGGAGCTTCCTAGGTAAAGTTATGAATTTTTAAAGTAATTTCGTAGAGAAAAGGGTTTATAGAAATTCATATCTTCATTTTTGGGGCACTAAAAATCAGTTTTCTTGCATGATATGATTGCTGGTAATATATAATAATTTTAGAGACTTAAGGGTAGCTGATTTCAAGGTTTTGAAGGCACAAAAGTGGGTTTGAAACCCCAAAAGGGGTCGCTGCCCTAGAAGGGTGTTTGTTGGCAGCAGTTAAGGGTTTTTATATATTTATTTCAGTCACTAACAACCTACTAAAAATCTGAAAAGTGTTGTTTATCTTCAGCTTTGCATAGTTTTATGTGAGTCCCCAAAAAGGGACATTACAATAGTCAATAGATTCATCAATGTGCATATTGATATTGAACTCTCCTATTCAAACCTCACCCTATGTAATAGAAGGAAAGGGAAGGACTTCATCACCAAATTGTTAGACATTTTCCTCGAGGTTTGTGTTTTTGGACTAAAGGTTCATCTTTAAGTTTAAGCAATATTTGCGAAGAAAAATATCCTTCTTGTCACAAAACCCAATGGGCCAATGATCACGATTTCCATCATAAAGAATCTTAAACTTCTTTTTAATTCCTGAAAAAAGTTTGAGATTCTTTATGATGGAAGTTGAGATCATTGGCCCGATGGTCAGTGTCAAGGAGGATATTTTTCACCGTAACATTACTTTCAATTTGAGAAAATGTCATTTGATTCCTCGACTTTGAAGATTGATTGAAGATTGGCCACATGAGGTCTCGTGGAATTTGGATCCAAATTGTATAATTTGGCGGAGAAATTAAAGGTGATACAATATTATAGTAAAGCCTCAAATAAAGAGATATTTGAGAATGCCTTTGAATGGAAGGCCGTTCTTGAAAATAGAATGTGTACAAAGTTGGATTCTAAAGTAGAATTATGACATCTAAAAGAGGGAGAAAATGTTTTGGAAACAAAAGTCTAGGGCCAAGGCTTCAAGAGGGAGATATGAATACCATTTTTCTCCCTCTCAATATACTATAGTGCATAAAAATTGGAACAAGATTGAGAGGTTGAAAACTTGAAAATGTTTTGGAAACAAAAGTCTAGGGCGAAGGCTTCATGAGGGAGACATAAATCCCATTTTTTCCCATTGATCTACTATAGTGCATTGTAATGTCCCCAAATGGACATTTTTCAACCCCAAACGGATTATCCGCAAATCCAACAAAAAACAACAAAACACCTTCAAAAATTATGAAATTAAATTTGTAGCTAGCCCTTGAATTATCAAATATGAAAATACTTATATTTTTGCAAAATACTGAAAATTTGATTTTTAATTGCAGAAAAACAATTGAAACTTTAGAAATTCATAACTCGAAAATACCCAACAATTTTTGACAAATGATAGCTCAAATTGAAGATAAAATCACAAGCTTTCCAATGATACCAAAATCAGAATTTTCTGATGGGTGGAAGGCACCCAAAACAGGCTCGGAAATATGGAAATGTGTAGATGAAACCCTAGTTGTACCGAAATCAACAACAATCATTCGCCCCTCTTGGAAAGCCCTCAAACACTGCTGGAAAACACAAATAGAAGCTTGATCTTCAATGGAAAACACAAATAAATCCTTGATCTTCAATGGAAACCCCTGAATGGAGAATCCTCTCACAAGAAAGAAGAGTTTTCGTTCCTCTTTCTCTAATCCTCAAGAGGGTTTTCATCCTCTAGAGCTAACTCAAAAGGGTTTTCGTCCTTAGGAGTTTATTTGCAAAGCTTACAAAGCTCAGACAAAATTCAAAATTTTTATAAAATAAAAGAGATGCTTTACAAAGCCAAGCACACTTGCTTTTATAAGCAATCTTGGCTTAGTTGCCATGCACAACCACCTATCAAATTCCTTTTCCCACATTTAGTTCTTCTTTTGGCATTTATTTCTTCCTCAACATGGGTCGCATTTTTTCCTTAGGGGAAATAAAACATAAAGTGACCTTTTCTTTTTTTTTTCTAATTTCACTTTATCTTTTCTCTTTTATTTTTATTAAGTTTATAATAAATTAATATAAGTGTTTTTTATAAGATTTTTTTTTAATGCACTTTATAATAATTTATTAAGACCATAGTTTCTCTTTTTAACACCCCTTAGCCGTCAAGAAACAAAATTGGGCTAAGGGTCTTCAACAGGAAGGGGATATTATATGCATAAAAATGGAACAAGATTGAGAGGTTGGAAACTCCGTTTGGTTTTATCCTCAAGGGTGTAAAGATATTAATCATGAGGTTGATTGGTATCTTAGGAATATTATGATGGAAGACAAGATTTGTTAGAAAGGTGAGAAACCTTGCAATGTCGGAGGGGGTCCCTAATCCAATCTCAAAATTCCAAAACAATGCTTGAATGGCCAAAATATTTGAGGAGTGTAATGTCCCCTTTTTCATATTGAGGCCTAAATATGGACTTCTTGCCATTCCCTTTTCGTGGCAAAGAAGAATTATTGAACAAGGAAAGGAGTTGCATTCCATTTCATTTTTCTTTTATTAATTTTTAATGTTTTCTCTAGTGTTTTCTTTAATAAGGCAGGTCAGTTGGGTTGGAGGTGTCTTAAAGGCAAATTAAAAGACCCAAAGAAGCTTTTATGAGGTCGGTCCTTCTAATTGGCTTTTGGCACCAAAGGGAGGATATAAAAGGAGATCAATGACTTCATTTTCATCATCTATCTTTGGCGCATTTACTCTACATTTGATCTTTGGGCTGATTGCTCATTGTCATTCCACTATTGGGCGACAATCCATTAGTGTGGCTTTTCCAAGGAAGACGAAAACCTTCCTTGTGGCTGGTTGGAGGACAAAACCCTCCTTTTTGGGTGAAGTGAAGACAACTTTGAAGACCTCTTGCGGATTTGGACATTAGAATATCAAGGAAGACATCTACAAGGGTTTGCATGCATTTTGGAGCTCTCCCTAGAGGGAACGACTAGGGTTTGATGGTATTTGAGTGCCTTCTAGGGCACAAATTGCAAATCTGATTTTATATTCTGATTCGGCATATTTTATAAGGTCGGAATCTATATTTTCATGATTTTTGGTGGTGATTATCTATCATTTTCAGCATTGGTTTGTGGTTGTTCTGCTGCTGTCCTAAAATTAATTACAACAGTATATATTCGCTGATTTTCTCCATTTATTGTTACCAAATTGGATGGATATTGGTTTCCGTGCTTGAATTAATTATTTAGAAGTATTTATCAGTTGTTGTGCATGGTTGTATGGTGAATTCTAAGCTCTTATACAATTTGCCCTAGGGTTTTGAAGGATATTACAGCTGCTGTCATAAAATCAGATTATTTTCATCTTTGGTGTTGGTGTGTTTTCAGATCTGATTCTTGGGGTTTGTGGTCAAACCCATATTTTTGGTTTTTGCCCCTAAAAGGGACATTACAAGGAGGTAAGACTCTATTTGATATGAAGGGGACAAGGCTCCCAAACCGGATGGGTTGGCGACTTTGTTTTTCCCACATTTTTGGAAGATGATTATCTGAACTTATCGAGCTGGTTGAGTAAATTTTGTAAGTCTAGAAAGATTTTCAAGTTTGAATTATTCTTTTATTGCTCTTATTTGAAAGACTATGTATTCCAGAAGTTTTAATGGTTTTTGTTCTCTCTCTTTACAAGATTCCAAGAGTTTAAATGGTTTCTGCCCTCTCTCTTTGCAACATTATCTACAAACTGATCTCTAAAGTTCTAACCAATTGGTTGGTAACAATTCTTCTCATTGGTAACTAGGGTTTTTAAGGGAACGCGAATCCTTGATAGCATAACCATAATCCACAAAGTTATCTGTCTGTGATGGATTAAGAAATTGTGCATAGACACATCCACAACACTCAATGTAGAGGTGTACCAGGTGTGATATATGATGGCACTAGGAACTTCCTACTCAACGAGTGTTGATCCTAATCTAGTATAATGTAGACTAGCAAATATCTATAAAGCTAAATCGAACCAGCAATGAGATGCAGAAGAAAACAAACTATTTTAAGTGTAATAAACCTCCGCCAATTTAATCAACCAAAGTGAAAAACAATAGAACAACCCTAGGCAATGACTCATGCCTCTCAAACTCTCTACTTACCACTAGATAGATGACTTTTATGGAAAAGAGCGGCTGGAAGTGGGTAAGAAAAGCAAGATAATTGCACAATAGAGCAGTCCAAAGCGAAGAATTATTGATTGAAGTGAATACTTGATGCAAAAGTTTCAAGGATTGCTTCCTTTCACTATAGGACACAGTTTTGTGGAAGGGTGTGTTGAAATAATGAATTCTCTCATCCTTTTATGGGGCAAGGAGTGTTTATCAAGGAAAGAGATCTACTTCTGAAGATACACTAATTTCCATCTATTGCACAGACCTTAATTGGCTGCATGACAGATAAAGATTTTGTTTGGTTTTGAGGACCTTTCCCAAAACCTCCAGAAATCCACTTGTCCAAGCATACAAAGATGAAAATGCATGAAATTCTTTTCTCATGCAAGTTTGGCTCAAAAATAAAACAAAAGCAAGGGCTTTATTCTGGGAATATTTGATAAATGTTCACCACACGCATTTACATACATAGATGCGTGGGCAGTGATTCTCCATGCATATCCCTACTCACAGGTGCATGGGCAGTGTTTTAAAGTGATCTCACCTCATTAAGGCTGAAAATAAGGGCTTTAGAATTTTTTTGATTTATTCATTGGTAAAGCAGGTTCCTAGCTTGCTTTTGGACACATAATGAGCCATGACATATCTTGGGCAACTATGACATCCTAAATTTTAACCTATGTCTCTAAATGTAATTGTCTTCCTAAACCCAAAATTGAGTGCTTCTGGTGTATCTTGTTGAGCTGGTAAATTCAAGAGTTGAACATTGTGTGGCCCCTTGGGAAAGTGAGCTTAACTCGAAATAGATTGTCACTGCCTCAAAGAGCACATGACTAACTACACATCTTTGCTTGGATACCTGTTTGTTTTCAGTTTTTATAGGTGTATGAATTCATGGTGTTACATTTGTCGCCATGACAAGTGTCATCATAGAGATGTGAATGTGACATCTTGTCATGCTAGGATAGCACCCCGCATAAGTACCATAACTTTGTCTAATTGAACTAGTGTACCATGCTACTAAAATTACTGGGCCACAACTGCTCCTGGAAACCCACTATTGAACAAATATGCACTTCACTGCTTATAATTATTATGATTTAAGTTTCCGCAACTTGAGCTGGAGAAGATCAGATATATGTACACTAGTTATGTGCTTCCATGATGTTCATAAGAAAAGCCACCGGTGCTTTGTGGGTTGGGTAGCTCATTATATACACAAGGGTATTATCATCCACGATCAAATAGTAATGAATCTGTTTTTTTTTTTAAACCAGAATTATATTACTCAAAATAAAATATTCAAATTACAATGCCATGCCATGATACTCATACTCTAGGATATATCCTTGGACTCCTAACAACAAATTAAAGAAAAGAGAGCATATTTGCGACTTATCCATCCACCGCTTGCAAAGTGAAGGATCTTTTCAATCCAATTCCGCTTCTCGGAGACCATGTCGAGGCAAAGGACCAAAGTTGACCAGATTGCTATGATCCAAAGCCCAGTTAGCCAAAGCATCTGCCACGTTGTTTTGATGTCTAGGAACATGTTGATATATGATGGTATGAAATTGTCGAGCAATAACTTTAATATTATCCTGGACCTTGGTGATAAGCCAATTATTGGATCTATGTTGCTTGTGAGCTGACAAAAGGTTGATAATAACCTTAGAGTTTGATTCAACTATAATTCTAAGGCATCCCAATTTAGTTGCTTCTAGGAGAGCTCGTTGAAGGTTGATAATCACGAGCTATCCCTCCAATACTGGCTGGCCCCAGATTGCCTCTTGCTGCTCCATCAGTATTTAGTTTCACAAAGTCAAATGGAGGTGGTTTCCATTTTCTGAGAATAGAAGGCACCAATAATATAGTACATGACCTAGAATATAATTTGCCTTCCTCCAAATTTATCTTTTGTAGCAGATTTTTCCATTTTCCGTGATAAGGGGAAGTAATCTTCACATTATGCTCAATAATTTCCACTATATTACATCTAGTTAATTCCTTAACACATCAAATGTCTCTATTTTCAGGTTTGAAGATGTATCTCGATTCGCTTTTTCCATACATTCCACAACATAAGAGAAATAGCAATCCAAACTCCTTGCTAAAATCCCGAGTATCGTAAATCGAGCGCTTTCAAAACTCTAACAATTTCCCAAGATTCATTGAAGAGTTCCAATTAACCGATAGCCACTCGCCAAAATATTCCATAGAGACATAACAAAAGGGCCCTAAATAAAAAGGTGAGTCAAAGTTTCATCCGCTTCTTTGCATAGAGGACACCAAAAGGTCCTACCATACCTCTTTTCATCAAATTGTCTCCAGTAAGAATCCTCTTGTATAAAAGAAGCCGTATAAACAATCTAACTTAAGGCCACAAAGCAAGTTGCTAGAAATCAACAAAAATATCCTTCCAAGGGTGCGGTTGAGTACCTGGCACAAAGTGCTATAACCTTCGAGATCTCGAATAATTTCCTTCAAAGATTTTCCCCAAACAAGTGTATCCGGCTTGGAAGAAATAGGAAGGATTCTGCTTTTGAAGGAGATCTTGAAAAAATTGAATTTGGTCCCTAGACAAATTGATCTCGCCACATAGACAGAGATCCACTCACCCGTGGGCGATGATTGTAAATAGTGGACCACCTTTTCCTTTTCTTTACCGTGAAGAGTATTCATAATACCATGAAAATCCGTATATTGCTCAATCGAAGGGGGGTGCCCATCCCACGAATCAGCCTTTAAAAGTTAATTTGGTCACCTTTCCCAATTTTCTAGAAAAGTTTTTAATAATTTCTTCACTAATTTTGAGGACCGATAAAAACGGAGATCCCCGAGAAGGTAAGGAATGGTGAATCAACTCTTGTGGCATCATTCCTTCCACATATTTCGCTCTAATGTTGATGGCCCATAGTTGATAGGGATTTTAGAATGCACTCTAGTGTAGCTTTGCAACTAAAGCCTTATTATTTAACATCGTGGATCTAAAACCCAAACCCCCTCCTTTTTTTGGCAAACATAATGTTTTCCATTTCACAAGATACCATTTCCTAACCCGTTGTGGTCCCCGTCCATAAAAATTTCTGGTGATGGAATCCACCTGAAGTAAAACTTTTGCCGGAATATTTAAAAGGGAAGAAAATAAATAGGGACAACTCAGTAGAACAACTTTAATCAAAGTAATATGTCCCCAGAGGTTAACAAACTACGAGTCCATTTACCGAATTTCAAGAATCATTGTAGGTAGCCAAGTCTAGTCGGTTAATCTTGTAGAATCCAATGGGATACCCAAATATTTTAGTGGTAACATTCCTTTTGAAATCCTAATTTTGCCAAAATATCCTGCTCCATCCTAGATGGGTAGTGGAAGAAAATGATTTATGACTTTTGCTTGATTATATCTTGACTGTGGCCTTGGAAAAGAGCTCCAAATTGTTGTAGATTTGGGTAGCTTTTTTAAAGATTCTTCTCCCATAATGGATGAATCATCTACAAACGGAGATGGGACAAAGGATCAACCCGTCTGGCCAATTTGATACCATTCAACTTCTTCTCGGATTCTCATCCGGGAGAACAGGTTTGCCAAGAGATTCAACAACTATTATGAAAAAGGAGATCAAGGATCTCCCTACCTTATGCGCCGAGAAGCAGAGAATCTAGTTGTAGGAGGTCCATTAACCAAAATAGAATACGAAACTGAAGAAATACAAGCTTGTATCCACTCGAACCGAAAGGGGGAAAACCAAACCTCAACAAAATTTCAGTCGAGAGACTAATTCACCCCGTCATATGCTTTAGACAGATCTAGTTGCAAAACATAGCTGTTTTTTTTTTTTTTAATCTCCATAGAGTGGAGGACCTCCCAGAGTCGAAAATATCATCATAAATTTGTTTGAGGTACAAAACCCCTTGTTCGAGATATACTTTATGAATGATGATCTTTAGCCTCTCAGCTATAACTTTGGTAATTATTTTATAGAGCACATTGCATAAAGCAATGGGACGATATTCTGCAAGGGTAGAAGCCTCTTCTTTCTTGGGAATCAAAGCAATATAAGTTTGATTAATGACTTTCAAAATAGTCTTTTTTTGTCTGCATTCTTCCACCACTTCCGATAGATCATTTTTGATAATGTCCCAAAATTCCTGATAGAATTCTATAGGGAAACCATTCAGGTCCTAGCATTTTTCCTTTTTCATTGCCCATACAATTGTTCGAGTTGCTTCTCTGAAACTGGTTGCAAAAGAAAAGTATTGTCCTCTGTAATTAAGGATGGAATGATATTAAGCAATTGTTATTGAGCATTTCTATCCGTATAAGTAGAACAAAGGGCCCAGAAAAGTAGTGAATTGTTAATTGCTGAATAGCTTCCTGCATATTGGCCTGAGTTCCATCCCCTTTATCCAAGTAAGCAATATGATTAGGAGAACGATGGGCTAAGAGAGACTTATGGAAGAAAGAAGTGTTTTTATCTCCCTCTTTCAACCATTTAATTCTGAACTTTTGTTTCCAGAAAATTTCTTCTCTTAATTCCCATTCTATCAACTCTTGCTTAAGGGAAATTTCCTTTGTTTGCAGTTCTTTAGAGTACACTTGCGTTCTTATTTGGTGGCTCACTTCTTGTAGGGATTCTAAGATTTCACGTTTTTTCCCATGAACATTCCCAAAATCAATTTTATTCCACTGCCTCAATTGATTAGTAATATGTTGCATCCTTTTGGTGAAACAAAACATTTTGGTACAAGCACTGGTTGACCCTCCTCCCACCATTTCTTAATTAGAGAGGGAAGTTTTTCATCCCTTAGCCACATCAATTGGAATATGAAAGGAGCTTTAAAAGGTTTTGATTTACCCAATTCCAATAAAACCGCCTATGGTCGAACTCCGTAATAAGACTCCAAAGTGAACTTTGGTAAGCATAATTGTTGATATGTTTGAAGAGGCAAGATAAGTTCTTTAGTTGTCGGAAAACTCCTCCTATTATATGTTCATCTGGCATGCATCTTATCTTTTACACCCCTCTTTGTTGTTTGCGTATGGATAGTTTATCTTTCCCATTAATCATGTCATGATGTTTCATATAGAGAGTACAAATAATGTTGGATTTATTACTATCCATATTTGAGAAACCTTATCCAAGGGTAATAATTCATTGAAAGTGTAGTTTATGCTTTGTCTAGTTTCAAAGACATATTTTCCTAAACATCTTCAATGATTATAATTTAGATTATATTAGGTAGATGATAGCCTATTAAATAGATATCTTCACTTCATGGAAATGGATATCACCTGATTGTGTTTGAATTGTTTGTTAGACTGTAATGATCCCTCTTATAAATTAAAAATAATTAAAAAATTTCCAAATGGGCCCAACCAATTCTTATTTTGGGACAACATATTATTATTATTAAAATAAAAAGTATTTTTAAATACTAAAATAAAAGAAAAAGGAGAGGTTGTCCCTCTTTAGGAGGGAAAAACAAATATTAAAAAAGAAATAAAGAGGCCTACATGGAGCGCTCCACAAAGAAAGAAAAGTAAAGGCTATAAAAGCAAATGATGGGGGCTCATTTGTGGACATCATCTTATGAATTATATACTTCTCTTTTGGAAATTGGAGCATTGAGCTCTCATTTTCACCCCTTTGAGGACGAAAACCCTCATTGGATCCTATTGGGACGAAAACCCTCAATAGTCATAACACTTGGGGACGGAAATCCTCATTTGTGTCATTGGCAACTTCATCCGAGTCACATTGAGCTTAAAAATTCAGAATTTTAGAATGGCAAGGGTTTCTATCGCTGCTAGTGCACACGTTCTAGCTAGGGCATGCTTTTGGGGGTTGCCACTTTCATTTCTAGCTTGATCTACCCATTTGGAGATTTCGGGATCACTTTTTCAAAGGGGTTTTCATGGTTGGAAATTTGTGATTTCACTTTAATTGGATGGCTGGTCCCTTCAAGATAATTTTGAGCATTGGTTTGTGTTGAAACTCCAAGTATTTGTGGAGTTATGAATTCTAGAAGTTTCAGCTGTATTTCCACTTGAAATAAATTTATAAAATGCAAATTGCTCCAAATTTCATCTTGTTGTATTTATTGAGTATTTGGGATATTTTTATGTTAATTTCCGCCCATATTGCATGAGAATGGATGCCATTAAGTGTTGCTACAGTTCGCTGCATTAGGAAGACTTGTTTATTTACTTTCAACTGCTTTTAATGATGTATGATGCCCTAAAAGTGTAATTTCCTGTTCGCTGCTAGGGTTTCTAATATTGTTGGATCTGCTGTTATAAAAATCGGATTATTTTCAGCTGGGGTTTGTGTAAATTCCTTGTTGGTATTGTTCATGAAAGATTGCATCTTATTATCTCTATGTTACCAGGAAACACTCCTGCCTCTTTAACCTTGTCAAAAATGTTTCTAAAACAAAAATTGGTACAAATTGTGCCAGAAACATCTTGGAAACGTCCAGATGTTTCCGCACGCTTTTTGCCGGATTTTCAATTTTAAAAGCTATTTTTAAAAAAGAAGTAATTTTTAACATTTATTGCTCCTAAACCTAATCTACCCACCCAAACTTCCTAAAGACACTTCCTAAAAGCTATATAATGACATCTTTGGTCCATTCTAAATCACTCTTTTTCTCTCTTGCTAAATTCAATTTTCATTAAACTAACATTTAGCATTGGGAGTGGAGCTGTCAGTGGTATTCATGGAGATGATTATGAGGAAAATCTAGATGATATATTCTAGAATCTAGATTATAATCATGTATATATGAAACATTGAAATTGTAACCATGTTGAATGATGAATCTTTAGAACTTCAATGAATACAAAATATTTTGAGTGCTTTATCAGTTATCTCTTATGGTCCATGGACTAAAATTTTGAAAATGAGTACTATATATATATATATATATAAATTTAAATTTTTTTATAATATATTGTACGGACATTTCCGTAACGTTTTGTACCCAAGGTTTTTTTGAAAATCGGCATTTCTGCATTTCAACCCATATCCGTACCCGCTTCTTGGCAACATAGTATTATCTTAATTGACTGTTTCATCTGTAGAATTTTTGGTCTGTAATTGATTTCTTAGAAAGCACTTTCATGTTTTGAACTGTCTCTTTTTTATTTTACATGGATTGAAGAAAAATAAATAAATGTATGAAAGAAACAATGTTTAGAAACTGAACCTCCCTTGCTATTTGCATAGATCTGGGTTCGACCTGAACGCCTACAAACTATGCATCTTCTCGGCTTCCTGATGTTTTCACAATAGATGTATCTGTTACTAGAGTGCGTGCAGTGCCACGCTATAGTCTCACTCTTCAGACTCTAGATGTGTTGAACTCAATGCATCCTACAATTGGTATTCTTCCCACAGGTTCTTCATTTCTTTTTCGGTCTTTCAGCACACAAGGTTCTTTTTGTGAGAATGACTACCTGAATAGTGCTTATGGGAAAATTGAAAGAAGTTGTGATAATTTTATTGGTGGAGAAGTAGCTAACAAAGACAATAGACTATTGAAAAATTGCAATCTTGAATCATCAGACAATCCTGTCACTTCTGTTGGTGGGAAGATGTACTTAGTGCCATACTCTCTACATTGCTGCTTCTCTGAGATACGGTCTTTTATTGAGCTTATCAGACCATCCCGCTTAACTGGGATTGTAGCATCCTCTACGTATGATATAAATCCTAACATTTACTTCAGTCATTTATGCAATGGAAAAGAGTCACATATGTGGAATGAAGTACGTGCTGACCCAGAACGCATATCAGTAGAAAGGGATATTGTTAGGCAAGTAAATCATTGTAGCTTTAAATGCAATTTTTTTCTCAAGGTTCATTCCAGACCGAAAACCAATGTTATGTGCAGGAACATTGTATGTAGGAGAAGATTAAGAAAGTTTCTTA
The DNA here is from genome assembly GCA_018340775.1 of Taxus wallichiana var. yunnanensis. Lineage (NCBI taxonomy): Eukaryota > Viridiplantae > Streptophyta > Pinopsida > Cupressales > Taxaceae > Taxus > Taxus wallichiana. Next base: position 70,684,813 of record CM031235.1, on the reverse strand, counting down.
CAATATATACAAACAAGGTAAACAGATATAGACGAAAAGGCTGTGGTACAAAGCTTAATCATTGGAATAGTGACAAAGAAGATGCAGACGAAGATCATTTTAACAATGATAATTGAAGATCCCTTCTATATGGGCAAAAGAGTGTTGGTAATTTAGCGTGCCTTTTTTCTTCTTCTGTGTTCTCTTCTTGTTTTTTCCTTGTAGCAATGTGTATTATTGGTTAGCTGTGAAGTTCTTTTGCACCTGGTGTATGTAAACATGGTTACTACTAGTGTAAAACAAGAGTAACACCCAAGCACTATCACCGCATTCTTTCAATCTGTTGCAAGTTGCAAGCTATACATTCAAGATGTGTATAGAGGTGCCTTTATATATCAGAGGTGTTTTTATATATAAGAGAACAATCAACAGAGAAGATGATGTTACTCATTTGATTATGAAGTAGCACCTGCATTTGTGTTTTTGGTGTTTTTACCGCTTTTTGGCTCAACTTTTCTGGCAGCTGATAAAATGGGTTGGCAGCAGCTAATTCATATTGTCAGGGGTGATTATTTGGTTAGTATATGACGGTGATTACCTTACCTTCAAGATGTCTACCTTGTTTTATCATCACTATTTCCACTAGTGATCTTATAACTGCCCTCCTTTATAGCGGACAGGTCAAATAAGGTAGATTATACGACAGGCTTAGTATGCATTCATATCAGTTCTTTCCTGTCTAACTTTTCTTGGGCAGTCTTTGGATTTTATATTTGTTAACTACCCAGAAATATGCATAGTTTAAATTAAAATTGGAAACTGTTAGGTTTCAATGATAATGAATTTCAAAAATTCAAGAGAGGAGGCTATTCTCTACGGTGATAAGTTCTTTTAGTGAAAATTTGGAACCTTTTCTGCATTTTGGTGAGGCGGAGTATTTTCAATTTTGTACTGTTTTATGGGTCTTTTGTATGTAATGCATTTAGGTTGTTTGTTCTTAGTTTTTCATGCTGCTTGATGGGTGAGGACAAGATGGGCCACAAACACGCTGAATATACAGAAATGGAACTTAACCTCTTTTATACAAAGTTAATAGTTGTTGGTTTTTCCAAAAACTTCTGCCCTTAAACAAATACTGTACTTTTTAACTTGGTTTGCTTCAAGTGCAATGTTTGGTTAAATAATGTTGCACTTTGTATTGAATGGTATGATTTAGGTGAACAAAATGGTTTACATCTATGGGGAATTGGAGCCCAAGATATATATATACAAATTCCTCCAAGAAATTTATAGGATTTTCATTACTGTTATAAAGAGATTTTACATCCGTCACAGTTTTGTTGACTTATTAACTTTATTTTTATGCTGAAGGCATTTGTAAAAGTGAGAATTATAGGCCTGATTCTAACAACCAGCAAATATTGGGCGGTTGTAATTGCTTTGGTTGTTGAATATATCAGACTGCTCCCAATCTTCCACCTCGTTTGTCTCCTTTTTCCCGTTGATGGAACCATTAATGGAAAGTCAACGGTGTTGGAATAACCTCCGTTAAATTAGCAATGCTTAACATTGAGTCCACATCACCATTCTCCATTGTCTTGACCACCCTCAGACCGAAGATCTCCTCCATGCATCCCCAACTTTTTGTGCCCAAAACATGGTCGTCAAGTTCCGCTCCTTTCTCATTCTGTCAAGTGATAGAGGCTTCAAGCTAGTTAGAATCTCCGCCATAACAATACCAAAGCTGAAGACATCTGTTTTGTCTGCCAACTGAACGGTGACAAAATACGTGGGGTCCAAATAAACCAAAACCCCTTTAACAACAGTCATTATGTGCAAATTTCCTTTTGGCATGAGACGTGAAAGCTTGTAGTCTGCAAGCTTGGGAGTGTAGGAAGAATCGAACAAAATATTTTATGACTTGATGTCTATCATTCTATGCGAAAGATGGGAACAAAGGCAGAGGAATACATGTAATCCAGGTCCTCTGCCATTTTGATCATTACGTCGAATTGTTTGGTCCACATCAAAAATTTGTCGTCTTCTGCATAGAGATGGTTGTAGTTCCTCCGCTCGAGAAAAAGACAAGAAAAACACAAGTGAATTTAAAGGGGGTTTCAGTCCAATCGATTATTGTTGGCCTTATGTGCACACTAATATTTCAATTAAAATTAAATATTCACTATAGCAATACAAAGTTAGTTATTAATAATTGATGCAAATGATTGTTGAGTATTAAATTTGTGTTAATAGTCGCTAACCTAACAAACCTTATTTTAATGGTATTGTAACTTTTGGAGACTATTGCAATTACATTATTATGTGTTAATAACGAACATTGATTCAATGTAAAAAAATTGTAAGGACAATGAAACTAGAAAATACTTTAAAACAAGGAACATGGTATATTAAGAATAATTTTTAACACATTGCAAGGGCCACAACAAATTTGATAATTTTAAATATTATTAATAAACAATAGGTCGCATATGTTAGAACACACGATCTTTTCCTTTCAAACTTTTTGGATTGTTGTAATAACATTATTATGTGTCGTGATAACACGAGTGTTGAACTAATGCAATGAAAAAATATGGAAACACAATGAAAATAGAAAATATTTAAAGAATGTGAAAAACATGGTATATCAAGAATAATTTTTGGCACAATAGATTACACTCGTATATCACCGTAGGTCTAACTTGCTTGACGTCCTCGACTATTCCATCATCTACACAACTTTTTAGGAGACGATGATCACCTAAATTGCCCTTTAAAAATACAAAATAATATTATTTATACATCATTAACATATATAAAAGAGTGTGCTATACTTATTTAACTATTTTTAATATATATTAATATAATTTACATGTAAATATACAAAATAACAGATCACATTTTAAATATGCAAGTCACGTTTTCTTTCTCATTTTTTTACTTGCTACAAAAACATTATTGTGTGTTTTTATAACATAAGTGTTGAACTAATACAATGAAAAATATGGAAATGCATTGGAAATAGAAAATATTTGAAAACATGGTATATCAAGAATAATTTTTGGCACAATAGATTGCACTCGTATATCTTTGTCACATATGAATGTAGGTCCGACCTATTTGGTGTCCTTGGCTTTTCTATTTTCTACACAATTTTTTAGGTGATGGCAATTTCCTAATATCGCCGCTCAAAAAATACAAACCAAAATTATTTATACACTATTAAAAAAATATAAACTAGTTTTCTATATTTTATTTAACAATATTTAATATATATTAATACAATTTACATATAAATCTATATACAAAATGATGGTCACATTTTAAATATACAAGTTACATGTGACCATCATCTAAAATATTTGTAAGCATCTTACGCCTAAAATGGAAAAAAATGTTTATGTGAACGTCAAATTTAACCCATGTCTCGCAACTCATTTATACATGCATGGGGGTTTGAATCAAATCTCCGCAAGTTTTTGCCTCCTAATCGACACCTCCTTTGAGATGAAAAAATGGATTTAACCGATAATCTAATGATTTTTGAATGCAATTTGATTGTGTGCCACTCTTGTAGTCCTTCACTACCTCTTTAAGGTGGTGAATATGTTCAAGAAAAGTGCCATACTTTTCAACTTGGTAAATATATGCGTGATAGTAAATAAACATACATGTCTAATAACTTTTTAGTTTAGATGACATGGATGATCGAGTAACATGAATCTTGATGTTTTCCACTTTGTTGGTTCACTCTTGGATTGTACACAACCTTATTAACTCATCCCACAAGTTTAAGGTTAGGGACATTAGTTAGTTTTTTGTTGTGTATGCAAGAAGTTAAAATCCTTGGTTCTTTACTTCATTTTGTTGCTATATTTTATTTGATAGAGAACATTGTGCTATGTGTCCAATCATGAAAATGAACGTGGTGCAAGGGTTACTCTTATTACACCTTATTTGGCTCCACACATGGTTGGTTGGCATTCTAACCCCACTTATTGAGAAGTGTGGATTCTTCATGATTTTGATGGTTGCTCCCCTCAATATTGCCAACATTTACGCTTCTAATGATGTTGTGAAAAGGATAGCATTTTGGACATGAATTGTTGACACTTTTGGATTCCAACTTGATTATGCGGTGATTTGAACATTATCAATCCAAAAGAGACAAAGACAAGCTACACCCTTTCGCAAGGGTGTGCCAATGAAAGAGGATTTATATGCGCAATGTAATCGGGTTGTTTCATCCTAACCATCACCAATGTTTTTCCTCCTTTGTCCCATGGTTTACCCGGTCCAATCATAGACAATGCAACAAAAGGGTTGTGAAAAGATTATATAGAGCTTTCCTCGCATAACAAAGCCATTTCTATTTTGCAAACAATTTAAACCGCCTTGTTCATCGGAGAAGATAAATCTTCTTACCCAAGATCACTTCGCATGTCATAAGCATAGTTAAACAATGAGTCTATATACACATGAAAACTTGTATATTTTGTGTCTCTCAATGTTATTTTTACGGTAGGTAGTCCTAATATACAATAATCGGGTAAGTTAGTTTCACAATTGATTAGTTGTGAACAAACTATTAATTAGGGCGAGTGACTAAATATGCACTCACACAAATTGTTTGTGGACACGAGTTGTCACTCAACTCAACAACCTCCCTAATTTAAGCTTATCCCTATTCTAGTGTGAACCTTGACAAAACCAAGCTAGATAGCTAAAGACAACTTCTAAGCTAGTGTGTGACACACCAACACCCTCATTTAAGCACAAAATTTGTGAAAGTGAAAAGAGAGAAGGAAAAGGATAGATTCATTGTGTAATATCCTCTTCTAGGATCAACGGAAAATATGCAAACCAACAATCCTTCAATACACTTAACAATTGTAAATAGCTAAACTCAGTCGAAATCTACTTGAACCAATCAAATAGATGGCTCAATAAACCCAAAGATAGGGGTTGAATGGCCTTTATCACACAAATAGTCTTCAACTGAAGTTAAGGATCAGACCTAACCTCCTAATGCAATCACTGTATGGCACATCAAACAAGCAGTGACACCACTGTAATGATTACTGAAATTACTCTTTGTAAAAGATATGCAAACATGCTACGAATCATTGCCAAAATGACGAAGGAAACACACTTCAAACTCAGCTCAGTTCATCTGTACCATTCGCTACTAAACAGAGGTTTAAAACACCATTGGAACATGCACTAGATCAGATCGCCATTCCCAGTATCAAACAGTTTTACATGAAACCCAAAACATGTGGAATTGATATAAAAAGGTAGTCAATATAAAACCTCGGCACCTTCACCCAGATCGTTGCTTATGGAACCCAAAATACATCAAAATATTAGTTAGAAGCAAGCTTTATTATCAACAATGGATATCACCCAGGTCGCTGATTTATGGAGGATCAAAAGAAAGCATTAAACACTCATAATCACCCCAAATGAAATCGTTGGGTTTAAAGAAAGAATAACAAACGTATTTTGAACCCAAAACTCGATCAAACACTCCAAGTGTGGTCGTTGTAGCTATTAAAATAATAGCTATTAGTTTGCTTGGACAAACACAATTCCAAATATGTATTAAGCATCCAATCTACACTCCCAAATGGAGTCGCTATTCAGGAAAGGACATAGACCCATTAACTAATAAATATAATTCTCTAGGTGAGATCACTGCAAGGAAAGAACATCACCAAATTAGATCGATCCGCACTTCTAAGCACATAAATCTAGTACCAAATCAGCCCAATCAATTCGTTGTAATTAGAAGACAAACACACACTCAACCAGTTGACTTCATACAATAAATGGTATGCAAACAACTCACAACATTAATGACAAATCGCCAAAGCTTAGAGAAGGAACACATCAACCAATCGACTTGCAAAGCACATAGAAAATACTTTGATTTGATCACGAAAACCCAATCACATAAAGGACGTCAAGCTACAAGAGAGAAAAAGAAATATTTTCACTAGTAAATACTTAAGTTGAATCACAAAACCAGCTCACTACAACTTCCCGACTTCCCGAGAGAGAGAGAGAGAGAGAGAGAGAGAGAGAGAGAGAGAGAGAGAGAGAGAGAGAGAGAGAGAGAGAGAGCATCAATGGGCATGCATCCCAACTCCAAACATGGAGTATCAAAATAAGTTCATCATAACATAATAATAAATGACCCTAACACTCCTTTTATAAGCAAGGAGGCGTAAAATACGAAATCCTCTAGGAGAGGGAAATTATTAAGTGAAAGTAGTTTGTTATCCCTAGGTGTGGCGTCCCTTTTCAAAGGGTGATTTTATCAATAAAAGCCACCTAAATATTTATTTAATTAATTTTTCATTTAATTTTTATATTTTGGGAATTAAATTAAATAATCTTCATAATTAAATAATTATTGCTCCAGTGCATAATATTTAATTATTTAATAAAAATGTTCCCCTCGCACATCCCGAAGCCCGTGGGGAAGTATAAGCTAAGGGTCTTTAGAAACGGGACATTACACATTGATATGGGTCCCGACAACTAGGCCTAATTAGGAACCCATGTACAAATATAATGTGATATCATGTGCTCTCATGGATGCCAATCTATGTTATGAAATACATGGATATTGAGCCATCAGAATCGCCAAGTTAATATTGGAATTGATACTTTGTATGATGCTCACTCAGAGGACATTATTCTTGAAAAATTGGAAAAAATGAGTGACCGCAAATTTTTTATTATAAAAAATTAGTAAATCAACATAGGTGTTTGGAGGTGTTGAGATATGTCAGTAAGGTGTCCTAAGAAGTAACATAGTACATTCAGAGAACATGATGTTGAAGAAGATGCTTGGAAGGAATGAAGGTTGACACAAAAGCATCGATTGAATTAAAAGTGACTAAAGATGTAATCGTATGAGATGAAAGCCATCACAAGATGCACTAGATGGAATGAAAGTCATCATCAAGGTGTAAGAAGTGCAAATAATTATTGAAGAACTCAAAGCGCTACACAAGTGGTTTGAATCCTCTACTCATCACTATAGCATTGATAGGTGTTGGGGATCCTAGATAGTAACACTATCTATCACATCCCGCAATTTCAGTGTGCTTCGTAGGAAGGATAAGTCGTAAAATGATGAATGGGTTACGAGGACATGTGTACAAACACTGCCAGTAGAATGGGTATGCAACTACTTTGCATATGTATATCCTGAGAAGGATATACACACTTACGTGTAGTTGCATGCGCAACTGCGCAACAACGCTTGTTGTCTAGCGTTTGTAAAGTATTTAACATTTTACAACTTATTCTTGTTTTGCTTCTTGTATGAGGTTATTCTACCTTACTAGAGTAATGGTTCGTTATATTAGCATGCAATTGGTCATTGTGTACCATTCAGAGATTGTTTATCTTATTGATGGTTCACAAATGAATAGTAAATTTGTATTTGGATGATTATACTTGCTTATTGTTCAAGATGTTTACACAATATTGATAATTTGCCTCTTGGTTGGGATTATAATTTTCGATACAGAGAAATAATGATCGCACTATATATATATATGTTTGACTAATGCATGGTGTTGATTTTGTCGGTTATGGATCATAGTGCATAAGAGGGTCTTCATTAGTGTTGGTAATGCTGCAAGACATCTACAAGGTAACATTAATTGTTTTGATAAACAACTTATCGCACAATGTGTCGATAATATAGACCATTGGTCTCGCACTTAGTAATTGACATTCTAATTTATATGGCCTCATCCGGCTTGTTGGACATTTTAATGTTAATATTGGATGGATTTTTGTATGTTGGTAAGGTAAATTTCTTATTGTTTATCATGGTTAGTCACCATGTAATGTGGAGGCAAAGGTAAATTGTAAAAGGGTTTATTAGCAAGACCATATATGATCGACACCTCTAATGACTCCGAAAGCCACAAGGTCAAATACATATCATGCCAAATATGGCAATGGATAGGTTATTATTAATTGTGGGTATGGTCCCCGCCATATTTCTTGGCTTCCAATTATTTAACTAGCAATCGCACGTGAGGTGTGCGATGATAACGCCGAAATAGTGGTAGGGGAAGAAGGAGAAGGAAGTAGAAAAGAAGAAAATAGTTGAGAGAAAGGAAAAAGACATGAAGAATATAAAGAAGGTTTGGCACCAATGGAAGTTGAAGACAGAGAAAGGAGGAAGAGGCGAAGGAGTTAAGATGAGTGATGGTCGAGGCATGGGAGAGAAGAGGGAAGGGAGTGAAGACGAGATTCCTCTTGTATCTTGGAATGTAGAAGGGGAGTGGAGGACATGCGAGAGTAGCGGGAGAAAGAGAAAGATGGAGAAATATGAAGGGAAGAAAGAGACAAAACTCTTGATATAACGCAGAATGTCCGGCCTTGTCTTTTAGTTCCACCAATGTCAAATGTAGCACGTTTTAGTGTAAGTCAAGAGATTTGTGGATAGAAAAAGCCCAAGCCATTTATAGCAGTAGTTGTCTGCAACCCCCTCTAGAAATGGGAGGAATAGGAACATGGAAGGGGTTGTTTGAATCCCAGGGAGGTCCTGTGTAATGATCAAACTTGATGACGACAGAAAGAGGCAGACCTAGACGTTAAGGATTCCTCATAGACTATGTCGATGATAGAACCAGTAGCGCCGTTGACAAGACCTTTGTCAACCCACAAGTTTGCGGAAAGCATTACTTTCTGGTTGATGCAGAGAAGAACCTTGGGCTTCAATTGATCATCTTCGGTGTCGCCAGATGTAGAATGTCTGGTCTTTTCGGCAATTGATCTGGCAATAGGAGAGTTAAGGGATTTCAACATAATAAGGTTGTGCAAGTCCACAAGGTAATTTTTTTAATTTATAATATAAACATAAATTATTAAAAATAATATAGTTAAAAATATATATTACTATTAGTATTAATATTAATATGGCCAAAAAAATATTATTATTATACTTCTTAATATTATATTAATATTTTCGTTATCATCATAATCATCATTTTCATCGACATCATCATTGTAATTTTTGTAATTATTTTCAACTCTATAAACCATGGATCCTCTGTTCAACGCCACCACTTGCCAAGCTTGTTGAATGCTCTCTTCATTCATCTTCGAATTTGCACCGCTGAATCCCCTATTTTTCTCCGGAATCTCGCCCAATTTCTCACCATAAACTGATCCCTTGACATTGCTCAGAATCCGTCTCTAAACATTTGGAGTGATGAATATAGGTTCCATCGCACTTCTCGCCAAACCCTCCTCCGACAGCCCCGCCTCCAGAGATTTTAACATGCTGCAAAAATAATCCATCGTGGTGCCGACGTGGCTTGATGCTGACGTTACAATCAGAGGTTACAGGAGCATACTATGGAGAGAAACTCCATCGGCCTCATTATCCTCCCATTTGACTACACTAATTCGAAGCAATTCGAATCCCATCTTCTGAGACGCCAGAGCTTCCATTAATGGTGGCCACTACAAGCCCTCCACCACATCAAAATCAATGATATGCACCTTTGTATGTTTTTTTAGACGAAAAACTCAACAATTTTCTGATTTTCCGTAAAAAGAGCAAACCTTCAATAAGGGTAGAGTTCGTACAACCCCCGAAACATCGTACCAAAAATATCACTACAACTTTCTTTCGTTAACCTGAATGAAAAGCTACCAATCATGAAGAGCGGACGTCTATTCGTTGTTGCTTGACTGAGAATGTTGTAGACAGGCATTTCCGTTAATGACATTTTGCTGCTTTGGATGCAGTTCTTATTCGTGAGCCATATGGCGCCTCAGAATCATGAAGAGCAACAGATGCTTTGTCGTTGCTGACCGAGAATGTCAAGGCCGGCATTTTTTTCAAGATGAACATAAACATAAAAACATCAATATAATTTTAGATAAGAACATTAATGTAAATATTTTATGTGGAGTGTGCCAAGAAAGATACAAATACAAATTTTGAACAAATTTTTTTATAAATCTTTAGTTTCGTCCTTCAACGATTCCCATGCACCTTTATATATTGTTTTATATTTATCATTTGCATCAGAAAAAATTATTTGAACAACTCTGGTGCAGGGAAAGAAACAACTAAGTTGCAGCAGGATAACACACCCTATAAATGACCTTCCTCAGTACATTTCCTGTGCAAACCATGCATTTGTATTTCGACATTCATGATTATCAAGAGAAGAATAGAGCACGACTGCTATAGACTTGGATGAATGCTACAAATGTGTTGTGCGCATGGTGTAATTGATGCCTTGTGAATAATAAACTAAATTCAAAATAGCAAAATCCTTGTGAACAATTGTTTGGGGCTCTTCATCTTCATACCTTGTATGAACAACAACATCGGTTATGTTGTCGTCGTCATGGGTTGAAAAAACAAATTGCTAGGGTAGGTACTTTTTAATACCTGTAAAAATCAAGAATACATAATAATATTGGCAATTAGGGTAATGAACTAAAAACACTTACGATATTAACTCCAAATCTCTGGATGAGTGAGAATAGTTGAGACGAAACCTCCATTTGTAGCCATGACTCGTATCTAGTAAGTAATATCCATCACATTGAAAGTCAATGAAACTTGTGTGATATATCACTAGTTTCCCCTGCACAGAGATAATATTACAGATGTTTGGTTTTTTGTAAGATTCTCACAATACCAAAATAACAATCCAAGGCAAATCACAGCTGCAAAGACAAACTGTTTCTACATTCTGAGATAGGGCAGATCGCATCCTGCACCACAAATAAATTACAAAAGCCCCTCCATGCTACAAAGACAATTGTTTCTACATTCGGAGGCAGTCGAGAACACCTACACAATAACAGTTTCTTTATTATTGCCATGTGTTTCCCACTTACCTCCCATTATAAAGATGTCTGCCATTGCACTTTCCTCCCATTATAAATATGCTTGCCATTCTTGGCTACGGTGAATGGCGATTCTTATCCAGCACACACAAACTTGGTGGGGCCCACAGTCAGGGGCAATCACAGAATTAATAAAAAACATTAATTTATTTTGAATTTGTGATTGGCCCAGACCACGGGCCCCATCACGTTTCTGTGTGTTGTTTAAGCCCAGGCACGGTGAAATGGTGAATGGGGAAGAAGTTATAAATGTTTCACTCAATATATGTAAATGTATATGCCTCTCGGCATAATTATTAACAAATGTAATGTAAACATATTCTAATTAATGACCGTAAACAATAAAAAGGAAGAAAATGTTATATACACAATGTGTTAAGCATTTATGTATATACATATATTATTGATAATCAAATAACTCATAACAAATTAATGAGTTACTATATTGTTAAACCATATATTGTACTCTTATTGTTAGGTGGACGTTGGGAAAGTGTTTGAAAAAATGACAATGCCGACAACTAACTTGAGGAAACTCTGGTGTTTATTGTGAAAATGCCAATTAAAGCTACGTCCACTTCGATAATTGTAATTATATATTGATTTTGATTAGGCAAGGAAAAAGCAAAAATGTGTATCGATAAAGTAGGAGGGTAAGGTAACATCTGCACAAATTGATCATAAGCAAGTGTGAGTTTAAACATTTGCGTATGCATAATCTTTTATTAATGTGACGTAGTCAATTATAATCTCTTATTATGAATGTAATTCAGTCAATTCATTTAATGTACTATCTCAAGTTATTGTAATGTTATTAATCGTATTGGGTTGTTGAGTTCTTTTCTTTTAGGTATTCTTTTGGATTATGCTTTGTTTTCCTATTTTTTTGTCTGAATAGCTATTCAAATTGATTGTTCGCCTAAATTGTATCTATTGCAAACTTTTAACAATGCCATATCTAGGGCTTATACAAGATTTATGAAACCTAACTGAGATATTAGTCAATCAATTCTACTTTGATGAGGTGGAACTTTGATAGTTTTGGACATTCAAGGTTTCGATTGTTAAAATGATGCACCTAATATACACCAAAAAAGTATGTTTTTTGCTTCCAAAACAAGAACGTATATCACCAATTAACTCCAAAACACAACGCTCCCCTTATGCTTCTCGCAACCAACTAGCACAAAAAAAGATGCATTCAAAGGATAAGCATTAAATCTACTACCAGATACCGAAACCAAAGTTTGTTTCAAAAGAATGTATTATAAACTAAGGATTTCCACAAAACCCTGCAAAAATAATTGTTTTGGGTTCATATCCGTAGATAGAAACATGGCGACCATACTCTGCGAGTTTCAACATTTTGGAGCCTTACGCCCATGCACGAAATCCAAATAAAAACAATACTTCTAATGTCCACGCCCGATATATAGCCCTGCAACAAACACCCAAACACCTTGCCTTCACGTGAATAGGGACGACGAACTGTCACATCGATGCCTTAGATTTAATCGTGCATCGACATCCTCGTCCCTCTCCTCCATCGAGTCATCTCTCGAACCGGAGACAGCCTTCCCCACTGCAAATGCCTTTATATGTAATGATTAACGAAAGTGGAAAGGAAATGCCACCGGCCCGGTCTAAGCTCCACCGGAAAGAATTTTTAGTTAACTCTCCACCAAAGAATTTACTTGCAAAATAGCTAAAGTTCAGTTAATCTGCATCTCAACAAGACCCAATGGTGGAAGTTACCCTAAAACCATGACATGTATGTTCATGCTTTTACACTCTCTGTACATGCATTATAATGCATCTCTGAACAACACCGAAGAATTTATAGTGCTATATACCGAACAACAGTAAAACTACATACCCAGAAACGCAAATATATCGGACCAAAAAAATGGAAAAACTATAAAATAACTTAAACTAACAAGTTTAGAAATGATATTTGTTAAAAAACGTTAAACTAATGGAAGCTAGAACTCGTTTTCTACATAATTGCAAGTTTGCACATGTGATTTTGAGAGTCATTTCTACCACTTTTTTCAATAAAAAAATATAAAATTGTAATTTGAAATAATCTTTTAATATTCTCATAAATTTTAATTATGTTTATAAATATTCAAATTAATTAATGCAACATTAATTTTTAGGGGAAAATAGAATATGTGAAAACTATGAAATTGATTAGTCCATATCATATAACAAAGAACATCCCTATTAAATTTAACACAATTTATATATTTTGTAATAGTTATTACAATCACAAATTTGACGCGCATATGAAGTTTTGAACGCCAAAAGAAATCCATAAAAATCTTCAAGATCGTCAAATAGAATGATTGTGACATGTAACCTTGATCGTAAAAATCCAACACTAATCGATGTGGACGATAATGTTGGTGCGATGTGTATATTCACAATGCTGAATCACCAATCACTAACCAACCCAAAGACTACCACCAATTTATAATTTTATACACTCGTAATTCGTATCATTAAAAAACTTGAACTTGTACATCGTAAAACAATATCTTTCAAATCTAAATAATTCACAACATAATGTTTTCTACTAATAATCAAGTTAAAATTTCTACTCAAAAACAATAAACATCGGCATTCGGGAGCGCCTGTAAGAAATTTACCAAACAACAGGACATAAATTAATAACAATATTCACCAAACTACTGTCAGATAACTGAGACGGTTCCAATTATTAAAATCAAATCCAAATTCCCATCTCATCTGATACGATCTTCTAAACTTTTCTGTCCACACATTATGCTCTGTAACCATATCTATAATTGAAGATTAATATTAGCATTGGCACACTTTATCTCTCAGATACTTACACAATCTGGGAATCTAACCAGCCGCCGTATTCGTCTTCAAGTACTTGTGGAAGATCAAAGTGATTGAGTGTCATAAATGGTTCATTCCATGTCAATGACCATGAATGACAACAATGAAATAAATCTATAGAAGAAGGACATTGACATTGTACTAAGAACATTCTGTGTTTCTCTGCTATTGAATACCATGTTTCAGAAGGGCATTGATCAAATTGTTATAATATTCTACTGCTCCATGATTGACAGGCCCTCTTCCTTCTGCAATCCCCAAACATGATACAACAGTTAACTCCTCCAATGAAATAAGTGACGGTTATTCTGTTTAAACAGGGAGGATTTTGTACCTGGAATGAGACGTGACCACGAGATTGAAAACGGTAGACGTCCATTCCAATTTCTGCCATCATCTCTACATCCCCCTGAATTTCATAAATTTATCCAAATCTAATTTGGCAATTCCCTATAAACTTCACACCAGTATAAACAAAATTGGGCAACTAACATAAGAAAATAAAAATCACCAACTTGGTAATAATGATATTGATCAATGGCAATATCCCCATTGCTTTCATCTTCAATACTTCCTGTAACACAATATTAGCTCCATTTGAATCTTTCTAAGATTTCTCAAGTTTCACTTTGAAGAATTTTTGGGCTTGCAACCAAAATTGAATAAGGATGCAATTACAGAGGAGGTTCACAGAACCACACGTATTGGATTATTCCCCTTTAATGCATTGGAAGGTGATATGGTAAGTTAGAGACAAAATAATACAAGTTAAACAAGAAAAGAACTTGCCTCGCACTCAAATAATACAGAAAGCAAAATGGTGATTGTTCTCTGGAATTTTCAGCAAAACATAGATCTATGAAGAGATACTGAAATATCAACTAAAATTCTTTCAATAGGAAGACATTAAGTTTGCCATAAAACCCGGTAGAAAGGTTGCATTTGTGTATTTAAGATGAGAGCATAAGACATATAGTAGGCTCATCCAGTTTTCTCCTTCACTTCTATTGTCAAAATGCACCCTCTTAATTGACTTAGAATCATTTCGGTGAGTGGCCAAAATGTTGTCTGCCAGAAGACAGTCATTCACTCCAAGTTCCATCCTCTTGAAAGGGTTTTAGCTATCCACTAAGAATATTGCTTTCTACAAAATATTTATCATCCTCTCACATCTGCACGTGTTTTTATATAAATTTTGCCCAAATAGTCTCCCCTTATAGAGTAAGCAATACAATTGTCAATCCCCAATAACATGAATTCTTTTAGGAAGATTTGGATTACTGATAGAAAAGAGATTTATCAAGAAGAGTACTGAATTCATAGCATTGAAGCCCATTTCCCAACAAGATAAAAAAACTTGTTTCAGGATTACAATAGATATGGTAGTTCGGGATGTACCATACAAATTAATCAGATACCCAAATAAAGTTGAAGAGTTAGCATCATTTCACATAACCAAATAGAAGTGGTGCTATTTTAGGATTGGATAGCTTAACTAAATGTAAACCCAAAAGATACTATAAAAACCCAAAACAACCTACAAAAATAGCCCTAACTCTGCAAACATAAGCTAAGTAGCCGATACATTTTGGATATGGGTATGGATATGAAAAATCCAATGTGTGGACATGGTGAAAAAAAATTCCCATCTGGATACGGCTGTACAAAAAATATATAAATTCTAACCTGACAAATAGAAACTAACCACATAGTATGCATATAAATAATAATAATAATAGCAAGACACTACTGACAATTTATATAATGTCAAATGAAGCATCACAAATGTCATGATAAATATCACATTTCATTATTACATCAAAATTAGGATTTAGTTTGTTTATGGGAGAATGTAGCAGGGTTTGAAGCTTGATGTAATCATTAAATCAGAACAAGCATGTACATCAAGAGCTACTAATCTTATTTTTAGTTTTATAGCAGCACAAAACTGAAAATCAGATTTGTGGTGGGATTTAGATTTGTCGTCACAATCGTTCCTTGTCCAAAATTAAATATCTGTGTAAGTGATCCGATAAAGTGTATTTGGGTCAATTATGCTTGTTCCCTCCTGGTCAGGCTTGTTCCCAAGATCCGTAGGATAATCATATGAAGATTCAAGCTCTGCTGATTTTCAAGGATTTCATAGAGTTTTTTTTTTTTAAACTGGGATCATTTTATCTTTTAATGTTGAAAAAAATGAAAAATAAATAAATTAAAACTCGTTTTTTTGCCCTGGATACAACCTGAATGGTCCGATTACATATGCAGACATATCCGGCCATATTCGGACCATCCAGGACATATCCAGGTCCGTATCCGTGCCGATCATATCCAGCCTTGTTTCCTGCCATATCAGACTTCAATATCCTAGAGCATAAGTAAAAACGAATCTATATCTGCCCTCAACTAGAAAGTCCTAATAGCCGTAGTCCTGGTGTACCCAAGGTCAAGGCACTGAAACTCCCAATACACAGGAGGAAACCATTCAGGGGACAAGGTGCATCACATAAGCCATGCCAATCCATTCACGCGTTTAGAGTTGGCTTGCGCCACTGATGTACTGCAACTTTGCTCTTAGATAACCAGTATAGAAACATGCAAGAGATTGAATTTTTATAGTGTGCCGAGATTCCATAAAAATTTAATCAGATATTAATGTCCACTAATGGCTGGTAACAAACACATGACCTTAGCGTAATATTGGATGTGCCAACTGCAAAGTGCATCTTGAACACAACATAGAATAAGGAAGGCACAAGAAAAACTTGCATGAGGGCAAAAGATAGAGGAAAGCTAGAAATAAATCATATGGGAATGGTGGTCGATAACTCTTAGTTTTGTCAAGTACATATTACTGGAACATTTGAGGCCATGAAGAAAGTCTGGTCCTATCAGGTCAATTGCAGCATGAGTTGTCGAAAGCATGAAGGTATCAAGGTCTTAGCCCGGGGGTATAGAGGGGTTTCCCCAAAACAAGTTTGGCAGTTAGGTTTTACAAATGTTAGTTGTGGGCATCAGTATAGTTCCCTGGAGATGTATGGAGACGCTCTTTTACTCAGGATTTGTGAATAAATGAATAAGGGCACAGCTATATGAAAATTTTGGTACTGGGGAAGGAACGTGATCATTATCCCTATGGTGGCGGTTCCTTGTAACCATATGGGTATGTAGACTACATTAATATTATCTACTGTAGAATGTGTACTTTGAGCCAGAGGACCAAACGCAAAAGCCTACAGATAACAACTTTCTCTGGAAAGAAAAACAGGTTCCGGTGCAGGGTATTGTGAATATTCTGTAGAAAGGTGTACACACTTTCAAATTTCAATCCCACGAGCGCCTCATTTGAACTCATAACTACAAAACTCTTTAAATAACAGAGGCTCCTACAGTCCTACTGAAAGATATTATCCTTCCCAAACCCAAAACAGAAAAAGTACAGCAATTAGTGTTGGAGGTTTAAGTTTCACACGGGAGGAGGAAAAGACAACCAAAAAATCTCATCCAACGGGCGGAACTGCATCCAATATGTTCGGAAATGAGGGCGACCACAGACGACGGTGCTGCATGGTGGTTAAGTATCATAAAAGGCACCAAACGCGTCAAAATTTTAATATAAATGCAAAGAGACACATACCTTCTTTAAAATGAAGGCGACACGCTTGCTGTTGAGTTTATCCATGGAATCCAAACACTGTCGAGCGCATCTAAACGCATGCTCTTGCAGAACCGCCAAAGATATCCGCCGCCTTCACTCTTATTTTTAGCGCAGCCACCACCGCTGCCAAATTCACCTCCAATTTGGCCAGCGAAGCAGTCACCGTCTTTTCACGCCTCGGAGCGCCGTCATTCGCAGAGCTCGACTTGACGAGCAATGAACGTCGCCCTTGGCGTCGCCATATCTCCGGTTCTGAGCCACACGTGTGCATTTTTTCTCGTTTTTTTCAGAATTTCTATTGAGCGAAACAGGCTCCTCCTCCTATGGCTTGGTTTGGCTGAGCTACTCAACTTCGGCGCGGAGGCTCTGCAGGTGCTTCAGATCTTCTTCGTATTCGCAGACTTGGGGCGCTTCAGAGAACAACGGGGTCTCGGGTTCGATTCCGCCAAGCAAAAACAGCTTCTCGACTTGGCTCCCGGTCTTGCTTGCCCAAAGACGCGGTTTCTCTCAAGCAGTCTGTTCAAAATGTAGCTTCTCCTCGCAAGCTCTCGTTCGGCAAGCGTGGCCACGCAGGTGCTACCGTCTTCCATTGAACCCGTCAATTCATACCACCGATTGAAAATTGTCAATAAATAACATCAACCTACATTTCTCCCTCGCAGAATGGCTCACCTTGTGCGTGTCATTGTCTCTGACATTCCTGCTTTTGGAGGACACATGTAGAGTTGATTCTGCGCCGTGCTTCGTCGACCAATTCATCTGGAGCGTTGCAGTCTCCTTCACTGTCAGAAGGCAGGAGGCTTTCCCACATAGAACACGCCTTTCGGCGTAATAATGAAATGGACCTTAACCGTGTTCGAGATCCATGAATTATTAATATTTTGATTCGGTCGGTTAACGGCCCGTGCAAGTCATTTTGGTTTCATTTAGTTTGATCCCCGAGTTTAAATAAATGTAGATTATTGCATCGATCGATTAATCAAGAAAGGCAAGGGATTAAATATTGTTTAATAATTATAAATTGGTCGTTAAATTTCCCATGCATGGTTTAAAGGTTAAGACATTATTGATAAAATTTGACTGTTTGTTTGAACTCCTCTAAGTCTAATTTGGCGGATAAAATGGATGGCGACAGGTAAGTTTAATTAGCCACTATGTGGCATGGAGAGAATTTAATCCTTTTGGGGAAACTCGCAAAGCTTCCTCGGAAGCTATCTGCATGCAACTAATTCCTTTTTCATTGTTTATCCTCTTGAGTCTTGGTTTGAAACTTTTCCTTTGGCTTTGCATGGTGGAATGAAGCTATTATCAGCTGTGTGTCTGCATGGTCGTTGCTACTAAAGATAAACTTATTTTATCCTTACCCTTTTCTATTTTGAGCTCCTCCTTTAACAAAGCCATGCGTGGAAAGGAAGATAACTGGGGCGACTGAGTTTTCAGTGTTTAGCCTATGTTAAATACAAACCCAAAGTTTGTGGGTATTTAGTTGTTTACTTGGGTGAGGCGTTTTGAGAAGAAAAGATAGGAAGGGTTTGCTGCTCGAAAGTTGGAAGCGTGGTTGCTCAACCCGAAGGAGGATGTGGGAGGAAAATTGCAGAACTCCTCATTGTTCCAGGCATGAGTTACTATCTCCCATCTCGTTTTACTACGAATCCTATGAATATAGTTGGTTAATTAATGATGAATTTGTATATTAATCAATAGCAATTTCGGTTAATTAATGATTAATGAGGGTAACATAATGCGGTAGGCGCTTCTTTAAATAGGAAACTCTGTGATCAAACTTGTTGCAACAAATGATTGAATGCTTAGTTTCGTGAAAACCGTATTGAACAAGATTGTTGAACTTCTTCTGGTTGTTGCTTTCGGTTTGATAAGTACTATCGAGAGTAGAGTTTCGTAAAGGGTTTCGATTCTCAGTATTATTAATGATTAATATAGTGGTAGGTGATTTATATTTAATTTACTACTCAGGTGGGTATACCCAATACGACTGTAATGGTTGCCTTCCTGATTTGGTTTATGGATTTACCTCTGTTTGAAGAGTGGACATTAAGGCCGACCTCACACTTGTGGGAAGGCAAGAAATTGCTGTAGTGACTGTGTGATTTACTCTTGGCCGACTGCTCATTAAAGCCTCGAGTTTAAAGGATAGGGTCAACTCCTTGTTATCTTGAGCTTGCTGAGATGTATGTCAAGTATCAAAAAAATATAGTATCCTCATTTCTAGGGAAGATAGTGGGTTTATGTGGAGTGAGGGAATTGTTGTACTCTTCCTTACTGAGTTGTATAACTCTGATAGATAATATGATTCTTAGCGAAAGGTGTATGAATAATCCCTTTCTCTGGACTGTTATGTTTTGATACGACTGTCTTTGGATAAAAGAAAATCATTAGTCTTTGGACATATTTGGAATTCTGGGCATACTTAAATTGGGGCAACTGAATGCATATTTGAGGTATTGAAATGTACTATTGTGCCATATAATTTCATTCAAGTAGGAAAGAAAAAACTAAGGAATTTCCTTTTCTTATTATACAACCTTGAAAGTTAAAAGGACAATTAAAGGTTGTAGAAGAAATTGTGCTCCTCCCCACGCCACTAGTATCAAGATTAATACACTAATCATGGCTTGGTTAGGATGGTGGTCAATAATTTAGTATTAATTCAGTTTGGAATTTACCTAAGCCTCAACCTAGACTATGATGTGAATTAATCTTAATAAGGTTATTGTTATGTCAAAATTTACAGCACCTTCTCGATTTGTCATGTGTGTGTGCATGAGATACTAAAGGTGTAATTTGTTAACATTGGACCATCTCTCAAGTCATGTGGACTTACGAATTTGAGATGGCCCTCCAAAGAAGGTTGGTTCCTCTACCTAATCTTATGTTACAACTACTCCTAATGTAAGAAAACACCTATCTAATTCTATCCTATTAATTCCAAGGAGACAGGGAGAAGGAGAAAGGGTAAAAGAAGGAAAATCCTACACTACATAGGTGATAACACTAGAAAAAGGGTGTGTTGGACAGTCCACAATTCATGGAAATGAAGTAAAATGAGTGTGGAGAGGATGGACAAACATCACAAACTGCAACACTTACAACACCATTTTCATAAGCAAAACAACATCTAAATAATGCAACAAAGATATGAAAATGCACATAATACCTGCAAATGTGAAGGAGAGGAAAGAGAAGACAATAAACACATCCAGGATAGCAAAAGAATCACACAACTGAAATTTTATTGCTCCATTAATATGCACATGCCATTACATTGAGATACAAAGGCAAGATCTCCATTACAAAGCTCAGAATAGAAGGCTTGGAGCTCCATTTCCACCCAAAAGTGAAGAAGAGAAGAGCATCATTGAGAAAATTGTCCAACTCTCTAAAAAAATGAGCTCTCTTTTACAATATATTCGAAGAGAGAGAGAGAGAGAGAGAGAGAGAGAGAGAGAGAGAGAGAGAGAGAGAGAGAGAGAGAGCTCATTTTCAAGTGGTTCTAGCCCTTTTAAAAATTCCAAAATGATCGCCAACAAAGGATGATTGACACTTGGCTGGGTTTTTGCTTGGAGCCCAAGGAAAATGTTCTATTCTCATAGTTTTCTCATTTTTAATCCATTTCTTCCCTCCAAAATCTGATTTTATGGATTCCATGATGTAGAGCGTGAAGAAACGATTCCAAAAAGTCCAATTTTGTGAAAAATGGATGATATGTTCAAAAGTTATAGCTTGCATTTGGACTGGAGAGGTCATGAGGAAAACATTCCAAATTTTAATAATAGTCCGCTATTAAAAAAATCTATTTTCCTTTGACTTACAGTCAACGCCCAGGGTGCGGGAAACTGGGCTCATCATGGAATTAGGTCACATGGGTCACGAATCTCTGCCTTCTCCGCATCACATACTCTCCTCGGCCTCCAACTCTTGCATTGCGGGTTTGTATGTTTTGGGGAACTTATTCCCGTGGGGAACAAGTTTCCCGCATCTCTCGTGCTTCATGGGCCCTCCTACTCGACACTACATTGCCACAACTTTGCCCTTTGAATTGCGGGCATATCGTGTCCGTGGGGAACGCACATCTTTACGCAACCCTCAGACAATCAGTCACCAAAACCCGAGTTCTCTGCATATAGTCCCAGCTTGTAAAACATTGAATCCGGATTCCTCTTTGCACTTCGTACACTTTGGCCATGCGGGAACTTCGGACCCCGTGGAACTTGTTCCACGCAGACCTTAGTTCTTCGCATCTCAAGTCGATCTGCAATACATTTGACACTTAGCAATTTTTTTCTCCTTTCATTGCGGTTCGATGACTTGGGTGGGGAACACATGCCTTCAGAGAACTTGTGCCCACTAACCACCTTGTACTCGTAGCTTACTGCTCTTCTGCAATACAATGTGTTTGCCCAAGTGCTTGAAGTGTGGATCCTTGGCCCATGCAAGGAACAATCAAATCCTGGGAACTTGTACTATGACAACCCCTCGTACTGCAACCCATGTCCAACCCGCAATACAAAGGGGTCGCACCTTCACAATGTAATGCGGCAAAAGCGGGCAATCGGAGAACTCATGACCTTGTGACCCAAGTACCTTGTGGGCCGTCGAGGCCGAAATCCTCGCATAACACTCGGATCCGTTCCCTTTATATTTTGGCGCTTTTGAGCGTTCGGAGAACTCGAGGCCCTATGGAACTTGTTCCTTGTGTTCTCCAGATATCCGATTTGCCCGCATTACACTAGAAATGAACGGTTTTTAAAAAAAATTTCTAACTCCTTGAGCCAAGTAGAGAGTTGGGGAGTTAGGGAAAACATAGAATAATGCCCCCAAGGCCATTTTTCCTCCTTATATCCAATTTTACTCAAAATGGGCTAAGTGTGGGATTCTTGAAACCCAAAAGAGAAAACAAATGCCCTAATTGATCCCGAGTCCCCAAAACAACCGCAAGTGCTCCAAAATATAAAAATACCTGATTTCTTTCGATTCTTCGTGAAGCTTTGTACAGTGTCCAAGTTCACTTCTCCCAAGTTGTTCATTTTTACCAGGGGGTAAAAATGGATAACAATTATAGCTGCAAATATATATAATTGTTGATTTGAAGTTATGTATGTTGTAACTCATTATATATTCAATAAATGTTTTTACTTGTTATTGGATTTTAAAGTTTAATAAGGTAAGAAGTTGGGTGGAATTATGTCGTGATTAAATTACTATGTTCATTTGATTCATAGAATAGCTACATGGTAGAAAGTTAATAACTCATGCTAGTTCTAATATACCTGACCATGTATAAATTAACCTTTTTAGTTAAAGCGAAATGTGGATTGTTGAGATTGACTAAGAAGGTTATCGTGACATACATTGATATTTGTCTTGAATTACATTAAAGGAATGAATTGATATCTAAATTACATGGAGGTATAAATTGCTAATGTTAAAGGAAAATTGCCAAATGTACTAAAGAGAGTATCTTCGATAATCTCTTGTGTAAATATATTGATTATTGGTGTTTATATAAAGAGATTTTTCATATCATTAAGATTGTGATTGCACGTATAATTGTATTACTAATAAGTCATGAAGTATTCAATGTGGATTGGTATTGAATGTGGAGAGTTAATTTATTACAAAATGTCCTTGTGAACTATAAAATGTTTAACAAAAGAGTAATGGAATTAGGGGCATGATATGTATTGAAGGAAGTCAAGTAAGTCTCTCAAATTTAACTTATCTTCTAAAGTATGAAGTAAAGTAAATCATATTGTGCCCTTATAAATTCAACTTTCAAAAGGTTGAGGTAATTTAGTAAAAATGAAATGGCAAAACAATCGAGAACTATGAAGGGGTTATGGGTATAAGTTATACTTGTCAATCTTAGCAAAATAATTTAATGTTTAAAAACACTACAATAAATGATGATGTCTTATAACAACAACAATATACACCTTTATCAAGATCATCGTCGTATGATCAAATCATGATGTCATGGAACGAAGTACAAAGGTACTTTGTGATCACTTGAAATAGTACATATGTACTTATCTATCTTGGTAAATTAAATCAACCTAGTATTTGATAATGGGCAATACCAATGTTTAAATGACGATATGAAACAGCTTAAGTTTTGTACTAGTCTCGAACATAGCCTTAGATCTTAATATGATATAATTGATTATTATGCTATAAGAGGTGTACACATTATGCAATGTCATGAAGAGACCAATACATACCTCTATCATGATTACTTATGTAACAATGAACTTAATAACTTAAGAAACAGAAACAAATCTTGATGTCTATGACTGGAATGGTTGTGAGGTGAAGGGAAGACATGTTTCAAGTGGCTTACGTGCGATTCTGATTTAAACCGGGGTAGCTAACGTGATGCCAAAAACTATGCCCATGGTAGTGCATGTAACTAGATGCATTGTCTATTCACCAAGTCCTCTTGTTATGGTGTCAAGATTCAGATGATAGTTACAACAGTGACTTTCCGTAGGATCTAAGAAGACATCACAAGTTCTCTTAGCCTATAATAAGGCTTAACCAAATGATATATTGGGTATATTGGCTTATAATGAGTGTTTGAGGGGGATCGAGTAATATTTGTAAACCCTTGCAGTTGCACATGGTTATCATATATTGTCTAGTTGGATTCTAAACATTAATTAATGTTGGATTAATCCAGTGTTTGTTGTTAATCAATGAAGGCATCAAGATAATTAAATGGGAAAATATATTTTTTTCCCTTTGTTTGATGAAGCGTAATAATGAGGTGTTACACTATGAAGATAAGTGACGATAATACAGTATGAGTTCACCAAATCGAATGCCATCACCCATCGAAGTAGATGTTATTAGGTCCTAAGGGGTTAGTAAAGAACACAACACTCAAAGAAGAAATATGTTCACACACCCTCTTATAACTTTGAATGCCTAGAGTGACCGATATTTTATGTGAGTGGTTAAATCCTACTACTTGAACACAATAGAAGACAAGTTGACATTGTATGCACAAAGATAGTTGATAGAAAGAGTTTGTTAATGTTGAAGTGTCGAAGATACTAAATAATATCTCTCAAGGAAGAAGATGGCCGAGGTGGTGAAGGGAGAGCCCATCGATCGAAAAATAGAGAAAAAGATGAGTAAAATGTAGCACACACGCATGAAGGTAGACAACACCAAGCAATGAACCTCCATGACACTTTATAACTCGGTGTGGGAACATAATACATACAAAAACATGCCTTACAAAGAAAAATAAACATCAGAGACTAGACATTTGTTTTTAAAGAAGGAAAATAATGTGAGATTTACTCCAAATACAAAGGAACATTTCCAAATAGAGTTTCATTAATACAAAGGTACATCAAAAGGCAATAGAAGTGTGGTGCATATTAATATGTTGGATAACATAGGTACCAAAATGCTTATGTTGCCATCACACAATTGATATGAAACCTATCCCAAATGAATGCAAACGGTAAAAGAAGATGTCTTCATGTGATTCGATGCCATGTGAAAAAACAATGCATGTAAGGAAAATTATGAATCTGTAAGAATGTAAGGAGAAACATGCATGAGTGAAGTAGTCTTAGGACTTATGCTTAGGTGAAGGTGTAATCGACCTCATGTGTTGTTCAATATCCTCACGAAGAGTAGAGAAAACAAAAATTGGAGTTGAGATGACATGAAGTGATTCCAAAGAATATGAAACCCCTACTTGATAACCAATGTTTTGGCGAGAAATCGAATTAGTTGGTGGATAGGAGAAATGATGCCTTGTGAGTGTTTTGCTAATACCTTTGCTAAGATGACCATGGAATGGAGTATGCAAGAAAGAAATGTAGTTTTATTCTTCTTAAAATAACCAATCATACATGCATGCATATCTAAATTGGGATGTGTAGAAAGTGCAACATTAAGAGCATCACATACAATGGGTGGCTCAAATACCGAGGAATCGGAGTTCGGTAGGTGCAGGAACACTTACCGTAGATGAACTAGGCTCAATATAATGTGTGTTTAATGTATCAAGATAATGTTATAAATGTGTAATTTTATTTTGGAATGAGAGTATGAGGGTGTCCTTGTCGGAAATGAGGGAGTGTAAAAGAGGATTTTGCTTCTTGAGTTTTGTGTTCTCTCAGTACGTACTTAAATGAAGCCATTATAAAAGGAAACAATAGCGGCCTTTAAACACACTTAGGAAGCCCCTCAAAAATAAGAATAAAGTTTATTTGCGAGGGGATTTGATCACCTCTCAAATCAAGTCTCATCCTTTGGTCTTTGACAAAACATGATAAAAGTGAAAAGTGATACCAAGTAGAAATATGCCTCCAAAAAGGTGATGCACAATACATCGATAAATGGCCTTCCATGAACTTAAAATAAGGGCAAGAATGTAGGGGTTGAGGGGCTATAACTTCTTATGGTGTTGAGTGGCAGTTCCCCTCGAAGGGTTGGAGGGCAGTGCCATTGGTGTGCTCCTTATTGCGATACAAGTTGGAGTCGATGGATAGTACCTTCGACGCTAAACACAGTTTAGAGAGTTTGTAACCTATGAAATATCAACGATTCAAGCCATTTTTCGTAAAATACGAACCCGTTACATGTGGAAAATATGCTCCACTAATTAAATTAAATTGATTCCCCCTTTTACAACAAATTTCTTACAAAAATAAATGTCATTTTTACAAAATTGACCCGGTTTGAACCTCTTGACCCCCTTTCTATGTGTTTATTATAACTCTTGAAAGATAAATTTCTTGTTAATGGTAGTTAACATAGAATGGAAAATGTTGGTATTTGAATGTGTGGGTAGTTATCACACTTAAAAAACATTAGACATTATGTCGGTTAAAGATGAGAAGAGGTTTCCGTGGAGTGCTAGTGTAAACAAAGGATCAACGTAGATGCATGTAATTGTTAGAGGAGAAGAGAGGAGAGGATATGCATGTATTACCTGTAATGAAATATTGAGCGGAAAAAGACACTTAGTGGCTCTAAAAAACTAACAAGATGTCGAATGAGATCTATTGAAGAAGTTAAATTTGAGTGTAGACCTTGCTTTTCGGCACGTTGTCCCCTCACCCCGCGTTACGCTTCTTTTACCATAAATTCATACACTCATCCCTCTTATCTTATTACTAAAATTTTATATCCCCCATTATGCCTCCTAACTCTTATTTACTTCTCATCCTAAACATAACATTTTAAACCCCCTTCACATCCCCCGAAGTACCCATTTATTTTAATCACCCCACACCATATTATTATTTATTTCATTATTTATTTACCTCCTCCATTTTAATCCTTTAAATATCTCACCTACCACCCCATCTAAACACCCTTAATTTTCTCACCTGCGTCCCCCGATTTCTCCCCACGCAGTCCTACAACCCAAAAATAATCCATCATGTCCAATTTATCTATCATAATACCTTAGTTTTCAAAATCAATTTATAGTCATGTCCAAATGCCGGTTACTCATCCGATCACTATCAACCATATTTAAAAACCTCCATCCCTCTTTTTTTTTTCGAACCCCAAGAAAACTTCCGATCTTCGACATTCCTGCGTGCTTCTTGCCTTCATCTTCGCTTTGGGAGCAGCTTATCATTAGTTGAAGCAATCTTGGGTGTTCTCTTGCATGTTATCATTTTAATTTTTTTCTTAAAGTTTGCTTGAGATCTTGTTTCACCTTCCTTGTCTCTCGCTTTTGTAGGATTTGTAGGTGCCTTTGAAGCTCTGTTCATCCACTCAACCATCTTAGATCGTTTGCATGCAGCCTCCTTTCCCAACCATTTATCTTGTTGAATCTTAAATCCTGATCTGGTCGCCGCTTGACCCACCTTGATTGATTGCCGATCCATCCCGTGTCAATCTTGTTCCCTATTTGGACCATCTTCTACCTCAATTCCTAAACCTCTCCTCCATCTAGGACACCCATTTTCAACTACCCACTTCCTTGTCATCCCTGATCTGATCATTTATGCCCCGATTACCATCCACCCGGCCTAGTCGCCGTTGACCATACTGTCCCATATTAGTTTTTCCTCGTGATACATTATCTTTGTTCACTACTGCTCCTACATCGATCCAAAATATTTGTACCGAATCTAGATCAGCCCTAGTTCGTCCTTTAATCATCTCTCGCATCGGTCCTCGTCGACCATACCGCTTAAACTCAAGGTTGCCGTCTTCCCAGCATGTGTTTGGTTTATTTTCGACATCTTTCATCATCGATCATCTCCTCGCATCCTTAGCATATTGGATCTTTATCTCGGTTTGTTGTTTGCATCCTTTATATATTATCGCTTTTACATCATTTTACCAAAACATGGGTTGACATCCATCCTAGGAATATGTCTCTTTCCTAGGACCGACTTTTCAAGTAGCCCACTATCTTTACTACTAATCTTTTTCTATGTCTAGATCTCTTTGTTGTGCATGTCATCAAGCTCGCGAGTGGAGAGGTTCTCTTCTTTTATGCCCGTACCATATTTATCGTCATTTACATCGGAGGTCACTTAAACCCTCCCATATTTCGAGGTTTATTGATTTCTTGTATACTTTTCACTAACCCGAAAATGGAAGCGGAAGTCTTGTAAAACATTTTGTCACACCCGGTGGGACATGAATATTCTTCCTCGGTCGATCCTTTTTGTTTCCATTCTTTTCGTATTCCACTTTTTTCTTTTTGCTAAGCGCTTAGGTGGGAGCTTTGTTTTCTCGCGTGTGTGGTGGTTTGCTTTCCTAGATCGATAACACACTTGCTAAATTAAATTAAAAATAAAATAAAAATGAAATAACAAACCCAAGTATTCTTCTTTTTGTTCCCTATTTTCTCCTTTCTGCATCTTCTTGTGTGTTTTCATCGAACTTCACATTTCATTTTTAGGATTAAAAAGAACACTTTCATTCTTGCTTGATCATCTAGATTAAGTGGGAGGTTAATCTGCTGCATTCAATTTCCTTCCACACATACATCCAAAATCACACATCAAACTTACACATCTCAAACATCATCTACCATGTGAAACTATTGGGATTTCATCACCCAATAGGACATCCATTACATTGTTTTATCATGTTATAATTTTTTTGGCTATCGGTATATTGGCTAAGCGCCCGACACCCTTATCGTTGCGCAGTGCATGACGTGCGGGGGTAGGCCCCTATATCAGTCCCGTGCACCTTAGTAGTCATCATATAGTTGTGCCTCACGTACCTTTAGGTATATCGATGACTCCATCCAAAACATCTCGAAACCAACCTTAGATTGGCCATTTCCCAGGTTCCCTTTGAGCATTTTTCTTGTTCTTTTTCACATCTTCTAATAAACAAGATAATTAAAACATTGTTGCTTGTCATGTTTGTCTTCACAACACCTTTATAAGATCTAGTTTGTTTCATGCCCTTTTTACCATATCTCAACTCGTAAAAATGGAACAAGCTACATTATCTAACATCCCCACCTCCAACAACGTCATTCAACAAAAATCAACCATTATTAGTTCTTTCGTTCCTCTAATCAAAACCTCTTCGGTTTCCCAAACCGTTGTTTCCATGACTCCTTCTAGTGAGCCCTTTTCTCGCATAAAATCATTCCCACATCAAAACCAATCCTTTCCTATATCATCATTCAATCCCTTCCAGACTAGCTACACCTCCATCTGTCGCTTAGAGACCTTTGGGCCACCCGTTATCCCTCGCAAATGCTCGAGTTCCGGATCTCCTGATACTAACCCCATTTCTATTTATGATTACCTTCTCCGTATATCCACTAACCTTCCCAAGCTAACGAACCCCTTTCAACAAATCTATGCTTATTGCTCCCATCCCGAAACCTCTCAAGTACTCACTTCTCAACTTTCCCTTTTCTTCCCCAAGCCATGAATGAGCTTGTCATGGTGTAATGTGAACTTGGCTCCCATTAGTCTTTTACTTTGATCCGCCAAACACACCAATGTACTTAGTCGGTGGTGCATTTGTTATTGTGCCTAATTTACCTCAAATCAAAACAATTTCCTTTTCTTGGGTAAGTGCACCAAGTTGGGGGACAATTAAGTGGACATCAAATCCTGAATTTTACATTAAAAACAACAAAACATCAAATTTAGTCTTCCGCGGACTTGAACCATGCCGAAAAGTAAAAACTATGTCATAAAAATGGTACCATTGCATAGGGGAGACTATTAGCTTTGTATAAATACTGATTTTAAAGTGAATAGAAGAGGATAAATATCATTTTATAATTTTTTACTAATAGTAGGTCTTTAAGACACTTTTTCCTGTGAATGTTTATGTCTACGTTTAAGACTGCAAAATTTGTTTCACTTATCAGAATGTGATAAAACTTATACCATCCCAACCATGGTGAAATTATATACATGTTCAAAATTTTTTTATTTGATTTCAATATTTTTTGATGAAGTTATGGTGGGCAAACGGAAAGTGCTCTGTTTTCTTTATGTTTTCATACCACTTTCACAGAAAAAATCATAAAAAATAAAATATTACTCAAAAAAATAAAAAATAAAATCCATCCCAAGATAGATAGTGGCATATAACTTCTCACAAAGGAAAAAAAAATATATCAATTTTTGGTCATCCAAATTGTGGGCAAACGGACTATAATCTTATTAGCGTTTTAAAAAAAAAAAACTAAGTCATTGAATTTTGAGTGTTTAATATATCTAATCTTGTCCATTTTTTACAAAAAATAGTATTTTAGAAACTAGATTCCGGATGCTACGATTCATATTAATATAATTTTGTCTAATTTTGAGTGTATGTATTGCTAATAATCCCTACAAGTTGATATTATGTTGTTATTTGCAATATGATGTCCACGGATGACCCTATATTTGTCCATCAACTTCCTGCACTTACCCTCTTCCATCCATATCACCTCTTCATCCACCATTGTTATTAGTACCCCTAATCAAGCTTTACAGAATCCCAATCTCCAGATCCCAAATCTATGTTAATGTCATTACCTCGAGCCCCATCCTTCCTGAATCACTCAAGCTAATCGACCTCCTTTCCGAATTCCTTACGCCATATCTTTCCTCATCAAGCAACCCAAAACTCTCAACCACCTCATACTTACATCCCCACTCATCCCATGCAGAACCAATCTAACATCCCCACTTCTCGGAAAATACATTCATATCCACCTCAAGATATCCTCGTCTCTTAACGAACCCTATTTCCTAGCCCACAAATCACAACAATTTAACTATCTCTCCACTCATCAACCACTTCTCTGCGACACCTACCTATCCTCGCATCTTATCAAACTCATCCTCAAACCAACTCTTTCACATCTTATGACTCAAAAACCTCATCAATCCATCTCTCATCCATCTCATGACCCTATGCAGGCTTTGTTGAATAGGTTAGCAAACCTCGAAGCTGCCACCTTGGGTCCCAAGAGCTCATTTACCTATGAATTTTTTGTAATGAGCCCATCCACCCATTTGTTCCTATCAAACCATATCCTCCACACTAGGAACTCCCTAAATTCTCAAAATTCAATAGTAAGGAGGATCCCCAGCAACATCTACGTGCCTTTAGGCATGCCTGCTACCTCATCGCACATGACCAGGACCTTATGCTCCGTACCTTCCCTATGTC
Organism: Taxus wallichiana var. yunnanensis; assembly: GCA_018340775.1. Taxonomy (NCBI): domain Eukaryota; kingdom Viridiplantae; phylum Streptophyta; class Pinopsida; order Cupressales; family Taxaceae; genus Taxus; species Taxus wallichiana. Next base: position 70,653,747 of record CM031235.1, on the reverse strand, counting down.
GTTGGTGGTACTTCTCGACTAGTACGATGGAATCCCATAACACTCCCTCTTTTCATTCACCAACTCACACAGTTATTCCTATAACACTTCTCTATTAACATTGCACGTAAGATCACTATCACCAATCTATATGCCATTAAACAATATGATGAGGAATCCATTATGGATTTTGTCGCCAAGTGGCGTGGTCTCATCAATCATCTCTCTTTTTCCCTTCCACAAACCGAACTCATCGAGATTTTCTCTCAATCTTACACAAAACACATCTCATCAACCCTCCAGATCCAATCCTTTCAGACCTTTGAGGAGGCATTCACCATGTCTTGTAACTAGAATTTCGCGTCCTTTAGCGAGGCCACGTCAAACCGAAATCTAACAAACCGAAACCATAATCCACCAAGACATCCAATCACAATGATAAATCCAAAAATGCTATCAATGCTATCATTGTTAAATCTTCTGCCGCATCCACTTCCCATACTAAGCCCCCACAAATGGTTCCTCAAATTACTCCCAACTATACCCTCTCGAGTCATATAGTTCAATCTTTGATAAGCTCATGGTTTCCCGTCTCATCCAACTTTCTCCTATTCGCCTTGTCGATGAAATACACACTAAACCCACGTGGTATCATGAGGATCATTATTATAAACACCATCAAGTCCACGGTCACGACATTGAAAAATGTTGCACATTAAAATATCTTGTTCAACGCCTCATCAATCGAGGGGATCTCCTCTTGGATAATCCTAACGCTCCTCCTAATCAACCTTTGGATGTCTTCAAACAACCATTCTCTAATCACTCTCCAAATAAACAAACAAAGCCTTCCACATCCCAAGCACCCAATGCTCACACCATTAACACCTTGAACCTAGAATGAACATCATCATCCATTCCCATTATCCCTCTGTTAGCATATGGATTTGCACACATGCAAATGACATGCAACAGTGTGGGGAACGAAGTCCCTCCTCAATGAAGGTAAGGCTGCCTTTATTGAAAACCAAAATCAGATTTACATTTGTACATTCAAAATTGAATGTGGGGGTGTTTGGAACATCAATGGAAAGAAAAGTGAATGAAGGAGATGGAATGGAATGAAGGAAATGAGTGAAATGGAATGAAATGAAAGAACATGCAAGAGTTAGGTAAAAACAGAGCCTAATATTGCATGAAAAGGAAAGATGAATAACCAACACAAATAAAACAGAGTTTCATTAGCCAAACAAGAACGTGTAAAAGGGAACACACATGAGCAAGTAGATAATCGAGCTTGATCACTGTGAACTAGACCAACCAATTAATAATGTTGATAATAAGATTAAAGATAATATTTGGATGCAAATTTAAAACACCTAACATCTAATGAACATAAGAGCATCAAATGTTACAAGAGACAATGAATGATACACAAAATTCGTATTCCATTAACTCCAAAATGTTTTTCACAAAAGAACACAAGGTTTCTTCCTGAAACAAAGCTTGCACAAATGTATTTTCTTCTCCTCTCTCAAAGTCACCCTTTACAAATGAGCCCCTCACTTCCTTTTATAACCCAAAAGTTGGTTACAAAGTAGTTAGGGTTTTACATGATCATTAAATTAGGCACTCAAGTGACCTTTGACTTTTTCAACAACCTTATTAAAGACAACCCAAAAATAGAAATTACTTAAAATATTTATTGTTTCCCAAAACAAATAACAACACCTTTTAAAATATACAATAATAACCCGATGCCTTATCCATTGAAATGTACTCTCCCACTTTGTTAGATACCAAGAAAATCAATTCCCCTGCACCACCGGTGAAATTAGGATCTGTTGCTTTCGCCGAGTTGAAAGGATCTAAACCTTCTCAAAGTTTCAAACATCTTTTCTTTTACGGAGGTTCACTTGGTCAAGAATAGCCTCACAAAATACCCGAATTCAAGAATTCTACTTGGCATATCATTTAAATTAACAATGTTGGATTGAGCATTCTCAAATAAGTTCTTTAATTTGATGCACCGCTCATGGAAACCGACGAGAAAATGTTGGCGGGAGTATACATGTCCTTAAATAATTGTGAAAATTGTCCTTCCACCTACTCCGATGAGCACCTTTGATTATGCTCATTTACGAGGTTATAATGAATCTCACCATGAATTCTGAATCAGGAGAGTGAAGTGAAGGCTCCATTGCACATCTTTGTCATAATGGATCATAGAATTCTCGAGAAGCATTTTTCTTGATTTGAGATGTATACACCAAAGAAAACGTGTCCTCGATGTTCAAATTCGAGAATTCCTTCAATAGCTAAAATCAAGATTCCATACTTATCATCTCTTGTAAACTGGGCAATATCTCATCCAAATTTGATATAGCATAAACAAAAGTTTTTTTGAAAGAAAGAATTGGATCAAGATACGCACTGACATCTTCATGAAGCTTAACTACGGTCTTGATCGTCCCTGCCTAAAACGAGAATCTCTCGAAAGCCAAGTTTTAGTGACATGGCCTAATGTGTTTATTTTCTTTGACAAATTGAGAGTGTTTTCATTTGGGGCAGCCACCGCATCGTGCTGCGAAGGTGGATGATATGAGATTTATCAAATGTTGAACATATTCCACCAATTGATTCTTTTCGGCCTTGAGCCGAGAGTTTTGATACTTGTATTTCTCAAGTCCTTTTAACACGATATCAATTGAATCTCGAGCCATCACCATGTCACTTTCTAATGTAGATCTTCCAAGTCCCAGTCTGGAAACTTCATAATCGACAGTGTGTCATAAAGATTGCGCTCCTTATCCACTTGTGGAATGGCAAGGTCTGCAAATTTGTTTCCATCATTATCCACCATTATTCGAGAAAGCACCTTAGGCTTCTTAGGAATGACATCATTCAAAAGTTTGAAAAGGGCATCAAAATCAATGAAAATTGGCTTGACAACTCTTCCTTTTCTTCACTTCAAATCAACCCAAGAAGGAGTATCATTCACTATTTCAAAGATACTAAATCGTGGAGCTCGAATCGATATTCTCATTATTTCGACATCATGAGATCCTTCTTGAATCCTATCTACAACCTCGATTTGAGGAGACAACCTCAATATCCACTTCATGATTATTCGGGAGATTTTGGGAAATCTCTTCATGAACTACATGCTCAAGTGTTTGATATTTGAATTACCTACACTTGAGTGGATGCTTGTTTGAAGCATGGCTGAGGATCATTTGGTTCTAGCTTTTAAGCACTATTAACGATGTGGGTAGAAGAATCTCTACTCGAGGTAGAAAATCCAGACACATGCTCTCTTCCTTCCTCGGGGTTAGGATATTTAGATCTTCCTCCTTGTGACACGTTGCTTAGCGAAGTGGATTTCGCAACCACTCTTTTCTTCCCTGTTGTGTATGATTGGATGGTAACGAAGTTAATCGAGAAGAAACCTTGATCGAATGGAGACCCCCTCGTATAGGCAATTTTTGTGATTCCGAACGTGATCTAGAATTGATTGCAATTTTTCAAGTTCCTCGTCATACCAAGATATGCTTCTTTCAATAATTGGTTGGTTCTTGCCATTAAGAAAAAATTCATCTCTCTTGGTCCAAATTTCCGATTCAAGGCAATGGGGTAAAGGCAACGACATCATATGAGGGATCCATGACATCTTCATCATCATCTATGAATGAATCGCGAGGACTCTTGATGTAGAAGGCCTTGATCCGAGCAAGTGTTAGGTGAGAGTACTCCCACCTTCTTACCTCATGTTCATCGGAACAAGCAGCCCGAAATATTCCATGGTAGGACTATGTTGTTATTCGCCCTAGAATCTTTTGGATATATCCATTGATATTGAACTGGGCTCTCTTCACATATGGATGGATGGTTATGAGAGCGAACTCTTTTTCCATGAGTTGTGCAATCGAAAAGATTTGGACATTGGTATTCCCGATTTGGATTGGGAAATGATTTCTGAACGGTGCTTGTCACTACTAAGAAGGCGATGAACTTGGAATAATTGTCGCGTCACCTCATTAATGCCCATCTGTCACACCGACGTACTTAGGAAGTTTCCACGGGGTACCAAAGCAAAGCCACTCACGTGAATGTAAGAAAAAGATGAAATTGAATAAACCAGTTCCCCATCGGGAAATGACACTCATGGCTTCTTTAGAAAACCTTTCCTCAATATTCCGATTTAGGTTCCGGATCATGCGGAAGGTGAATGCATCGTTGACTTTTCTAAAATGGTGAGAACTATTTTTGAAGCTGAGCTGAGGGTAATAGTGAAAAACATTGTTCGACGGCCCCATGACCCCTCTCATTTCAAGTCCCGAAAATAGCTTTCTTCGTGCTATTGCATAGGTCAGATATGAAGTCATGTAGAAGCATCCAGTCATCTTAACTTATATCAATTTTTTTGTGAATGGTGTTATTCTGCGATGATGGTGGCCCAATCCACAAACTCTTTCTTGGCTAGGATGATATAGATAAACTAGTACATCCATGGGTGGAAAACCCTAGCAGAAGGTAGATCGAAAACTCGAATTAGGAGAGTGATCATGTCTCCGATTTCTTCCATGAACTCAATGCGATACAGTTCTTTGGGAAGCTCACACCCGAGGCCGGTTGTTGTTAACCATCTTGCTCCATGTCAGGGGTTCTTCATCCCACAATTCTTTTGCTTGATTGACAAGTGATATCCGCATTCTCAAGAAAGTTGGGTATGCTGAGCAATTCCTCAATGTGTTCTGGTGTGATTAAGAGGAAAGGCTCACGGTTATCTTTAAAAATTCCTCGTCTCTCAGGGTCATAATGCTCCAGTGCAAGCAATAACCAATTCCGGACATTGCACCGAGACAGGGAAAGCTGCTTTGCTTGGGGTAGGCCACTATGGTAAAGTCTATCTGAGAAAATGGTTTTGCCTTCAGTTTTCACCCACTCGTAGAACTGTTGCACGTTGATGTGACCTAGATTTGTATCGGTGATGTTGTCATATGTTGACTTAATGGAACTGGGAGGGATAATTCCTTGGAATTCATATTTTAGGTGGATTTGTTAGATTTCTCCATTGGCTTCCTCGATCTCCTCGCAGATTTGGATTTTTCGGCCATTATGAATTTAACAAAAGAACGACTCAGGCACGCAAGACAATGCAAAAGGGGCCGAGTCTCAGTCTCTCGAAACCTCGTTGATGCAAGAAAAATATTTTTCGCTTTAATATTATTATTATTATTATTTTAAAAATAATAATAATAATTGATCCCGAATTACAATTTTTTTATTATAAATGTCAATACAAACACATCGAGACTAAGCTCAAGTTTCAAATCTGGAAATAACAACGATGTTTATTTTTTAATTAAAATCTCCTGATTTTAATATCTTGCGCGGATCAATTTTAATCTTTTGTTATGGCGTTTAAATCCTCCTGAGAACGCGTGGGACAAAACTGTTATTTTTCCTTGCGTAATTTTTGTTTGATTTTGGCAGTGCGTGTGCATGCGTGGCTTTGCTCTTTATCTGGCGTGGAGATCTTCTTCTTCTTCTTTTATTTAATATTTCTCTCTCCTTGGTGGCGCACTTTACTGTTCTCTCCTTTTTTATTTAAAAACCTGCTTTATTTTTCCTGGCGCCTCCTTTGCCCAATGCGTGGAAAAGGAATTTTTGTCTTTTCACTGCATTTGGACTATCCTCCTTGCAAAATTGATCCTCTCCTTCCCCGGGCGCGTGGATATCTCCTTTAGTCTTTTTCTTTTTAAAATTTCTGAATCGCTCTTTCTCTCCTGCATGCGTGGAAAGGGATTCTTTTTGTCTTCTTCTATTTCTCAGGAGTGTGGACTCCTCTTGGTTGGGCGCGGCTTTCTGAGTCTTTAATTTTCCGTCCTCCTTTTTCCTCCTAGGTGTGCGGATTTCTCTTTCCTTGCATATGGATTCCCTTTCTTTGCCCAATGCGCAACTTTTCACTTGGTGCGTGGAGTTTGATTTTAATTTTTAAAAAAACTGCTCTTTCTCCTTGATCACCCGTGGGATCCCTTCATGCTTGGGAATGCGTGGAATTGGATTTGTTTGTTGTTTTCACCTCTCTGCCTTGCGCGCTTCTTTTGACCAATGCGCAGCTAAAAAAATGCCTCTTTTTCTAAAAACGTGGTGATTGTCTTTAACTGTGCGTGGAGAAAGATTTGGGCGAATGGAAGTTTCCCCTTGCTGGGCACATGTATTTGCCTTTAGTCTTTTTTAAAAAAACTATTCTTATTTATCCCCGGCGCCTTCTCTGCCCAATGCATGGTATCCTTCAAAGCTAGGCGCGACTTTGTTGTCCTTCCTCCTGCCGGTGGTCTCCTTGTTTCTTTTTTATCCTAGACGTGGAATTTGCTTTGACATTCAAAATGAATTTGTCACGTCCTTCTTTTCCCCGCCTTTGCATGTATGGGTTTGGAAAACAATTCTTTATCTCCTTATGCCCACGTGGTCCGAAAAACTGTATTTTGGCAATGCATTTGGACTATCCTCTTTGCACAATGCGTTGAAAGTTGATGCAAAGAAACAAATCAATGCGTTGAAACTACTATTTTGAATTTGCTCTCACTATCCTTGATCATGTAACAAAAGATTTAAAACTTCCCCTACCAATGCGTGGAAGATTGTTGGATGTGACAAAATATTATGTCCTTCAGAAGAAATAAGAAGCAAAGCTTCGCACGACTTTTTCCAACGAGTTTGACGGAGGAAGTTATGGGGATTAATCCAACTTCCTCTCTTCCTGGGTAGTGGGCTTAAGTGCCAAGGGGAAATGGGGAAAGCAATGCATAATTGCAATTGCCAACGGAATGGCAAAGTGGGTTGTAATCCTGCTCAATTTCTCCATGTGGGAAATTGGGGAATTTCTTGCCTGTTAGCCAATCCATGATTTGGCAATTGGTGGAGAAAATCCCACGTGCGGGAAATTTGAAGAAGATTGCTAGGAAAGGGGAAATCCGGTTCGGGAAGCCAAATTGGCATTCCCTGGCAGTTGGAAGCATAAGCTTACTTCCCCGGCAATTAAAATTTGTTGAATGAACTCTTAATTAATATTTATTTAATTAAATACTCTCAAGTTATTTAAAATTTAATTTTATCAAACAAGGAGCGATTAATTAATTAAATATTAATTAATTTAAATGTATTTTAACGCGATTTAAAGCTCCAATGGCGTGGCGAGGGGGATTAAGCCTTAGGCAAACTAGGCAGTTGCCTAGGGCGCCAGCAGTCAGGGGGCACCCGAATCCAAAATTTCCTTTTTATAGGTTAATTTTAGAACTTAACTTTAAAATATTTTTTCTGAAGACTTAATATTGATCAACCCATTTATAGATATTATTGTATAGTAACATAAATTTCATGCATACACATAAAAAAGATTTGTAATATTTTTGCAAGTAAAAGAAAATATCACATATTTATAAGCACATATGATTTTTTTGGTATTGTTACCCATTCTCTGATGTAGCTCTAGATTATGTAGGTGTGTAATTTGTTCTACAAAAAGGTTAATGTATTTTTTATAATGTTGCTAGTGTATCTAGTAGAGGTGAGTATAATTAAAGGAAAAAAGTATTTGATTTTCTATTCTTAATTTTTTGGGAATTTTTTTATTATTTTGTTATGGAGGAATCCGTAGGTCTAGTCCAACTATGACTCTTCACAAAACCACGGGAGCTACAAAAACATTTTTTCTTCTTTGCAAAAAAAAATGGTGCTTTATTTCAGGATAGAGTTCCTATCACCTACTTGATATGGCTAAATCAGACTTGTAAGAAGCATTGTATTTTTGCATTATGAGCATCTCCTATGACTAATGTTTTCCATCCACAGAATATTTTTCATCCTTCCGTGATAATTTAATAATATATTTTTATTATTATTTTATTATGACCATGATGTAAATTTAAAAATACAAAAATATAGACATATTTTATTTATTTACTTTATGGAAAAAAAATATTAAATAAATTTTTGAGGAGGGCGCCCACTCAAACTATTGCCTAGGGCGCTCCCGACCTTTAAGTCGGCCTCCCGCAAGCGGAAGAGTTCTCGCTCGAAAGGACGAAATGAAGACCGAAATGATCACAAAAATGAGACGATCACAACGAGGGCAATGAACCACACAAGTAACACTTTTCAAAATTTTCAATTTTTTTTTTTTTTTTTTTTTTTAATAATTTTGCAAAGTCAAAATTAGCCGATAACACCCTCCATCTACCATACTTACCTCCATTCCTTTGATATCAGCAATCACAACGACACCCACATTTGTGCCCTCATCTATCGAATCTACATCCACCGTATCTCGCATCTATTACGCCCACATTCCTTGAATCTACATCCAAACCCACCACATCTACATCTTCTATACCCACGTCGGTCACATCCGTACCTACCCCTATATCAACACCTACATCTACATCCACATATACAATCCCTTTTATACCCGTACCTTTGATCGAATCCACATCTACACCTTTGATCGTGTACAAATCTACATCTACTCCCGTATCTACTCCACCCCTTCAAGTATCACCCAATACAACCCCAAAACATCCCTCACTCTTATCATCGTCTTCTACTACCCCTTTTATACCCGCATCTTCAAAGCCATCTATAAACCCTTCCGATCTCATCAAACACATTATCCAAAAACCTCTTTCGCCTTCTATCTCCTCAACGAAGCATGCACCTACATCATCTAGCCCCATCTCTCGAGGTCCCCGTGTTGAAATTATCGTCATTACTTTCAAGGGAAAATCCTCACATCAAAATTCTAAGAACCTTGGCCTTCCCACTCGTGAGGTCACTAACCCATCCACATAAGAAGATGGAACTTCCTCCCTCACCATCTCATCAATCAAAGTCCCCCACCATCCAATCATCCATCATAGGACCTCAACCTTATATTTTGGGACCATGTCCTTCATTCACGACATCTACCACTACCCACCACAATCCAAAACACCTATTTATCCCTTCCTATCTACATCTAAAACATCCACGCCTTCTTCCAAATCCACACCTAAATCAACCATACCTCCCCCTCAATCCAGATCACAAACACCTAAAGAAAAATATGAAACTAAGTCTCTTGCGAAGCCTCACAAGAGCAATGCTCTCTCTTACCTACATCACCCTCACCTAAACCGAATCCTCCTAAGGACCATACCACTTCACCTTCACAAACCATCATTGGATCTTATACTGAAATATTTCAACGTCTTCTCTAGGCATCCACAATTACCCTTCCCGCCATCAAGCCCTACAATCCACGCGAGACAAATCCCACATGGTTCGACCCAACAACGTATGCTCCTACCATCGTGCCCTTAGGTACGACACCAAACACTTGTAAGACCCTTCGCACCTCATCGACAAATTTATCGGATAAGATTATCTTCTCATTGAAGAGGACCACCCCATCCCTTCTACTAGCCAATCCACATCTATGCCCCTTATTCCAACCAAGTCTTTTACATCCAAGGCCTCTTCCTCATCCAGGGCTGTTAGAACAAATGCGAGAAGATATAATTGAAGAATTATAGATTCACGAATTAACAGTTGAGTATTATAGATTATAATGTGCAGACATTAACCTGAGGTTTACATATGCATATAACAAGCTTAATGATTATGAATGAAAGTAAATAACAATAGTTGAAAGTAAATGAGACAAGAGACACCAGATTTAAGTGGAGAAACCCGAAGGAAAAACTCCATTGAAAAAGCATTGTCTTATATTAAGAATTTATCATAATTTCACCTAACACTTCCACTTCACTCCTTGGTCTCACAATAAACACTTCTAGACTTTTGTCTCACTGTATAACAACTCACATCGAGCATACACTTTAGATCAAATGGTCTATATGCTCCTTAGTAAAAGTAAGATCACCAAGTAGCCCAATCCCGTGAGGGGTCATCCTATTTATATAGGATGGGTGAGCGGTTATACCGCTTCACTTTTTTCAAAGTTGTGAAAGACCGACTAAGATTATTAAAATAATATTTAAGATAAGGGGTTATCTAAGTGGTGGTCCACCAAATGGTATCCCCACTTGACATTAACACCCCAACAATCCCCCTTAATGTTAAGTGGGGAAAACAAAAAAGACATGCCAAATTGGATTTACAGATCCTTGAATCAACAACAATGATTCAAGCTATCATGTAAACAAGGGAAATCAACTGATTTTTCCATACATAAATTCTTAAGACCAATGCTTTACATATGAAGACTTACATCAAATTATGGAGCCTTTTATAAAGTAAGACTTACCTATAACTAAAGCTTCCTGGGATTTACAAGTAACTTCACATAGAGTGACATATTTACTTATTACAAAATGGAGGAAGTATTGGAAGTTTACAATGAATTTCCTTATGCATTTTTTCACGAGACTTACATTTCACATACAATGTTAAGATCATGTGTAACCAATCTCTAAAGAATCACTTTGTTACATATAAATCGGGTGGTCATGATCCACTCTTAAATGTTACCCCGAGTCTTTTATAATAAGCCACACTCCCCCTCAATGGAAACTTTGATAGGCCCAACAAGGCACAAAACTTGTAGTAGTTCCCAACACACAATGGCTCGGGAAGATATCTACAACATAATCTCTGATGTTGAACTAGATTCTTTATCAAGAGCAATATGGCCTTCACATAGAGGAGGAATACTTCTTTTAGCTCCTATGTGTATCACTACCAACAACCTCTTTAGGAATACTTTCATAATGTTAATGTATGGCCTAACTTGAGAACTTAGGCTATGTCTTGGATTTGGAATTAGGATGTCACATCTGAAATGTGAAACTCTTATTTAATTATGTTGTTAGATGATTCATTCTAAAACCTTTATGAAGCTGGAAATGAACTTGGCTGTAGTTTTCTTTTTATGAAACTCTATAAGCTGAGTTAGAAGGTTCCTACTTCTTGAAGTAACTCTATTTTAGTTAAATAGTGAAGTTAATTTTGTATTTCAAATTCAGATGAATTGTGAAGGAAATAATTAGAAGGTACTTTTATTTGATATAGATAAGTGTTTTGGTTGGAACATTATTTATCTGATATCACGCAAGATTGCTGATTACATCATGATTTTTTCTTAAATGTTATTCATATTGATTAATTATTTTTCTTTTATGGTTGTTACTACTTATGATTTATTTGTTCTGCTTGACCTCACTGTTTCATAAAAACAGAGTTGGTTTTATGAAACAGTTAGTTGAAATCACATCGTTTTAATGCTTAGTGCTTATCATGCTCAGTTTAATGAACTGACCCGTGCTAGCAATTTTTGCAGATGGACTTCGTAAGTGATAAAGGAAGGCAATAACTTATATGATGTATTGGTTGCTTAAAAGTCTGGACCTTTTATAGAGAATTTTGATTCATTATTGAGATGTATTGAAAGAATAAAAGTTGTATTCTTTAATGATCTTGATGTTGTTGACATGAAATATGTCAATAATGCATAGTCTTGTAAAATGTGTATTTTATCATGATGAATTGAAAAGACTGAAGTTACTTAAATTGATTATGTCAATTCTCTTGTGCATAATATGAAGGAAATTTGTAATCCTATCTTTGATGTTGTCATTCATATATGATTGGATCCTTATTTCTATTTTCATTAAATGAGTTGGATAAATGGGAATTAGTACAATTTCCCTTACTTGAATGCAACTTACTAAGTTGCATGTATTGATGTTCTTTACCTAATCTTGTATGGTTTATTATGATGTTAATGAACGTATAGTTAAAATATCAGGAAGTGTGAAATGGATAAGGGTATAATAAATCCTAACACTTAACCATAAAGAGGAAGGTTCTCCTCCTCTCAAAAGGATACAAAATAAATGAATGGTATATGAGTTCGTTAACCATTTAGACTTCATATCTATGAAGTCTACCGTAATAAAACTTTTTTAGTTCTTATACATTCCTTAAATGGTTGAGACACATTAAATAAATCTTATGATGGATGTTGTTTCTATTTTCGATTAATTGCACGTTAAGCAAAAAGTTAATGAACATAAAAGCAATCATAGGTTTATGAAGTTCCATATTATTTAATCAACTCAAATAAGGATGGAAACCTTAAGGATTGTTGGGATTTGGGTTATGTAAGGTTGTGATTTGAATCTTAATCCAAAGATAATTAAGTGGAAATGACCTCTTGAGGTGTGTAAATCATGATGAATTAGTTCTGTCGGATGTTGGCACATGCCAACTGTAGAACTATACCTTCATGAAGACTTGGGTCTTCACGAGGATACAATGTTGCAGTTGACATGTTGCAACACCCTTCAATATTGGTTCATCTAGATCTACTCAAATCTGACTTGAACTTAGTTTCTCTCTAGATCAGGTTAAGGATATGATTTAGCATAGGAAGTGACTCTCAATGACTTAGGGTAACTAGGAACATTCAATTGACTTAGGTCGACTGAGTATGCCCATATACCCTAGGTCATCGTGAGTGGTTCCCTATACCAAATTATGTCAATAATCTAGGTTAGGGTCAAACCTTGGACAAGTGGACTGACATAAGTCAATAAAGACCATTCTAGATAACAGATGAGTGGGGTGAAGGACGTATTCCGATTAGACAAGTATGTCGTCTAGGAATAGTAACATGAACAATATGTTGGAAATCTTTGGCCAAAGTATCGCAAGTTGCTGGTTACGTTGTCCTATGTCACCTAGTTTAAGAAATATGATTTCAGATGAATATGGTAACAAATATTCAGATAGATTTCTTAAATAGAACACTTAATACCCAAAACAGGGTAAGAGAACCAAGTATACATAGTATACCCATAGTATTCAATACTAAGGTTAACATGAGAGATTAGTTGGTAACCAAGTCATAAAATGAGAGATCGGTAGTTCACCGAGTCATTTACAGCTGCATATGGTTATCTGTTATGAGATTGATTGGCATGGAATGTGTGTTCTAAAATTATGATTATTTAGAATAGAGAATATTATGTATAATTTTTTTCCTTTGTCTCTAAAGTCTTAAAATGAGAATGTTACAAACAAAGGCCTTCATCGTTATTGTTGCTCCCTACTTCACCTCTTCTAAGGATGGTCCTCCCCTCTACATTGACGCCATCTCGCATCACCACCCGCTCTTGTCCGCATTAGCCACATCCATCCACTCAATCCAAATCTAAAGTCGTCATTGCTACTCCTTGTGAAAATCTTAGTCCATCGCCTTCTTCATCCAATGCTAAGGTATCCATCTTACACGTGCCACCAACTCGTAAATCAGCCACCATCAAGCAGTGTCGTAAGGCGATCCACCAAGCTACCGTTAAGATGTCTCTTTATGAGCTTATCCAAAGCTTGCCTAATCACCGAGAAGACCTCTTTGAAGCCCTACAATGCATCCCTATTTCATATGAAGAATCCCATCCCTTTGCGAACCTTTTCGGGACTCTCACCACTTTTCCCACCATTTCCGTCGATGATTAAAAATTGTGTACATATTACATGAAGATCATGACCTTCACCTCTTCATCACTATCCGTATCAATGACACATTCATTTTCTTCTCTATGATAGAAAATGACACCAACATTAACATAATCTCATCTCACACCTTTGATCAACTCAAACTTCCCAAATATATAGCCGCTTTCGATCACCCACGTTCCTACGCACTTTCAATGATGTTGTGATCCCTATTTTAGGAACATCGATCCTCCCCATACACACCGGTGACAAAATCCTTCACAAGATCTTCTACATTGTCGAGGGAGTTTCAATACAATGTCTTGCTAAGGCGCCCATGGATTCGTGCCATGTGTTTTTTACTCTCCATCGCTCCGTCAAATATGAACACGAGGGAAGATCGACACCCTTCCATCCAACCTAATCCCTTCAAAACATGTCATATGACTTATCGACCCAATGATGTGCTCATCCCAAAACAAGATTCATCCTCCGAAGCATCCACTAGTTCCGTGTTTGCATCCAAACTACCTAATGATGAATCCTTGACAATGTGATGCAATGCCTATCTTTGGGGGAGTATCGACTCCTCTTAATTCTCTTCCCTCCCTCAATTGACTTGGTAGACCTGATAAAGCACCTATGTATCAATCAAATGTCAGGGATATCATTTCCTTTAGTCCGCCTCACCTCAAAACCAACCTCATCTATGGCGGCATTGATCACCCTTCATCCCATATCGACAATCAACCTCATACCAAACCTTACACCAATGGATTTGATTTCCTCTATAACAAAGCCTTCGCCTATACATACCTCCACCACTTTGCACATGGAAGGGATTTGGTTTAGGACGTTATGAACAAGGAATGCACGATCTCGTCATTAACCAATCTTGTGAACCTCATGAGAAATTCGGACTTGGTTTCAAGGAACAACCCACTTACAACCCCGCACAAAATTCTTCTACATCTCCCATACACATTGATTCATCATCCACCATTCCTCCATCCGATGATGCCATGGACATGGATGAAACTATGTCCCTTCCTTCTAACCTTTTTTTTTAGTCTCCACCATCACCTTGGGACCGGTCACTTACCGATGGGGGTGAAACTAGGTCCCTTCCTCTCATTTTACTCTGACATGGTAGAGGAAGATTCCCTACCATCAATATTCTCTCGATGCACCGACGAAAAATCCTTCCTTTCATACATGGGGGTAGAAGATTCTTATCTTTATAAGGCCCAACCTTCTGACACATCCAATCTCCTCAAGGAATGTATTGTCGACATCAATGTCAAAACTTAGCAGGAGCCTTGTGTCCTTAAAGTTGGCTAATTTTTTACCCACAAGAGCTTGAGGCCTTTACTACCTTTCTTTCTAAACAAAATCATGCCTTCGCATGGTTGTACTTATGACATGCCAGTCTTGATCCATCCATTGTCATCCATAACATTGTCACTATCGCCGACGCTTGGCCAAGCGAAGCTTTGCCGCATGCATCCTTGCATTGCCCTCCTTGTCAAAAAAAAAGATTTGAAATGCCTTCTTTCTGCTAAATTCATCCAACCCATTGACTATTCGTAATGGGTTTCCAACATCGTGCCCATTGCTAAAGCCTTTGGAAAGCTTCATATCTCAGTCTCGAATTTCGAGATATAAATCTTGCTTTCCCTAAAGATGACTTTCCTTTTTCCAACATCGATCGCTTAGTCAACTTAACAACCGACCATGAGATGTTTTCTCTTATGAATGGTTTTTCTCGTTATAATATGATTCTCATTGCACTTGAAGACCAACATAATACTTATTTCATCACTCTTTGAGGAACCTTCTCATATTGTTTCATGCCATTCTATTTAAAAATGTGGGGGCTACCTATCAACGCACCATGACCTACATCTTACAATACCTTATGCATAAAAATGTAGAGGATTACGTTGATGACCTTTTGGGTAAATCCAAGCATCGACAAGACCATATTTCTTTCCTTAAAACCCTTTTCGCATCTCTTATCTAATTATTCCTTCATCTCAACCCCACCAAGTGTGTGTTCAAAGTACTAACTGGAAAACTCCTTGGCTTCATCATTGCTATCATGGGAATTGAAGTTGACTCGCCAAATCAAATCCATCCTCGAGACTCCTCCTTCCAATCTCAAGCAGCTTCGTAGTTATTAGGAAAATTTCAATCTATCTCGTTGCTTCATCTCACATATTTCTTACCGCTTTCACCTTTTCATCATATCCTTTGCAAAGACACCCAATTCAATTGGGATGCCAATTGTCGAAGGCCTTGGACGATATCAAGAAATACCTCTTATCCCGACCAATGCTCACACCTCCATGCAAGGGGGAGCCTTTCTACCTCTACATCTCTGCCTCCAATCATGCTCTAGGTGCCATGTTGGCACACCATGACGAGAAAGGTAATGAACAACCCATCTATTATATTAGCCACACTCTTCCTGATTACAAAACCTTCTACACCAAGTTGAAAAGATGTGTTGTGCTCTCTTCTTTGCCACTTCCAAGATTTTCCATTATCTTCTTAATCATAAAACCTTCATCATCACTAGCTTTAGTCTTCTCAAAACCATGCACTCCAAGCCTTATCATAATGATCGTATCACTCACTGGCTCATGCTCATGACCGAGTTTGACGTAGAGTTTATCTCTCAAAAATCTATCAAGGGCCGTGCCATAGCCGATCAACTCGCTAAATCCCCTCTCCCAACAATCATCTTACTCATGAACACTTTCCAAATGAATCCATTCACACCATTGATCAAGAATTTTCTCCCCTTAGAATGACACTTTTCTTTAATGGATCCAAGTGTTAGCAAGGGGAGGTGCCAAGATCATCATCTTTCCTACTTGGGATACCCCTATCCCTATCGCTTATATGCTTAACTTTGAATGTACTAACAATATGGCTGAGAATGAAGCCCTCATCTTGGGCTTTGGAACTATTGTCATGTTCAACATCCAAATCCTTGACATCTACAATGAATCTCATCTTATAATTAACCAAGTCAAAGGGACATATCAATGTAAAAATGAAGTCCTCCAGAAATACAAGACATTGTCGATTTTCTTCTTGAAGCCTTTGAAAAATATACCATTCAATCCATCCCTCGCTCATCTAATCGCTTTATAGACACTATGACATCCCTCACATCTCTCATCCCATGGAAAACCAAAGAATCCAAACTCTCTGTTCTATTCCATTGCCTTGACCAACCATTTAATGTCCACAAGTTCCCTCGTGGAAATCACATTAACACCAATCCATCTAATATCTTGTACACCCAGATCTTTGAATATCTATCCATGTACAAAATTCCCTCTAACCTATCAAAAATGGTAGGAGGTCCTTTCTTCAATGTGTCAACCGCTATGTTATGCTTGATGAAATCCTCTACAAATGTGTTTTTGATGGCATCTTGCTATGTTACCTTAAATCACATGAATCTACATGCGCTATCCAGGAATTCCATGATGACATATGTGGTGGACATTTAAGAGGTTTGGCTATCGCCAAGTGCATTCTTTACCTAGGATATTACTGGCCCACTCTCAATAAAGGCTACCATGAATATGTTAAGAATTGTACTAAATGCCATCAACATTCCAATCTTATCCACATTCCTAGTCAAGACTTACAACCAACTCAAGACCGTTGGCCTTTCTCGTAATGGGGCCATGATCTCATCAGTATCATCAAACCACAATCTTCTCAACATCACTCATACCGAATACTTCACCAAATGGGTGGAATCCATTCCACTTGTATCCACCACATCTAACAGAATCATTGACTTCTTCTACCAACATATCATTTTTCGCTTCGACGTTCCCCATAAAATCATCACAGACAATAGAAAGTCCTTTATAAATAAAGAACTCAAGAAGCTTTTTGACTCTTTCAACATTAATCTTAACTTGTCTTTTCCTTACTACCCTCAAGCTAACGGCCAAGCTGAAACCACTAATAAAACTCTCCACAACACTCTTACTAATACCATTGACATATCAGGTTGTAATTGACATCTTCACATCCCTTTCGCCCTTTGGGTTTACCAGAATAGCATCTACATGTCTACGGGCGCATTACTCCTTTCTCTCATCTATGGTTCTCAATCCGTTCTTCCTCTCGAAGACCAACTATCATCCTTACATTTCTCTCCTCCACGATTTCATCTCTCGATGAGGATTATTGTTAGAGCATCTAGCCCACTTCAATTTCTAGACGAGTGTCTCTTGATCACCCTTCAAAACCATCATGTCTATCGAGAATGCGTTAAACATGCCTACAACAAACACCCCAAGGAAAGAAACCTTAGCATCGTTGACCTTGTCTTAAAAGAAAATAAGAGTGGCACTACTCTAGAAAGGAACCAACGTGGAAATTTTTCTCCCAACTAGATTGGACAATACATTATCACGCATAAGTATGGGTTTGAATCTTATCGGTTAGCCTCCTCGATGGTAAACTAGAGACAAAACCTCTCAACACCTCGCACTTGCGACCTTTATACTCGTTAAAATGTATACCAACGTAACCTTAGTCACACCTATCAATATTGCACCCATCATTCACATTTACCTTCCTTCATCGTAATGATTTGGAATTATGTGGTCCAACGTCACTATCCTATATATAACCTTAAATATCGACATCACATTTTCTCATAACATATTCCTTGTGGACACGTTCCTCCTCGATGGGAACCCCGCAATCATTTCATCTATTGCCCTTTTTATCTACCTATTGGAACCATGCTAAGGGTCCACATGTGTTGTTTGTACATCTTATCATCCCCTCCCCAAGTAGTCTACTTGGTTACCTCCACTTATCCAAAGTCAAAACCCGGATCCTCATATCAAAAGCAATATTATCCAAAAGAAGATTGATCCTCAAGGACACCTGTTCATATAAAGAAAAACTTGTCAAAAGTATAAACCGATCCTCAAAGGAGAGTCTAAAAGTCAAAGTAAAATCAAATGTAAAATCCTAACTATAGACCACTCCCTCAAATGATGGCTAGTTTCTTATATCATGGTATATCATCTTCTTAAAAACTAAAATATGAAAAGAAAGTAAGCGCTGGTAATCTTCCCGCATCCATCAAATTTTCCATTTTCCACAAACTTCCCGCATCGATCACTTTGCGCCATATTGCTAAGAGATGGGGCATAGAGCTAGGACTATCACCTAAAGAGAACCTATTTCTCCATACAAGCTCCATCTTAACCCCTTTGTCATGTCTACAATGGGTCTATAGGCACACTTTCCATCTTTCCTTCCCGATCCTAAATGTGGCTAACTATTGTTAGTTATGTATTAAAACCTCGCCATTGGTCGCAAGTGCATTACTTTGTGTTTTTCCCTCTCACGATTTTCCTCTAATCCAATTCTAAAGAATATTTCGTAGTGCCCACTTCCCTTCGACACCTTTTGGATACCTATTTTGATACTGTGATTACATTATAGACATTATTATGTGTTGGATTTAGTATGATGATTAGATATTTGATCATGGATTATTATTGATCTAGATTTGATTATGATGCATGATGATTACTAGAGACACCTAGGATGATGATATATTATTTGACATGGATGTTTTATGGATATTGCTCAGACATGTGATTTTTGGATATTATGAATAGATCTAGAAAATGGATATTTTATGATATTGGTATAGTTATGGATTAAAAATACAAATGATGTAATAGTGACTTCGGTGTTGTGATTCATTGTATAGTTAACTTTTATGCTTTTATTTGTATCATATTGGATGTTCTGATATGGCCATGAGGCCGAAGGAGGTATTTGTATTTTGTAGGTTAAAAATATCACAACAAAACATCGGGGGATCGGAGACCAACCAAAATGGAATTCTAGGTGAATTCAACACGGTCACCATGGCAACTTGTTTTATTGTGTTGTGTGTTGGTTTTGTTAGAGATTCCCATGGGGGGAATCATCTTTATATGTGACCATGGGTTGTGTATTTTGTTGTTATGGTTAATGTTTATTTATTGTTGTAAGTATTTTATTTGTAATGTGTTCTCTTCTTTTAATTAATTAATTGTGATAGATTAATGTGAGGAGATCATATGTTTAAAATTTAAATAAATTAAATTGGGATATGGAAAGTAATTATTAGAGTTGTTGGCTGATTGTAATTAATTTGTAAGGGATGTGTAAGATGTGTAAGAGCTTGTGTAAGTCAGATTTTGGAGTAAGAGATACTCCACCTCCATGAAAATTTGAATTTGACCTTGGGGGTTGTTTTTGAGGTATGTGGGACAAGTAAAACTTGTCCCATGCCTTTAAATTTATGTTACCAACCATACTTATGGTTGAGGAAGTGATTTGTGACTTTTTATAATGCATTTTATTCATCTTGTGCATGTTTTTAATTGCACTTTCTTACATTTTAATTTAATGGTTGTCCCTTGAGGTGTGGGCTGTTTTGGAGTGTGCAAGTAACTTGTCATTCTTCACCCACATTTTTATTAAACCTTGGAGTTTGGATTTTGTCTTTTGTGTTGACTTGAGAGGATGTGTGATGTGGCATCCTACATGGATCCACATCATCCTCTTCTTTACCCCTTCTATATATTTCAAACTCTCTTTTTGTTTTGGGGTTGTTGAACCTTTTTGCGTTCTTCCTTGGGGTGCATTTTCTTGTGGGAGCTCTGGTTTTTGAAGATAGTTTTGGAGATAGCTTTGCATGCTTGGGAGCTTGCTATTTGGGACCATGTTTGGCATTTGTAGCTGGCTATTTGGAGATCAAATAACCATGGAGAGGTAGGAATTTACTCTATTTTTATTGCTGTTATTTTCAGTAGTGTACTTTGTATGGAAAATGCTTTGATTTATTTTTTGGTTGTTTGGATAGACTCGCCTTAGGGATGGTGTAGGAGAAGGCTATGAGGAATCTATGTGGGGGGCATAAGGAATTCCATTGGCATCCAAAATTTGTGGAGGGATTTTGGGTTTGGGATCCACCATGGAAAAGAAATAGCTTGCATTTTTACTTTGTGGGGGCATAAGGAAATCATGGGGGGGCATAAGGAGGGATTTGTGGGGGCATAAGGAAATGTGTGATGTTTTATTTGGTGGTTTGTTATTGGTGGATGCCCAATTCCCAATTGGAAGGCATAAGTTATTGGTACAACACCATTGTCACACAAGAAAATAATTATTCGATATTGTATTCAAAGATCATTACAAATAATAATAAGGCTAATAAATAGCCATGGAAATAGAAAACTAACTTCCTACAAACCAGGAAGTCACACAACAAAACACCCGTTAATATCATTATGGGTATAACAAAATTATATTGTTGAAACAATATAACAAACCTAGTATTATTAATAATGAGTTATAATATAACTCATATTAATAATATTACAATATGAGAGCACTATGATATTAAATCCTAACATTCCCCCCCTTAGTGCGAACATGGGGAAAACACCATCTTCAACCAAGTAGCATGCCGCTCCGTAGCTTGCACATGGTCTCAATCCTCAACACCGACTGTGGGAACTACATCATCCAGGGACCGTTCAACCTATTAGATGAATACATGAATTGGGACCGTTCAACCAATTCACATCAACCATCAAATCAGTCTGATCAAGAACACTTCCTGCAATAGTATCAATGGTACAAATCATTATCATCTCGGGGACACACAAGCACTGCACTACACACAGGAACATGGATGCTCATCTGTTCTTATTCATCACACAAGACACAAAGATGTCACTAAAGCAGTTTGTGGCCTCTGAGGTAGTGACGAACTCGAGGACGCTGATTGTCCTCCTGCCTCCGTTGCCTCCATCCTCCAAAATTTTGCTACTTACTTAGCAGATATGGAAATGAGGCTCATTTACAAACTACTGGGTGTCGGTTTCCACCGAAAATGCACCCCCCCACTTGGACGTCGCGTACAAGTGATAATGCGTCCAATAGTTGAAATGTGAGGCAAAATTTTTATTTTTACAATATTTTTGACAATTATCCTAATAA
Organism: Taxus wallichiana var. yunnanensis; assembly: GCA_018340775.1. Classification (NCBI taxonomy): domain Eukaryota; kingdom Viridiplantae; phylum Streptophyta; class Pinopsida; order Cupressales; family Taxaceae; genus Taxus; species Taxus wallichiana. The sequence continues at coordinate 70,632,210 of CM031235.1, read as the reverse complement.
TCACCTAAATGACGATAAAAAATTGACACAAATATATTTTTGACACTTTGACTCTGACTATTTTGACAGACTAACGAATCAATTTTTGACTAGATTTTTATAAAAACAATAATTGACTCAACAATACTTGAGTCTTACAAATAACATCAGATGACTCTTTTATCAACGATAATCTTGATAACATACAATATAATAAATGACACCTAAAGAATATTTTATTATATAATGGACATGATCGACTCCACAAGTCTAGAACCCTTAATAATAAACTAAAACATACATAATACAAAGACTTAATAAAGCTACTTTTTGTTGATGAAGACGAATAATAAAAAACTTTGGAAAATAAACATAATACAAAAACTAAGCTATAAAACTAGACAAGAATATTTGAGACTTATGCTAAGACCATGGGTTTAACCCTAAAACCACCAACCTCACCTAAAAACGCTTGAACCAAAACGTATTTGCATTGAAACAAACAGTTGGACCTTGTTCACGAGCCGTGGCAGAGATTACAGAAACCAGATCTGTATACGTCTACGCTGAACGCAAATAGTGAAAGCCCTTTGACAGAATTTTGCATGTGGTATGCTGATAGGCGCTCATATACAACTCAGATATGCATACTTTAATTCCACAGCTTATCAGATAATACACTTGGATGGCTATTATTGCAAACAAAGCAACGAGATATGTTCGTTTGTAGGATCCTTTTTTTTCGTTGACCGGTTCGATGCCAGAATGTAGAACGTCTGGAACGTGGAAGACAACTCAGCATGCATTACTGAAAAGGACCAGATCAATATTTCTCCTGATTGCATATAACTGCCTGATTCATTTTCATCCACCGCATTATCTAGACGTCTATAATGATGAACAGGTTGAGGGCACGCAAAATCTAAATAGTATGCATTAGAACATATATTACTTTTTCCAGTGCTCAAAATAAGACCAATGTGGATTGAATTTCAGTGATACAGTGAATGGAGATCTCACAAGTGAATCGAACCACTGTATTCAAGAAGACGTCCAACTATTTGAATAAGCACTTACGGGACTGAAAATGCTTTTAAAAATATTAGGAATGCATACGTGGAAGCTTGTATTCATTGATGCAATCAATATGAAAGTCACGGTTCGAGGATGGTGACAAATCTGAGGAATATAATCTGCAGAAATTCAGATCTATGTGGACAACATCACAGAAACCTAGATCTGTAGCTATTCTAAAACCAAAACAATAATATGCTCATCGGACGGGACAATTGTGAAGTATGTACAGTGCCCCTCACTCTCACGCAGATCTCATCGCTCTGATACCAAATATTGGTACAAAGACCATTGTCACACAGGAAAATAATTATTCGATATTGTATTCAGCATCATTACAAATAATAATAAGGCTAATAAATAGCCATGGAAATAGAAAACTGACTTCCTACAAACCAGGAAGTCACACAACAAAACACCCGTTAATATCATTACGGGTATAACAAAATTATATTGTTGAAACAATATAACAACCCTGTATTATTAATAATGAGTTATAATATAACTCATATTAATAATATTACAATATGAGAGCACTATGATATTAAATCCTAACATAAGTAGCTTCTCCCATAGGCCTTGCTCCATTGACTTGCATGATCAAGCCTGAGTTCTGCTTTGAAATGTTTCTAAATGCAGTTGTGAACTGTTGTTTGTTTTGTGTTGCTTTGTGTTTCAAAAAGAAATGTGTATGTGAAAGAATGTTGTGTTGTGGAAGCCAGTTGTTGCCGTGGTTGAATTGCATCTTTTATTGTATCTTGGTTGGGGCTTGGGGACTAATGGTGAAGGAATGATTCTCCTTTCATTGGATGTCTTAGTTGGGTGGAGAGCGTTGCCTTTCCCCCTCTTTTGTTGTGATCTATTTGAAGAAAAAGAGAATGTGCATGTTGTTGTCATGGAGAAAAAGAAATGTGCGGTTTGACAAATCCCTCTCTGTGAGCAAGTTTATTGTATTCCTTCCCACTTTGAAGTGGATGAATTATGTAATTATTTGTAATGAGAAGTTGCTTGTATTGATGAGGAAATTTTGAAAGTGAACTGTAATGTAAAGAGTTATGTTCCCTTCTCTATTTTAAATAGGAATGTTAAAGAGTGTTGTAAAATTTATTAACTTTATTTGAAACCAAATGGAAAAGAAAAATTGTAAAGTTGTATTGGAAATGAATAAAGGATTGCATTAGTTCTCAAAATTGTATTGTGTATTGGATTTGATTTGTTGTTAAAGATTGAAATCTCTGTTGAAAAGAAGAATGCGTAGGAAGGAAGTATATTGTTTGTACATCCTTGGAATTATATTAAAAATTGAAATTAGAATTTGTAATGTTAACTTGGGAATCAATTGTTAGAATCAGTTGAATGTATTAGACTATATTAGAAATAAGTTGTTACATTTAAATGATGAAATCGATAGATGGATCTTTTAAAAAAATTGATCACTGACATTGTAAATTCTAAAACTGGTAAATTTATACAAAATGCACAGTTTGGACCAACACTTAACAATCAACTTGGGAACCTTAAAATTTTACATGATACATTAGAAATGAATTTAATTTGACAAAGAAAACTTAAGAAAATGACCTAACCATTGCTAATTCGAATACAATCCCTCTAACAGTCGTTTCCTTTTCATTTGTCGAAAAAATTCAAACTTGAATATATTAAGCAAATTAACTCTTCAAAAACACTCTAAACCCTCCCTAGATCAATACTCCATGTCTATTTGACATGTTGAGTGAAGGAGGAAACCGAATTTAATCAAATTGAAAAGTTGAAAATTGCTAGTTTGCCAATTAAAAGCCTGCAGATCCTTTTTACAAAATTGACCATTTAAAACTCATCATGTTTCTTGTGCAAAGAGGGCATCAAGAGCTTTCCGAAAAGTCATCGTTTTCCCAAAACCGAGTTTTCTAGCTCAAGTTATGGCCATTTGAAGTTTTACTTCAATTTGACATTCAAAAATAAAATAAATCTAACTGTTAACTTTAATTTTGACTTTGGAAAAATTCCACAAAAGTTCGTGGCCCTATGCAACCAATCGGGACCTACCACGTGGCACCTCGAGGGGCGGACCAAATTTAAACTTATCTTTCTTAAAATTTTACCTTGGGAAAATTTTTCCTATTTTTCCCGCATCCCCGCTGGCCCGCAACCAATCAGATGCTGACACGTGGCACGGTGGAGGGGCAGACCCTTTTGAATTTAAAATTTTTAGGTTTTTGGACCTTGGGAAAAATTTCTAATTTTTCCCTGCATCCCCACCGCCTACAAACCAATCGGAGGGCGCCACGTGTCCTCTTGGAGCTACGGCGGAGGCGTGGTTTCTTTTCAACCCTTGACCCTTTGAAAAATTTGGGGAATTTTTTCATTTTTTCCCCGCTGCCCGTAGCCAATGAGAAGGTGCCACGTGGCACCTGGGGGTGGGGTGGGGAGGAGGACCCCTTTGTTTCTTTGAGTTTTGGCCTTGGGAAAATTTTTACAAAATTCCCTATGGCCCCGCATCATCACCCCCACCTCGGGATTTTCTTCTTCCACGGGCACGCGCACCCACACATCCCCTTCTTCCTTTTTGTCCTCCATCAGCGCAATTGCGCAAAATCCTCCCACCACTCCGCCCTTCCCTCCCCCTCTCCCGCTTTCCGCCAGGACTCGACACATGCCCGTCAGGGACCCGCAGAGGTGCGAAAGAACTTATGTCTTTGTGCTATGCAATAGAAAAAAATTTCCCGAGCCGCCCCGTGACCCTCCAACCCGCTAAGGGGTTTTCACCTCTACTTGACACGTGTCCCCTAGGGGAAAATTCAACCCCAAAACTTTGCCCGATCATATCTTGAGTTCCCGAAGGAATTAGGAGGACTTCTTTATATCACTAGAAAGGTGAGAAAATTTCCTATCCAATGAGAATGGTTTAGGGAAATTTTTGAAGCATTAATTATGAGAAAAATCTAGTTAAAACTCTGAGGCTGCTAGAGAGCAAGCATGGGGGTAAATTACTCCCTGAACCTAACTAAAACATCTAACCCTAAAATTGGAACCTTGTGAACTTGATATTAGTTAATAAAGGAAATGTGTGATTTGGTAAAATTAGTTTTGTTCGGAACCTACCAGTGGCAACGGTTGTCTTGTAACTTGGTTGTGGACACTTCTAATAAAAAAATTATTCCATAATTTTCTAGCTAACCTTAGGTTGTTTCTTTGGTCTCAAGTGGTTGTTTAATCAGGCACTACAGTTTGGTATCATGAGCAAGGTTTAAAGGCTTGGACCATTGGGCACACTAGAAAACTTGAGACATGAAAACTTAAACCTAGTACACTTGTAAATCTAGAAAACAACTTAGCTAGAATTTGTATGTTTTATTAAACATGGAAGTTGTGTAAACTTAGCAAAATGAACTAACTCTCGCTTTGGTCTATGCAGGAGGCTCAGATGAAGCAAGAGGAACCTTCACAGAGATTCGGACCCACCACCACCACTACCGCCGGATCGGGCGTGGTAGCCATTCTACCTCGATTCTACAGACCTTTCGGGACGTCAATGCCGCCCTATGCAGAGGATTAGGTGGAGGACACACATCTAGTCATGATAGAGCCCCTTCTATCGAGGGTCGGTATCTCCTCGAATCAGGCGAGGATCATAGAGAGAGAACTCCCATGCAGAGTTAGCGAGAGCAGAGTCACCACCTGAGACAGGGTGAAAGAGTTCCATATCATAGAGACCGGTCTCAGAGCCCTAGGCTTAGGGATGAGCATGCAGAGAGACCTAGAGGCCGACCGAGCACAGCTGCAGATCACATCAGGGAGATCTTGAAGCTTTGGCCCTCACATTACTCAGGTGACACAGGTGGATTTTAGGTAGAGGCCTGGCTAGTGAGCTTGAGCGGTTTCTTCAAGCTTTGTCCTTGTTCTAGCAACATGAGAGCTCGTGTTGCAATCCATCTACTGAGGGATGGAGCAGGAGTGTGGTGGAGGATAGAGGAGCAAAAAATCCATGTAGATTTAGAGACAGTGACCTAGAAGCTATCTTAGGTGAGATTCAGGAGTAGGTATTTATCACGGAGGTTCATATAGCAGAGGATTAACGAGTTCCATGACCTCCGACAGGCTTCTCTTTCTGTAGCAGAGTATGAGAATAGATTTGTGAATCTACTGTATTATGTAGAGTATATGTAGGATGAGCAGGTGTGGATTCACAGGTTCATTCGGGGCCTAAATTTGGATGTTGGAGGTACAGTATGGATTCATTATCCACAGACATTAGCTGAGGCCGTCGAGAAAGCCTATATTATAGAGGAGACTCGGGGTAAGACCTAGCAGGCTAGATACCGAGTCCGGACCTTAATACAAATAGATGTAGGATGGTAGATCGAGAGGTTCAGTACCTCTTCCTCGTGGTGGCTAGGGTACAACACAATAATTCTTTAGGCCACAATAACAACAATAGTAGCAGTCCCGGCCCACCTCATAGACCTCCACAGAGAGCTGATGCACAAAGAGGTCGGAGTATGGGGCCTCCTCCTAGGGGTCCCATCAGGACACATGGTGGACCTAGAGCTCAGTCAGTAGGAGCTCGCCAGCAGAGGCCACAACAGACCGTAGCCGGATCATCAGGATCCACACCACAGACTTCTAGGGCACTTACTTTGGAGGTGCTACTCATTAGGGAGGATCAAGAGGATGTTTTGGATGTGGAGTTACTAGACACTTTTGGAGAGATTTCCCACAAAACCCTAACAAAAAGGGTAAGACACAGATTTCAGAGCCGATTGTTGGTGACATGGGACGCAGCCACAAGATTTATGTAGCGGTTGAGAACCGCCAGGTAGAGCATCAGAGCATAGTCATTGAGACCATAGGTAGCATTGGTGGTATTCCTACCTCTGTTTTGTTTGATTCTGGTTCTTCTGATTCTTTCATTGCACCATCTTTAGTAGAGAGATGCAGGCTGGTGGCAGTTAGGCAAGGTCTTAGTTGGGATGTCGAGAGAGATTCTGGAGCCAAGATCTTTGTAGACTCCTCGCTTAAAGAGTGTATGGTGGATTTGGGATATTTCACCACTACCTCGATCTTCGTATCCTTCCTTTGGGCTCGTATGGAGTCATTTTTGGTATGGATTGGTTAGCTGCACACAGGGCCAGGATGGATTGTTATCACAAGACTATATCTTGTGCAGATGATTTGGGAGTTGAGTTGGTGATCTCGAGGGTCGGGAGAATCTGCTTTCACCGCACCATCTCAAATGCAACTTAACCAAAGTGTGTGACGGTGTTGTCGGATGTATCTTTATTACATATCGCCAAGGATGAGATCGAGGATGGGTCTAGTGGACCATCACTAGATGATCATCCCATCTTGAGAGAGTTTTTGATGTTTTTCCTAGGGAGCTACCAAGGTTACCACCCCCACATGAGATTGATTTTCATATAGATATAGTTCTTGGAGTAGAGCCTATCTCACGAGCACCTTATCGATGACCACCCCAGAGATCTCGTGAGCTCAAGTTACAACTTGAGGGCCTTTTAGAGAAGGGCCTTATCCATCCTAGTGTATCCCCTTGGGGTGCACCGGTGATCTTTGTGAAGAAGAAGGATGGATCCTTGTGGTTGTGTATTGATTACCACCAGTTGAACAAGGTAACGATCAAGAATCGTTATCCTCTTCCTCGTATCGATGACTTGTTTGATCAGATGAAGGAGCCACAGTTTTCTCTAAGATTGATCTCAAGTCAGGGTACCATCAGTTAAGGATATCGGAGGTGGACATTCGTAAGACTATCTTCCGCATGAGATATGGGCACTATGAGTTCACAGTGGTGCCTTTTGGTTTGACTAATGCCCCCGCAGATTCATGAGTTTGATGAAGGGGGCATTCGGACCTTCTTAGACCGCTTCATGCTCATCTTCCTAGATGACATTTTGATATACTCATGTACACGTGAGGAGCATGAGGGGCACCTTCACCAAGTTCTTCAGTGTCTTCAGGAGCAGCAGCTTTACGGGAACTTGGAGAAGTGTGCTTTCTTTCAGACAGAGGTGTAGTATTTGGGTCATATCATTTCTGGGGAAGGTATCACAGTCGATCCTTCCAAGATTAGAGCCATTATGGATTGGCCAAAGCACCCATTACAGTGACCGAGGTGCGCAGCTTCATGGGATTAGTAGGATACTACTAGAGATTCGATCGAGGACTTCTCTTAGATTGTGTACCCTATCACTTCCCTTCGAGGAAAGGGAACAAGTTTCTGTAGACACCAAATTTGGGTCTTACAATGCCCTGTACCCCACATCTCGTCTCGTAATATAACCCTACCTCACCACCTAAACCTTACACACTTAATTATTTATTAATTACCTAATAATTAATAAATCCACATCTCCAACCCTGCCACCTCACCTCGCCACCTCACCATGACCTAGCCCTAACCCTAAACTAACCTAATTAAGACCTATAACTTGGTCTAGACCCACACCCATGACTCATCACCCCTCACCCACACCAAAACGAACCTAATAATGACTTGACCAAGCCCACAACTGACCCCTCGAGAAAAGGAGGGAAAGTTGGCTATTTTAGTAAAAATAGCCGCTTTGACTTCACCGACCGACACCGGTCCCTACTCGACCGGTGTCGGTTAGGCAACCGCCATCGGTTCCCTGTAAATGACCTCCCCAACCAAAAACAAGGATCCCGAATTCATTTTGCAAGAGAGAGACAAGTGAGAGAGAGAGAGGTTGCAGAGAGGAGTATTGAGCCCAAGATCAGGCGAGCAACTAGATCATCTGTCACACTCATCCGGACATTGGGAGAGTCGGAGGATAGCTTCATCGCTTCACTTCCGATTTCCGGATTATCCTAACTCGAGCCTTGCCTTCACCACTGCATTCCTTGGACCTACATCCACATCAAAAACTAGTAAGTAGTCTCTTTTATTACCTTGTATGCTCCTAGACACTACTTTGTGAACTTTTGATTCATAGGGATTATAAGCTCACTCCTGGATCTACCACCCGGTAGTACCCTGCACCTAACCTTCATTCATCCATCTCTATATTGCCCCAAAGACAACCTTCTCACTCTCTGAGTCTTCTCTATCACCCTACAACTCCCCTCAACCATCTACCAACCTTCTAAGCCCCATAACCACCTTGTAACCAACCCCCATTTAAAAGCCCCTAAATCACTGCCCCTACCGATATCGGTTATCCCCTACCGGTACCGGTTCTATAACCAGTGGTCGGTTATCCAGTGACCGACATCGGTCACTGTGACTTATACCAAAAACCAACCTTTCACCTATTTACCTCCAAATAATCTCATATCCAGCCTTGTCTATCCCTGTAACTTGATCTGAACATATCAATAACCAGTGACCAAACAAACAACATGATATTTTATTATTGGTAGTTTAGTCTCTATTGCTTTTATTAACGAGATACCTAAATCGTGATTTCGCAATAGCTTCTTTATTATCATTTGCATTAATTTGTATTAAAAGGGAACTGATCACCTTTGAAAGGAAGTCTAATATTTCCTAGGCCCAAGGCAGTTCCCTCACTTATTGTTTAACGAAAATCTGGTGGTCTTGCATTCTTATTTACAGTAGTCCTTCCCAGACAAAAAGGAGCTCTTCATAATCATTCTGATCTCTCTACGAGTGCGCGCACACCTTCCCAACACTCATCATGTATTCCTCCTAGCCCTAACCCTTATCTATTTCTCAAGAGAATGAAAAGATAGAAGTAACTCTATTCTGGAACAAAATTACATGTGAAACATTTTGGCACGCCGGTGGGACCCTTCTCAGTTTCTTTCTTTCTTGCTTGTTTTCATATAGGAGCACACTTGCTGTTTTTGTTTCTTTTAAATATTCACAAAATATTTTGTCATTTTTCTAAAAGAACTTGTCTTTCTTTCTCATCATTGCATTAGTGAAAGTCATCTTCTTAACCTCGATCTTTCTTTGCTTTATCGAATATCATTTTCAATTTGGGTTTAAAAGACGTGCATCACATTCTTGCTTGCTTTTTTCATTCTAGTGAACGTAGATTAAGTAACAGGTCGTACACATGGGGGTGATATCCATGGTATTGACAAGAAATTAATCTTACTCTCACTGCACAACACATACCAAATCACATCATAATCTACACAACATCTCAAACATCCCCTCTTTCCGCGGTATTCCTCCGCCCGATTGAGGTAGCCTTATAAGCCAAAAACAAGCTTGACATCTCCCTTAGGTCTTTTGTTTAGGATTGACATCATCTTGTGTCTAAGGCATAAGCCCAAAGTGATTAAAACTAATCCTAGGGTTAGTCTCTTGATTTGCTTGTGTATCTTGCTTTTTTTCTTTCTTTCAGTTCTATTTCTCTGTTATACCTTGTCTTAGTGATCACTTCAGACAGTTTGGTGGATATACTAAGCCTTGTTATCCCTAAACTAGCAGCCTCTTATATTCCCTCTTTGCCTTCACAGTGACCGACACCGGTCCTCTTTACCGACATCGGTTACACTAATTGACGCTACTGCCTCGACCAACATCGGTTACCAGACCGATATCGGTTACTGTGTTTCATAGTTCCTGACAAACTAGCAACCTATCAATTCCAACATTTTGTTGTTGTTTCTATTCCTAATTGACTAATTCCCTACTGTATCCTCTTGTCCATGGTTGTTATCACCCAGAAACAAGCCACAACCATGGTTTCACATGCTTGTTCCATGTCTTTGCCTGAGTCACCCCCTTCGCATCCTATGGGGAATCCTACCTCATCTCTCTCGCAGATTACCTCTTTCATAACTTGTTCTCTACCACCTATCCACACGAGCTTTCCCTCTCAGGCTCCGCCCACCTTTTCATTTCCACAAACTCATCCGGTGGCCTCAACATCTTATATAGGACATCCTTATTCGGCCACCCCAACACATTCGTCATTGATACCTTATCAACATTTAACCCCACCATTGTCTAGTAGCAACTCTCGGCCCAATCCTCCTCCGTTTACGATTACAGCACCATCATCTAACCCAACCAATGACTTAATCAAACAAATGATGGACAAAATACAAAATCTTGAGGCTTATGTCTCAGGAAGCCGTAACACCCTAACATACGAGCAAGTTTGTCAGAGCCTATTCATCCTTCTCGTCCCCCGCATACATATCCTCCTCAATGGAAATTACCAAAATTTACTCACTTTAGTAGTAAGGAGGACCCTCAACAACACTTGCGATCGTTTAGGCATGCCTCGTTATCTCGATTGCTCATGACGATGCCTTACTACTCCGTACCTTCCCCATGTCCTTATCAAGACCTGCCTTGGAGTGGTATAGTGCTTTAGCCCAGCACTCAATCTCCTCCTTTAACCAATTAGCCCAATCTTTCTTGGATCACTTCTCCATCAATATTTCCAAGAAAGTATCCATTACCGACCTCTATGCCATCTGACAATTTGAAGACAAGTCTATCGCAGATTTCATTGGACGATGGTGGGGCCTCATCAACCAACTTAATTATGCCTTACCTCGGGCCGACCTCAATGAACTCTTTACGCGGGCCTGCACTAAACACATTTCTCCCACCCTCCAAATTCAAACTTTCCACACCTTTGATGAGGCCTTTACTATGGCTTGGAAACTAGAGATTCGAGCCTTAGAGGAGGAGAAATTGAAGTTGTGCAACAAATACTCAAATTTCCAAACCCAAGACTCCACCAATAAACCTAACACCACCAACTCTCATGCCTCGGCTACTTCGAAACCAAAAGGATCCGTACACGTGGTGACGGTCAAATATCAAGCACCGTCTAATACCCAGCCAAAATCAACCTATAAGTATAAAGTCGAGCCCATCAAGTACACTCCCTTGGGAGAAACTTATGATGTGATCTTGGAAAAATTGCTTAAAGCAGGAGCTATCACCTTTCCTCCTGTTAAACCTCACTCCGGGTTTGATTCCGCCCACGCTATACCTTCTTGGTATAAAGAAAATGACTTCTGTAACTTCCATCGCGTGAAGGGACACAACCACGAAAATTGCAAGATGTTGAAAAACATAGTGCAGGAAATGGTTGATGCAGGGGATATAACCCTCGATAATCCTAATGCCCCTGCTAATCGAAATTTACAAATCTTCAACAAACCATTTCCAAACCATTCATCTATCAGTAACACAAACCAAGAAACCTCCGCCGAGGAGAAGAGTGTGCATGAGATCCATGCGGTTTTCAACTCCCAACCAAGGGCTTCCATCGAGGAAATTTTGAATCGAGCCTCTTCACCAATGCATGGGTCCTCACCCCCTTCACCTTCATTAAGACAAGAGGACAACCCCGCTATTCCTTTACCCATAAAGGAATCAACCACCTAGAGTTATCGTCTCACAGAAGAGCCTTCTTACACCACATCCTGCTGCAAGACGTGAGCGAATGTTATCCAACCCGCTTATTTCCTAAACATCTCCTTCCACCACTCTTGCTGCAAAAGAAGAAGGATCACCACTTTTTCTATCGTCCTTAGAAGAAAAACCCCTCGAGCCTACTTCACCAAATTCCTTAACCATGATGGATCCTTTAAAACATGCCCTTCTCCCTATTAGTTCTTCATCACTTAAATCTTTCCAGGGACCGGTTGACCTCTTAACACCCATTAATACAATGCCTCATTCGCCCCCTATATCACACCCACAGTGGACCGGAATCACAGCCCACTTCTCTTCCATACCAAAATTCCCGTCCACACGTGAAGATTGTCATCCCCCAGAAGATAGATGAGTCTTATGGGAACGTTTAAATACACCATGCTCTACTCAAATGCAGATGACTAATCCAGATACCTCTACCATATACCCGAAGTTTTTACAAAAGCTCAAAATGCCTATGTCCTCACCTTCACCCCCCTCATCTCTACCAAATACCTCATCCACCTCTATCAACATAACCAAACCTTCCCCTGCTTGGGACTTCACCAATACCTAGCCTGACACACCCACCTAAACGATTAGATTTATCCAAAACTAAAGTCGTCAATCCACCTAGGAGACATACCCAATCTCCTCGAGTCCAATCTATGCCTCTGCCACAATTAAAACCCTCACCCCCAATCACACCAGTACAACAGACATGGTTTCAACCCTCACTGTCACACCTACCTTCTATATTGGGTCCTCACCCCTCCACCTTGCCTCAATACACCATGCCTCCCACGTCTTCTTTAACATGACCTGCACCTTCTGCACCCATACAAAAATCCACGGGCATCTCAACACTATCGCCCTACGTACCCGCCTACCTACCAACCCTAAGCAAACTCGATCATCGAAGGACTTGTTGTGGCAAATCAACAAAGACCCCACGGATGTTGATCGATTTCTAGTTTGATCATACTAGCATCCAGGTGTGATTGCACAACATTGAATCCTTTCCCCAAGTGTGAGACTTAAAAATGAGAAAGGAATCTCCAGTTTAGAGGCTGGTTCCTCAGCTCCTCTGATCAGCTATTTCACTTGCACAATTGTAGAGGTTTAAACTCCTAAATCTACTCTAAATTCCAAGGAGACAGAGATAGAGAATGCAAAAAAAAAAGAACTAATGCTAATAGGTGATGCACCAAAGGAGTGGTGAGCATTTTTACCTCTGCAAATTGACACAGTTCATAAAATGCAACTAAAACAACATGCATAAACTGATAGCTATAATGAAGTGTTAGAAATTAGGAAAACAACACCAAAGAGATGATAAAAACTAATCACGGGCCTGTATTGTTATTTTAACATCAAAATCACTTGCATTCAAACACCTGAAAGGCAAAAATATAGTTGCAGTTTCTAGAAAAGGTCTGTTATTCCACTAAATCACCTTCAAGGTGAAAAAGGGAGCTTGCCATACACAAAAAATGTTCAACCCTTTGAAAAATGAGCCAAATCTGGCTTTTACAGTGTAAGGGACGAGCCCAGGAGAGAGAAACATGGGAAAACATGCAAGGGGTTCCACCATTGACCAAAATGCCATGAAAACAACATGGGCGACTGATGCACCCATTCTCTCGACATTTTTAACCATGTTGGGAGAGAATGTGAGCCATTCTTCATTAAAATCGGTGGTTGAAACGTCATTTCTGTTCATGACCACGTGCTAGAAGCGTTTTTGATTTTCTCTCTCTAAAATCCATCAAAATGTAAAATTGACCATGGAATCTTATAGATAATTTCACCAGCTTTCCATTGATATAAAGAACGCAAAAAATCAAGCTCGGATCGAAAGATATGGCGATTTGAAGTTTTAGGGCAAAACAGAGGGCCAAATCGGGCCTTTTAGGGGAAAATTTCCCACAAAAACTCCGCCGAGCCATAACTTGAAAAGTACATGGAGTTAGGAGGAAAAATTTACCTTTCTAGAAAGCTGAGAAAGAGCTCTATCCAATGGTGTCATTTCCCGAAGGTTTTGAGTTCCTGAAAATCAAAATATTATGACTGAGGCACAAAAGAGGGAAGAATGGGAGGAGTTAGCTACAAAATGAGCAGGGGGCACATTTTGGATAACAATTTTGGCGACTCAGAGGGGGCATCTACCTACTGGATGAAGTTACTAGTTTCTTGAAGCATCCATTGGGCATGGAGTCATGAGTTGTAGCCTGCAAACTGATCTGAACTTTGAAAACCTCCTCTCTGAGCCACTTGGAAACCCACTAAAATGGACTGTGCAAGAGCAAAACCAGCACCACAAAAACTATGTACAAAACTGAAAATCATACATGCTCCAAATGGAACATGCAGAGTGTGCACAAGCACTTCTTTTACTGAAAGCAAACCTACCTACTCTATTCTAACTAGAAGCAAAGGTAAGCTAAACAAACCCTACAACTGGTTGTGCAAAATAGCTTCCTTTCTTCAAAATTGGCAACCATGCAACTGATTTGGCATTGAACATGGCTGATTGGATGAATGGAAAATCAACAAGAAGCTGGTCTTCCACCCAAATCATCAAGGTATCAGGTGAAGGCAAATTCAATACCTCTTTTAGTTGTTCTGCATTTGGATTGGAGAGGTATGACAGCTGATCCTTGGTTCTTTGTAGCTCATCCTCATGCTTAGGAGCAAGCATGACTGGTTGTGACTTCTCCTTTGGTTCCAATGAAGCCAAATACCTGATTGGGCAAGGTATGGTCCTTTGAGTATACCCATTGCCCTGATTTTCAACTCCAAGAATGGAGTTCTCTTGTAAACCCTTTTGAATGGATGGTGCAGAAGCAAAGGTAGAACCTTTTTGCCCTTTCTCTTCCTCCAATGAAGGACATGAAAGATTAAAATCTTCCAATCTTGGTTCCAAAGAGCTGCTATAAGATGCAGGCTGCTGCAAATGGGTGCTCTCCTTCATGATAGTAGGCTCAGGTGTTTGGAACGTGGATGATGAAAGAGAGAATGGTAGGAACTCAACCAGTTCTTCTTCATCAAAATAGTCCTCCAAATCTGACAGATAAACTACCTCATTGTTGTCCTATTGCAAATGCTCAACTTCCTCCACGGTATCCTCTTGATCTGTAACTTGATCATCATGGTTTCTTTCATCCTCCAACATTGAGTTTGAGAGATCAAACTCTTCTTTAGCACTAGAACTTGAGAGAGATGAAGTAGAAAGAAGAATTGAAGGTTCTCTTGTAGCCTGCTTTGCGCTCAAAGCCCTTGGATCTGCAATTTTCTCCTCCACAACTAGAATGTGCTCCTCTTCTTTTGGATTTGGAGCAGCTTCTCCCTCTTCTACTACTTGAAGACAATCTTGTTCTTGATAGAACTCTTCCTCTAGCATGAAGTTCGTTAAGTCAAACTCTTCAATCTGCTGCTCTAGAGGACAAGTTGGGACTGTAGGATCTTCTTCAGAGCTTTCTTCCTCCATGGCTGATTGTGCAACTTGAATTGAATCAGCATTCTCTTCAAATAGAATGCTAACATGGACACTACTTTCTGAGCAAACTGATTGCTGATCTGCTTCTTCTTTTTGCTCTTCTCTTCCTGCAGCAAATTCAGTCCTAACCACCACTTGTTTTCCAACTCCAACCTTTTCTAAAGGCTTAACCATCAAGGGGATCTTTTTCATCCCAAATTTAAGAGCCCAACTCTTGAGACTTTGAATTTCTTCATCCTTGTTTGGCTTTTCTTTTTGCTGTTATTTTCCTTGACTAGAATTCTGATTTTTATCCTCCCAACATGGATTTGGGAATGCAAGAGGAGAAGTGGATTGTAACTCAAATGGCTCGGAAATTTTTTGTGGTGGTGGAGGAGGTAGAAAATCTTGTTTCTTTGGAGGAGAGGATATTTCAGTTAGCTTTTGTGGAGGGGATGACTGTTTGGAAGGAAAGGGGAAGGAAGAATTGAGATGTGGTGGAAGACTAGGAAATGGAGAAATGGAATTAACTCCTGGGGCAACATTGACTAGATTTAGAATTTGAAATTCCAAATGAGATGATGCTACTTGAGTAATGGGAAGAGAACAACCAGATGATGGTGTAGAATCTACCCATTGACAAGGTTGTTCAACACCAAGTGTATAGGCCTCTATTTCTGCTGTCCATTGTGCAAGTTGGGGTAGCATCTTCATCATGAAGTCCAGCTTCTCCTGAGGGCTGAAGTGTCTTGGAAAAGGGCCTCCCCATGGACAAGGAGTCCTGCAACCAATTTTGAAAGCTTTCATTTGTGCTTGAGCCCTGGATTGCACCATGTTTACCTCCATCTTTTGGATTTGTTCCAGCAGATCTGCATTTTCTTCTTGACTGCCCTCACAACCAACATACCCTTGTGCTTGACATGCTTCATATCCAAACTGACTTTGGCACTGCTGCTCATATGGGTAGACATGCTGATTTGGAGGATTTGTAAAACATGTTGGAGGTGTGATATCTTTGCTTTGTTGTAAATGTGAATTCCATGATGGAAATGAAGTCATGATCGCACAACTTCATGGAATGGAAAAGAATGAAAATGATGGAAAGAAGAATGGATGGAAATGAATGGAAAATAGGTCTCGCAACTTAGAGAATGAGTTGTTTACTGGATGGAGTCGCTGATGTGCTTTTGAAAGTGCCTCCAAAAGATCGAATCTTTAACAGAACACACCAATCATCAAAGATAAAGTGGAAGACCTCTAAGGTCCCACCGGCGTGCCAAAACCGTTGTTGCAAATCAGCGACAGCACTTCTGGATGTTGATCGATTTCTAGTTTGATCATTCTAAGCATCCAAAGTGTGATTGCATAACATTGAATCCTCTTCCCAAGTGTGGGACTTGCAAAAATGAGAAAGGAATCTCTAGTTTAGAGGCTAGTTCCTTAGCTCCTCCGATAAGCTATTTCACTTGCACAATTGCGGAGGTTTAAACTCCTAAATCTACTCTAAATTCCAAGGAGACAGAGATAGAGAATGCAAAAAAAAGAAGAACTAATGCTAATAGGTGATGCACCAAAGGAGTGGTGAGCATTTTTACTTTTGCAAATTGACACAGTTCATAAAATGCAACTAAAACATGCACAAACTAATAGCTATAATGAAGTGTTAGAAATTAGGCAAAAATAGCAGCAAGAGAGGATAAAAACTAATCACAGGGCTGTATTGTTATTTTAACATCAAAATCACTTGCATTCAAATACATGAAAGGCAAAAATATAGTTGCAGTTTCTAGAAAAGATCTCGTTATTCCACTAAATCACCTCCAAGGTGAAAAGGGAGCTTTCCATACACAAAAATGTTCAACCCTTTGAAAAATGAGCCAAATCTGGCTTTTATAGTGCAAGGGACGAGCCCAGGAGAGAGAAATGCGGGAAAACGTGCAAGGGGTTCAACCATTGACCAAAATGCCATCAAAACAGCATGAACGACCTGACAGATCCATTCCCTGACATTTTTAACCATGCTTTGGGAGAGAATGTGAGCCATTCTTCATTAAAATCAGTGGTTGAAACATCATTTCTGTTCATGACCACGTGCCAGAAGCGTTTCTTGATTTTATCTCTCCAAACTCCATCAAAATGAAAAATTGACCCCGGAATCTTATAGAGAATTTCACCATCTTTCCATTGATATAAAGAACACGAAAACCGAGCTATGGATCGAAAGATATGGCGATTTGAAGTTTTAAGGCAAACAGGCCAAATCGGGCCCTCTAGGGGAAAATTTCCCACAAAAACTCCGCCGAGCCATAACTTGAAAAGTACATGGAGTTAGGAGGAAAAATTTACCTTTCTAGAAAGCTGAGAAAGAGCTCTATCCAATGGTGTTATTTCTCGAAGGTTTTGAGTGCCTGAAAAGTAAAATATTATGACCGAGGCACAAGAGAGGGAAGAATGGGAGGAGTTAGTCACAAAATGAGCAGGGGCACATTTTGGATAACAGACTTGTTTTTGTTGCTCCTCTTTCCCTATGGTTGTTTCTTGCCACCACATCATCTATGGCCTCATCATCTAACCAGCTAAACATGACTTCTGCGCAGAAGAAGCCACGCCTAGTTAAACCCAATCATCAAAATCCCTTGCCTAAACCACCACTCGTATGAACCACTTGTACCCGACCATTACCAAAACAATCAATAATCTCACCCACTCAATCAATAGCCTCATCTTCATCTGAATTTGACCCGCTCAAAGGATCTTACGCCAAGATCCTTGATATGTTGGTAGGGGATGCGACCATTTCCCTACCCCCACTCAGACCCTATGATCCATCTAAACCTCGACCTATAGGTTATGATGAATCTAAAATCTGTGCCTACCATCACACACTAGGACACAATGTAGAAGGATGCAAAGCTTTGAAATCCATCATTCGCCCGTTGCCTATCCCGGATGGAAAATCTAAGAAAGACAACTTACGGAGGGAAAAGCCCTTAGCTTCGATTCCTTCTCCTATACTACCTGTCCCCGCCTCACCAAAATCTATCATCATTGCAATCCCGCCTCTCGAGAACAATGACTTATCCCTACCATC
The DNA here is from genome assembly GCA_018340775.1 of Taxus wallichiana var. yunnanensis. Lineage (NCBI taxonomy): Eukaryota > Viridiplantae > Streptophyta > Pinopsida > Cupressales > Taxaceae > Taxus > Taxus wallichiana. The sequence continues at coordinate 70,614,192 of CM031235.1, read as the reverse complement.
TTCCTCATCTCGCATTCACGAGATCAACATGATTAGCATTGCTACTCAAGGTCGAAAAAACAATGGAAAATCCAAAAAGAGCACACCTACGACTTCTCTTTCTCCTTCCGCATCCCGATCGCACCATCGCCTAAAGTGGTTATTCGTGGACCGACTATCCAGTCTCTGATGGAGTTTCCCATCGCACCATGATCAAACAACTTCACCAATCTCCTATAAAAATGACACTTTATGATCTCATTCAAACATCTGAATCTCATCGACAAGCTCTAATTGAGATCCTCTAAGGGATAGAGGTCCTACCTAACGAAACCCTTCCTGTTGCCTCCATCTTAACACCCAACCATGTTGCTTCTCTCACCAAACAACCTACCTCCACAACCGCCTCGTCCCCTGTATAAAGCCCACTTTCTTAGTTTTCCAAAGAAGAAATTGTCGTCTTTGGTGCAGAAGATCCTGACCCTCGCTCTTTTCATCTCGGCTTATGTCCGGGACATCCGGTATGTCGTGTTATGATCGATGGGGGCACTAGCCTAAACATCGTCTCTTCCAAAGCCTTCCAACAGATGAATATCCCTCCTAGTTGTATGTGTGCCAACCCCACCATGTTACGTTCATTCAACGATGCTATTACTTCTACCCTAGGCACCGTGATCCTTAACATTCGTGTAGGGCCACGTACCTTGCCCGAACTCTTCTATGTCCTTGAGGGAGAGTTCCAATACAACATGTTGTTAGGCCACCCTTAGATCCGGGCTATGGGATGCGTTCCCTCCACCTTACATAGATGCATAAAATTTGAGTATGAGGGGAAGTCATATACCGTCACAGCTGACGCTTCCCCCTTCAAAACCTGTAATATGTTATACCGCCCTAATGATGTGCTTGTACCAGTCAAGGCACCCATTGATCTGACCCAACCATCTACTTCAACCATGCCTCAACCATCCACCTTAGCCACACCCACACCTTCGACCAATGAAACCACCGACGCAAATACCTCTTCCTTCCCCGGACAACATCCCAACCTCGGATCCCTTGGTAGGTTTTTTTCAACGCCTTATGCTGGGGGAGTACCGCCTATACAATGTTAGCACCTTCCATACCCCACAAGAGTATGGACAGTTACATGCACATCCTACCTACGACCATCGTGTGGGGGAGGTGATCTCCTATGGACCACCTAATTGCCGCACCAACCTAACGTATGGGGGTGTCGACACATCCTCTATCACCCTTGAACCTCCCCTTGGTGTGGTTCCCTTCCAATCTGATTTTCAATATCTAACCAACCGTCGTTTCGCCCTCACCTTCCTGACTCATTGTGCTTGGAAAGGTTTTGGTTTTGGTCTTTATGAACAGGGCCGACATATGATCATTCCCATGACTACACGCAAACACAAAGATCGTAGTGGTCTTGGATTTTCTAAACCACCTACACCGAAGAAACCTCGTGTCAATTATATCCAGGAAGATGACGAAGTCACCCCTTCCGAACCATCATCGCCCATTTTTCCATCTTCACCCACGAGTCGATAGACCCAGAATCTATCCCTCCTAACTTTTTTTTTTTTCATGAATGCTATCTTCCTAGGTCCTCTCACTTATCAATGCGATGGTGAAGACCCATCTTCTCTCCCCCTTTTGTATCCAAACATGATCGAAGAAGACTCGCCTTCGATTAATGTTGTGGAGTGTCAGGATGATGACTCCATCCTCACCTACCTTGGTGCGGACGACTCTTATATTCAACATGCCTTACCATCTGTAACCCAAACCATGTAGAATGAGTTAACTATAAAAATCAACATGCACATGGAGGACGATCTTCACATTGTAAAGATCAAACAATCTCTCGACGCATCGGAACAAGCCACCTTCACTACCTTCCTTCGTGCCTGTAATCAAGCTTTTGTTTGGTCCTACGCCGACATGCCAGGAATCGATCCTGACATTGCTGTCCATAACATCACTCTGAAACCAGACTCCAAACCAGTTAAACAAAAACTAAGAAAAATGCATCCACGCATTGCCCTCTTGGTTAAAGAAGAACTTCAACGAATCCTTTCTGTTTCTTTCATCTTACCTATTGACAATCCTCAATGTATTTCTAATGTCGTACCTGTCACTAAAGTGACGGGGGCACTTAGAATATGTACGCATTTCCGGGACCTTAATCTCACTTGTCCAAAGGACGACTTCCCCTACCCAAAGATTGATCAACTTGTTGATCTCACTGCGGGCGATGAGATGCTTTCTCTCATGGATGTTTTCTCGGGATACAATCAAATTTTAGTAGCCCCAGCCGATCAACATAAAACCACTTTCATTACCCCCTGGGGGACCTTCTGCTATCGTGTCATGTCGTTTGGCCTTAAGAATGCTGGTGCGACTTATTAGCGGGCTATGACTTACATTTTTCATGACATTATGCACACTATCCTCAAGGATTATGTCGATGATCTTCTTGGAAAATCCAAACATCGCAGTGAACATCTCAATGTTTTAACCATTATTTTCGATCACCTGTTACAATACTGTGTTCGTCTTCAACCAAAGAAATGTGTCTTTGGCATCCTTTCAGGAAAACTCCTTGGCTTTATCGTCTCTTTACGTGGCATCGAGGTCGACCCAACTAAAGTAAAATCTATCTTAGAAATGCCCCCACCCACTAACCTAAAACAATTGCATAGTTTGCAGGGAAAAACTCCAATCTATCCGAGGTTTCATCTCACAACTCTCGGAGCGACGATGTCAACCTTTCCATCATCTCCTTAAAAAGGACATTGTCTTTCAATGGAGTGAGGAGTGCCACCAAGCCTTTGAGGCTCTTAAAGCTTATCTCTTGTAGCCACCCGTGCTTATCCCACCTCAGGACGATCGCCCTTTCTACCTTTACCTTTCTGCCACTAACCATGTTGTAGGAGCCATGCTCGCACATCATGACTCCGAGCATCGAGAGCAAGCAGTTTATTACATAAGTCGTACTCTTGTGGATTACGAGACTAGGTATACACACGTAGAAAAGTTGTGCCTAGCCCTATCATTCATGGCCACCAAACTCCGACATTACCTCCTGAATCATAAAACTTTTGTCATCACCAATGCTGACCCCATACATTATATGTACACCAAACCTCATCTAAACCAACGCATCACCCGATGGCTTATGCTCCTCACAACCTCGACCTTGAGTTTGTACACCAGAAATCAGTCAAAGGACAAACTATCGTGGATCAACTCGCGGAAGCCCCTTTACCTGGGGAACAATTTACCAATTTTACTTTCCCTGATGAACTCATCGCAACCCTTTCACTCAGTGATGCGTCTTATCCGATGACCCTCTTCTTCGATGGATCTAAATGTCAGCGCGGCGGAGGGGCAAGCGTTGTTCTCATTCCTCTTGATGGTGAACCTATGCCTCTTTCATTCAGGCTCGATTTCCCCTGCACTAACAATACAAAGGGAATATGAGGCCCTTGTCTTGGTCTCCATGTTGCGTTACACTTAGGTGTGAAGTCTATCAACATTTTCGATGACTCTTAATTGGTAGTAAATCAAGTTACTTGACATGTACCAATGTAAAAATGAGGAACTTCAAAAGTACAAACGTTACGTGGATTCACTTTTGACCTTATTTACTCATTATTCTATCCAAACCGTTCCACGCTCAACTAATAAATTTGCGGATACTATGGCTTGCTTGGCCTCGCAAATTCCTGCCTCACCAACTGACTCTGACATATTTGTCTTGGTCCAACAACTCTTTGCCCCATCTTACTTAGTCCCGGATGTTTGTATGGTAAATAATGTATCTGCTGATTCGCAGGATACCTGGTATCACCAATTTCACGACTACCTTACAACCTCTGTTCTCCCACCTGACCTTACTAGTAATGGCAAACGTGCTTTTCTTAAAAGTGTTTCTCGTTATGTCGTCATGGGGGGACTCCTCTATAAACGTGGCTTCGATGGTATCCTCCTTCGATGTCTAACCGGCGCTGAAGTCACCCATACCATCCAACAAGTCCATGACGGAATTTGTGGTGGGCACTTTAGTGGCCTTGCCATGGCCAAGCGGATCCTTCACCTAGGATATTATTGGCCTACTCTTAATAAAGACTACTCATGAATATGTTAAGCGTTGTCTTATGTGTCAACAACATGCCAACCTTCAACATACTCCCAACCACCCACTACAGGTCGCATGAGATCTTTGGCCTTTCTCACAATGGGGTTTAGACCTTATTGGTGAGATTCACCCGCCTTCTTTGCAGCGTCACCATTGGATCATCACGGCAACCGAATATTACACTAAATGGGTGGAGGCTGTTCCACTCATTTCAACCAAAAAAGAGAAAATCGTTGAGTTCATCAATCATCACATTATCTGTCGTTTTGGTGTTCCTCATCGCCTGATAACAGATAATGGAAAATATTTCAAAAATAAGTTGTTACGAGCCCTTTGTGACAACTTTGGTATCAAACTTAGCTTCTTGTCACCCTACTATCCACAAGCAAATGGTCAAGCCGAATCTTCTAACAAAACCTTAACCAAAATTCTCATGAAAGTCATTAACGATTCTGGGAAAAACTAGCATGATCACATCCCCTTTGCCCTTTGGGCTTATTGTACCAGCATTCGTACTTCCACTAATGCCACACCATTTTCTTTGGTGTATGGTACCAGGCTGTCTTGCCTCTAGAAATACAAATCCCTTCCCTCAGAATATCTTTCCGGATATTCTCACCAATGATGACTTCCGCCGAGAGCGATTAGCCCAATTGGAGCTTCTTGACGAGCATCGTCTTACAGCTCTTGACTACCTTCAACTTTATCAAAAGCGCATTAAGCGTGCTTATGATAAGCGAATTCATAAGCGTACCTTTAAGATTGGTGATCTTGTCCTCAAAGAGAATCAACATGTAACCAAACTAGAAAAGAGCAAACGGGAAAATTTGCTCCTAATTGGATTGGGCCTTACATTATCACTCACACTTACGTATAAGGTACTTATCGTTTAGCTTCAAGCTTAATGGTAAACCTGAGCCTAAACCCCTTAATGCCTTGCATCTCTGACCATTCTACTGTTGAATTTAGTGTTACATCACTTCTTATCTACCTTATGCTCGTCCTTTGAGCTCATTTACCACCTCATACACCTTGTTTCGTGCATATCAAAGTAGAATGGAACTCATGTGGTTTGATCATCACCTCCTCTTAAAGATGCCTTCCCCTTTTTAGTCTGGTCCATGACTTAAAAGTATCAAAATAACAAGTTGTCAATTATACAATTCGGGATATTCTTGAGTCAAACTTCTGCAAAACTAGATGCTTCATGCCAAATGAACATCTAGACCTCTAAGCTATAAACTAGATTGCTCCCTCGAAGGACATCTATGTGCAAAAGCCACATCTGCTACTATAAAAAGACTACTCCCTCGAAGGATAGCTATGTGTAAAAGCCACATTTGCTACTATAAGTAGACTTCTCCCTTGAAGGACAGCTATACAAAGTCAGCCTCTATCAAAAGCTTCTCGCATTGATCAGCTTCGTGAAGACCTCAAGAACAACAAAATGCATATCCCATATAGATTTCCCATCGATCGATCTATATCTAAAAATAAAAGCAATATTCAAAAGCACTTTTGAGTCATGGACTTGTCTATTTAGGTTTGGTTCTCTTTCGTCAGAATAATCACCTTATAACAAGTTCTCTATGCCCCAGCTATACCATCCACCTCACCTCACCATTCTTGAAAACAACAAAACTCAAGCGACGTGACATATATCCGATATATTGTGATATACAACTCTTTTCACCTATCGATTTCTCGCCTATGCAAGATACCTAGGGATTCAAGCTCATCCTACGATAATACATGGTTTGTTTAGCTCTTTCCAACTATGGGACACTTTTTCCTCATTACCCGAAACTAGGATTATGTGTTGACCTTCATCAGGACATGGTTTCCTATGCTTGGGTAAGCTAACCCTCACCAACAACATTACCCTACCAACATCAAACTTTTACCAACTAACAAATTGCCTAACCACAACCAAATTGCCTGAATTCACCTCTCCCTGGTCCTAAGGGAGAACTACATCGGTCTGAGGCCCCTCCTTACTTTGTGCAATGGGCTATGTAGGCAGCACTTAGGAGACATGGGGTCTCCCAAGGTTAGCTCGACCATCCCCTACCATAACCTATCATGTATTGTGTTTTCCTTAAAAATATAAATATTTTCACGTATTTATATTGATAACACTCACCCCATCCCTACCCTTGCCTATCACCTTCCTTTTCATCTCTACCCACTTACCTTACCACATCCTATTCATACCCATGCAAAATCTAATTCAACCAAAACTTATACCTCTTGGGATGCAGCACTCGAGGTAAAACTGTCTTCCTCCTCGCCTCTCTGCCTGCTGGATGCTTCCCCTTGTTTAGCCATGTTCACCACTCTCTTCACTCTAACTTGCCTTTACACCTTTTTAATCTAAAACCATGATCATTTTACTGCTCTCTTTCCTCCTTATCACTCAATTCTCCCATGCAATTAACCTGTATGGATGTCAAGCACCTCGCATCCTCGTATTTAACATGTTGCATGACTTTAAAAATAAGAATTTGAGTTGTCTCCCAAGCGTTTCTATTTTTTTAGAAAATCTCGTTTTAGCATAACCGATATCTTACCTAACCGGTATCGGTCACATAGTGACCGACATCGGTTAGCTAACCGATATCGGTCACTGTCTCCTTTTGCTTATACCTAGGCCTTTTCTTTGTTTTTTGCAAATTTTTGGCGGAGCCTACCTCTTTTCCCTGCATAACGACATCACTAATCATAACATCAACATTTCAAAACATATACATATCAGCAAAACATCATCAACATCATCTATATACATCACATTCCAATACGATCGACAAAACACATGCAACATTATACTATATGCATCAAATCAAAAATTATAACACACCATGTGGATCAAACTCATCATCTATATATATATATATCGTCAAATCAATGTCAAAATATACAACTTGCCCTACATGGGGCCTTTGTAATCCAAAATACAAAGTCGGCACGTAGGCCGTTGTCTCTATCAAAATCTCGACTCGGCTCATGCAGGCCGGTCTCTCATGTCAAAAATATACTCGGCTCGCAGGCCGGTATCAACTATACAAAATGTACTCGGCTCGCAGGCCGGTATATACCACAACAATGAATACATAAATCCTATATACACACTCGGTTCGTAGACTGGTGTCTCTATCAAAAATCATCTATCCACCTCGACCAAAAATGTCTTTGCTCCTAGGGAAACTCAGCTCTCTCCTCCTCCCTCGGCCCGTCCCTCGCTCGGTGACCCCTGCCGGGTCTCGCCTCCTACCTATTAGGACCAGGTGGCTATGGCTATGGCGCTTGTGACTGTGACTCCAGGGAGTCTCGGCTCTATGAGCCGCATATGGCTGATACTCTACTCTGGTACCATCTAGTAGGTCCTGATAGTAACGGGCCTCCACTCTAGCCTCCATGTAACGGGCCCGTGCAACCATGGCTAGTGGGGCTGCTCCCCGCTCCTAATAGAAGTGGGCCCCAACTTGTATGCCCTGACCTTGGGCCGGTACCTGTGGTGGCAGTGGAGCTGCCATCGGAACCTGAATAGGGACCTGAGGTTGTGCTCGTGCTGTGCATGGGCTAAGCGCCCTAACACCCCAACATGTGCCTGTGTGGTAGTAAGCTACTCTCGTGTACCTACTGCACTGACCCAGAGATGGTCCCTCTCCGCTGTAACAACCGCTAAATCTGGCTGTGCTAGTTGTGCTCTCACGGCCGCCCTCTACCCTGCCCACCAAACCAAAAATGAGCACAGTAACCCGGCGTGGCGTCCCCACTGTATTATCTCTCGATCTCTCTCGCTACCCGCACAGGTCAAATGGCTGCGCGAGGCAAGTGGTGCCTCTACATCCTCCCTCCGATACTGTGGGAAGGGAGGTGGCACATCCTGTAGTAGTCCTAGCCTGCCGCCGTACTCTCTCTAGGGAATCCACTCATACTCCTTGGGTCTCTGTCCAGCTATCCAGAAGATGTACTGGATCCATCGCAGCTGTGCTCGGGCTCCTCCACGGGTCTGATGGCCTCTGTATGGCCTCCATATAATATCTACTACAGTCAGACCCTCTAACATATGCCTGTAAAAAGTGACATCTCGCCCTGCGACCACTACTCGTGGCTGGCCCACGACCCCCAACCACCTCTGAAACCCATATCTGTAGACTTCCCCGTGGCCTTGGATGCTTTGGGCAACCCTATCGTCGTATACACACGATGTGCTTGTATGCCCAACAGTGTAACAAGAATGTCGAACATATACCGAATCGCCTCATACGGCGATAACCCTAGAGCTCTCTATAGCCGCACTTGCAAAACACCGGTGCCCAAATATAGCAGTGTGCTCCTCCACCATCTCATGTAAAACGCCCATCAGAGCCCATGGGAAGCGGCCTCCCTCTGAGTCGGGAGGGCGAAGCAACTGATACTGACCATCATCAGCACGGCAAGCCGTGTCTCCCGTCGATGAGCGCGATACATCTCCCTATAGCCGATGCTCGCACTATGATATGTAATCAATGGGGTCGCATCCCCAAATACCTACAGGATGCTATCCATCGCTGTCTCGGCATCCACCTGGAACACCTCCTCACCTATGATCGGCAGTCTCAGGATGCGATACACATCCTCTAGAGTGACTGTCATCTCTCCCGTAGGGAGATGGAAAGCATTGGTTGCCGGATCCCATCTCTCGATGAGGGCAACCATTAGGCTGTGGTCCCTATCCACAACCCTATACCTCTGGACTCCACCGAGTCCAACCTCCCGCATAACTGCCCACTGCGCTGCGGTCACATGTGGCCACATCCGCTCCAGTAGAGGCGGCATCCGATCTCACATGGTCAACTGCTGGCGTGCCTGCAAAAACAACCCACTCCATCAGGCCTACCCTTAACAAAACAACCAACCTAACCCTTTATACTTACTCACCCACCCAATCATCACCCAACTTTGTAAACACATATACACCCACCTATCTTACCCTATACATCTATAAATACCTCTCACTCCTACAATCCTTCTTTAAATATCCCACCCACTCCAATCAAACCTAAATCACCTAATCTCCCTCAACATCAATAACCCCACCCAACAAATATCTAAACTATCCCCTTCACCTATCCCACACCCTACCAACCTGCCCCAACCATACTCCACCCACTCTACTCTCGCCCTCTAACCATACCCCAACCAATTTAACCCCTCCCAATCCATACACAACCATAACCTATCTTACCCGAACCGACCCCAACCACCCAATTACCCCCTTCACCCCAAAAATCTATCCTACCCACCTAAAACAACACCCAACAAAACAATTTTACAACCCTACCTCCTACCCATGGTGACTGCTATCGGTCACCCTCGACCGCCATCGTATCGGTCCCCCACCCGCACTCTATGTCCAACTTTTATGAACCGACATCGGTCGACACATGACCGACACCGGTCCCCTCACCCACTAATCTACACCTAAACCTATGACCAATGCCGGTCGACTAGTGACCGACATCGGTCACTGTGGGGTTTTGGGGCCGAACCGAAAACGGCCCCCAAATCCCCTTTTTTTCCTATTTCTACCCATTTACCTAGCACAATTGCCTAAAAACTTACCCACCCTGACGTTTTGGCCTACCTAACATATCTACCCAAGCCATTTTACTGTTTACCTTCATTTATTCATTATTTTATCAAATTTTGGATTCCTACCCCAATACCCACATCCCAGCTAAATTCATCAAATTAACAAAAATAGGGGTTCAGAGCCTACCGGTATGACTACACATCATCGTGGTGGGATAGGTGGTGGTGGTCTAGCTCCTCCAACACCTCCCTGCTCCTCTAGGTTGTGCCATAGCTCCAAATCTCCTCAGCAGGGTCCTCAACCAATCAAGCTCTGCCTCCCGATCTCTGGGGCCTACCAATAACTCACTCACCCACTCAACTAGTGCCAACTCAGCCCAAACACACGACCCAATCAATTCAAAACTCACACAAGAAAAAGTTGGCACTCAAATTCCCAAAGTGAAAATGACATGCCGTATTTTTTATTTTTATAGGTTTTGACCTCTAACCGATATCGGTCTTTTGACCGATATCAAACACCCATAACCGATATTCATAACTAGTTCTTTACATGGCTAATCTTAACCTAACTCATGCCCTTATCCACCAATCTCCATTTTTCACCACATCACCTACCCTCGGCTTTGCTGAATAGCCTTATTTTGAATTCAACCGGCCCGACCCAAGGCCGCAACCAACCAATCGCCCGACCCAAGGCCGTAACCAATCAATCGGCCCAACCCAAGGCCGCAACCAACCAATCGGCCCGACCCAAGGCCGCAACCAATCAATCGCCCGACCCAAGGCCGCAACCAACCAATCGGCCCGACCCAAGGCCGCAACCAACCAATCAGCCCGACCCAAGGCCGTAACCAACCAATCGCCCGACCCAAGGCCGCAACCAACCAATCGGCCTGACCCAAGGCTGCATCCAATCAATTGGCCCGACCCAAGGCCAAAACTAACCAATCGGCCCGACACAAGGCCGCACCAACCCAATCGCCCGACCCAAGGCCGCACTAACCCCAATCGGCCCGACCCAAGGCCGCACCAATTAAGTACCTCGACCGAGGCCCGCAAATTATGATTCTATCCACCCATCATGTAGTTGTTTGTTTAATCAAGCTCACATGTTCGTGTTTTAGCATGACTAGGATACTTGAATTGATCACCGACTAGCTTTGCCTAGACCGAGACCGTGAACGTTTATCTCAACCAAACCAACCATTTGGTACTACCGAACATGCCTAAATGTTTCGGTACCTTACCCGTTATATCCCCTGGAGCTACTTCCTATGCCTTGGATACCAGGATTATATCAACCTTGTTTAGATAAACTATCGACCTTTGCCTATGAATTGCTTGCTCGCTCTTCAAATTGTGTACCCCCGTCGCACTCTTTGCATTTCAACGTGTGTTTTGTTCCTTGAACTTACCCCACCATCTTACCATCATCTCATCATCATTCACCCTTTATCAACCCTATCCCTGATTTCACATCGCCTCAATCTGTGATAGATTTGAGGGGGATTACCTATACCCTTAACTGGGCAACCACTTCTTATTATTGTCAGTGCAACTTTACACAACAAACTACACGACAACAAGGAGAAAATGTAGACACCAAATTTGAGTCTTATGATGCCCTGTGGCCCGCATATCGTCTCGCAATCTAACCCTACCTCACCACCTAAACCTTACACACTTAATTATTTATTAATTACCTTATAATTAATAAATCCACATCTCCAACCTTGCCACCTCACCTCGCCACCTCACCATGACCTAGCCCTAACCCTAAACTAACCTAATTAAGACCTATAACTTGGTCTAGACCCACACCCATGACTCATCACCCCTCACCACACCAAAACGAACCTAATAATGACTTGACCAAGCCCACAACTGACCCCTCGGGAGAAAAGGAGGGAAAGTTGGCTATTTTAGTAAAAATAGCCAACTTTGACTTGACCGATGCCGGTCCCTACTCGACTAGTGTCGGTTAGGAAACCGCCATCGGTTCCCTGTAAATGACCTCCCCCAATAAAAAACAAGGATCCCGAATTCATTTTGCAATAGAAAGACAAGTGAGAGAGAGAGAGAGGAGGTTGTAGAGAGGAGTATCGAGCCAAAGACTATAACTGAGCAATTAGATCACTGTCACACTCATCCAGACATTGGGAGAGTTAGAGGATAGCTTCATCAGCTCACTTCCGATTGCCGGATCATCCCAACTGAGCCTTGCCTTCACCACTGCATTCCTTGGACCTACATCCGCATCAAAAACTAGTAAGTAGTCTCTTTTATTACCTTGTATGCTCCTAGACACTACTTTGTGAACTTTTGATTCATAGGATTATAAGCTCACTCCTGGATCTACCACCCGGCAGTACCCTGCACCTAACCTCCATTCATCCATCTCTATATTGCCCCAAAGACAACCTTCTCACTCTCTGAGTCTTCTCTATCACCCTACAACTCCCCTCAACCATCTACCAACCTTCTAAGCCCCATAACCACCTTGTAACCAACCCCCATTTAAAAGCCCCTAAATCACTGCCCCTACCGATATCAGTTATCCCCTACCGGTATTGGTTCCGTAACCGTGGTTGGTTATCCAGTGAATGACATCGGTCACCGTGATTTACACCAAAACCAACCTTTCACCTATTTACCTCTAAATAATCTCATAAATAACCTCATATCAGCATTGTCTAACCAGGTGACCAAACAAACAACATGATATTTTATTATTGAGTTTAGTCTCTATTGCTTTTATTAACGAGATACCTAAATCGTGATTTCACAAAGCTTCTTTATTATCATTTGCATTAATTTGATATTAAAAGGGAATTGATTACCTTTGAAAGGGTCTAATTTTCCTAGTCTCTTATTGCTTTAACGAAACGAGCATACCTAAATAGTCCTTTCCAGCACAATAAGAGCTCTTTATTATCATCTCTCTACAGCATTCCCAATTCAACATGTATTCCTCCTAGCCCTAACCCTTATCTCGTTTATCAAGAGAATGAAAAGGTAGAAGTAACTCTATTTTGGAACAAAATTCTCGTGCAAAACATTTTGCTTGCTAGGCCCTTCTCAAGTTTCTTTCTTTCTTGCTTGTTTTCAAATATGGAGCACACTTGTTGTTTCTTTCTTCTAAATATTCACAAAATGTTTTGTTATTTTGCTAAACGAACTTTTCTTTCTTTCTCATCGTTGCATTAGTGAAAGTCATCTTCTTAACCTCTAATCTTTCTTTGCTTCATCGAATATCATTTTCGATTTGGGTTTAAAACACGTGGGACATCACATTTTTATGCTTGTTGTTTTTTCATTCTAAAATGTTTTGTTAACGTGAGATTAAGTGAAAGTCATCTTCTTAACCTCTAATCTTTCTTTGCTTGGGGATGGGTTTAATATCACATGGTATTCTAGTGAACGTAATAAATTAATCTTACTCCATGGTATTGACAATAAATTAATCTTACTCAATGCACAACACATACCAAATCACATCATAATCTACGCAACATCTCAAACATCATAATCGTAGAGACATGGTTTAGTTTGTGTCACAATATTTAGAGTGCCGGAGGGTTAAGGCCGAGCATCGATCCAAGAGGCCTTCTTTATCCTCATGCTATACCGAATGGAAGTGGGTGTTTCGCACGGAATGGTTTCGGCTCTGTAGATAGAATTGCTTCTATCCTATCATTCCTTTGAGAAATGCAGATAAGGGTTAGGGCTATAAGTCACAGTGACCGACGCCGGTCACTGGGTAACCGACCGCGGTTAGAGAACCGCTGCCGGTAGGGGATAAACGATACCGGTAGGGTCAGCAATCTAAGTGCTTCTGGATAGAGGTGGGTTGCAAGGTGATTGTGGGGTTATTAAGATTGGGGGATGGCTTAGGGGAATGACGGGAGGATAGGGAAGACTCAGAGTGTGGTAAAATGGCCTTCTGGGCAATATCAGGATGTATGGGTGAAGGTTAAGTGCAGTATGTTGCTGGTAGTAGATCTAGGAATAAACTTATGATTACTATTAATCAACAGTTCAAGAAAATGGTGCTTAGAAACATATATAAAACACTACTCACTAGTCCCTGATGTAGATGCAGGTTTCAGGACTGTGATGATGAAGACAGGACCCAAGTTGGATGATCTGACAATCCAAGATGAGTTATCTCCTCTTCTGATGTTCGGATGAGTGTTACTTCGGGTTTTGGTTATTCATTGCCTTGGGCTTGATGTCCTTCTCTCGCAAACTCTTCCTGCTTTCTTCACTTGTCTCTCGCTTTCGCCAAGCCAATCCAGATCCTTTCGATGATTTTTCTTTCTTCTTGATCAAAATGAAAAATACCCTTTGTTTTTGGTTGAAGTGGTCATTTACGGGAACCGATGGCGGTTACGCAACGACGGCGGTCGGTAGGAACCAATATCGGTCAGTCTAGCGGGCTATTTTTGGTAAAATAGCCACTTTCCTCTTTTCTTCCGGGATTGGTAGCGGGCTTGGTCAAGCCATTATGAAGTTGGTTTTAGGTGCGGATGAGGAGTAATTAGTCATAGGTGTGGAATCGGACCAAGTTATAGGTCTTACTTAGGTTAGTTTAGGGTTAAGACTAGGTCATGATGAGGTGGCGACATGAGGTGGCGAGGTATGGTGATGTGGATTTATTAATTATAAGGTAATTAATAAATAGTTGTGTAAGGTTTAGGTGATGAGGTTAGGTTGTGAAATGAGATGCGGGGCACAGGGGTCAGTAAGACACAAATTTGGTGTCTACATTAGCCCCTTATTGTCGTGTAGTTTGTTTTGTAAAGCTGCACGAACAATAATAAGAAGTGGTTACCCCTGTTAAGGGTATAGGTAATCCCCCTCAAATCTATCATAGATTGAGGTAGCATGAAAGCAAGGATAGGGTTGATAAAGGGTAAATGGTGTTGAGATAACGGTAAGAGGGTGGGGTAGGTCCAAGGAAGCAGACGCACGTTGAAATGCAGTAGTGCGACCAGGGTATATGATTTGAAGAGCAAACAAGAAATTCATAGGCAAAGGTCGATAGTTTATCCAAACAAGGGTGATATAATCCGTATCCAAGGCATAGGAAGTAGCTCCAGGGGATATAACGGTAAGGTACAGGAACGTTTAAGCATGTTCGGCAAGCACTCAAATGGTTGGTTTGGTTGAGATAAACGTCACGGTCTAAGTCTAGGCAAAGTTGGTCGACAGATCAAGTCAAGGACCCTAATCATGCTAAAACACGAACAGGTGAGCTCGATTGAACAAAAAGGTACATGATGGATGGATAAAATAAAACGTTGATGGTGGGTATGGTATTTAATTGGTGCGGCCTTAGGTCGGGCCAAATGGTTAGGTGTGGCCTTGGGTCGGGCCAAATGGGTTGGTTGCGGCCGTGGGTCAGGCCAAATGGTAGGTTACGGCCGTGGGTCGGGCCAAAGAGGTTGGTTGCGGCCGTGGGTCGGGCCAAATGGTAGGTTACAGCCTTGGGTCGGGCCAAATAGGTTGGTTGCGGCCGTGGGTCGGGCCAAATAGGTTGGTTGCGGCCGTGGGTCGGGCCAAATAGGTTGGTTGCGGCCTTGGGTCGGGCCAAATAGGTTGGTTGCGGCCTTGGGTCGGGCCAAATGGTAGGTGACGGCCGTGGGTCGGGCCGAATAGGTTAACAAAGGGTTGTCAACGAAGGTGGATATAGGCGATGTTGGTAAAAGGGCTATTAGTAAATAAGGGGTGAAATTGGGGTAGAAGTTGGAATAAAACCGATGTCGATTATCTATGACCGATATCGGTTAGGGGACCGATACCGGTTCCTTAGGGCATAATAAAACCGATATCGGTTATAGGTCAAAAACCTATAAAAAGAAAAATACGGCCTGTCATTGTCACATTTGCAATTTGAAAACCGATTTGGGTTGTCTGAGGTGGATTATTGAGATTGGAGCATTTGTTGGGTGAGGTGGCGCTATTTGAGTGGACGAGTGAGTGATTAGTGGGCCCGAGTGAGTAGGAGGCAGCAGTTGATTGGTGGAGGACCCAGCAGAGGAGAGGTGGAGCTATGGCACAGCCAGGAGGAGCAGGAGGGGCTGGACCAGCTGGACCACCACCACCCATCCCACCACGACGACGTGTCGTCGTACCGGTAGGTTCGAAACCCCTCATTGTGTGGATTTGAGTATATTAAGCTATTTTTGGGGGTTTGGGTAGGAATCCATGTTTTGGTAAAATAATGAATAAATTGACGTTATTTGAAAAATGAAGAGGATAGATGGGTAAAATAGGGCAAGGCGGCAGGGTGGGTAGATTTTTAGGGTGTTTGGGTGGGTAAATAGGGATAAATAGGGAAAAATGAATTTGGGGGGGCGCGCCGATTCGGCCCGGCAATTTTCAGTGACCGATGCCGGTCACTAAGTGACCGGCATCGGTCAGGAAGTTTCGGGGCAGGGTGGGGTTGTGGTTGACCGGTGTCGGTCGTATAGCGACCGGCGCCGGTGAAGAGAGGACCGGTGTCGGTCATAAGTGACCGGTACCGGTCCTTAGGTATTTTTATTTTTGTTGGGTTGGGTTTAGGTTGTGGTGGGGGTATTTGGGTATTGTTGGAGTGTTTTGGTTTGTTTAGGTGTTTTGGTTTGTTGGGTGTGTTGATTTGTTTAGGTGGTTTGGTATTGTTTGGGTATGTTGATATGGTTTGGGTTGTGGTGGAGGTGTTTTGGTATTGTTTGAGTGTTTTGGTATGGTTTAGGTCGTTGTTTGGGTGTGAAGAGGGAGGGGGATATCGTAGAGGTTGTTAGGGTAAGATAGGTGGGTGTAGAGGGTATAAGTAGATGTTGTGATAAAGAGTAGGGCTAATGTAGTGAGTTGGTTTTGTAGGCACGTCAGCAGCTGACGATGCGGGACAGGATGCCCCCACTGTTGAGATGGATGTGGCCACACGTGTCCGCAGCGCAGTGGGGTATCATGCGCGAGGTGGGACTTGGCGGAGTCCAGCGATACAGAGCGATTGACAGGGATCATAGTTTGATGGTCGCCCTCATCGAGAGATGGGATCCGGCGACCAATGTGTTCCATCTCCCAACTGGAGAGATGACCATCACATTGGAGGATGTGTATCGCATCCTTCGATTACCGATTGATGGAGAGGCAGTCTTTCAGGTTGACGCTGAGACAGCCATGGACAACATCCTACACGTATTCGGGATGCAGCTGCGCTACTGACATATCACAGTGCGAGTATCGCGTATGGGGATATGTACCGAGCCCACCGCCATGAGACACGGCTTGCCATGCTGATGATGATCGGGATCACCTGCTTCGCCCTCCCAGACTCAGAGGGAGGCCGCTTTCCACGGTGCTTATGGGGGTGCTACATGAGATGGTGGAGGAGCACACATGTTATGCTTGGGCACCAGTATACCTGGTGCAGTTATACCGAGAGCTGTGGGGCTATCGCCGGATGAGGCGATTCGGGATTTGCTCGATGTTTTTACTACACTGTTGGGCATATGAGCATATCATATGCATTAGACCAGTAGGGCTACCCCAGCAACCAGGGCCACAGGTCATCTATAGATATGGCTTTCAGAGGTGGTTGGGGGTCGTGGGCCAGCCACGAGCAGTGCTTGCAGGGCGGGACGTCACTTATTATAGACATATGTTAGAGGGCTTGACAGCGTTAGATATTGTATGGAGACCTTATAGAGGTCATCACCCACACGGAGGAGCCCGAGCACAGTTGCAGCTGGATCCAGTATACATTCTGGATAGCGGGACGGAGGCCGGGAGAGTATGAGAGGATACCCCTGGAGAGGGTACGCAGGCAGATGGGGCTATGACAGGATGAGCCACCGTGCTTCCCTCAGTACCGGAGGGATGATGTAGAGGCTCCACTGCCTGCACCACAGCCCGTAGACCCAGATTGGGTTGCTGAGAGGCCGGCAGATGATACCATAGATGATGCCAGCTGCACAGGAGTATTTTTGGTTTGGTGGGCCGGAGAGAGAGCTGCGAGGATAGCACAGCCCGCACAGCCAGACTTAGCAGCTGTTAGAGCAGAGAGGGACCAGCTCGGAGGCGAGTGCACAGCTATTACAGGGGTAACTGCTGCACGCACAGCACGAATAGGTGTCTTACAGGGGCAGCTAGCCAAGGCTCGTGTGCAGTGCAGTGCAGTGCAGTGCACCAAGCAAGAAGACACTGGCACAATGCACCGACACACCAACAGTAGCAGTGCATCACCACATTACATAGGCACCACCAGCGGCACCAGCACAGGCACATAGGGGGCACTGGTAGTAGGAGTCAGGGGACCAGCCCCAGCACCTACGGTGGCTCGTGATCGTTATATGGAGGCTAGAGCGGAGGCCCGGTACTATCAGGATATTCTTGATGGTACCGGGGCTGATTATCAGCCATATGCGGCACATAGAGCAGAGACCTCTCGAGCCAGAGATCTCAGGGAGGTGCAGCCACACCGGGGGGTCTATGAGGCGGGAGGCGAGAGGCAAGCACAGGACCAGCAGGGCGAAAGAACAGGCGGGCGGTGGAGAGAGCTGAGGGGTCCCTGCATAGTTTTGGATTGGTTCATTGGATATGGGCACCGGTCTGTGAACCGGCTATGTTTATAGAGGCCTGCGTGCCTAGATATTATGTATTCATTTATTCATTCATTCATTTATTGTATATACCGGCCTGCGAGCCGAGTATGGGTTGTACAGTGGATACCAGCTGCGAGCCGAGTATGTTTTTGATATGAGAGACCGGCCTGCGAGCCGAGTCGAGATTATTGACAGTTATTGTGGCCTGCGTGCCGGCTTTGTTGTATTATGAGATCACAGAGGCCCCGATGCAGGGCACATTGTATATTTGAAACTTTGTATATATATAGATATGATGATTTGACCCACATGTTGTGTGTAAAAATGTGTTTAAGTGTTTTGAAAATGGTTTGTGATATTTAATGTATGATGAGTTTGATTTACATGGTGTTATATATTAATGATGTTGATGTCTTTTGTTGATGGGATGTATGTATGTATATATAAATGATGAGTTTAGTTGACGTGTTGTATGATGAGTTTCGCTGGTTTTGTGAAATTGAATATATGTAGCTGTTGATTTGGATTCAAATGGTGTTAGATGGATGGTTTTTGATATCGTTTGTTGATGGCGTGGCTGTTTTTGTAAGATAGATAGATGATGTTGATGAAATTGTGATGAGATATGGATTTAATGAAAAATATGGATAATGGTGTTGTTCATGCAGGAAAAAGGACGGCGCCACAAAAATTTGCAAAAATGAAGAGACGACTTAAGGTTTAAGCAACAAGGGGATACCTGACCGATATCGGTTATATAACCGATGTCGGTAGCTATATGACCGGTATCGGTTATATAACCGATATCGGTTATGCAAGAATTATTTTCCTAAAAATAGAACTGCTGGATTGGCAACTTAAGTTCTTATTTTTAGCATTCTTATTTTTAGAGTCATGCAACAAGTTAAATATGTGAATGCGATGCTGTTTGACAATTGCTACAGGTAATTGCATGAAAGAATTTGAGTGATAAGGAGGAAAGAGCCAGGTGAAGTGAGCGTGGGCTGAGATTCAGAAGGCAGAAAGACAAGTTATATTTGAAGAGGGTGGTGAATATGGCTGAACGAGGAGAAGCATCCAGCAGGCAGGGACGAGGGGGAAGACATGTTCCGCCCCAAGCTGCTGCATCCCGAGAGGTAAACTGTTTGGTTGTAATTTGATGCTTGCATGTGTTGTAAATAGGATGAAAGAAGTGTAAGTGGGTAAAGAGGAGGAAAAAGGTGATAGGCAAGGGTTGGGGATGGTATGAGTGCTACGGGGTAGGTAAACAGGGTGGGCATGTATGTTTTTAGGTATAAATAGGAGTAAACGGGCAAAATAATTATCGTAGGTGTATGCTTGAAGCAGGGTAGGTAGATTTTTGACAGTGACCGGTATCGTTTGGAAGTAACCGGTATCGGTTAGCAAACCGGTATCGGTTATGCATAACCGCTATCGGTCACTGTAAGGGTTTCCAGATTTTGAGAAAAAACCCATAGAGATTTGTTCTTTTGAATAATTATGTGTCATTTTGATGTATGCAGGCAGAAGCAAGGTTAAGGATGAATGATACTGTGCCAGCGTTGTTGTCACGAATCCGAGCGGATGTAACACCAGCGGAATGGGCATTGATAAATCGGTTGGGGTTAAGTGGAATCCGCTATTATTCAAGAATCGCGTAGAACCATGCTATGTTGCAGGCGTTGATTGAGAGATGGAATCCAGAAAAGAATACCTTCTATCTACCAATAGGGGAGATGACAGTGACTTTGGAAGATGTGTTCCGTATTTTGAGACTCCCAATGATAGGAAAAACCGTGTATCAGGCATTGCCCAGTGCAGGGCGAGCAGCGATAACAACAGTATTTGGGTCAGCTGCACGAGATTTGACACAGCGAGGTTTATCATTTACGTATGGTACAATGTATGCAACCCACCCTGAGGAAACAAGGTTGGCCGTGCTATTAATGATAGCGGTGGGGTATTATGCATTGCCGAGGGTAGAAGGTGGAAGATTTCCCAAAGCATTGATGAGTGTTATTTGGGAAATGATAGAAATGAGCGTGACATTCGCATGGGCACCCGCATATCTGGCAGAGTTATATAGGGGTTTATGGGCATGCAAGCAAAAACACAGAACGACACTGGATTGTTCGTACTTATTACATTGTTGGGCCTATGAGCATATTGTTTGTGTGTGTCCAATAGGCCGACCCATTGAGTCGGGAGAGGCAGGAGTGCAAAGGTTGGGATTCAGATGATGGGTCCAGACAGAACAAGAGCGAGATCCCAGGCCGTGATAGATGACATCGAGTATTATAGACAAGTATGGGAGATGGTGGTGATTGCGGATATTTTTTGGAGGCCGTACAGGAACTATATGGTGACAGAGCACATAATTGAGGAGTGTAGAGCGATTGAGGTGGATCACAGGGCATAGGCCGGGTGAGTACGAGAGGATTCCTCTAGATCACGTGCGGCGACAATTTGGGTTCATTCAGGATATACCTATGACATATAGACCATACATGAGGATCGACGCCGAGGCAGCATTCTCACCTCCCCGGCCTACACCTCCAGAAGGGCCAGAAGAGATAGCAGCCGATCGTAGGGTTATGGATGCGGGAACGACAGAGGCGTATAGAGTATGGTGGGTAGCAGAGCTGCGAGGTGCACGTGAGTGCCCTGACATAGCTGTGATTACAGCGGAGAGAGATCGTCTGCAGGATTTAGCTCACCAGCTTCAAACACAGGTGAATGAGACAATGGGATTGTTAGAGGCTTCACAGTTACGAGTGGAGAGACTGGAGGCAAGATTCCTCCACGCGAGAGGATGTATTCGTATGTTACAGGAGATGTTGGCGGATCAATGGGAGGAACCAATGGCAGTGGCACCTTTGAGGATGGAGAGGCCCACGAGGGGCATCGACGATCACGATCACCACCTGATTCGGGAGGAGGTGCAAGGATCTAAGTGAATTTCATAGGAATATAAGAATAAATAAAGATGCCGACCTGCGAGTCGATGATAGAGAAGATGTATTTGTTTAACATCTAAAATAAAACGAAAGATGTATGTTCTTTTGAGTGATGATAATAATAAGAATGGTTGTGTTTGAATGTTATTTTTGTTTTGTTTGAAAAAGGATAAAGATGAAAGTTGGCAAATAGAAATACACAAAAAATATTTATATTGACAACATATGATAGGGTAAGGTAGGGGATGGTCGAGCTAACCTTGGGAGACCCCATGTCTCCTAAGTGCTGCCTACATAGCCCATTTGCACAAAGCAAGGAAGGGCCTCAGACCGATGTAGTTCTCCCTTAGGATCAGGGAGAGGTGAATTCAGGCAATTGGGTTGTGGTTAGGCAATTTTGTTGGTTGGTAAAAATTTGATGTTGGTAGGGTAATGTTGTTGGTGTTGGTAGGGTAAAGCGAAAGTTAGCATTCCCAAGGAGTAGGGAATCGTGTCCTGATTAAGGTCAACACACAATCTTAGAGCCGAGCAAAAGAGGCAAGAGTGTCCCGTAATTGAGAAGAGCTAAACAAACCACATATTAATGTAGGATGAGCTTGAATCCCTAGGTACCTTGCATAGGCGAGAAGTCGATAGGTGAAAAGAGTGGTATAATCACAATATATCGAGATATACGTCACGTCCCTTGAGTTTTGTTATTGTGAAGAATGGTGAGGTGAGGTGGATGGTATGGCTGGGGCGCAGAGAACTTATTATAAGATGATTATTCTGAAAAAAGAAAACCAAACCTAAATAGACAAGTCCATGACTCAAAAGTGCTTTGAAGTACTGCTTTTATTTTTATTTTATTTTGCTGGATATAGACTGATCGATGCGGGAAGTCTACATGGGATATGTATTTTGTTGTTCTTGAGGTCTTCACGAAGCTGATCAATGCGAGAAGCTTCGATAAAGGCGATCGTGTATAGCTGTCCTTTAAGGGAGCAAGATCTATTTATAGTAGCTTGATGCGGTGTTTATGTATAGCTTTCCTTCTGGGAGCAATCTATATATAATAGTAGCAATAGTTTGGCATATAAATGTTGTCCTTCAAGGGAGCAGTCTATTGTATAATTTAGAGGTCTAGATGTCCGTTGGGCATAAAGCATCTAGTTTTTGTAGGAAGTTTGACTCAAGAAAATCCCATAAGTGTTTTAATTAAGAATGTGTCATTTTGATACTTTGAAGTCATGGACTAGACTAAAAAGGGGAAGGCATCTTTTAAGGGGAGGTGATAATCAAACCATATGAGCTTGATTGGATTTTGAAATGTAAGAAACAAAGTGTATGCGGTGGTAAATGAGCTCAAGGGACGAGCGTAAGGTAGATAAGAAGTGATATAACACTAATTTCAACAAAGAGAATGGTCAAAGATGCAAGGCATTAAGGGGCTCAAGCTCAGTTTACCATTAAGTGCTTGATCCATGTTTGCTCTTTTCTAGTTTGGTTACATGTTGATTCTCTTTGAGGACAAGATCACCAACCTTAAAGGTACGCTCATGAAGTCGCTTATCATAAGCACGCTTGATGCGTTTTTGGTAGATTTGAAGGTGATCAAGAGCCATAAGACGACGCTCGTCAAGAAGCTCTAATTGGGCTAACCGCTCTTGGCGGAAATCATCATTGGTAAGAATATCCTGAAGAGATATTCGGAGGGAGGGTATTTGTATTTCGAGAGGCAAGACAGCCTCGGTACCATATACCAAAGAAAATGGTGTGGCATTAGTGGAGGTACGAATGCTAGTACGATAAGCCCAAAGGGCAAAGGGAATGTGATCATGCCAGTTTCTTCCGGACTCATTGACAACTTTCATGAGGATTTTGGTTAGGGTTTTATTAGAAGATTCAGCTTGACCATTGGCCTACGGATAGTAAGGTGATGAGAAACTAAGTTTGATACCAAAGTTGTCACAAAGGTCTTGTAACAACTTATTTTTAAAAGATTTACCATTATCTTATTATTAGGCGATGAGGAATACCAAAACGACAGATAATGTGATGGTTAACGAATTCGACAATTTTTTCTTTTTTGATTGAAATGAGTGGAATGGCCTCCACCCATTTTGTGTAGTATTCGGTTGCTGTGATTATCCAACGGTGATGTTGTGAAGAAGGCGGGTGAATCTCACCAATAAGGTCTAAACCCCATTGTGAGAAAGGCCAAATATCTCGTGCGACCTGTAGCGGATGGCTAGGAGTATGTTGAAGGTTGGCATGTTGTTGACACATAACACAACGCTTAACATATTCATAGTAGTCGTTATTAAGAGTAGGCCAATAATAACCTAGGCGAAGGATTTGTTTGGTCACGCAGAAGGCCACTAAAATGTCCACCACAAATACCATCATGGACTTGTTGGATGGTATAGGTGACCTCCGCGTTGGTTAGACATCAAAGAAGGATGCCATCAAAGCCACGTTTATAGAGGAGTCCCCCCATGACGACATAACGAGAAACACTTTTAAGAAAAGCACGTTTTCCGTTCTATTGGTAAGGTCGTGGGGAACAGAGGTTGTAAGGTAGTCGTGAAATTGGTGGTACTGGTACCTGAATTAGCGGACACATTATTTATCATACAAATAACCGGGGCTTTAGTAGGATGGGGTAAAAAGTTGTTGGACCAAGACGAATATGTCGAGTCGGTTGGTGAGGAAGGAATTTGCGAGGGCTAAGCAAGCCATAGTATTCGCAAATTTGTTAGTGGAACGGGGAATAGTCTAGATAGAATAATGAGTAAATGAGGTCAAAAGTGAATCCACGTAATGTTTGTACTTTTGAAGTTCCTCATTCTTACATTGGTAGATGCCCATAACTTGATTGACTACCAATTGAGAGTTGCCAAAAATATTAATGGATTTGACACCTAAGTGTAACGCAACCTGGAGACCCAAAACAAGGGCCTCGTATTCCGTTTGTATTATTAGTGCAGGGGAAATCGAGCTGGAATGAAAGAGGCATAGGTTCAGCATCAAGAGGAATGAGAACAATGCCGGCTCCTCCGCTGCGCTGGCATTTAGATCCATCGAAGAAGAGGGTCATTTGATACGACTCTTCCCTGAGTGAAAGAGTGGCGATGAGTTCGTCGGGGAATTTAAAATTGGTGAATTGTTCCCTAGGTAAAGGGGCCTCCGCAAGTTGGTCCGCAATAGTGTATCCTTTGATTGACTTCTATTGTACAAACTCAAGGTCGAGGTCATGAGGAGCATAAGCCATCGGGCGATGCGTTGGTTTAGATGTGGTTTGACATACATATAATGAATGGGGTCCATGTTGGTGATGACAAAAGTTTTGTGATTCAGGAGGTAATGTCGGATTTTGGTGGCTACGAATGATAGGGCTAGGCACAATTTTTCTACATGTGTATACCTAGTCTCGTAATCCACGAGAGTACGACTTATATAATAAACGGCTTGTTCTCGACGTGCCGAGTCCCGATGTGCGAGCATGGCTCCTATAGCATGGTCAGTGGCAGAAAGGTAAAGGTAGAAAGGGTGATCATCCTGCGGTGGAATAAGCACAGGTGGCTGCAAGAGATAGGATTTGAGAGCTTCAAAGGCTTGGTGACACTCGTCACTCCATTGAAAGGCAATGTCCTTTTTAAGAAGGTGATGGAAAGGTTGACATCGATCCGAGAGTTGGGAGATGAAACGCCGGATGGATTGAAGTTTACCCTGCAAACTACGCAATTGTTTGAGGTTTTTGGGTGGGGAATTTCTAGGATAGCTTTTACTTTAGATGGATCGACCTCAATGCCATGCAAAGAGACAATAAAGCCAAGAAGTTTTCCCGAAAGAACACCAAAGACACATTTCTTTGGTTGAAGCCGGACTGAATATTGTAACAGGCGATCGAAAATAATGGTTAAAACATCGAGATGTTCACTGCGATGTTTAGATTTGCCAAGAAGATCATCGACATAATCCTCAAGGATAGTGTGCATAATGTCATGAAAAATGTAAGTCATAGCCCGCTGATAGGTCGCACCAAAGATTCTTAAGGCCAAATGGCATGACACGATAATGTAAGGTTCCCAAGGAGTTATGAAGGTAGTTTTATGTTGATCGGCCGAGGCTACCAAAATTTGATTGTATCTCGAAAAACCATCCATGAGAAAAAGCATTTCATGGCCCGCAGTGAGATCAATAAGCTGATCAATACTTGGGAGGGGGAAGTCATCCTTGGGGAAAGCAAGGTTAAGGTCTCGAGAAATTCGTGCATATCCGAAGTCCCCCTGTCGCTTTAGTGACAGTGCGATGTTAAAAATCCATTGAGGATAGTCAATAGGCAAGATGAAGGAAACAGAAAGAAGTCGTTGAAGCTCTTCTTTGACCAAGAGGGCAATGCGTGGATGCATTTTTCTCAGTTTTTGTTTGACTGGTTTGGAATCGTGGTTTAGGGTGATGTTATGGACAGCAATGGTAGGATCAATTCCTGGCATGTCAGCGTAGGACCAAGCGAAAGCTTGGTTGCGGGTATGGAGAAAGGTAGTAAAGGTGGCTTGTTCTGATGTGTTAAGGGATTGTCCGATCTTCACAACGTGAGGATCCTCCTCGGTGTGGATGTTGATTTCTATAGTCGACTCATTCAACATGGTTTGTGTTTCAGACGGTAAGGCGTGTTGAATATAGGAGTTGTCCGCACCAAGGTAAGTGAGGATGGAGTTGTCATTCTGGCACTCAACAACATTAATCAAAGGCGAATCCTCTTCGATCATGTCTGGATACAGAAGGGGAAGAGAAAATGGGTCCTCATTATCACGTTGATAAGTGAGAGGACCTATGAAGATAGTATTTATGAAAAAAAAGTTAGGAGGGATAGATTCAGGGTCTATCGACTCTGTGGGTGATGATGGCAAAGTGGGTGATGATGGCTTGGTAGGGGTGGCATCGTCATCCTCCAGGATACAACTGACACGAGGTTTCTCCGGTGTAGGTGTTTCAGGAAAACCGAGACCACTACGATCATTGTGTTTGCGTGTAGTCACGGGAATGAGTGTATGTCGGCCTTGTTCATAAAGACCAAAACCAAAGCCTTTCCAAGCACAACGAGTCAAGAAGGTGAGGGCGAAACGACGATTTGTCAAGTATTGAAAATCGGATTGGAAGGGAACCACACCAAGAGGTGGTTCAGGGGTAACGGAGGATGCGTCAACACCCCCATATGTTAGGTTGGTGCGGCAATGGGGTGGTCCGTAAGAGATTACCTCCCCCATGCGACGGTCGTAGGTGGGATGTGCATGTAACTGTCCGTACTCCTGCGGGGTATGGAAAGAGCTAACGTTATATAGGCGGTACTCCCCCAGCGTAAGGCGTTGAAAAACATCTACTAAGGGGTCGGAGGTTGGGATGTTATCTGCGGGAAAGGAAGTAATATTTGTAATGGTGGTTTCATTGGTTGAAGGTGTAGGTGCGTTGGAAGTGGATGGCTGGGTTGGATGAATGGGTGTCTTGACTGGTACAAGCACATCATTAGGGCGATACAACATATTGCAAGTTTTGAAGGGGGGAGGATCAGCTTTTACGGTGTAGGACTTCCCCTCGTACTCAAATTTTATGCATCTATGTAAAGTGGAGGGAACACATCCCATAGCCCAGATCTAAGGGCGGCCTAACAACATATTGTATTGGAACTCTCCCTCAAGGACATAGAAGAGTTCAGGTAAAGTGCGTGGTCCTACACGAATGTTAAGGATCACGGTGCCTAAGGTAGAAGTAATAGCATCATTGAATGACCGCAACATGATGGGGTTGGCACACATGCAACTAGAAGGGATATTCATTTGTTGGAAGGCTTTTGAAGAGATGATGTTTAGGCTAGCGCCCCCGTCAATCATAACACGACGCGTGCGAACGTACGCGGAGATGAAAAGAGCAGGGTCAGGATCTTCGCACCGAAGTCAATAATTTCATCTTCGGAGAAACTGACAGCAGCGGCTTGTACAGAGACAGATGTGGTTGGGGAGATAGATTGTTTGGTGAGCGAAGCAACGTGATTGGGTGTTAGAATAGAGGTAACGGGCAAGGTTTCATTAGGTAAAACTTCTATCCCTTGAAGGATTTCAACGAGAGCTTGTCGATGAGATTCAGAAGTCTGAATGAGATCATACAGTGTCATTTTTACAGGTGATTGGTGAAGCTGTTTGATCATAGTTCGGTGGGCAATGCCATTAGAGATGGGATAGGCGGGTCCGCGAATAACCACTTTAGGTGGTGGTGCAATCGGGATGGTGGACGGAGAAAGAGATGCCGCAGGTGTGTTTTCGCTTTCCCATTGTTGTTCTGCCCTCGAGTAGTAACACTAATCATATTGATCTCGTGAATACGAGAGGAGGAAGATGGTAGGGATAGGTCATGGTTTTCGAGAGGTGGGGCTGTAATAATGATAGATCTTGGTGAGGCGGGGATAGGTGGTATAGGAGAGGGAATTGAAGCTAAAGGTCTCTCTCTTCGGAAGTTGTCTTTCTTAACTTTTCTATCTGAGAGAGGTGACGGATGAAGTATGGCTTTCAACGCTTTGCATCCCTCTACGTCATGTCCTGGTGTGCGGTGGTAAGCGCAGATTTTAGACTCATCGTAACCTATAGGTCGAGGTTTAGATGGATCATAAGGTCTAAGTGGGGGTAGGGAAATGGTCGCATTCTCTACCAACATAGCAAGGATTTTGGCATAAGACCCTTTGAGTGGGTCAAAGTCAGAGGAAAATGAGGCTATTGACTGGGTCGATTCTGGTGATGACGTGGTGTGGTTGGTTTGTATGGGGGGTGGTTTAGCCAAGGAGTTTTGATAATGGGTTTTAACTAAACGTGGCTTCTTTGACGCAGAAGCTAGGTTGGATGATGAGGCCACAGATGATGTGGTATCAGAAAACAACCACGGAGAAATAGGAGTGACAGAAAACAAATCTTTTGATGATGGAATTTGTTTAGGGTTGATAGGTGGACAGGATACGCGGGGTGACGGTGTTGCTATACCTTTGGATTTCTGTATGGGTACAGAAGGCGTAGGTCGCTTAAAAGAAAATGCAGGAGGTATGATATATTGATGTAAGGTAGAGGGATGGGGTCCCAATATGGAAGGTAGGTGTGACGACGAGGGTTTTAGTTGTGTTAACGGCCTAGATGGAGGAGATTGAGTCTGTCTCCTAATGGGATGGACGGCTTTATTTTTAGATAAATCAAGCCGCTTAGGTGGATGTGTTAGACTAGGTATGGGTGAGGTCCCAAGTGTAGGGGAAGATTTGGTTAGGTTAATAGAAGTGGATGAGGTATTTGGTAGAGATGAGGAGGGTGAAGATGAGGACATAGGCATTTTAAGCTTCTGTAAACACTTCGGGTATATGGTAGAGGCATCAGGATTGGTCATTTGCATTTGAGTAGAATATGGCGTACTCAAATGTTCCCATAGGACCTGTCTATCTTCTGGGGAATGACAGTCCTCACGTGTGAATAGGAACTTTTGTATGGAAGAAAGGTGGGTTGTGATTCCGGTCCATTGTGGGTGTGATACAAGGGGTATATGAGGCACTGTATCAATGGGCGTTAAGAGGTCCACCGGTTGCTGAAAAGATTTAGGTGATGAAGGACTAATAGGTAGGAGGGCGTGTTTGAGAGGATCTGTCATGTTTAAAGAATGTGGTGATGTCGGTTCAAGAGGTTTCTCGTCTAAGGATGACAAAAGAAGTGGCGAGCCTTCCTCTTGTAGTGCAAGAATGGTAGAAGGAGACGTTTGGGAAATAGATAAATTAGATAACATCCGCTCACAGTCTTGCAAGGATGTGGTGTAAGAAGGCTCATTTGTGAGCAGGGAACTCTGGCGGTTAATTCCTTGATGGGTAAAGGAACGGCAAGGATTTCAGTTTGTCTCGATGGCGAGGAAGGGGGTTCAATTTCCTGCGTTAGTGAAGAGGTTTGATTCAGAATTTGTTCGATAGGGGTCTTTGGCTGGGAATCGAAGACTGCATGGATCTCATGAACACTCTCCTCAGCTAAGATATCTTGGTTTAGATTACTGTTAGAAGAATGATTCGGGAATGGTTTGTTGAATATTTTCAAATTTCGGTTAGCAGGGGCGTTAGGATTATCGAGGGCTATATCCCCCGCATCAACCATTTCCTGCACTATGTTTTTCAACATCTTGCAGTTCTCATGACTGTGTCCCTTCACGCGGTGGAAGTTACAGAAGTCATTTTCTTTGTACCAAGAAGGTATGGCGCGAGTGGAATCGAACCCGAATGAGGTTTAACAGGAGGTAAGGTAATGGCTCCTGCTTTAAGCAATTTTTCCAATATCACACCATATGTTTCTCCCAAGGGAGTGTAGTTGATGGGCTCTGCTTTATACTTATAGGTGGTTTTTGGTGGGGTATTAGATGGTTTCGCACGGAATGGTTTCGCTCTGCAAAATAGACTTGCTTCTATCATATCATTCCTTTGAGAAACAGAGATAAGGTTAGGGCTATAAGTCACAGTGACCGACGCTTGATCACTGGGTAACCGACCGTGGTTAGAGAACTGCTACTGGTAGGGGATAAACGATCTTGGTAGGGTCAGCAATCTAAGTGCTTCGGATAGAGGTGGGTTGCAGAGGTGATTGTGGGGTTATTAAGATTGGGGGATGGCTTAGGGAATGACGGGAGGATAGGGAAGACTCAGAGTGTGGTAAAATGGCCTTCTGGGCAATATCAGGATGTATGGGTGAAGGTTAAGTGCAGTATGTTGCTGGTAGTAGATCTAGGAATAAACTTATGATTACTATTAATCAACAGTTCAAGAAAATGGTGCTTAGAAACATATATAAAACACTACTCACTAGTCCCTGATGCAGATGCAGGTTTCAGGACTGTGATGATGAAGACAGGACCCAAGTTGGATGATCTGACAATCCAAGATGAGTTATCTCCTCTTCTGATGTTTGGATGAGTGTTACTGGGTTCTGGTTATTCAGTTGCAGTCTTGGGCTTGATGTCCTTCTCTGCAAACTCTTCCTGTTTCTTCACTTGTCTCTGCTCGGCCAAGCAAATCCGGATCCTTTCGATGATTTCTCTTTCTTCTCGATCAAAATGAAAAATCCCCTTTGTTTTTGGTTGGAAGTGGTCATTTACGGGGAACCGATGGCGGTTACGCAACCGACGGTGGTCGAGTAGGAACCGGTATCGGTCAGGTCAAAGCGGGCTATTTTTGGTAAAATAGCCAGCTTTCCCTCCTTTTCTTCCGAGGGATTGGTAGCGGGCTTGGTCAAGTCATTATGAAGTTGGTTTTAGGTGCGAATGAGGAGTAATTAGTCATAGGTGTGGAATTGGACCAAGTTATAGGTCTTACTTAGGTTAGTTTAGGGTTAAGACTAGGTCATGATGAGGTGGTGACATGAGGTGGCAGGTATGGTGATGTGGATTTATTAATTATAAGGTAATTAATAAATAATTGTGTAAGGTTTAGGTGATGAGGTTAGGTTTCGAAATGAGATGCGGGGCACAGGGGGTCGTAAGACACAAATTTGGTGTCTACAAAGTGGGACACCATTTCCATGGATTTCATTGTTGGGCTATCGATGTCGAGATATCACCACGACGCCATTATGGTCATGGTTGATAAATTGACAAAAGTGGCTCACTTTTCTTCGGTGAAGACCACTTATATAGCTAGAGCAGTGACACGAGTATATTTGGATGAGATTGTTAGGTTGCATGGGATTCTGTGGAAGATCATTTGTGACCGTGATCCTTTGTACACTTCACACTTTTGGACTACCATGCAGTATGTCCTCGGGACAAGGATCAAATTCAACACAACATATCACCCTGAGACAGATGGACAGACCGAGCGAGTGAATCATATTTTAGAGGATATGCTCAGGATGTATGTGATGGATCAGCAGTCTAAGTGGGAGGAGTACCATGCTTAGTGGAGTTTGCCTACAATAATAGTTTTAGAGTTTTATAAACATGGCTCCTTTGCAGGATTTGTATGGTAGAGAGTGTAAGACACCTCTTAGCTGGGACAAGTTAGAGGACATAGTATCTCTTGAACCAACTCTTCTATAGGACATGGAGCAGCAGGTAGTGTTGATCAGGTAGAGATTGTAGGAGGCACATGACAGGCAGAAGAAGTATGCGAACCAGCATAGTATCGACCGTAGCTTTGATGTGGGCATGAAGGTGTTCCTTTGTGTTAGGCCACACAAGATCCCTATCCGTTATGGAAAAGGTTCAAAGTTAGCTCCTCGTTTCATTGGACCTTTTGAGATCTTAGAGCGTATTGACCCTTTGGCCTCTTGTTTAGCATTTCTACCCACTTGTCTTGCGTACACGATGTGTTTCATGTTTCAGTTCTTAGGAGATATATTACATATCCTTCTCATATGCTGGATTAGACATCATTACAGGTGCATGATCAGGGGTAGGTGATGGTGGAGCCCGTTCACATCCTAGATCGCAGGACCCTAGGCCTTCGAGGCAGAGAGGTTGATCAGGTTTGGGTGCAGTGGGAAAGATATGATGAGACTGCAGCTACCAGGAGGATGCTACTTCATTATGAGTGCAGCTCTGCATTTTTCTAGTGACTTCCACGAGAGAGTCAAGTCTAAGGGGAGGGGCATGTAGTGCCCACTTCCCTTCGACACCTTTGGATACCTATTTTGATACTATGTGATTACATTATAGACATTATTATGTGTTGGATTTAGTATGATGATTAGACATTTGATCATGGATTATTATTGATCTAGATTTGATTACGATGCATGATGATTACTAGAGACACCTAGGATGATGATATATTATTTGACATGGATGTTTTATGGATACTTTCCAGACATGTGATTTTTAGATATTATGAATAGATCTAGAAAATGGATATTTTATGATACTGGTATAGTTATGGATTAAAAATACAAATGATGTAATAGTGACTTCGGTGTTGTTGTGATTCATTGTATAGTTAACTTTTGTGATTTTATTTGTATCATATTGGATGTTCTGATATGGCCACGAGGCCGAAGGAGGTATTTGTATTTTGTAGGTTAAAAATATCACAACAAAACATCGGGGATCGGAGACCAACCAAAATGGAATTCTAGGTGAATTCAACAAGGTCACCATGGTAACTTGTTTTATTGTGTTGTGTGTTGGTTTTGTTAGAGATTCCCATGGGGGGAATCATCTTTATATGTGACCATGGGTTGTGTATTTTGTTGTTATGGTTAATGTTTATTTATTATTGTAAGTATTTTATTTGTAACGTGTTCTCTTCTTTTAATTAATTAATTGTGATAGATTAATGTGAGGAGATCATATGTTTAAAATTTAAATAAATTAAATTGGGATATGGAAAGTAATTATTAGAGTTGTTGGCTGTTTGTAATTAATTTGTAAGGGATGTGTAAGATGTGTAAGAGCTTGTGTAAGTTAGATTTTGGAGTAAGAGATACTCCACCTCCATGAAAATTCGAATTTGACCTTGGGGGCTGTTTTTGGAGGCTTGTGGGACAAGTAAAACTTGTCCCATGCCTCTAAATTTATGTTACCAACCATACTTATGGTTGGGGAAGTGATTTGTGACTTTTTATAATGCATTTTATTCATCTTGTGCATGTTTTTAATTGCACTTTCTTACATTTTAATTTAATGGTTGTCCCTTGAGGTGTGGGTTGTTTTGGAGTGTGCAAGTAACTTGTCATTCTTCACCCACCTCTTTATTAAGCCTTGGAGTTTGGATTTTGTCTTTTGTGTTGATTTGAGAGGATGTGTGATGTGGCATCCTACATGGATCCACATCATCCTCTTCTTTCCCCCTTCTATATATTTCAAACTCTCTTCTTGTTTTGGGGTTGTTGAACCTTTTTGCATTCTTCCTTGGGGGCGCATTTTCTTGTGGGAGCTCTGGTTTTTGAAGAAAGTTTTGGAGATAGCTTTGCATGCTTGGGAGCTTGCTGTTTGGGACTATGTTTGGCATTTGTAGCTGGTTGTTTGGAGATCAAATAACCATGGAGAGGTAGGAATTTACTCTATTTTTATTACTGTTATTTTCTTATAGTGTAGTTTGTATGGAAAATGCTTTGATTTATTTGTTGGTTGCTTTGATAGACTACCTTAGGGATGGTGTAGGAGAAGGCTATGAGGAATCATGTGGGGGCATAAGGAATTCCATTGACATCCAAAATTTGTGGAGGGATTTTGGGTTTGGGATCCACCATGGAAAAGAAATAGCTTGCATTTTTACTTTGTGGGGGGCATAAGGAAATCTGTGGGGGGCATAAGGAGGGATTTGTGGGGGCATAAAGAAATGTGTGTGATGTTTTATTTGGTGGTTTGCTATTGGTGGATGCCCAATTCCCAATTGGAAGGCATACTTAGCTTACCCCATAGGCCTTGCTCCATTGGCTTGCATGATTAAGGCTAATTTCGGTTTGAAATGTTTCTAAATGCAATTGTGAACTTCTATTTGTTTTGTGGTGCTTTGTGTTTCAAAAAGAAATGTGTATGTGAAAGAATGTTGTGTTGGAAGCCAGTTGTTGCCATGGTTGAATTGCATCTTTTATTGTATCTTGGTTGGGGCTCGAGGGCCAATGATGAAGAAATGCTTCTCCTTTCATTGGATGTCTTGGTTGGGTGGAGAGCGTTGCCTTTCCCCCTCTTTTGTTGTGATCTATTTGAAGAAGAGAATGTGCATGTTGTTGTCCTGGAGCAAAATAAATGTGTAGTTTGACAGTCCCTCCTTGTGAGCAAGTTTATTGTATTCCTTCCCACTTTGAAGTGGATGAATTGTATAATTATTTGTAATGAGAAGTTGCTTGTATTGATGAGGAAAGTTTGAAAGTGAAATGTGTAATGTAAAGAGTTATGTTCCCTTCTCTGTTTTAAAAGAAATGTGAAAGAGTGTTGTAAAATTTATAAACTGTATTTGAAACCAAATGGAAAAGAGAAATTGTAAAGTTGTATTGGAAATGAATAAAGGATTGCATTAGTTCTCAAAATTGTATTGTGTATTGGATTTGATTTGTTGTTAAAGATTGAAATCTCTGTTGAAAAGAAGAATGCGTAGGAAGGAAGTATATTGTTTTTGCATCCTTGGAATTATATTAAAAATTGAAATCAGAATTTGTAATGTTAACTTGGGAATGAATTGTTAGAATCAATTGAATGTATTAGACTATATTAGAAATAAGTTGTTACATTTAAATGATGAAATCGATAAATGGATCCTTTAAAAAAATTGATCACTGGCATTGTAAATTCTAAAACTGGTAAATTTATACAAAATGCACAGTTTGGACCAGCACTTAACAATCAACTTGGGAACCTTAAAATTTTACATGATACATTAGAAATGAACTTAATTTGACAAAGAAAACTTAAGAAAACGACCTAACCATTGCTAATTCGAATACAATCCCTCTAACAGTCATTTTCCTGTCATTTGTCGAAAAATTCAAACTTGAATGTATTAAGAAAATTAACTCTTCAAAAACACTCTAAACCCTCCCTAGATCAATACTCCATGTCTGTTTGACATGTTGAGTGAAGGAGGAAACCAAATTTAATCAAATTGAAAAGTTGAAAATTGCCAGCTTGCAATTAAAATCCTGCAGATCATTTTTACAAAATTGACCCTTTAAACTTCATCAAAAATTAAATTTTATGTTTCTTGTACAAAGAGGGCATCGAGAGCTTTTCGAAAAGTCCTCGTTTTCCCAAAATCAAGTTTTCTAGCTCAAGTTATGGCCATTTGAAGTTTTACTTCAATTTGGCATTCAAAAATAAAATAAATCTAACTGTTAACTTTAATTTTTACTTTGGAAAAATTTCCACAAAAATTCCACGGCCCCCGCCATCCTGCAACCAATCGGGACCTGCCACGTGGCACCTCGAAGGGGCGGACCAAATTTAAACTTATCTTTCTTAAAATTTTACCTTGGGAAATTTTTTCCTATTTTTCCTCGCATCCCCGCCGCCCATAGCCAATCATATGCTGACATGGCATGGTGGAGGGGCGAACCCTTTTTGAATTTAAACTTTTTATGTTTTTGGACCTTGGGAAAAATTTCTAATTTTTCCCACATCCCTGCTGGCCCGTAGCCAATCGGAGGGTGCCACGTGTCCTCTTGGAGCTACGGCGGAGGTGCGGTTTCTTTTTAACCCTTGACCCTTTGAAAATTTTGGGGAATTTTTTTCATTTTTTCCCTGTTGGCCCGCAGCCAATGAGAAGATGCCACGTGGCACCTTGGGGGTGGCAAGGGGAGGAGGACCCCTTTGTTTCTTTGAGTTTTGGCCTTGGGAAATTTTTTACAAAATTCCCACGGCCCGCATCATCGCCCCCACCTCGGGCTTTTCTTCTTCCAAGGGTGCACACACCCATGCATCCCCTTCTTCCTTTTTGTCCTCCGTCGGTGTAATTGTGCAAAATCCTCCCGCCACTCTGCCCTTCCCTCCCCCTCTCTCACTTTGCGCTAGGACTCGACACATGTTTGCAGGGACCCGCGGAGGCATGAAAGAACTCATGCCTTTGTTCTACGCGATGGAAAAAAAATTCCCGAGCTACCCCACGGCCCGCCAACCCGCTAAGGGGTTTTCACCTCTGCTTGACACGTGTCCCCCTAGGGGAAAATTCAACCCCAAAACTCCACCCGATCATATCTTGAGTTCTCGAAGGAGTTAGGAGGACTTATTTATATCACCGGAAAGGTGAGAAAATTTCCTATCCAATGGGAATGGTTTAGGGAAATTTTGGAAGTGTTAAGTATGAGAAAAATATAGTTGAAACTCGAGGCTGCTTAGAGAGTAGGCATGGGGGTAAATTACTCCTTGAACCTAACTAAAACATCTAACCCTAAAATTAGAACCTTGTGAACTTGATATTAGTTAATAAAGGAAACGTGTGTTTTGGTAAAATTGGTTTTGTTCCGAGAACCTTCCAGTGGCAATGGTTGTCTTGCAACTTGGTTGTGGACACTTCTAATAAAAAAAATTATTCCATAATTTTCTAGCTAACCTTAGGTTGTTTCTTTGGTCTCAAGTGGTTGTTTAATCGGGCACTACAATTTATACATACACTCCACACTATGATGAAGTTTACTTTCATATGTTTGGGTCACCCTATAAGGTCACGTCCCTTCCCACCACTTTATCATAACTTTTACACCCACACTCAATCCATCGTTTACATCATGTAATTTAAACTCAATATACGTCAAATCAAAACATCATCTATTTTATCCCCTACATCTAGAATTATATCCATCCATCACATAAGGTGTTCTAACATACACATCTAAATCTAATCACATATATTCTAAACTAAGTCATCTCATATCTACTGTCTATCACATCATGTCTCAATCAACATCTATCATTACATCGAATCATTTAAACCATACATCCATATCCATGTCAATATCTAATCATTTTAAATATAATCAAAACATCACGAAAAATAATCAAAACATTACATCATCAATATACATATAACATCTAGAATCAATATCCATAATATAATTAGAACCATCATCACACAACACATGTAAGTGACAAAATCATATATATATATATCATCATCAAAATGTATCCATACATTCATGATAGGCATCCGAGGGCCCTATCTTAAAAATATATACATCGTCAAAATATACATATAATGTCCACCCCTAATCGATGAACTGAAATTAGAAAATATAAGTCTTAAACCATGCTCCCTTGGTGCGGGATCTTATCCTCTCCTTTCCACCTACGGATATCTCGCCTAGGTCTAGATAATGCCTTAGTTGTGCTACACTCATTATGCTACTTGATGCCATTGGCTATGATGCCCTCCCTAGCCTCCATTTTCCTACTAGATAGGCTACATATCATGGCACATTTGGCATTCTAGATGACACGACACGCTCATAGTAGTGTGCCTTTGTACCTAGTGCCTTGTACTACTCTAGTGAGACAATACTATGTAGAGCCATTTGGACGGATCCTTGTCAAGCCTTTGGAGCCTCACTCTTGATGATTCATTAATAGATCTAAGATATCCAATCGTAGCCTCCGCATGCCTCCCTTTGTTTATGGTATTGATCCTTCTCTTTGCGCATAACTAACTATCTCTCTTGGCATAATCTTTCACATCATGTCGTATGCTATCTCTCTCTTGTCATGTACATAGTATCTAACTCCACCTAAGGTGGGCTATCTCATATGCTTCCCCAAATCCATCTTCTCCTACGGGAACTTCCTCCTCCTCTCCCGTAGGTGCCACGACCTCCTCCCATCTCCTACCCATGCCCTCTCCTCGGGGCCTTAGCCACCCACTACTAAGTCCACTAATCAACATAGCCCTCGCCTACACCCACATCATCATCATCATCCTAGGGATATCTCTCCTCGTCTAGCGGATCCACCATCAAAAGCATAAGAAGTTTCCTAATTGTCTCATCTCACCTATATCGAATAGGTGCCCCAACTACTTCCTGTATAATCCCAAACTATCGCATCACTCTAGTAAACTTTACAACCTCAATCATCTCAGGAATTCTCCCTTGCACTGAACTCACCCTCCCTTAGACCTGGAAGCTGCACATTTATCCCCGACCATGCAGGGAAGTCTCTGTATGGCCTCCATTTAACCTCCTCTACATCCAACCTCCCCAATTTGTCCTCATACCACTCCTCCCCCGTCTCCATATGTGTGATCCTCTCACCACTTAAGAAAATTGATTTCCATCTCTATATGGTCCCCGTCACCCATGGAAGCCCTGGTGGCCTCACTAAAACTATGTGCTAATACGTCCAATAGTGTAACAAAAACCCCACATCCATACTGCAGTCCTCCTTCCTAATGTGTACACCCATATCTCATAGTAAACATGTGCAAGCAAGGCTACACCAAATGCAAATATTGTTTGATGCTCCACCATATCTACTAGAACACTTGCCGTTGTCCATACAAATTGGGCTCCACCCGAGTACAATAACACATTACATGATATCACCATCATCATAAGAAAAATTAATCTTCTCCTCGCATCACCGACCGGTATCGAGCCTCTATGTGAAAGGCTCCTGAAACAAATGTAATATGAGCAACATCTACTCAAAACAACCATGTGTTAGGGCCCCCATCCTCGCCTCTCATATGATAGGCACTATAGGTTCCCCCTGGATTGGTAATATTAAAATATAATACACATCCTCCAATGTGACTATCATCTCCCTTTTCCGGAACTAGAATGTGATGGTCCTCGATCTCACCTATTAATCAATGCTATCATCAAACATGTATCCCTCGACACCCGTGCTGCTAATAGTAGTGGAATCCACCCAATCCAACTACTACCAGGTGATCCTAATTTTTATCGAACATCCCCTCTCATTCGATCGGATACATACATGGACCCAGTCTCTTAGATACAAAGTGTCCATAGCTTGTAAAAACCAGTTAAATAATCACCAGTTATCGTCTCATCATCAAAAATCACTTTTTTAATCAAATTAGTCCAATCTATACCCAATCGATGGTGACCCCCTTGGGTTGACACCGAATTTCCCCTGATCGATGATGATTTGCCCAATTACCTTCCACTGGCCCTTAGCACTGATCATTTTTCCAGAAAAATTCAATAAAAACCAAAAATAAAAAAAGAGGTTAAGATTTAGATCCTTATTACTTGCTGGGTCCTTTGGCACTTCCTCGATCCACCGATGACATCCATCTCTCTCAAAATCTCACAAATTATTCTCTTTGAGAACTTTGGTTCGTAAGTTCACACAAAGGCAAATGATCTCCTTTGGTGCCCATGTCACTTATTCAGGCATGATGGTACGATTGTCATCAACTCGTCCCATCAGTAATGACCCATGTTTGGTTGATTGGTTAATCACTCATTCTCACTCGAACCATAAACCCAAACCCTAATATGGTTCTTTTTCCATATTTTGACCATTTGTGTCATTATCCTTTCCTTCACCTTAAACTTGTGTGTCACCCATAACACACTTTGACTTATCCGATATCTATCTTATATTTCGCATATTTTGTGGCCATCATATTCTTCTGGGGCACCATTGTTCATCTTAAAAGCCCACCCACATGGCCATCTTTTATCCTCGTCCCACCTAGGATGCATATTTTTCGCTTCCCCATGCTTGCTAGACAATACATGCTCCTCGCCCCACTTTTTTGCCAAACCATCTGATAAACCATCATTTTGACTAATCCCCATTTGTTTTGCATACTCTCAATGTTTTCTTTGACCCATTGGTGCCACAACTTGTACATCCATTTCGTAGTGACTTTTGTGGATGAACAAGGTTTGTAGGTCATTAACGATGCCTCCATCGTAGGTCATGCTCGATCCTATCATGTGTTTCCAAAGGTCACCACCATATCTTTGTTTTTTGTTTTTACCCCTTCATTTGGGGCATCTTCCTATCTATTTTCCCACCCATTTCCTTCCCACATCTCTTTATCTCTTTCAAACTCATGATCAACTCTCCTTCAAGTCATCAATCCCTAGTTTGAGGGGGAACACCTCAACCATTATATCTCATCATCACTTCTAGTTTTTGTCTTGCGGCTTACCTAACACAAGCCACTTGAACAAAGGGAAAATGTAGACACCTCTTTTCGACACATTATCCCCTCACCCCACATTCACTACTATTTTACCATCAATTTTCACACTCTTCCCTCTTATCTTATTCCTAAAATCTTATATCCCCGATTATCCCTCCTAACTCTTATTTACTTATAATCCTAAACCTATCATTTATTGCATTATTTATTTACCTCCCCATTTTAATCCCCTAAATCTCTCACCTACCACCCCATCTAAACACCCTTAATTTTATTACCTACCTCCCCATAATTTCTTCCCACGTAGTCCTATAGCCCTAAAATAACTTGCCATCTCTAATTTAGCTGTCATAATACCCCAATTTTTGAAATCAATTTACTTGATTGAAATCTTCCCAATCAAGTCGTGCCGATGACTCATCCGATCACCGTCAACCCTATTTAAACACCTTCATCCCTCCTTTCAACCCGTCATTAAACTTATGATCTTCGACATCCCCGCATGCTTACTTCCTCCATCTTCATTCATGGAGCTACCGACATCAAATGAAGCAATCTTGGGTGTTCTCTTGCATCTTATCATTTTAATTTTTTCTTGAAGTTTGCTTGAAGATCTTGTTTTTCCTTCCTTGTCTCTATTTTTCAGGCTTTACAAATTCCTCTAGAGCTATGTTCATCCACTCATCCATCTTGGATCATTTTTATGCCTCCTTTCCCATCCATATATATTGTTTAATCTTAAATCCCAATCTGGTTTCCGTCAATCCACCTTGATTTCCATTGATTCACTATGTGTTGATCTTGTTCCATGTTTGCACCAACTTCGCCTCAATTCCTAAACCTCTCCTCCATCTAGGAAACCCATTTTCAGCCACCCACTTCTTTATCATCCCTAATCGATCATTTCTTCCCTAATCGCCATTAACTTGACCTAATCGCCATCGACCCTACCAATTCCCATATTAGTTTTGCCTTAGGCTACATTATCTCTGTATCTAGATCCAACTCAGCCCTAGTTCGTCCCTTCAATCATCTCTACATCGGTCACCATTGATCATATTAGTTAGAATTGGGTTGCCATCGACCCACACATGTTTGGTTTTTTTTTCAACATATTTCATCATCGTGGATCATATCCTCAATATCCTTAGCATATCAGATCTTTATCTCATTTTGTTTTCTTCCTCCTTTATTTATTATCGATTTAACATCATTTTACCAAAATGTGGGTTGACACCCATCCTAGAAGCTTTCTCTTTCTTTCCATCTTGACTTTGTTAGGCATCCCACTATCATTAATACTAATCTTTTACTATGTCTAGTTCTCTTTGTTGTGCAGGTCATCAAGCTTGTAGCAGATAAGATATCTTCTTTTCCACCCGTACCATATTTATCATCATCTACATCAGGAGGTCACTTAAACCATCCCATACTTTGAGGTGCCTTGATTTCTTGTATACTTTTCACTAACTCGAAATAAGAAGTGGAAAGTCTCGTCAAACATTGATGGAATGAAACATTGGAGGAGGAAGAGAGACACCGAAGGAGTTTGAGGGAGGAGTATTCCATGTCCTGGGCAAAATACTTTGGGAATCAATGTGAAACTCATATTTTGATTATTAGGCACATATAAACCAAATGACATTTTTTTAATCATTTGTAGGAGAAAGGGGGTGTTGTGTACGGATCGTTGAGGAAACATAATTTGGAGATGAAGTAGAAAACAAGGGGTGGTTGAAAAATACTTCCAATATAAATAGTAACTTTGTTAAATGTCAACCCTTGCAATTTGTTGGTAGTTATAACACACATCATTGTAAGGGGAATTTGATTTCTTGTGTCATAGGAAACTATAGAGACATGGATATGTGGAGTGGACTCGGCACCCCAAAAAATATTAGTGGCATGAGTTTTCCTAGTGGATTTATAGTTGACAACACCTCGGCATTCTAAGTTCTTAACACTCATAAATGCGAAACATGGTCATGTGATTCTATATCAAGAAAGGTTTTCATGACTCTTGCTATTTAGGAAAATTCACAACTACTAGCAATGTTATCGCATAGGTCTAAGGATGTGGTTTGGATTTTCTCTTATATCGATTATTTCGCGAATTGGTTGACAAATTGAGGAAAATGCTAATCAAGATTTAAAATGCACCCATTGGTGTATTGTATGGATGGAGTCAGAGGCCGACTAGTTGTAACACAAAGTCTCCTTCACCACTGATCGGTAGAAAGGGAAACCTACATATTTTCAAAACTTGAATGTTGCACATGTTAGGATGGTAATTTTGTGTTTAGGGTTCATCATATCACCGATTTCATGCTTATTTACGATTAATAACAATGTTGTCTTGTGTCTATTTTAGCCATATGGAGGGGTCACTTAGGTAGTGTTTTTAACTTGTTTGTCGGTTCTAGGGTGTCGCCGTTAATGTGTCCTTACAAATTTGAAAGAAACAGAAAAATTTGAGAAAATATCGGAAAATCGACAACTATTTCTTTATTTTATGTTTTACAGTGTTAAGGTTTTTAATTGAATGACATTTAATTTGTTAAAATGAATGAAAATTTGGAAATTAAATACATGTATGTCCCATACCTATTCCATGACTGAGATTGTTTCTACCCAAATAAAATCTACTATTATGCTCCACTTTATCATCTCAATCTCGCTTGTAGTATTCATGTTCATTAGAACATATAACTAGTAATCGCATAAAAGCAAAGGCAATGTGAATGCCGAAAGGGATACGGTGGCGAGTGAAGAATGGAGGAGGTGTGAAGGGTCAATTTTGAAGGAAATAAATTTGTTAACAAAATTTGACAAAGGAGAACGTGGAGCTAGGGGATAAATGGATGGAACCAAAAATTGAGATAAGGAAACTTACATGTCTTTATCAATTTTCTGTCAAGTGTTGTAAAATTACTTATCATTTTATTTATCATTCTATGGGTCGGAATGACAAGTTATTGCTGGTAAAAAAATATGTGTTTTGTTTAGAAAATAAAAAAATCACAACCTTGAACATACATAAAGTTAGAAATACTTGAGAAATATGAGTTTAAAAATGCATATTAGATCACAATTATGTAGATAAACATAATGAAAAAGAAACACAAAAGAAGTCCAAACGGATAGGTGGAGGAAACGTAAGAGATCTATTTGTGAATATACAAAAAAGGAAAAGTAAGAGAATCATTAAAGGAAATAAAAATTTACAAAAAATGAGAATTAGATAGAACAATGAATTTGTGATCTTATTTTTTTTTAATACACGATCTTCCAGAGGAAATTGGGGGAATGAACTAAATATATTTGTGGAAAAACATAAAGAAA
Source organism: Taxus wallichiana var. yunnanensis (assembly GCA_018340775.1). Lineage (NCBI taxonomy): Eukaryota > Viridiplantae > Streptophyta > Pinopsida > Cupressales > Taxaceae > Taxus > Taxus wallichiana. The sequence goes on along the minus strand of CM031235.1, from coordinate 70,571,004 downwards.
GACACAAATATATGAGAACTATACATAAGAGTAATTTACAAAAAAAGGAAAATTGGGTAGAGCGTCAATTCTAGCCTCTTCATCTTTTCTTTTATTGTGACATTTTGGAGAACTGGTCAAAAGGGAAAGGAGGTGAGATTCTACGCTCTTGAAGGGAGGGAACCTTGGAGATAGTTATGAAAGTAAGGCCCTGTCTTTCTAAGGTGCCAATGTCAACAACCACTTTGTGCAAAAGTAAGATCTTGCAATTTGTGGATTGTCAAAGACCAGACCATTCTTAGGGTAGTTATCATTGCGGTACTTATAATTATCAAATCTAGTGGAGGCATTGGTCTCTAAGCATGACACCGTAAAAAAAAAAGTTGTTCTTACGAGAGAGGCGAAAAAAGTTTAGAATGACGAGGAACGATTTATCTCATATTGTCTGAACCCTTGTTGGCCTCAATGAAAGGAACAATAGTTTCCTATAGAGGAAGAGGAAAAATACAAATATAACAAGATGTTTAGAGAGTATAGGATGGTAGTCAATATTGGCTCTCCATATGGATACCATGGTTTTGTTGTGGGTGTTCATCCTACCATCATTTCTAGAAGGAAAGTACTTTACTTTTGCATATTTGTTGATGGAAAGGGAAGATTTTGAATGTGTTTCCCAAGGGGCGTTGTAACTAAATTGTAATCCCGAACCATTTTTTCTCAAGAATGTGTTTTCTCGAAAATTTTATGTGTAATGCAACTTGATTAACCAAATCTTCAAGGTCGGAGAGAGGATTGACAAGGAGTATCTGGGATGTATCCAAAGAAGAAAGGATCATATTATATGGGGTAGTGTACATGTTGTGTTTATTGTTGGATTCCTCGAGGGTTTCTTACGGAAAGGAATATGTCAAATTAGTTTATTGTTGCCTTTATAGATTTTTTTACCTGTACAAATAGTCGTGTGATCCAAGATGTTTATGGAGAACCTCCTCACGAAATATTGTGAATCTTTGATAAGAGTATGTAGAGACATGATGGGGTTTGGAAACAATGTTTGGTTTCTCCATCGGTGAGTAACTTGAGCATTCATGGGGAACTTCCAACCATAATTTTGTGGAGGTTTGGCCATTTGTGACTGTTTCCCTCAGAGTAAAAACAATGTTCATTGGGCTAATTTCTTGACTATCTCGGATAGTTCACTTTTGTTATATGACCAAAATGAGTGGGTTCCACGAAGATTGGTTTTAAAACACATTAAACTATCTAGAAGGTCGTCATTTGGGTAGTCTTAAAGAATTTGACAAATATATTATATAGTTGTTGGAAGGCCATGCTCTAAATCATGTTTAATGAATATTGATGTTGTTGTTGGCTTACATGGTGCAAAATCAGGTTCAACAAAAAGTATTTGAATAATAGGAGAGATTTAAAATGTCCATCATCTCGGTGCATCAAATGCAACACATGTTCATGGATTTTTACTTGTTTCATGTGAGGCTTGTTGAACATGGCTTTTACTATAGGGAACAAAGATGAAATGTCATCTAAAATAGTCCTTATGTGTTATACTCTTTTATAGGAGAAAGGCCAAGTTCCAAATAGGAAAAAATCCAATGGTTTTGAACTTCAAGTATCTAGGATCTACACGTGTCCACAGAGAGAGATAAGAGGAAAAATGATGGCTTGATTTTTTGCATTAATGTCTCATTTTAAAATTTAAGAATCTTGGATCTACATGCATCCATAGGGAGAGAGAAGTGGAAAAATGATGGCTTGATTTTATTGTGAGCAAGACATGTCAAAGGGTTTTGGCAATGTGGATGAGGCATTGATGGATAAGGATGTATTTTTAAATGCATAAACCATTCAAGATTGCCTAGTATATATAGGGGAGGTATATACATTGAAACAAACATACAAAGATGATGAAAAGTGTGTCTCATTGTTAACATCCATGAACACTCAATTTGAACCACCCCACTCACTATATGATGCCAAAAAGACCCACCCCAATCCAATTCGCAACACCTCTAGTGTAAAAATTGAAAAATTAGGATATGCGTAAAATTTCAACAGATAAACTTAAAAAATTCAATTGTTTTGAGATAAACATGGAAAGTTCCGGACATGTGCCTAATCAATAAGAATAAAGAATGGGAAAATTATACAGAAAAAAATGCATACTTCCAAATTAAGGGCGTATGAATATGACATATGGCAAGGTCGTTGATGACCGTGATTTTTCATTAATGTCCGGATGGACCTCGAGTCATTCACATGGAAATGTGTGCTCCAGGATCTATGCGGAGCCAAAAATTGTCAAGTGTTTTGATAATCATGCTTTGTATTTTTACTTAGTATTTGTTACATTTATATGTTTGGTGTACATGGAAAATATTTGTTTTTTCCTTTTTTACAAGGTATAAAACTACATATGGTTTCTTATGTTGTGGAGTATAAATCACTCTATATATTTGTAGTGCCCACATTTTTATAGCCTCAGTTATTTGTTGTTCTCGTTACCCATATACATGTTTTGATAGAGATTTGATATATTTTGGACATTATGTTAGGATATTTGACCTCCTTAGACATGTATGGAGATTTGGGCGTATAGCGCCAATTTGGCTTGATTACTATGTTGACACCTTATCTTATGATGTTACGGATACTAACTGATATGATGTTGTTTAGACCTTATTTATATATGACCTCGGTTTAGTTGCGTGTTTGGATTTTATGGATGTAAGTCATTTATAGTTAGGGCTAACTCATGGTAAATTGTGTATAATTATGCATGTTGTCACATTTTCAATTTCAGGATGATGATATGCTAGCATAGATTTCATTGATCGCTTATTGAGTAGTTGATTTACATTGTATTGGACATGTGCGTTTAATGTGTGCAATGAGTGTGCAGGTAACATGTCACAGAGAACGTGGGATTTAGGGTAGCTACGTAAATTTTGCACAAGTAGCCCATGGGGATAAGTCCTAACCGTGTTTATTGTATGAGACCTTAGTATTAGATGTCAATATTTTGGGTGCCATGAGTGACCCTTAGTTGTAATGTAGTATGTCTTGTAATATTAATCTTGTTTAGGATGTGTAGGTTGCTTTGTAAACTTGATTTGGAGACTTAATGGTCCCCACTTACATTAAGTTTTGAGTTTGGATAATGATGTATTTAATTAGAGGAGATTAGGGTCACATGTGAACCCTTGGGTGGGCCCCACATCCTCTACACTTGTGCCCAAATGTGCCAAACCCGAAATTGGGCTATTTTAGGCATTTTAAGTGACCCCTTTTTACCTCGGGAGTTCACTTAGAATGAAAATGGGCCCTTGGACCCTACCTACTACGTAGGGGGCTTAATTCCAAGGCATAGAGGGAGTTTCCCTCCCATTTTGCCTCCCTTTGGTCACATCCATGTAAGGTGGATGGGTATGTGTGTTTTGTTAAAAGTTGCACAAGTTTGTTTTGTTTTTCATTTTGGGTAATTTGGGAGAAGAGGGTTAAAAGCTATTTTATTTTTTCTTTCTTTTATTTTGAGAATCTTTGACCTTGAGGGAAGAGAGGGGTGACATATGTCACCCCTTCATTTGTGAGGATTTTTGTTGGATTCTCTTCAAATTCTCCCTCATGGGGAAAGAAAAGAACTTTTTTTTTGGGGAGCTTTTGCTTGGAGGCTTATGGATTTTGGAGCTAGAGCTTGCTCAGATTAAAAAGAGGGGAGAAATTTTGGAGGTAGGCTCCTTGAGCTCATTTTATGTTTTATTTCATGTTAGATATCAGTCTTGTTTGTTTAAAATGTGTGTTGCTACTTGTGTGTTGTCATTTGTTGATTTTACTTGTTTTATTTTTCTACATCCATCATATGGCATGATAGATTTTTGAATTTTGTGGGGGAAGAGAGAGAGAGATTTTTCCCTCTTAATCTTCATGGCTTGATGGGAAAACCATGTAGTATTTTTGTTACTCCCCTCAAATGGTTTGAGGTGGGGAAGGTGGTTCATATGGTTTGAACCCCTTCCCCATTCTTGGAAAGGAAGCCCTTTAGGCTTGAAAATCCTCCCAAGAAAGATTTTGGGTGAATGGGTGGAGAAATAAGGAGGGTTTGATGACTTTGGAGGAATAAGGAGGTTGTGGAGATTATTATTTATGTGCAACCATTGTTGGCTACACGTTTTAGCACTTGGAGATCTCTTTCTTCTCTTCCCCATTTTGGAGGTAGAATATGGTTTCTCCTCCTTTTCTTATTTGCAAATTTTGATGTTTTGTATTAGTATTTGGTTTGTCTTATATATGAAAATAGTGTAGGATTGTTTCCTTTAATCTGATGTAAAGTTTGTGGAAGCTAGTCCTTTCTCCCATGGGCTTGTGGGAGGCTAGCATGCCTTTCAACCTTGGAAAGACATGTAATGATGCCTAAAGGTTGGGTGGTTAAACAAACTCTTTCTCCTTGTCTTGGTCCTTCGAAAATTTTGGAGTTGGAAGGATAGTGTTATCCAAAATTCACCCCTCAAGGTAATTTTGATAACATGCATCAAATTCTTTAGTCCCAAGCAATTATATTTATTCAAGGAAAAAATCATGTTTCTGGGGTCCCCTCGGCTTCTTTCTAACTCTCCTGTCCAAGAAGAAAACCCAACAAGTTTTAAAAATGTGAAAAAGTTGCAGAAAACAAGCTTGGGCCAGGAAAAATCATGAAAAATGGCTAAGTCTTAGTCCTCGCAACAGTCGGGACATGAGGGACATCTGGGCGCGAATCGGCCGAAAGGCCGCCAGGTAGTCTGCAGAGCAAAGGGACATCCGGGACGTCGGGACGCGCGGGACACGAAAAGGTGAACTGGCCGAAAAGTGGAAAAAATTGACTAAGTGCTATTTTCATGCAGTTGGGACAGTTGGGACAAAGGTACGTGAAAGACGCGGATCGGCCGGTTTGGCACAAGTCAGTCCATTTCGGGCGGTTCGGAGAAATTTGTCCCAGGCAGTCCGGGACAGTTGGGACAAAAGTGCGCGGAGGATGTGAACCGGCCAGTTTGGCTGAAACAGAGGACTTTCGTACTGGGACATCTGGGCCAAAAGTACGCGGAGGACGTGAAAAGCCGAAAGAGCCGAGAGCGAATGGAATCTCACCACGTGTCTTCACCGCAAACAGGAACAAGGGAGCCCGAATCGGCCGAAGCAAGAGATTTTCGTCTGGGACAGCCGGGACAAAGGTACGTGCGGGACGCGAGGGATGCGAAAAGCCGAAGTGGCCGAAGGCAAAGAACAAAAGTCAACGTTTGACCCGTGAAACTTCAAACGGCCATAACTTTTGACTCCGAGCTTTGATTTTCACAAAATTGGACTTTTTGGAACGAGCACGACGTCCTCTACGCCAAAAATTTGGATTTATTATTTTTAAAAAGGGTAGATATATTTAAATAAAATAAACATATTTGGCTCCAGTCAGTTAATGCTCATTCCCGTCAAATGACAAAAAACGTCTGCCAGGCCCAAAATAGCTGCCCGCACTCAGAAGGCCATAAATTTTGCATTTCTCAACAAAATCGCACAAAATTGGTACCGTTGGAATCATGGCTCTGAGCCCGATGCATAGCAATTAAGAAATTCCAGATTTGATGAGAAATTGGGAAAGTTTTTTTAGAAAACGTGTCTGGGTTCATAACAGTGTTTCATTTGGTGGTTGGGAGTGCAATTAAGAGGCATGGTCATCATTCTTTCTCTGCTGCAGCACATGGGACAGTATGGGGAGCCTTTTGCAAGTAATATATAATCATTTTACTCCATTTAATGCCTCTTACAGGTGGTTGAAGGACAGATTTTGGGATTTCCATTTTCCCTTCTCTTTCCCTTCTCATTTTTTCTATAAATTGGAGTGTTGGGCTCATTGAAAAGGAGAGGTAGTTCCTTGTAGAAAAGCTCTGTCAAAATTGCTTTGTGAAGCCAATGTGCTGCAGGCCCTTGTAGTGGACTCCTTGCATGGTGATCCAGGCCCTTATCTTGTAATAGATTGAACTGTGCATATCATGAAGCAATAAAATATCAGTTTGTGGATGTATCTTCCCCTGCTGTGTTTTCTTGCATTCTTCTTTCCCCTTTAATCTTTCTACAAGAATATTGTGTCTATTATTATGTTCTTGCAGGGATTCATTATCATTGTGTATGCTTGGAATATTGTTGTGAATGCATTTTGCTAGATTATGGAGAACTGTCATCACCTCTTTTAGTGTGCACTTTGCCTCTATATTTCACACATTTGGAGACTACTCTCACACCCTCCTTTTCTGGTGTATCACCGCTTTAGTGTAGGCTTTCATTTTATGCATTCTCTCTCCCTAGTCCCTTGGAAATTTAGATTAGAATAGTTAGTTTCCCCTGCATTAGAGTAGATTGTGGCAGGTAGTTTAGGAGTAAGGACCAGCTTTCTCTGGAGGTCTATCTCAAG